>CM057460.1:38313945-39056445 GCA_030035585.1 Dugong dugon
ATCTTCCAGTATTCTGATATCAAATATTATGGTCCAGAAAAATCAAAGATTTTTTATTAAGCCCTTGACATAATCGGTGTTCACTCCCAACATCCTACTTCTTTCTGACCCTACCTATCCCCCCTCATTCCTCTGTGCAACTTCTTTAGCTTTCTACCAAAATTTCAGTCAATTAAGATACATTTTTTGTTTCTTATTGACTGTGTTAATATTCTAAAGAGAATCAGTGCCAAACAGACAGCCCTTCGTAGATTCGATGAATATCAAGTTTTAGATAAATATTCAGTTATAGCTGCGCTTTAATATTTAATTAGAGTTCAGATTTTGATAGAAAAAAAAAGTCAAGAGAAAACATCCTTTAATTCATTTGATTATTGTGGGGATATATGCCATTTAAACATGGCTGCACTATTGACAACTGCAGCCCCCACAGGCCTCTATGCTGCACAGCATGTTGAGACTTGTCCCCAACATGTTGAGACTTGTCACAATGTGTTTTCCCAAACCTACTGTCCCTTTACTGATTGGCTTGTTTACCTGAACTCCTTCTCCCTTGCCTGCACCCAAAGCCCATTGTTTTGTTAATTGCTTTATTGCTTGCTGTATTGACTATAAAATAAACTCCTGGGACTAAAACGGGGTCGACTCCTCAGAGTGACCCTCGGGCATGATTACTGTCTTCGTGGCTCGGCTGTGACAGATTATATCTCTTAGTAGCCTGACTATTCAAATCTCAAGCCCCTAGTATACATACCATCAGCCTTTGATTATAATTTATGTGATAGGCATCATTTTAGAAGGAAATAGATAGCCATGTAATTGCTAGTATTTTATAAAACCAAAAATTATACTATACCACTAATTTTCCGCTCAAAGTTTCAATACACACAAATACACAATTTGGTCCTAAAAGAATTTACCAGCTCTATGCCATCTGCAAGACTCAAAAGCTGCCAGGCCCAAGCATGAAAGAATGTTCACCTCCTTATCATCATGTACAGCCATCTAAAAATGGCCGAGGCCCTCCTTCTCCAAAGTAAAAAACATACAAAAGAATTGAGGCCTAAATCTTGCCTCACCTAGTATGGCCTGAGCAAGTTCTATGCTTTAAAACTCTTCAGGGTCTGCTTGTGCCACTTTTCATGACAAAGATCAGGAAAAAGGAGAAAATCTGTCTAGCAAGGCAGTGATGGTGGGCCTGGATTTGCATTGCTTCCGACCTTGGTTTTATCTGGCTTGCTGCCTTCTTTGGGATCATTGATTTGTACATGTTTTTCAACAATCCTCTTTTGATGGGATAGCCAAAAGCTTTTAGCTGAGGGCGCCTAGAAAATTCAAATGTACTGTTTTTAATAACATTTTCACTTTAATTTAAAAAACAATCACCCTAGATACAGGAGTTCTGGAATTTCTGATTTGAAAATAAGCCAATGTCTTGTTTGTTTTCTAACACCTTCTGTCTCATAACAGCTCCATACTGCCAACAGAAAATGATCACATCAAAACCAAATCCATCTATCCTCAAGTAACAGACATTGGCAGACACACTACATTCTGGGACCGTTTGTCAGCTTTTGGCTGGTAGGGTTTAAATTCTGATTCATACTGTCTGTTCCAGTGATAAGACTTACAACTCCACAATCTCTGAGTGGGCTCTGAGTCCTATAATAGACACAGATAGACAGATAGTCAAATAGAGAAATGAAAGAGAAAGGTATGGCAAAGAGGGGAAAAGATGGTTCAAAATTCGGTGGAAAAAAGAAACACACACACACAGAGTAAATGCCTACGTCTTCTTCATTCACTCAGATTACCTTACATTATACAGGTTTTACCAGCCCATAATGGATCATAGAGTAATTTAGATTCCACAGGATCAGTAGGAGTATAGAGTTTGACCCTATTTTTATAAGGCATTGAAAAACTATTTGTGGAATTTATCCTAATAAATATGATATATACAGAGGCAGGAATAGGAATACATATTTAAACTTTATAACTTACATTGCCTTAAATTTATGGTGCTTTACATTTTTTTGTTAATGTATGTTTTCAATTAGAGTTTTTCCTTATTATGAATTCTCCTTAACATTAAGATAATACACATTTGGAAAAATGCAGAGTATATGTGCTAGAGTGCCACTCCAGAGCTTACTTATCGTAGGTTTAATTGGTTTAATGTTTGAGGTGCCACACATGGCACTAAGAGAAAGCGGTTCACTTTATCCATCAACTGTATCAATTCCCTTCTCTTTGTATTACGCCACCAGAAATTCATATGCTCTTTAACTTTGCCATTGTCTCCTTTAGGAACTTCCTCAGAAAAAAATGAAGAGAAATATTAAAAGTAACAGAATTTCAAAGGTATTAAATAAAAGTCTACAATGAGCCCATAATCTCTTTACTGGTCTCTCACCTTGGTTTATGTTACAATCTGTTCCCAGGATACCTCTGTAGCCATTTGGATTATGGTTAAGACTCAGCCCACTCTATAAAAATATCTGTGTCTTCACCACAGCAGGGTGTTAATCATTCACCATTTCCTGTAAATACAAGCATAGTTACCTCCTTCCTGTATTCCAGGCCTCTGCTCCAGGGCCCTGCCTCCTAGAATTTAGATCATTCTGCAGCTGTCTGTTTGCCCTTAACTCCTGGCCCTATATGACAAAGGCTATTTCCTGCATAAGTGTAAAGGTTCCTTCCTTCCCTAGTAACCAAAACTTCCTGAAGAACTTTATGATCTATCTGGATTCTGGATGCAGGAATCAGACCCCACATTTATTTTATTTCTGACCAATCTCTTAGCTAGTCCCTAGTTAGTTCCTATGGCTAGCTAATTATATTTCTAAATATGTCACAACTTCATAATTTGGAATCCAGATTCTTAAGTAGCCATGTAGTCAAGACTACTAGTCCCCTCACTGTGTGTCTATCTTTCACTTCTCTCACAGGACAGCTGCTCCTGTTGCCCCCTGTTATGGACTGAATTGTGTCCCCCCAAAACATGTATTGGAATCCTAACCCCGATATGTACAATGTGATTGCTCTTGGGCATTGGGCTTTCTTTGTTATGTTAATGAGACCATACTGGTGCAGGATGTGTCTTAAGCCACTCACCTTTGAGATACAAAAAGAGTAGATGAGGCAAAGAGAAGCACAAAGGAAGGGGAAGATACACGCCACATGAAGATCACCAAGGAACCAAGCAACACAAGCTGAAAAGAGACAAGGACCTTGCCCCAGAGCTGGCAAAGAAAGCCTTCCTCTAAAGCCAGTACCTTGAATTTGGACTTCTACCTTCCTAAACCATTAGAAAACAAATTTCTGTTCATTAGACACCCACCTGCGGTATTTCTGTTATAGCAGAACTAAGAAACCAACACACCCCCCCAAAAATGAGTTCCCTTCCAGCAACTGACTTATTCTGTTCACTCTCTCCATTAAGAAAACCCTCAATGTTTCCTCTGCCTTATCATGGCTGCCTGTCTAGAGGACTGACTCTCTTCGCTCAGGGGTCTGTGTGTATTAGGAAGGGAGTGAAGGAAAAAAGACTTCCCAGAGTCACATCATTCCTTTGTACTGGACATTCTATTTGAACAGTTTTCTTTGCTTAAATGTATAACTCCCTCCATGGGAAGGAGTGTGGCTGTTCTGTTTTCCACTAATCCAATCTTTGAGAGGTCAGTTTCAAGCTCATCTTCTCTAAGGACTGTTCCCTGAGGGTTCCCTCCATTTTAATTTTTTCTTTTTCTTAACTTTTCTGGCATTACTATTTGTACCATGTAATTTAGAAATTTAATAAGGTTATATATTCTCTTCTCTTGGAACTTCCCAGAAGTTTAGTGCTCCCTTTTGTATTTTTGCACTGAAGTGTTCCTCTCGGTCAGTTGCTTATCAACCATGACCACTCTTTCATGTTCTTCTATCTTTATACCATGTGTATACACACATATATTCCTACAATCTTCTGTTTCTGGCCTCTTCTTCAATTTACCAAAGATATTTTAGGGTCTAAGCATTTCTTTACTTTCCTCAGCACCTTGTTAACTTCAGCAAGTGAATGGACTTTTATACTATTCCTTCAACAAGGCTGTTGATTTTGTTTTTACATAGCCTCTCCCTGCAAGAAATTAGCAGGGTCAGTCTGGACCTCCCAAGGGCCTTTCATGTGGTCCCTGATTACTAAGTTATTTTTCTCTCTCTTTATTTTTGAAGGGGTGAGAATGTGGGAACAAAAAATTACAAGGTTTCTCTGGAGTGCATTGTGTCTACTCAGAAGTAAGAAAACAAAGAAAGGAAGGATCAGTGAGCCAAATACCTCTCACACCATTGTCCTTGTGCCCTTTCTAAGGCTGGTTTAGTGGCTAAACCAGCAGTCACTATTCCCAGGCCTGTGATTCTGAAAATGTAAATGTCTTCCCTGAACTTTGGGTTTACCTGGACTTTAAGAGTGACACTACTTCCCTTAATTAGCTCTGGAAAGATTGGATGGAAACCATTAGTCATTTGCATCATCAAAGTTTATTTTGTTTTGTAAGCTCATTTTACTAGGATCCAACCTAGTAAGATAGGAATGAGGAGGAAGAGTTTCTCCTCTTGCATTTTAAGTCCTGCAAGTGGCAAATCACATGCTAAAATATACGCACAGAACACAACAGGCGCCCGTAAAATCTTTATTTGTTAAACAAATACTTTCTGCAAATACAAAGAAAGGGCTATGCTAATCAGGGAAAGCACACTCTTGCTTACAACCAGTGAATGCCATTAGCAAGCTTGGAAAGTCTCTATGCCAACAAGTGTGTACTGAATACCTAGTCAGTCATTTCCCAAGTGTCTACTTTATCAAATATATGCTTAACAGTAGAGTTACTGTGAGTTATAGAACAGAAAAAAATGTATAAGATATGATGCCTATCCTTAGGAACATTATAAAGAACCTTTACAATCTCACAGAGGGGGAGACATACACAAGCTGTGCTATAAAAGAACAATATCTTACAAAATAATCAACAAGGGTAAGCATGCAGGGCAGGAACAAAGGTATGTTAAGATTTTCTATATCACCCTCCCAACTCTGAACTAGATACTGCCGAGGAGGAAGGGAGCAGAGACATGGTAAACCTAAGGATGACCTGTATTTAGTTTTGGATACATACAGTAGAGTCTTCCCTCTACTGCTCATGCGTGCATTTGGTCAACTTGAGATTGTATTTTCAAATTTGTATCAACTTATCATGGGGTGGGGAGGGTATCAAAATCATACCAAGTAGCTGAGGAAAGCTTGTTGGGGATTCAACACTAGCAAAGAATTTGAAACATCACCATAAACTTATAGTTTGTATTTCAATGAAACTTTAAAAATTCACATGCATTACTGGCCCTCCTAACAATCCTCCAAGGTAGGCAATATAAGTATGATCCAATTTTATGAATAAAGAAAATAAAAGGTTAGAGAGATTATCTGACTTGTCCAAGAACCTACATGTGTCTTTTTGGGTCCTGGTGGGAAACAGATGGAACATCTAAAGGGTCTGACGGAAAAGAATTGATCAAAGGGAACCAACAAGGGATGGTAAAGATCAGAGACTAAACAGTAGGAAGCCACTACCATCCCTAGGCCCAAAGAAGAGAGAACAATGTTACCAGAGACTGGTGAGAGCTGTCGCTGTGAAAGAGGGCCACCTTCCAAGAGCTGCGGCCTTGGGTAGTGGAACACAGATACACAAAAGCAGAGGTAAAGCCAGGGAGGAAATATCCTGATCCCTTCCTGTTCTCACCCAGTGCCTCCCATTGGCCAGTGCCTCACATTGGTGAAAACAAACTGGAAGCCAAAGGGCAAAGGATCCCGGATGATGCAGTCAAAAGATATCAGATTCCCAGGTATAAAACTGGACAGAGAAGGATGGTAGGATCTGATGGATCTGGGGGACAGAGAAGGGTAAGGCATCATACTAGGTAAAAATACTTAGTTTTGTGTCTACAAATCCAATGTTCTTTTCCCTATAGATACCATTCGGATACTTTCTAGAAGGATAATCAAGAGTTAACTAATTATTTGAAAGGACTAAGAAAGAGACTTCACTCTTACTGAGATGCATTCCTTCTTTTGGATAGGCTGAACCCTCTGTACTTCTTAATGCCTTAGGGCTATTCTAGTATCCTTTCTACTTAGACAGAAGCCACTGTTCATAAACTGCCCTCTTTAGTACATAGGTACATTTTTATCTCTTCAAAAAAGATGCAACCCCTAGAGGTCATGTTGTTAAGCTTCAACATAATGCGGAACTCTATAAAGGCCCACAAGAACAACAACAACAACAACAAAATTGAAAAAGATGCTGGAAGATGTGGTTGGGTGCTGTATATGATTCACACAGTCAGAAAAAAGTTCATACATCCATAGGACATACAATCTTATAGACAGTGTAAGTTTCCTCTATTCTTGAGATCATCTCTAAATTCAGAGACCATCTCAAGAATAGATTTGACACATTGAACACTAATGATCAAAGACCAGATGAGTTGTAAAATGACATCAAGAGCATCATACATGAAGAAAGCAAGAAGTTATTAAAAAGGGAGGAAAGAAAGAAAAGACCAAAGTGGATGTCAGAAGAGACTCTGAAAGTTGCTCTTGAATGTCAAGTAGCTAAAGCAAATGGAAGAAATGATGAAGTAAAAGACCTGAACACAAGATTTCAAAGGGTGGCTTGAGAAGGCAAAGTAAATATTATAACAACATGTGCAAAGACCTGGAGTTAGAAAACCAAAAAGAAAGAACACACTTGGCATTTCTCAAGCTGAAAGAATTGAAGAAAAAATTCAAGCCTTGAGTTGCAATAGTGAAGGATTCTGTGGGCAAAATACTGAACAACGCAGGAAGCATCAAAAGAAGATAGAAGGAATACACAGAGTCACTGTACCAAAAAGAAGTAATCGATGTTCAATCATTTCAGGAAGTAGCATATGATGAAGAACCTATAGTACTGAAGGAAAAAGCTCAAGCTGCACTGAAGGCATCAGTGAGAAACAAGGCTCCAGGAATTGACAAAATACCATCTGGGATGTTTTAACAAATGGATGCAGCACTGGAAGTGCTCACTCATCTATCCCAAGAAATTTGGAAGACAGCTAGCTGGCCAACCAGCTGGAAGAGATCCATATTTATGCCTATACCAAAGAAAGGATCCAACAGAATGCCGGAATTATCGAACAATATCATCAATATCACACGCAAGTAAAATTTTGCTGAAGCTCATTCAAAAGTGGTTGCAGCAGTACATTGATAGGGAACTGCCAGAAATTCAAGTCCGATTCAGATGGGGACATGGAACAAGGGACATCATTGTTGATGTCAGATGGATGTTACCAGAAAGACATTTACTGTGTTTTATTGACTATGCAACGGCATAGTCAATTATGTGTGGATCGTAACAAATTATGGATCACGCTGTGAAGAATGGGAATTCCAGAATGCTTAATTGTGCTCATGAGGAACCTGTACTTAAACCAAGGGGCAGTCCTTCGAACAGAACAAGAGGATACCATGTGGTTTAAAGTCAAGAAACGTGTGCATCAGGGTTGTATCCTTTTACCATACTTATTCAATCTGTATGCTGAGCAAATAATCTGAGAAGTTGGACTATATGAAGAAGAACAAAGCTTCAGGATTGAAGGAAGACTCATCAAAAGCCTGCAATATGGAGATGACAAAACCTTGCCTGCTGAAAGTGAAGAGGACTTGATGAAGATCAAAGACCACAGCTTTCAGTATGGATTAAACCTCAACATTAAAAAAAAAAAAAAATCCTCACAATAAGCAACATCATGAAAAACTGAGAAAATATTGAAGTTATTAAGGATTTCATTTTACTTGGATCCAAAACACCCACGGAAGTAGCAGTCAAGAAATGAAACGATGCATTGCACTGGGAAGATCTGCTGCAAAAGATGTTAAAGCGTTAAAAAGCAAAGATGTCACCTTGAGGACTAAGGTGTGTCTGACCCAAGCCATGGTGCTTTCAATCACCGCATATGCATGTGAAAGTTGGGCAATGAATAAGGAGGACCAAAGAAGAATTGATGCCTTTGAATTACAGAGTTGGCAAAGAATACTGAATATGCAAGACTGCCAAAAGAATGAACAAATCTGTCTTGGAAGAAGTAAAACTAGAATGCTCCTTAGAAGCAAGGATGGCACGACTTTGCCTCACATACTTTGGACATGTTACAGGAGGGACCAGTCCCTGAAGAAGGATATTATGCTTGAAAAATTGGAGGGTCAGTGAAAAAGAGGAAGACCCTCAACAATACGGACTGAAACAGTGGCTGCAACAATGGGCTCAAGCATAACAATGATTGTGAGGATGGCACAGGGCTGGGCAGTGTTTCATTCTATTGTATGTAGGGTCATTAAGTGTTGGAAACCGACTTGATGTCATCTAACAACAACAACAAATTTCCTCTGGGAAGGACCCCAAATGTAATGAATCGGATGAAGTAGTAATTCATTCTACTTCATATATTACTCGTCAGAAATAATCTCTTTTCAAGACTGCAGAAAAAGATTTGCAACCCAACATTTTTGGTCCTGTTTGCTTCCACTGCACAATTTCATTCACTCAGTTTATCTTTTGCTTAAAAGCCTACTCAGCTCTTCTACTCCAGTCCTCAGGTGTCTGAACATCCTTAAAGTTAGGCAGGATCCTTTTGAAGTAAAATCTTTTCTTTTTTTTATTTATTTTGTTGTTGTTGTTGAGAATATACACAGCAAAACATACATCAATTTTACAGCTTTTACATGTACAATCCAGTGACACTGATGACATTCTTCAGGTTGTGCAGCCATTCGCACCCTCCTTTTCTGAGTTGTTCCTTCTCCATTAACATAAACTCACTGCCCCCTAAGGTTCCTATCTAATCTTTCAAGTTGCTGTTGTCAGTTTGATCCCATACAGATAGTTCTTATGAGCACAACGCTAAGGCAGACATTCTTTACTAGTTAAGCTAAACTGCAAGTATTATGTTTTTGAAGTACTAAGATCCCTAAAACGGGTTAAAAAAAATCCCTGAGACTCTTATCACTTTAGTCTGAACTCAGTTTATCAAAGGACTTTCTTCCCTTGATTAGAGAACTTTAAAGAAGGAAAACACATGAAACGCTTTTAATGATTAAAAAAATAAGTAATGTGAGTCTTTGGACAGAAAGTGGTGACAAGAACTCTGAAATTGAGAAAGAAGTTGCAGAAGGAAGCAGGGGTGGGGAGACGCGCAGTTGCTGAAGATAAACTTTCTTTACCTATTTGCTCAGGGCAGGTCCTACGCATAACCACTCATTATCCTGGTATAGTCCTCTCTAACCTGCACCAGGTGCTCTCACCCAGCTAGCTAGTTTCATTTACAACTGTACTGAAAGCTAAGCAAACTATCACAAGGCGTTTCAGCTCCTCCACAGAGCATTTTGACTTTTATTTCTTAAGGGATTAATTGAGTTGACTTAAGAAAGATTTCCTTTGTGCTTAAACTAACTACACTTCCTTCCACTGCTTAAATCAAGGCTCTGGTTTATCCACTGTCATTTCTGAATGTTTGTTTTCTTTTTCCCCAGAACAATGAAAATGATAGTGAGTTCTGGCTAATGGGCCCTAACACCTGAAATACCTTTGCCAATTACACTACTTGGCATGCTAGGAAGGAATGACAAATGCACGAGTATCTCATGAAAATAGTTAAGTAATTAAATAATTAAAACTGTTCAACTTCATAGGGACTCAGACACAGTAATGAGATTGGCCTTCTGTGCCCTGTTTGCTAATTAGGAAAAGGTCATGGCTCCTGAAATAAAAGAGGAATTTGGTCAATGTCCTTATAACTATTTTGGCTTTTGTTTTTCAACTAATTTGTTTTTAAGTAGACCAGAATATCAAGCAGAGTACATGGCGAGCAGTAGCAGGTGGAGCCCTCAGAGAAAAAGGGCTTTTTCCCTCTGCTCCAGCCAGGATTTCACTGATGTGCATGATAAAACACTTGAAGTTGTCAAGGATTTCATTCTACTTGGATCGACAATTAATGCCCATGGAAGCAGAAGTCAAGAAATTAGTGAAATTAATCAGTGCAAAAGGACAAATGTTATACGAGACCACTATTATAAGAACTCAAGAAAAGATTTAAACGCAGAAGAAAATGTTCCTTGATGGTTACCAGGGTGGAGAGGGAGGGAGAGAGGAATTCACTAACTAGATAGTGACAAGAATCATCTTAGGACAGCACACAATACAGGGGAAGTCAGCACAACTGGACTAAAGCAAAAGCTAAGAAGTTTCCTGAATATAACCAAACACTTTGAGAGACAGAGTAGCTGGGGCTGGCGTCTGGTACCTTGGTTTCAGGGACATCTAGGTCAATTGGCGTAACAAAGTTTATTAAGAAAATATTCTGTATCCCACTTTGGTGAGTAGCGTCTGGGGTCCTGAAAGCTTGTGAGCAGCCATCTAAGATGCATCAATTTGTCCCAACTCACTTGAAGCAAAGGAGAATGAAGAACACCAAAGACACAAGGTAAATATTAGCCCAAGAGACAAAAGGGCCACAAAAACCAGAGACTCCATCAGCCTGAGGCCAGAAAAACTAGATGGCACCTGGCTACCATCGATGACCGCCCTGCCAGGAAACACAACAGAGAGTCCCTAATGTAGTGGGAGAAAAGAGTGGAGCAGAATTCAAATTCACGTAAAAAGACTAGACTTAATGGTCTGACTGAGACTGGAGGAACCCCCGAAGCCATGGCCCCTGGACACTCTGTCAACCCAAAACTGAAACCATTCCCGAAGCCCACTCTTCAGACAAAGAGTACACTGGACTATAAAACATAAAATAATACTTGTGAAGAGTGCTTCTTAGTTCAAGCAGATGCATGAGACCAAATGGGTGGCTCCAGTCCGAAGGCAAGATGAGAAGGTAGGAAGGGACGGGAACTGGTTGAATGGACACAAGAAACCTGAGGTGGAAAGGGGGAGTGTGCTGTCACATTATAGGGATTGCAACTAAGGTCACATAACAATATGTGTATAAATTTGTGTATGAGAAATTAGCTTGAGCTGTAAACTTTCACCTAAAGCACAACAACAACAACAAAAATCAAACAATGGATTGCATTGGCAACTCTGCTGCAAAAGACCTCTTTAAAGTTCTAAAAAGCAAAGATGTCATTTTGATGATTAAGTTGTGCCTGACCCAAATCACAGGCTTTTCAATCGCATAACATGCATGCAAAAGCTAGTCAATGAAAATAAGAAGACCGAATAAGAACTGATGATTTGAATTGTGGTGTTAGCAAAGAATATTGACTATACCATGGACTGCCAGGAGAACGAACAAATCAGTCTTAGAAGAAATACAACCATAATGCTCCTTAGAAACAGTAAGGCGAGACTTCTCTAACTTACTTTGGATGCATCATCAGGAAAGACTAATCACTAGAAAAGGACATCATGTGTAACAGAGGGTCAGCAAAAATGAGGGAAACCCTCAATGAGATGGACTAACACAATAGCCATAACAATAAGCTCAAATATATCAAAGATCATGAAGATAGCATAGGACTAGGCAACCTTTCATTCTGTTATACATAATGTTGCCATGAGTTGGAGCTGACTCAACAGCAACTAATAACAACAATTATCAATTTAGATCTCCTTCTGCCTGAACTCTTCAGTTAGTATAAACCCAGGAAAGATCTTTGTGAAGTGACTGCCATTCTATACTTTGATTAAAGATTACCTAATTTGATATGGCCCAATTCAGCCTGTCATGAGGTTCCTCAATTATCCAATGTTCCCTTTTTGTAAGTTCCTTCTACCTAAAAGAGTCTGGCTATCTTAAGGACCTAAATGATGACAAGAACTTTTTAAAGCAATGTTTATCTGTTTTAAATGTAATATAGTCACATTACAGAAAATTCCATGCTTACTTGTTAATAAGTACCTAAAATGTTTTATACCATTCTCTGGCCACCTATCTGTCAGTTGCTATGATGCTGCACAGGTTTCACTGGAGCTTCTAGACTAAGATGGACTAGGAAGAAAAAGGGTTGGAGATCTCCTTCTGAACATCAGTCAATGAAAACGCTATGGATCCAAATGGTCCCATCCATAACCAATCATGGGGATGGTGCAGGACTGGGCAGCAATTCATTCCATTGTGCATGGAATCCCCATGAGTATAGGGTCAATTTGATGGGGACAGCAATTCATTCCATTGTGCATGGAATCCCCATGAGTATAGGGTCAATTTGATGGCAGCTAATAACAACGATGGACACTCAACATATTTACTTTTTTTTTTTTTAAGATTTAACTATCAAGTGAATAACTCCCAAGTACACTCTCATGTTTTACTTCCTAAATTTATTACAATAATCCTGAGTGGATGATACTACCTTCAAGAGAGCTTGCTATGTCTCATTCTTGCAGAGACCACAATTGTGCATAGAGGCAATACTGTCAATATGTAGGTTGTTTTCTATATACATATAGCTAAATCCAACCAGATTTTTAAAATATCCAATTCTCAGCATCATTTAAAAAATTCTTTTCAAGTTTCTTAACTAAAAAGTCATATAGATTCAACTTTGTATCATTTTTTACTCTATTTTGGAGAACGTTTCTGTTTAGACAAGGGCACTGGTAACACCAAGGTTATGACTTTGATAAGCACATGCCTGTGGTATCAGTATATAGTAAATGAATCTTTTCCAGAGAGCACTTCTGGTGAAAATCCTGTAAATGTGCGATCTTGGTCAGGAAGAAAACTCAAATGGATTATATGATTTGGCCCCAATCCACTGTCTGAAATGAAAACAACTCAGTGTACCCAGCCCACTGAAACAGAGACACTTATGTCACTTTTATATATAAAGACCACTTTTTCCACCTTAATGTGTCAGACTGCTCCATCAGTTACAGAAAGCGGGAAGTGTATCAGTATTTTGTCACCATTTACAAGGCAAGTGCAAGGGCTGTAAATGGGCTGATCTTAAACAAGAGTCCAGGATATTGAAGGCCAAAAGGGAGAAGGATTTTCAAGTATATTTTACAGGCAAAAAAAGTAACAAAAATGAAATGGCAGAGATATATAATGCTAATGTGCTCAAGGCTACAGATGAAATTAATCGACAGAGACTAAAACTCATCTAAGTGGTATCACTGGCCAGTATTATTCTCAAGATTTGATAATCTTCCTCCAGACTTCACTCTACAACGATAAGATCAAACCAGCCGTGGTCGAGATGTGGTTTAACTCAACTGCACTGCCACTGTTTTATTTGGATTACTCATCTGGTTATCTCCTGACATCTGGACCATTATTATTACCTGGGCCTTGCTCATCTTTTATTTAAATTCGGAGTTCTGTTTGGATTTTCAGAAAGTTAAAAAAAAAAAAAATCCAGATGAAGTCCTCTTATTTAAAAGTGTATTGCCTCATTTTTTACTTTTTTTTCCCCCCCAAAAAGAGATTCCCTAGGCCATGGAAGCTTCCACTTCTTCTCCTTCAAATCTACACTTTATATGTTTGTAGATCTGGCATATCTCCATGAATACCTTTAAATAAAGTATGATTTTTGAACGTTTTGGTTTAGACTTGGGACAGAGTACACTCTATTCACTCATAAAACAATAAATTAAATTTTAGCTCAGGATACTTGTGGATGTAAGACCAACAGATTTTGGCAATGCCAGCTAGGTATATTCTTTAGTGCCTCTTTAAATCTTCGTTAATGTATACGTGACATTTAAAAGCCCCTTTTTCATTGCAGTTGGCAGAGTACCTAAGACTATAACAAGTTGCTTCCCCAGTAAATGTCATTTTCCCTTAACCACAGGGCTATAATTCAAAAAACTGTAGCTTTCTTTCTTTTTTTTTTTAAGAGAAATGTTAAAAAAAAATCTCTGGGAATGAAGCCTAGGATTTCCCATCTACGAAAAAAGGGAGTTGTTACAGAGTTGGGGACTGGCTAGAGGCCAGAGGCCTAGAGTTACTGCTTTCAAAATGGCTTTCCAGGCCAACTCCCAGAGGGAAGGGTCCTATGTCTACTCCTCTAGCCATGGCAACTTGCAGAGAAAGGGAAACAAAAAGAAGGCAGGTGGCAGGAGCTTAGCGCACTAGTTAACCACACACACTCTGAAGCCAGAAAGCCCAGGTTCAAGTGCAAATTCTATAACTTGCTGACTTTGTAGCCTTAGGCAAATTACTTTACTTCCTTGCACCTCACTATCTCAGTATTGTAACATGGATGTGTGGGGATATATGCCATTTAAACATGGCTGCACTATTAATAACTGCAGCCCCCACAGGCCTCTATGCTGCACAGCATGTCGAGACTTGTCCTGATGTGTTTTCCCAAACCTATTGTCCGTTTACTGATTGACCTTTGCCCGTACTCAAAGCCCATTGTTTTGTTAATTGCCTTGTTGATTGCTGTATTGACTATAAAATAAACTCCTGGGACTAAAGTGGGGGTCGACTCCTCAGAGTGACCCTCCTGGCCCCACTTCTCTGTAAGAGTTGTGCAGTTGGTTACTGTCTTCGCCGTCTCGATTACCGTCGCTGCTGCGACATGGATGTAACGGTAGCACCTGCGTATTAGTCTTCTATTGGTGCAAATCGAATCACTACAAACTTAGTGGTTTCTATGGCCACAAACTTAGTGGCTTAAAATAACACAAACTACCTCACAGTTTCTGTGGGTCAGAAATCAGGCATGATTTAGCTGGGTACTCTACTCTGTCTCACAAGCTGAAATCAAGGTGTTAGCTAGGTAAATCCTCACCTGGCAGCTCAACTAGAAAAAATCTACTTCCAAGCTCCCTCAGGTTGTTGACAGATTTTATTTCCTTACGGTTGTATCACTGAGGTTCCCACTTTCATGCTGACTATCAATTGGGGGCCATTCTCAGCTCCTGAAGGCTGCCTGCTGTCCCTGCCACCTGGCCCTCTATAACATCAGGTTACTACTCAAGGCCAGAAGGAAAATCTCTTTTAAGCTTTGAATCTCTTCTTTCAGAAAGGTCCAGTCTCTTTTAAGGGCTCAACTGATTATGTCAGACCCACTTAGAATAATCTCCCTTTTGATTAACACAGAGCCCAACTGATTAGGTACCTTAATTACATCTGTTAAATTTTTCAACTTATAATGTAACATAATCACAGGAGCGAAAGTCCTTTATATGTTACATTCACACTCAAAGGAAAGGAATTATTCCAGACCTGTATACAAGGGAATGGGAATCTGGGGGGTCATTTTATAATTCTGCCTAAGACAATAAGCTTCAAGGAGTCATTGGAAGAACTTACAATAAATGTAAATGTAAAGCAGTTAATGCCTAACTTGGGATAAGTGGGTTTTTTTTTGTTTTTTTGTTTTTTACCATTATTATGTTGCATAGTCTGGGTTTCTTAGGAGGAGAAAATGGGTCTAAATGACCTGTATAATCATCATGTTCCTGTGCTACATACTGGGGTTTAAACCATACCTCTCCTGATTTGTTCAAGGTTTTCCTTGTTGTGCTACATCTCCAATGATATTTGGCTTAGGATGACGTTGCTGGAAAATGCTTCTCCCTGCAGCTGTTTCTTCCACTTCTAAAACAGCTATCTCAATTAAAAAAAAAGTACCTCCTCTTCACCTTGAATCAACAGATAACAAACCCCTTTTTCATGGGGACACTGTGGTGGTTGAATTCTGCCATCTAGTCCTCAAAGTGTGAATAGAAGTAGGGAAGGGACTCACCTCAAGATGTCCAAGCTGCAGACTTTGTCCATATAAATCACTGCACATGTACGCTGTTGTCTTAGAAGGAGCTGGCCAACTACAGCCAGGAACAGCTAGTATTTAGAAGCTGGAGTTTCTAAAGCTAGTTCTCCTTCCTCTACCCCAAAGGGTAAATCACAGTTTGAGCCTGTGAGTTGGTTGTCCCTGTCAGCTGACCTAGTTCAGTCAAATAAATATACAGAACTCCCACAGTCAATTTAGGGAAGGGAATTCTTTACTTTGACCTCATATCTAATTAGATTCAGGAGCATATTTTGCATTCTGAAGGCTGAAACGAGCCTACAATGACGTATCAGATCTCTCTTTTGCGCACATCTCAGAAGGCTGTCTCTAAACAGAAACTTAAAAAAAAGTAAATAATAATCCCTAATCCCTCCTAACCCAGCTGCATTCCTCCTCAGAGAGGCACTGAAATGCTGAGCAGGCAAGAAATGGCAACCCCCAAAAGATCTGAAACCATGTGGGTAGAGTTTCTAGGTGTCAATTCCTAATGTCAGCGGCATAAAGCCTGTATCAATGGCAGGGATGGGTAGGCAGTGGATGAATTTATAGTAACCTCATGTCTATATGGTGAGAAATTTTGAAATCATGTGCTAATGAGTGTCCTTTAGCATGTATTTAAGTAATGTATCAGGCTCTTATTTTATGGTTGAGACATAGAGATGTAAGTGTTGCCAGCATGATGAGTGCTGATGTCCAGTCTTCTCACCCTTGGTCAGACTTAAGCTGCTCTCCACCCTGTGAAACATTACTGTGAGAGGCAGAGTCGCAACATGTTGGTGTGTGCTGCTGGGGGCACTTGGAAGGCAGGCCTCTGGTGAGGTAGACTTGTTTTAAATTTAGATAATCAGAAACAAAAATGTAAAGTCAAGGCACTGATCACGTGGTCTCTTTAGTTCAGTAACATGTCCCTATAACCTTGAGCAACACCTGCACTTAAGTAGAAGTTCAATATATACTTATTAAATGAATGAGGAAGGGGCACTGAAAGGAGGCAGGGGGTAACTAATGAAGTAGTAAAGCGGTGTCAAAGCCAAATGTTGCTTGCTTTATAATTTGTACAGGGGCTGTCCCCTCCAGGACATGATAATGATAAAAACAACATCGCTTTGTAGTATTTTTTTTTCCCTAAAATCTGTATATTTTTCATAAGGTTTTCACTGGCTAATTTTTTTCAGAAGTAGACTGCCAGGTCCTTCTTCCTAGTCTATCTTAGTCTCAAAGCTCAGCTGAAACCTGTCCACCATGGGTGACCCTGCTGGTATTTGAATACCGGTAGCATAGCTTCTAGCATCACAGCAACCAACATGCCCCCACAGCATGACAAACTGACAGACACATGGGGGGACCAGTTCCTAGAGAAAGACATGATGCTTAGTAAAGTAGAGGGTCAGCAAAAAAGAGGAAAACCCTCAACGAGAGGGACTGACACAATGGCTGCAACAATGAGCTTAAGCATGGCAACAATCATGAGGATGATGCAGGACCAGGCAGTGTTTTCTTCTGTTGTACACAGGGTCGCTATGAGTTGGAACAGACTCGACGGCACCTAACAACAAAATCTGTATACCTTTTAAAAACCCAGTCTCTATTTTGTCTCAGCACAATGTTTAGTTATAGTAGGAGTTCATCAAACACTTGTGAGATGAACTGAAAGTCCCCTGATGTAGGGCTTATCTAATTACTAATTATAGATGGATGTTTTTCCATAACTTAAACAAAAGTAGTTCTTGCTAAAGTTGAAACACAGCTCCATTATTTCTGGCTCTCTACAAACAGAAAGACTAACTGACAGTACCTTACTTACATAACAATGCTTTTTACCTTCCCTTTCCTGTTTCCATTGTCTTTTCTGAAAATAAAAAATCATACTTCTTTAACACTCTTGAACAATCTATCTCTATTTGTGACTTACCTAACCATTACTTTGTTAAATCATGTGCCTACAATGTCCCCATCTCATTGCATCACAGTATTCATCTCTACAGTATTCTTGAGATGAGGAAGTTTACCTCTTCCTGAACAATCCCGGTGATGGGCAACTCACTGCCCTGACAACCAACATATTCCACTCCATTACTGAACCAGTCTAATTATTGGAAAGTTTTTCCATTCATTGTACTTAGTGCTACCTTCTATAACATCTACCCAAAGGTCTTGATTCTACCCTTTGTAACCACATAGAAGTTACATCCATCTATCAACTTTCTATATCTCAAATATTCCAAACTTTCTCTTCTCTAGAAGAGAACATCTATCCACTTTTTTCCTCCAGTTTTATATTCCATATTCTTATTTTTGTTTTTATAGGTCATGCCTAGAAGAATGAGAACAGAATATATAAGCACAGGGAAATTTTTAAGAGCTAGGCAGAACCAGATCCTCTAAATCAATCAGCGTATTTATCATGAGGTAAAGGAGTCCCAGAGAAGTAAAAACGCACACACATAGTTAAAGCCATAAATAACTGGGGCTGGAATTAGAACACATGTCTCTGTTCTCCTTTCAAATATAATAGGTGGCTTCTACTTTTCAGTACTTTCTTTTATTTTATTATTTACTTTTTGGTACTTTCAATGTCTTCAACTGCACTATGAATTTCATTCTCACAACATCTATGCAGATAGATAGGACACATATTTTTATCCTAATGGATGGAGAACAAAGGCTCAATGGAGTTTCATAAAAAGAGAGCTATTTCACAGAACTGGAACAAGAATCCAAGTCTTATCGCCTCTAGTTCAATATTACTTGACTATTTCATATAAAATAAATGACCCTATATTAAAAATTTAGTAGGTACTGCATCAGTCAGAGACGTAACAGAAGACAGAACGCACACTAAAAAAAAGGCTTAACTAAAAAGAATTTAATGAAGGGGCAATTTACAGAGCAATGGGCTGAGTTAAGGGAACTCAAAAGAGATGGTGAGACATCTAGGGACTAGCAAGAGGGAAAAGCCTTTACTACTTGTAGGCCTGAAGCAGCAAGGGGAGAAACAGCTTCGAAGCCAGACAACCCTGGAGGAAGAATGGCTGCCCCACAGGAACCGTGGTCTCAGAGGAGCAGCTGCTGACTGGACGTTGCATAGCAGGGAGGAAGGGGAAAGGGTGAACATCTTGAGCTATTTTTTCTCCTGCCCTCTAGTTTCTTGCTGGAGTCTCCCATTGGCCAAGCACATCCAGAAGCCGGGGAGCAAGGTAGTTTCCTCCTGCTGCACAGGGAAGAGAAGAGGAATAATTGAGGATGGTGTGAAGAAAATAACCAGTGCTGGTAGACAATAGAGGGATGTTGATGGGAACAAGCATCAGTCTGGCTCCATTTTTAGCTAATAGTTAACCACTTGATGCTTTTAACAGCCTAACAAACTCAAAGGAATGGGGAAATATCCTACATCTGAGATAACTCTAGAATCTTCAAAATCTAACTTTTAAAAGAAAGAAGTGAATACATAAATAGGTATACATTTTTTTTTCATAAAATCACTCTCACCAGAAAAACAAGCCATGCGAGGTGTTTCATATGTTTCTGCTGACATGAAACTTGTGTCCTTACTTGGCCTAAAATGAATAAGCCTGCCTCTATATAGTCAACTCATCCCGCAGTTCCCTCCTGGCTCCTTTTCAAAATCTATTATAAGCACCTCATTGAACCTGAACCTGTCCTAGAAATTAATTAGCCTTTATATTCATTTTAAGTTGTGGCCAACATTCCATGTCAAAACTATCCTCTCTCTACTCCTCCATCCTTCACTCCTTCTGCCTGCATCACAAAAATACAGACTATTGCTCTAATTACTGAATATTAGGGTTTCACAACCCCAGCACAATTGACATTTTGAGCTGGATAATTCTTTGTTAGGAGAAGGGCTGACCTGTGTGCACTGTAAGTGGCTTGGCACGATCCCTGGCCTCTGCCTACTAGATGCCAGTAGCATGTTCCATTTGTGAGAAGCAAAAATGTAAAATATCCCCTGGGAGGTAAATTGCCCCTGGTTGAGGACCACCACCCCTGTACGTGCTTGAGAATGGAAACCCAGAGCTCACATTCACCTGGCTGCATCCAAGCCCCTCCAGCTGCTTTCTATTTGTAATGATCCTAGCTAACCCACTTAAGTCCAAGTAAAATGAGGCAAAGATCATAAACTGCTAAAAGGGGGGAAATTAATTGAACCCTGTTTTGTTTTGCCAGCTGGAAAGAGAAAAATCCACATCCAGGTGCTTGCTTAAGACCTAAAAATTAAATTATATACACCAAAACCCACAAACTCTAAAAAAAGACTTTATGAGGTGCCAGATTGTGAACTAACTTTCCCTAGCTACAATCCCTACCAAACGATTTTACGTGGCTTGTAACTCAAATGTTTAGTCTGAAGGAGTCAAGGAAGAACTGAATCCTCCCCAAAGTTGAATGAAAGCTTTTTAAAGAGCTGAATCACCTGGCTTCGTGGGTCTCAGCACAGACAGAACAGTTGTCCATAAAGAGGAAGCTAGGACCTTCAAGGGATTATTTTGAAGGTGACTGTAGGGGAATGTAGTACAAGGACACTTGTGTTTTCAAAACGTTGCAAAGTCCTCCATCCCCACCCCAAGAGCATTGTTTTAAGTTACTTCTTTGATGTAGGCCATCTTCCTAACCTAAAGCACTGTAAATGACTAAGGTCCAAAATGTTTTATCTGCAAAAGAGCTTAGTTAGACAAAGTACTCTTGAGCCACCCTCAGCCATTACCATGTATCTTAGCTATCTAGTGCTGCTATAACAGAAATACCACAAGTGGGTGGCTTTAACAGAGATTTATTCTCTCACAGTCCAAGAGGCCAGAAGTCCAAATTCAGGACACCAGCTGCAGCGAAAGGCTTTCTCTCTCTGTCGGCTCTAGGGGAAGGTCCTTGTCATCTATCTTCTCCTGGTCTAGGAGCTTCTCAGTGCAGGGACCCCAGGTCCATAGAACACGCTTTGCTCCTGGCACTACTTTCTTGGTGGTATGAGGTCCCTCTGTCTCTCTGCTCACTCTCTCTTTTGTATCTCAAAAGAGATCAGCTAAAGACATAACCTAATCTTGTAGATTGAGTCCTGCATCATTAATATAACTGCCTCTAATCCTGCCTCATTAACATCATAGAGACAGGATTTACAACACATAGGATAATCACATCAGATGACAAAAGGGTGGACAACCACACAATAGCCTAGCCAAGTTGACACATTTTTGGGAGACACAATTCAATCCATAACACCATGGGAGAGGAAGAGTTTTATTTCAATAAAGCATCAACTTAAAGATTAGAAGGCTGAACAGTGGGAAGGAACCTTAGAGAGTTATCTAGTCTGGCACTATACTTCTTAAATGTTTGCTTGTGTAAGAATCACCTAGATGTGGAAAATGTTACAAATGCAGAACGCAGGGCTATATCACAAAATTCTGATATAACAGGCACAAGACAGGCCTGTTGTTATGTGCCACTGAGTTGATTCTGACTCATAGTGACCCCATGTGACAGAGTAGGACTTCCCCATAGGAATTTCTTGGCTGTAATCTGTTTGGAAGCAGATTATCAGGTCTTTCTCCAACAGAGCCGCTGGGTGGGTTCAACCGCCAACCTTTAGGTTAGCAGCCGAGCATTTAACCTTTCTACCACCAGGGCTCCTTAAGATGGGTATAGGCATCCAAGGTACAACTGGTCTCTACTCACCTGGAGCAACAGAGGAAGAAGGAGAATTAGGAATAGGAGGTGGAAATGAAATGTATGACTAATTGCCTCAATGAACAACTGCCTCCTTTGCCATGAGACCAGAACAAATGGATGGTGCCCAGCTACCATTACTGAACATTTTGCCAAAGATTCTATAGAAGAATTCTGATCAAAAGGGGGAAAATGTAAAACAGATTTTAAAATTCTTATGGATTCCAGACTTTCTGGAACCACGGAGGTTGGATGAACCCCCAAAACTACTGCTCTGAGATAATCTTTAAACCTTAAACCAAAAATATCCTCCAAAGTCTTCTTAAAACCAAACAATAGTTTAGCTTAACTAGTAAAGAATGTCTGCCTTGAGCATTATGCTCTTTTAAGATCTATCAACTCAAAATATTAGATTAGAATCTTAGGGGGCAGTGAGTTTATGTTAATGAAGGAGGAACAACTCAGAAAAGGAGGATAAGAATGGTTGCACAACTCAAAGAATGTAATCAATGTCACTTAATTGTACACGTAGAAACTGTTGAATTGGTGTATATTTTGCAGTGTATATTCTCAACAACAAAAATAAAATAAATTATATAATAAAAACGATGGGGCTAGGAATCTGCATTTTAGTAAGCATTTTTACTTTGATGCAGGTAGTGAACAATCCACACTTTGAGAAACACTGACCAAGTCCAACTTTGTCATTTACAGATGAGTAAACTGAGGCCCAGAGAAGTTACACCAACAAATTAGAAGAACTGAAAATAAGAACCCAAGTCTTCTGTTTTTGCTGTTTAATGTTGTATTTTATCTATACAGCATAAATGTCTACATCTGGCATGTTGGTATACATTATACACCTATCTTTATTCATTAAAAAGTCTTTTGAATGCCTAAGATAAGGTAAATAACACCCATCTCAAAATACTGTATCATTACCCAGAAAGGCCATGCCAGGAGAGTTCATCCTACAGACCTAAGCCAACCCAAGCATCAGAACCAATGAGCGGTCCATGGACCCAGAGAAGCCGACCCTCGGGAATAGGCCCTTGTGAATATATGACAGAGGCCTGTGCTGCTGCTGAACTCAGGGCAGCTGCCCTGAGATTTGTTGTCAATGATGTGCTACAGGCATGGACATCAGAGGGAGACAGAGGTGGTATAACCAAGCCTATCACCTCCCTGCTTGTCAGTTCATGCTCAATTATGGGTAACTTCTTTTTCATGGGGTCTCAGCAAATGCTCTGACGTCTTCATCTATGATATATCCCATTGAATATTTGTAAGGTTTTACTCAGTACCACATTAAACACATTTTTTTGCTCTTGGTGCATTACATGCTCTTGGTGAACTACATGTTTGGATCAATGTATTCTTTCCACACTCTACTAGAGAAGTCACAGGTGCCTGCTCAGAGCTACACTTATCCCCTTGCAAGCAACTACCTGCTGAATCACACAAATGAAAGAAAAAAGTGAAACAGTAGTTTTCAGAATTCTATATTTCAAAAGAAATTGTGGGAACCAACACTAGGATGTCCTATTTTTCTATTTTGTCAAGGAAAGACATTAAAAAAAAAAAGTGACTATCTACTCTCACAAACATTTCATAAAAGAGAAAGTATTTACTCCCCATTAGAATTAAGGGATAAACGGAGAATAAATAAGCACATAATAAATTGTCTTCTGACAAACTCACTATCTTGTCCTTAGTTTTCTCATTTTACTACAGACAGCAGTAATTTAGGAACAAAACAGCAGTTCTTGGACAAACATTTGTGGGTCCAACATCTGGACCCACAGTATTTGGCCATACTGAAGAAACAACTTCATAAAAGGATCTCATTGACTGTTAGCAAGCTGTTCATGTATAATTGACCCTCACACACTGTTTGTTTGTTTAATCAGGTGTGCCACAGCTGCCTTAACCGATGACTCTTTAGAGTTTGAAATGGTATTTCCCATCAGCCAAGGCTGCTCTGAGTTGTAGGAAGGTCATAGTTTGGTTTTTTTTCCCTCTCTTTTTTAAAAAAAAACCAATCTCATCAGTGTTCTATTCTCCTTGTTTCCCTGTTATTGCTCGAGGTATAGAAGGAAAAATAAACATTAGAAGTATTACCAGCTGCTGGCCAACATAAACTTTTCTTTCTAAGCATTTGCACTACGAGGCAAAATGTGTGTCCTTTTTATTTTTATACTTTGAAAAGCATTCTTCGGGTCTAAAGCTTTTCAAAAAAAAGACGAGGTTCTTTCAATTTCTCATCATGCTAGTTTTAGTGGAAGTAGCATGGAGATAATAAAGATATGAACAATGTGTAATATTGGTTGTTTCTCAAATGTGGAAATTCATGTTGTCCACTGAAAATTAAGTGTGGTGAGAAACGCTGTTTTCAGCTCATAAAGTTGTGGCTATTATTTCATACTTTTTTAAAGCCCTAAATACACAGGGTGCTGACAATATCTGAAGTGGGGCCAAACAAATCAAATCCTTGGTCCAAAGCAGGCAGAGTCTAAATGCAGGCCCACTCCAATATCAAAACAATGATTTAAAAAAATAAACATGGTATAGCTCTGGGCCATTGCAAAGGGAGGGCTGTAGGAAGGGACGTGGTTTCAATGTGAAGAAAAGAAGGGATCCCCTTAAAGTATAACAAAATAATAAAAACCCTTTGAATAAGCCCTAGAGTCACAATGTGACTTGTCCAAAGCAGTATTTTCTTTAAAAAGTCTTTCACCTTCCACTTTCCCAGCAGAAAAACAAATGTCTGCTTCAGGACAATAAATCAGATGCTATGTGTACACATATATTGATGTGGGTGTACTGATCTCCAGACATAGAGCTACTCCATCCTCATCAGTCATTGAACCGAAAACCTGGGAAATGCCCCTATTTAAAGGTGCAAATAATGCCTTTCTCATGAAGCAAAAGGAAAAAACCCTCTAAATGGTAGAGGTTCTTTGAACTTTGTTAATAAATCAATCCAAGAATAGAGCACTGTGTTCACAACATTATCAATCAAAAGCTACACACAAAACGGAAAAAAAAAAATCTTCCAGAACAGCCAGGGGCCTTATCACAATTGCTTCCTGACAGAAAGAGTGGATAAACAAGCCCAGGACAAGGCCAATCAGAGACTGGTCCAGAGACCTTGTTTCTTGTGCTCTAGGTATGAAAATAAGAAGTAAACAGCTTAGAAACAGTGCTGAGAATTGCCTGGAGGAAGTGCTACTTCCTCTCCCTGCACTTGCTAAGTTTGCTTATCTTCCATCCTCCCAGCACAGCTTCTACAATCTGGATGGAGCCCCTTAGCAAAGACCATCTTTTCCCATCTGCCTCTGACCTAGTGCCATTCAACTGACCCAATCCATCCCCTCTCTTTTCTTGCCAACAAAATGTAAAGGAAATGCAGACACAAACAAACCTCACCAATTTCCATGCAATGGACTCCCTTAAAAAAAATTAAAGCAGACATCTGGCTCATGGAAGTATCCACCCTACTGTGGGAGAAAACGGTCACTAACGCTGGGGAAGTTTCCAGAACCACCCAAGCAGCATCGCAGCATGACGGAACTACTTCATCAGGCTCCTCAGGAGTAACCAATAAACAGCTCTGGAGCTCATTAACTGTAAAATCTAGTGTTGGTTGGTACCAAAAAAAATGTAAGCTTATTTTATGAGGAGCCTGGATTTGTGTTATCCCCTATCGGATGATTTTTAATACATTATCATCACCAGCCTGGCACCTGACACTTATATAAGGCCTTTCATGCATGTGTGCCCACAGAACATTAATACATCTGGCTGCCCCAGTCCTTCTGTGAGCCAAAGAAAGTTTGGGTACCTGTATTCCACTCAGTTGTCTCTGCTTGGCTTTGCTTGTCCTAATCCTGACTCATGTAAAGCCATTCATAAAGTCATCTCTAGGTCATCTGAGTTCTATTTAACCTGAGATTTTTTTATGTGAAACATAAATGCTTTAAATTGGATACGAGAATTCAGGGTTGTCTCAGAGAAAGAGGCCAGCTCCCTGGGATAGGTACAATACCCATCCATCTTTGTTTCTCCCTTGGCTTTCAGTTCTACAAATGTGCAAAATGTTTGACACTGGATTGCCTTTCAAATGACTGAATACTTTAACATCACATTTGCTTTAAAACCACAGAAAAATCTGGATTTTTAAAAGACATACAATTATGTTAATTTTTTTTTTTTTTAGCATAAAGACAACAAGTTGTCTGCTGGATGTCATGGTAGTTTTCTATTTTCTTTAAAATTTGATTCAATAAATCATTCTTTAACAAACTTTACCAAAATAGGATCAACGTTTGTGAAAAAGGACCTGAGACCATCAAGCTTTCTTTAGGTCTCTTCTAAGGCAGAAATGGAAACAGCATTGGCATTGGCATTGCTTTCTATAAACTTACTCATATGATAGGCCAGTATCTAGGGTATTGTGTTTACAGAGTTGATCGTATCAATATTATTTTTCTGTGGTTGTACACTGAACTAATCACATCTAATGGATGTTTGGATGTCTGCAGCTGTTTCTTCTCATTTTGAGTCCAGCCCCAAGGTCCTGAAAACTTGATTCTATCCATATCATTAAGGTCAAGTCAAATTTGAGGAGGCAGCTCTTCCCCAGTGTTATTCTGAGTGACTTCCAACCTGAGGGGCTCATCTTCCAGCTCTATATCAGTGTTCCACTATTATTCATAAGGTTTTCAATGGCTAATTCTTTTCAGAAGTAGACCACCAGGTCCTTCTTCCTAGTCTGTCTTAGTCTCGAAGCTCAGCTGAAACCTGTCCACCATGGATGACCCTGCGGGTATCGGAATACCAGTGGTATAGCTTCCAGCATCACAGCAACACACAAGCCCCTACCATATGACAAACTGACAGATGCATGAAAATGAAATGAAATGAAATGCATAAGCATCAACATCCTCAGCAACAGTCAGCTGAAATGGACTGGTGTTGGTCATTTACAATGAGACAATCATATAGTCTAGTATGCTGGGAATGACAAATTGAAGGGGAATGGTGTTGCATTCATCATCAAAAAGAACATTTCAAGATCAATCCTGAAGTACAACTCTGTCAGTGATAGGATAATATACATATGTCTACAAGGAAGACCAGTTAATATGACTATTATTCAAATTTACGCACCAACCACTAAGGCCAAAGATGAAGACACTGAAGATTTTTACCAATTTCTACAGTATGAAATTGATCGAACATGCAATCAGGATGAACTGACAATTACTAGCAATTGGAATGCAAAAGTTGGAAACAAAAAGGAAGGATCAGTAGCTGGAAAATATGGTCTTGGTGACAGAAATAATGCTGGCGATCCCATGATAGAACTTTGCAAGACCAACAATGTCTTCATTCCAAATACATTTTTCAACAACATAAATGGTGACTATACACGTGGACCTCCCTGGGTGGAATACACAGGAATCAAATCTACTATATGTGAGGAAAGAGACAATGGAAAAGCTCAATATCATCAGTCAAAACAAGGCCAGGGGCTGACTGCGGAACAGACCATTGATTGCTCATATGCAAGTTCAAGCTGAAGCTGAAGAAAATTAGAACAAGTCCACAAGAGACAAAGTATGACCTTGAATATATCCCACCTGAATTTAGAGACCATCTCAAGAATGGATTTGATGCGTTGAACACTAATGACCGAAGACCAGACAAATTGTGAATAGCATCAAGGATATCATACATGAAGAAAGCAAAGGGTCATTAAAAAAGACGGGAGAGAAAGAAAAGACCAAAATGGATGTCAGAGAAGACTCTGAAACTTGCCCTTGAATGTACAGTAGCTAAAGTAAAAGGAAGAAATGATGAAGTAAAAGAGCTGAACGGAAGACAAAGTATTATAATGACATGTGCAAAGACCTTGAGTTGGAAAACTAAAAGGGGAGAACATTTCTCAGGCTGAAAGAACTGAGGAAAAAAATTCAAGCCTCAAGTTGCAATAGTGAAGGACTCTATGGGGAAAATACTGAACGACACAGGAAGCAACAAAAGAAGATGGAAGGAATGCAGAGTCACAGTAACAAAAAGAATTGGCTGACATTCAGCTATTTTAGTAGGTAGCAAATGATCAAGAACCAATCGTATTGAAGAAAGAAGTCCAAGCTTCACTGAAGGCATTGGCAAAAAACAAGGTTCAAAGAATTGACAGAATGCCAATTGAGATGTTTCAAAAAACAGATGCGGCTTTGGAAGTGCTCACTTGTCCATGCCAAAAAATTTGGAAGACAGCTACCTGGTCAACCAACTGGAGGAGATCCATATTTATGCCTATTCCAAAGGTGATACAACTGAAATCAAAAATTATGAACAGTATCATTACTATCACATACAAGTAAAATTTTGCTGAAGATCATTCAAAAGCAGTTGCAGTAGTACATCAACAGGGAACTGCCAGAAATTCAAGCTGGATTCAGTAGAGAATATGTAACAAGGGATATCATTGCTGATACCAGATGGATCCTAGCTGAAAGCAGAGAATACCAGAAAGATGTTTACCTGTGTTTTACTGACTATGCAAAGGCATTCGACTGTGTGGATCATAACAAATTATGTATAACATTGAGAATTGGAATTCTAGAACACTTAATTGTGCTTGTGAAGAACTGTACATAGACAAAGAGGCAGTCATTCTAACAGAACAAGGGGATATCTTGTGGTTTAAAATCAGGAAAGGTGTGCGTCAGGGTTGTATCATTTGACCATACTTATTCAGTCTGTATGCTGAGCAAATAATCTGAGAAGCTGGACTATATCAAAAAGAACTCAGAACTGGGATTGGCGGAAGACTCCTTAACAACCTGCAATATGCAGATGACACAACCTTGCTTGCTGAAAGTGAAGAGGACTTGAAGCACTTACTGATGAAGATCAAAGACTACAGCATTCAGTATGGATTACACCTCAACATTAAGAAAACAAAAATCCCCACAACTGGACCAACAAGCAACATCATGATAAATGGAGAAAACACTGAAGTTGTCAAGGATTTCTTTTTACTTGGATCCACAATCAACACCCATGGAAGCAGCAGTCAAGAAATCAAAAGACAACAATTATCCAAGATGGCAGAGTAGTCAGATGGCTTCCTATATCCCTCTTACAACAAAGACCTGGAAAAACAAATGATTTGATTGTATATGAATATCTAGGAGCCCTGAACAAGGCAAAGTTGAGGAATCGGACTGAGTGGCAGGGGGAGAGGGAGACAGTTCTGAAGATGTGAGAAGTGCTAGACCGGACTCGGCTCAAGCTCTTCAGCCCTGACTGGCTCCAAGGTACGCAGTGAAGCAAGCAAACAGCTATACATGCATGCTTGGGAGGCAGTTTCCACATCGAGAGAGATCCGGCAGCAGAGATTCTGCCTGGATACTCCGAACCAGTGAAAAGCAACTCCTAAGTGGCTAAAGATAAGTACATGCATGCAGCCTTATTCAGGCATTAAAAAAAAAAAAAGCCCATTTGGGAAAAACCTCTCTCCCTTTTACCTCCTCTCTGCCCACTCTGCACCGATCCGGCCTTCCGAAGTCTGACTCCCCTGGGCCAGAAGTAGATCCCAAAAGGTGCCCTGACCCATTCTCCTGGCCTTGAAGAGGGAACAAACAAGCTACTGGCTCCCCTAAGCCAGGAACTCAGGGTCAGCACAGCTCCTTTCCTAGGCACAGGCATAAGGGGTCCATGGACTTTGAGTGCCTTACACCCCTGTATAGACTTGTGAGGACGAATCTCAATAGCATTAGCCATCACTACTACAGTACAACAGGGTAAAAATATGAAGTCTAACTTCAACTGTTTTGGCTGTGACTTGGCAGATTTGTGACCCTCAGCACAACCCTGTCCTTTAAGCAGGCACCTTTACCGATCTGCACCAGGGGCTTGAGGACTGGTGACTTCACCTATGCCACCTAGTCACCTGCTACAGGAGTCCAAGAACAAGTGATGCCCTCGAGTCTTTACAGCCAACAGAGTGGGGTGCTCATAGTCCAGCTGCAAAACTCACCTACCTACTCGCCCTAGGGAATAGGGACACGCTTTCCTCTCAGAATCTCAGGGGCAGCCATCAGCCCCCTGCCTGGCTCAACACATGACCCCCTACTGCAGCCAGATACCTGTGCCTACACCAATCACCCATGCCTCTCTAAGACTGTAGGTGAGAGCCTGCACCACACACTTGGTGACGGACTGCCTGGACACATGAGCTGAACCCATATAGGAAAATTTAATGGACTCCTGTGTGTACATACTTAGTTACAGAACTAACTGCCTGGTGATAGGACATTAGAGCTTCAAAGGGACCCATAATCAAACTAGCACACACAAGCAACCTATTTGGGCATATCAAAAGAAAACAAAACAAGAAGCTAGGACTCACTAAACAAATATGAAATAAAATTATAACTTATTGGTGGCTCAGAGACAACAGTCAATATCAAATCACATAAAGAGGCAGTCCATGATGGCTCCAGCAAGCTCCCAAAATAAAGAATCAATAAATTCTCTGGAGGAAGAGAATTTCTTGGAATTACCAGAGGCAGAATTCAAAAGATTAATATACACAAGTCTTCTAGAAATTAGAAAGGAAATTTTCAAAATACAGAAACTGCCAAAGAACATACAGACAAAGTAGTAGCGCAACTTAAAAAAGTTATTCAAGAACATAATGACAAATTTAATAGGCTGGAAGAATCCATACAGAGACAGTAATCAGAAATCCAGAAGATTAACAATAAAATTTCCGAATTAGATAACTCAATAGAAAGTCATAGGAACAGAATTGAGGCAGTAAAATTTAGAATTAGTGACACTGAAGATAAAGCATTTGATGCCAACTTATTTGAGGAAAAATCAGATAAAAGAATTAAAAAGAATGAAGAAACTCTGAGAGTTATGTGGGACTCTATCAAGAGAAATAACCTACGAGTGATTGAAGTATCAGAACAAGGGGAGGGGGGATAACAGAAAATACAGAGAAAATTGTTGAAGATTTGTTGACAGAAAACTTCCCTGATATCATGAAAGATGAGAAGATATCTATCCAAGATGCTCATCGAACCCCACATAAGGTAGATCCCAAAAGAAAGTCACCAAGACATTATAATCAAACTTACCAAAATTAAAGATAAAGAGAGAATTTTAAGAGCGGCTAGGGATAAAAGAAAAGTCATCTACAAAGGGGAGTAAATTAGAATAAGCTCAGATTACTCAGCAAAGTTCCCAGGGATCCCACCAGTGCAGCGATGAGGTCCAGGGAAGTTGCTTTCAGGTGTTGCAGTACAGCCTGGCTAGAAGGCGTAGAGGTATACAACGCCAGGTATTCAGGGAACAGAAAGAGAAGGAAGATATAGACAGACGAGAAACTGAGTAATGATGAAAGACAAAAAGGGGAAAAGAAAACAAAACAAATTAAAATGAGATGGGTGATATCACAACAGACCCAACTGAAATTAAAAGAATTATAACAGATTACTATGAAAAACTGTACTCAGACAAATTTGAAAACCTAGAGGAAATGAACAAATTTCTAGAAACTCACTACCTACCTAAACTAACACAGACAGAGGTAGAACAACTAAATAAACCCATAACAAAGAAGAGATTGAAAAGGTAACAAAAAAAATCCCAACCAAAAAAAAAAAAAAGCCTTGGCCCGGATGATTTCACTGCAGAATTCTACTAAACTTTTAGAGAAGAGTTTAACACCACTACTACTAAAGATATTTAAGAGCATAGAAAAGGATAGAGTACTCCCCAACTCATTCTATGAAGCCAGCATAACCCTGATACCAAAACCAGGTAAAACACCTCAAAAAAATAAAATTACAGACCAATATCCCTCCTGAACACTGATGCAAAAATCCTCAACAAAATTCTAGCTAATAGAGTTCAGCAACATATCAGAAAAAAAATTCACCATGATCAAGTGAGATTTATACCAGGTATACAGGGATGGTTCAACATTAGAAAAACAATCAATGTAATCCATCACATAAATAAAACAAAAGACAAGAACCACATGATCTTATCAATCAATGCAGAAAAGGCATTTGACAAAGTCCAACACCTATTCATGCTAAAAACTCTCAACAAAATAGGAATAGAAGGGAAACTCCTCAAGATAATTAAGGGTATTCATACAAAGCTAACAGCCAACATCATCCTAAATGGAGAGAGTTTGAAAGCATTCCCCTTGAGAACGGGAACCAGACAAGGACGCCCTTTATCACCAGTCTTATTCAACATTGTGCTGGAGGTCCTAGCCAGAGCAATTAGGCTAGAAAAAGAAATTAAGGGCATCCAGACTGGTAGGGAAAAAGTTGAAGTATCTGTTTGCAGATGATATGATCTTATACACAGAAAACCCCAAAGAATCCACAAAAAAACTACTGGCACTAATAGCACATTTCAGCAAAGTTTCAGGATACAAGACAAACATACAAAAATCAGTTGGATTCCTTTACACCGACAAAGAGAACTTTGAAGAGGAAATCACTAAATCAATACCATTCACAATAGCCCTCAAGAAGACAAAATACTTAAGAATAAATCTAACCAGAGATGTAAAAGTTCTATACAATGAAAACTACAAGACACTACTTCAAGAAACCAAAAGAGATGTGCACAAGTGTAAAAACATACCTTGCTCATGGATAGGAAGACTCAACATTGTGAAAATGTCAGTTCTACCCAAAGTGATCTACATATACGATGGAATCCCGATCTGAATTCCAACTGCATTTTCTAATGAGATGGAGAAACAAATCACCAACTTCATACAGAATGGAAGAGGCCCCGGATAAGTAAACCATTACTCAAGACGAAGAACAAAGTAGGAGGCCTCACGATACCTGATATTAGAATCCATTCTACTACCACGGTAGTCAAAGTAGCCTGGTACTGGTATGACAACAGATACATACACCAATGGAACAGAACTGAGAATCCAGACATAAATTCATCCACATAAGAGCAACCGATATTTGACAAAGGCCCAATGCCTGTTAATTGGGGAAAAGACAGTCTTTTTAACAAACTGTGCTGGCATAACCGGATATCTGCCTGCGAAAAACTGAAACAAGACCCATACCTCACACTATGTACAAAAACTAACTCAAAATGGATCTAAGACCTAAATATAAAATTGAAAAAGATAAAGATCATGGAAGAAAAAAGTAGGGACAACACTAGGAGCTCTAATACATGGCATAAACAGAATATGAACCATAAGTAACAATGCACAAGCACCAGAAGAGAGACTAGATAACTGGGAGGTCGTAAAAATCAAACACTTATACTAATCAAAAACTTCACCAAAACAGTCAAAAGACAACCTACACACTTGGAAAAAATTTTGGCTATGAAAAACCCGATCAGCGTCTGATCTCCAAACTCTACAAGATGCTGCAAAAGCTCTACAACAAAAAGACAAATAACCCAATTAAAAAATGGGCAAAGGATATGAACAGGCACTTCACCAACGAAGGTATTCAGGTGGCTAATAGACACATGAAGAAATGCTCATGATCATTAGCCATTAGAGAAACGCAGATTAAAACTCCAATGAAATATTATCTCACCCCAACAAGGCTAGCCTTAATCCAAGAAAACACAAAATAATAAATGCTGGCGAGGTTGTGGAGAGACTGGAACACTTATACACTGTTGATGGGAATGTAAAATGGTACAACCACTTTGGAAATCGATTTGGCGCTTCCTTAAAACTCTAGAAATAGAAGTACCGTATGATCCAGCTATCCCGCTCCTTGGAATATATCTTAGAGAAATAAGAGTCGTCACACGAATAGATACATGCACACCAATGTGCATTGCATCACTGTTCACGATAGCAAAAAGATGAAAACAACCTAGGTGCCCATCAATGGACAAATGGACAAATTATGGTATAACCACACAATGGAATACTATGCAATGATAAAGAACAGTGATGAAGCCGTGAGACATAACATGAAGGAATCTGGAGGGCATTATGCTGAGTGAATTTAGTTAGTCACAGAAGGACAAATATTGTATAAGACTACTATTATAAGAACTCAAGGAAAGGTTTAAACACAGAAGAAAACATTCCTTGATGGTTACAGGGGTGGGGATGGTGGATGAGGGTTATTCACTAACTAGATAATAGACAAGAATTATCTTAGGTGAAGGAAAGGATCACACACACTACAGGGGAAGTAAGGACAACTGGACTAAACCAAAGCTAAGAAGTTTTCTGAATACAATCAAACACTTCGAGGGACAGTGTAGCATGGGTGGGGGTTGGGGGACCATGCTTTCAGGGGAAACCTAGGTCAACTGGCATAACAAAGCTTATTAAGAAAATGTTCTGCATCCTACCTTGGTGAGTGGCATCTGGGATCTTAAAAGCTTGCAGGCGGCCATCTAAGATGCATCAATTGGTCCCAACCACCTGGAGTAAAGCAGAATAAAGAACACCAAAGACACGAGGAAAATATTAGCCCAAGAGACAGAAAGAGCCACATAAACCAGAAACTACATCAGCCCGAGACCAGAAGAATTAGATGGTGCCCAGCTACCACCAATGACTGCCCTGACAGGGAACACAACAGAGAGTCCCTGATGGAGCAGCAGAAAGGTAGCGTGCAGAACTCCAATTTTAGTAAGAAGACCAGATTTAATGGTCTGACTGAGATTGGCGGAACCCCAGAAAGCATGGCTCCCGGATTCTCTGTCAGTCCAGAACTAAAAAAATTTCCGAGGCCAACTCTTCAGACAAAGATTGGACTGGACTGTGGGACATAAAATGATACTTGTGAAGAGTGTGCTTCTTAGCTCAAGTAGATGCATGAGACTAAATGGGCAGCTTCCGTTCGGAGGTGAGATAGGAAGGCAGAGAGCGTTAGGAGCTGGTTGTACGGACACGGGAAATCAGAGGTGGAAAGGAGGAGTGTGCTGTCACAGTATGGGGAGAGAAATTAGGGTCACATAACAATGTATATATAAATTTTTGTATAAGAGACTAACTTGAAATGTAAACTTTCACTTAACCTACAACAATAAATGAAGAAAGAAAAAAAGTCACTGCTCACAGTAGGTTGAAGTACCTAAGGGGGATAGCTGGACTTGTCAAGTATTCAGTCGTCTTCTCTTTAGAAACTTTTATAGTGCTCAATTCACTTGACTCCCTGGTTTTAGTTTTCTAAATATAGAATATAGAAATTGTCTGCTGGAGGGCTCCTAATATTTCTGTCACTGCAATACATGAAGAAGAAAAATTAAACTGTTACCAGTTCAGTGTGGGAAATTAAGATTCTATCCAAATAAATTCTCGTTTCCCATAAACTGTTGCTGTTAAGTCAATTCCAACTCACAGCAACCCTATATAGAGTCGTATTTATGAAATTTAGTCCACATTTTGCATAAGTTTTTCCTTCCCCAACCAAATCATAGTATCAATAATTTTTATGCCTGCACTTTGGCTAAATTTTTTCCCATAAATAAAGCTCCTATTAAAGTGACTTCCTTAATGTGATCGTAGATGTGATTGTTGTTCTTGTTGTTATTAGGTGCTGTCGAGTCTATTCTGACTTGCAGCATCCATTAACAATAGAATGAAAAATTGTTTGATCCTGTGTCATCCTCACAATCCTTGTTATGCTTGAGCCGATTATTGCAGCCACTGTGTCAATCCATCTCATTGAAGGTCCTCCTCTTTTTCGATGGCTCTGTATTTTATCAAGCATGATGTCTTTCTCCAGGGGCTGATCCCTCTGATAACATATCCAAAGTGTGTGAAACGAAGTCTTGCCACTCTTGCTTCTAAGGAGCACTCTGGCTGTACTTCTTCCAAGACAGATTTGTTGGTTCTTTCAGTAGTCCATGGTATATTCAATGTTTTTGCCAACACCACAACTCAAAGATGTCAGTTCTTCTTCGGTCTTCCTTATTCTTGCCCAGGTTTCACATGCATACGAGGTAATGGAAAACACCATGGCTTGAGTCAGGCACACCTTAGTCTTCAAGGTGACATCTTTGCTTTTCAACACTTTAAACAGGTCTTTTGAAGCGGATTTGCCCAGTGCAATGCGTCACTTGATTTCTTGACTGCTGCTTCCATGGTCATTGATTGTGGATCTAAGTAAAACAAAATCCTTGACAACTTCAGTCTTTCCCACTTTGTTCTTCTTCTTGAGTAATGCTTTACTTATCCAGGGCCTCTTCCCTTTCCATATGAAGTTGGTGATTTGTTTCTCCATCTCATCAAAAAATACTGTTGGAATTTGAATTGGGATTGCATTGTATCTGTAGATCACTTTGGGTAGAACTGACATTTTCACAATGTTGAGTCTGCCTATCCATGAGCAAGGTATATTTTTCCACTTATGCAGGTCTCTTTTGGCTTCTTGTACAGGTCTTTTACGTCTCTGGTTAGATTTATTCCTAAGTATTTTATCTTCTTGGGGGCTATTGTAAATGGTATTGATTTGGTAATTTCCTCTTTAAAGTTCTCTTTGTTGGTGTAGAGGAATCCAACTGATTTTTGTATGTTTATCTTGTATCCTGATACTTTGCTGAAATCTTTTATTAGTTCTAGTAGTTTTCTTGTGGATTCTTTGGGGTTTTCTGTGTATAAGATCATATCATCTGCAAATAGAGATACTTTGACTTCTTCCCTACCTATTTGGATGCCTTTATTTCTTTTTCTAGCCTAATTGCTCTGGCTAGGACCTCCAGCACAATGTTGAATAAGACTGGTGATAAAGGGCATCCTTGTCTGGTTCCCGTTCTCAAGGGGAATGCTTTCAAACTCTCTCCATTTAGGATGATGTTGGCTGTTAGCTTTGTATGAATGCCGTTAATTATCTTGAGGAGTTTCCCTTTTATTCCTATTTTGTTGAGAGTTTTTAGCATGAATAGGTGTTGGACTTTGTCAAATGCCTTTTCTGCATTGATTGATAAGATCACGTGGTTCTTGTCGTTTGTTTTATTTATGTGATGGATTACATTGATTGTTTTTCTAATGTTGAACCATCCCTGCATACCTGTGTAAATCCCCTTGGTTATGGTGAATTATTTTTTTGATATGTTGCTGAATTCTATTAGCTAGAATTTTGTTGAGGATTTTTGCATCAATGTTCATGAGGGATATTGGTCTGTAATTTTATTTTTTTGTGATGTCTTTACCTGGTTTTGGTATCAGGGTTATGCTGGCTTCATAGAATGAGTTTGAGAGTATTCCATCCTCTTCTATGCTCTGAAATACCTTTAGTAGAAGTGATGTTATCTCTTCTCTGAAAGTTTGGTAGAATTCTCCCGTGAAGCCATCCGGACCAAGGCTTTTTTTTCGTTGGGAGTTTTTTAATAACCTTTTTAATCTCGTCTTTTGTTATGGTTTTATTTAGTTGTTCTACCTCTGTTTGTGTTAATTTAGGTAGGTAATGAATTTCTAGAAATTTGTCCATTTCCTCTATGTTTTTGAATTTGCTCAAGTACAATTTTTCATAGTAATCTGTTATGATTCTTTTAATTTCAGTTGGGTCTGTTGTGATATCACCCATCTCATTTCTTATACAGATTATCTGCTTCCTCTCCTGTTTTTCTTTTGTCAGTCTGGCCAATGGTTTATCAATTTTGTTGATCTTTTCGAACAACCCACTTCTGGCTTTGTTAACTCTTTCAATTATTTTTCGTTTCTCTATTTCACGTAATTCCACTCTAATTCTTATTATTTCCTTTCTTCTGGCACACGAGGGCTTCTTTTGCTGCTCTCTTTCTACTTGTTCCAGTTGTAGGGTTAATATTTTGATTATGGCCCTTTTTTCTTTTTGGATGTGTGCATTTATTGCTATAAACTGACCTCTGAGCACTGCTTTAGCTGTGTCCCAAAGGTTCTGGTAGGATGTGTTTTCATTCTCATTTGATTCTATGAATTTCTTTATTCCATCTTTAACTTGTTGTATAACCCAGTAGTTTTTGAGCAAGGTGGTGTTCAGTTTCCATGTGTTTGGTTTTTTTTCCTCGCTTTTTGTGCTTTTGATTTCCACTTTTATGGCTTTACGGTCAGAAAAGATGCTTTGTAATATTTTGATGTTTTGGATTTTGTTAAGGCTTACTTTATGGCCTAATATGTGGTCTATTCTGGAGAATGTTCCATGTGGATTGGAAAAGAAAGTCTACTTGGCTCCTGTTGGGTGCAGTGTTTGGTATATGTCTATGAGATCAAGTTGGTTGATTGTCACATTTACCTCTTCCGTGTCTTTGTTGAACTTCTTTCTGGATATTCTGTCCTTCACCGAAAGTGGCGTGTTGAAGTCTCCTACTATTGTGGAGCTGTCTATCTCTCTTTTCAGTGCTGTTAGAGTTTGTTTTATGTATTTTGGAGCCCTGTTGTTAGGTGCTGAGATTTTTTTAATGTTAATTGGAAAGATCTTGTTAAGAGGCAAATGAAATAAGATCAGTTAATATGAGGTAGTGTCATCGATTGAATTGTGTCCCCCCAAAAGATCTGTCAACTTCGTTGGGCCACGATTCCCAGTATTGTGTAGTTGTCCTCCATTATGTGATTGAAGTAATTTTCCTATGTGTTGTAAATCCTAATCTCTGCCTGTAGTTATTGAGGCAAGATTAGACTATGTTAAAGAAGATTAGGGTCTGATGTAACACCTTTACTCAGGTCACATCTCTGATCCAATGTAAAAGAAGTTTCCCTCAGGTGTGGCCTGCATCACCTTTAATCTTACAAGAGATAAAAGAAAACGGAAGCGAGCAGAGAGTTGGCGACCTCATACTACAAAGAAAGAAACACTGGGAGCATAGTATATTCTTTGGACCCAGGGTACCTGTGCTGAGAAGCGCCTCGACCAAGGGAAGATTAATGACAAGGACTTTCCTTCAGATCCAACAGAAAGAGAAACACTTCCCCTGGAGCTGCCCCTGAATTCGGACTTCTAACCTACTAGACTATGAGAGAATAAACTTCTGTTTGTTAAAGTCATCCACTTGTAGTATTTCTGTTATAGCAGCACTAGATAACTAAGACAGGCAGCAACATAACTTACACCGTATCTCATACAACAAAAAATATTTTACTTATACAATTGCAGGAATAATGATTCAGAATGCATACTTCAGGTACTATTTACTGCTCTAATCTACTTAGTGAAGTCAAATTTACAAATGACTACAACTAGATAACCAGATGGATTCATTAATACGTATTTCCAACTACATAACTGAAACCCTGTAGCCATATTTGTTCATTTCATACATTATCCCTTCACATCTCATTCTCTCTAGTGAATATTTTATCATTTAAAGAGGAAGATGAGTTTGGATAGTGAATAATTTATGACATGATAGTGCTTTGTCCTCAATGAACTCAAAAACTCTAATTCACAAAAGCATAATTCCCTCAACAAGAAGCTATGGTTATCAATATCAGTGGTCTCTTTCCAATGCCTTAATAAGACAAGCTGAGAAAATATGAAAAGTTATGGGTCCTTTCATTTACTTCCACTCAGTCAAAATACAGAGTAATAGTTCAATTTTCCTTACTAGTGCTTCAGAAGCTCAAACCATTGCTACAAGTCTCTTCCACCTCAGCAGCATCACTAGTGGGGCGTGGGGGATGTGGACTGAACCGGGTGACACTGTCAGAGGGGCTGAAACCAAAATGACTATCTATAAAAATCCTTGTAGTTAGTTGTAAGAACAGAAACATTTTTCGTAAGTCCAGCTTACATGTATCAATATACCTACAAGGCTAAAACTCTATGCTAAATTACTTTTTGGACATTCTAATGTGCTCCGGTCAAAGCTGTTATTATCACCCAATTACAGTGACACTTTAAATCACATGGTTTCATCTGCAGGTGCTACAAGCAGTCACTGTTGTTTTTGTTGCTGCCAGTGTTTTTATAATTGCTGATTTTGTCAAAATTTCTGGTGTTTTAGCGACAATATTGTGGTAATTAGTATTTGTTAACCTATATCAGTAACTTTTTTAGGAATGAAGCGGTAATTAAAGGAAAAGGGGTGCTAATACGGGAATTAAGATTTACAAGTAACGTTAGCACAAAAAGCATTGCTAAGGATTCTGTATGGTCTGGTATGGGAAGAGGTCCATGGGGGAGAGGGTGACACCATGAGTTACTGCACTGGGTGACATCAACCCTAGTGATGTCACCGTTCCACCTTGAGAAGAAATAACGCATTTCAACATCTAAATTGAGAATGTTTTCCACTCTTCCAGGCTGGAGCCTGTTTTCCAATTTGCTCTAACTCCATACCAAGACCAATTACCTGGTCTCATTAACAGCACAATAGGGCCTATCAATCCCACAAACATATCAGTCAACAGTCTGTAACTACGTCAACTCTCAGGCCTGTGAAATCGGAAGTTGGACAGTCAAGGTGTATCTTAGCATTCAATTTTAGTGCATAAATTAAAATTGTAATGGATTATTTCATTACAATGCAGTTGAATAGCATGATGTTTACAGCTGGATTGCAGTGAATCCAATCAGGATTTCTGCATGGTTCTCCATCCTAGAAAAGCAGCTTGAATTCTTGTACTCAGGCCAGATTCCAAGAGACAACATAATTAGATCCCAGAAGAATATATTGCAGCTGAAGAAGATGTCCCCTGCAGAAGTATATGGGGGAAAGGCTGGCAAAAGCAATGTTCACATTCATGCAATTATCCAGTTAATTGCACAAGGTGAATGGAGTCATTATAATTATGGCTAAGTTCATGCTAGGATTAGGCTAGCTCTGAAAAAAAAATAGTGTATTTTGAGAAAGAAAACATTATACTGGGACAGACTCTCCATCAGCATACCATGTTTCATTTCCTTTTGCAACACTCAAGTGAAAGTTTATTGAAAAGAAAAGGTTTTATCAGGCCTCAAAGCATAATGGGAAAAGTGACCAAGTATAGGACATGACACATTTTGACCAGCTCCACTATTCCTCCTATTGGCCCTTGTATGAAAGACTATTCATGGACATTCAGTTATAATCACTTGCACTTTGGTGGAAGAACAAAGCCCTCTGTTGTCATGTTTACCAACAAACTAAAGTCTTAAATAAGGAACTCAACAGAGGATTCTCGCAGCAAAATTATGAAGTATAGGAAATATTCTGGGGAGAGAGCAAAACCCTCACCTTTACTGTGTATTTTTTCTGCATTGGGCGTGTACCAGGTGTTTTGGGTTTGTTTGATTTTTGTTATTTTTTCTCATCTGTTACCTTATTAACTTGAAATTTTGGCTAACTAATGAAAATATAAGAAGCCCTGGTAACACAATGGTTAAGGCTTGACTGTGGTTCAAACTCACAAGCCGCTCTATAAGAGAAGAGTGTGGCAGTATACTTGCATAAAGATTGCTGTTGCTGTTAGGTGCTGTCGAGTCGATTCACACTCATAGTGATCCTATGCACAACTGAATAAAACACTGTTCAGTACTGCATCATCCTAACAATCATTGCTGTTTGAGCCCACTGTTACAGCCACTGTGTCAATTCATCTCCTTGAGGATCTTCCTCTTTTTTACTGACTCTGTATTTTACCAAGCATGATGTCTTCTCCAGGGGTTTGTCTCTCCTGGTAACATGTCCAAAGCATGTGAGACAAAGTCTTGCCATCCTCGCTTCTAAGCAGAATTCTGGTATACTTCTTCCACAAATGGTTTGTTCGTTCTTTTGGCAGTCCATGGTATATTCAATATTCTTCACTAACACTATAATTCAAAGGCATCAATTCTTCTTTGGTCTTTCTTATGCATTGTCCAGCCTTCACATGCATGTGGAGCAACTGAAAACACCATGGCTTGGGTCAGGTGCACCATAGTCTTCGAGGTGGTAGCTTTGCTTTTCAACACTTTAAAGAGGTCTTTTGCAGCAGATTTGCCCAATGCAATGCCTCTTTTGATTTCTTGACTGCTGCTTCCATGGGCATTGATTGGGGATCCAGGTAAAATGAAATCCTTGATGACTTCAACCTTTTCTCCATTTATCATGATGTTGCTTATTGGTCCAGTTGTGAGAATTTTTGTTTTTCTTATGTTGAGGTGTAATCCATACTGAAGGCTGTAGTCTTTGATCTTCATCAGTAAGTGTGTCAAATCCTCCTCACTTTTAGCAAGCAAGGTTGCATCATCTTCATATCTCAGGTTGTTAATGAGTCTTCCTCCAATCCTGATGCCTCGTTCTTGTTCATATAGTCCAGCTTCTTGAATTATTTGGTCAGCATACAGATTGAATAACTATCTGGAAAGGAAGACATAAATATGAAGTCACTTTGTATAACCCACGTTCCTACTATTAATGGATGTTTGCAGCTGTCTCTTCTCATTTTGAGTTATTGCCACTAACAGCAATTGAAGGTTCTGAAAGCTTTACTCCATCCATGTCATTAGTGTGGACTCTAATTTGAGGAGGCAGCTCTTCCAACCTGAGGGGCTCATCTTCCAGCACTATATCAGACAATGTTCCTCTGCTATTCATAAGGTTTCCACTGGTCAATTTTTTTAGAAGTGGACCGCCAGGTCCTTCTTCCTAGTCTATGTTCATCTGGAAGCTCCGCTGAAATCTGTCCAGCATGGGTGAACTTGCTGGTATTTGAAATACTGGCGGCATAGCTTCCAGCATCACAGCAACACGCATTCCACCACAGTACAATAAACTGACGGATGAGTAGTGATCTAATACTTTAGTAGACTTAAAAATACTTCAAATTTGATTTGTTAGGTAAAAATTTGAAACTCTTTACTTAATATGGGCATTGTAATCTTAAGATTTAAATGTCAGTTTTTTCCTTGTATAATTAAAAAATTTTCATTGCATCTCAGATAACTATTGTTAAATTTATATGAAGATATAGTACTTCTTTAATAATAAGGCCTTTAGCTTTTGTGTGGAAAAATATAGTCATTTTTTACACAAGAGACGATGTTTGGGGTATACAAGTATGTAAAACACATAGTTTCTTCCCTCTAGGAGATTATAATCATGAAGATAAGAAGTTTGAACTATTTAACTTGAATAATAGACCCAGCATAATTTAATCTCACTTCAGTGATACAGAAAACTTTACAACATTTTACAGTGTCCCATAATAAACATCATAAACAATGTTTTAAATGCAAAAAAAAAAAAAGTATCAATCAATAGAAATTGTCAGTTGCTAAGAATACAAACAACTAAATGGACATCTTTTGTTTTGGTGAATAGCCTAATTGGGAAAAAAAAGTCAAATGAAATTTAATAGGCTAGATATTTAGCCTTTATAAGCCTTTTTTTGGTAGGTATTAAAAATAGTTAATTTTAATGAATTATTCAATACAAATGCCAACTATATAGCTTGCCCTATTCTACAAGTTCATAAATGTTTTTAATATAAGTAGCACATTTATTTTATGGGTAAAATTACAAAGAATGGGAATTCCAGAACACTTAATTGTGCTCGTCTGGAACCAGTACACAGACCAAGAAGCAGTCGTTCCAACAGAACAAGGGGATACTGCGTGGTTTAAATTCAGGAAAGGTGTGCATCAAGGTTGTATCCTTTCACCATACTTATTCAACTGTATGCTAAGGAAATGATCCAAGAAGATGGACTATGTGAAGAAGAATGGAGCATCAGGACTGGAAAAAGACTAGTTAATCTGCGATATGCAGATGACACAGCCTTGCTTTCTGAAAGTGAAGAGGACTTGAAGCACTTATTGATGAATGAAGACTGCATCCTTCAGTATGGATTACACTTCAACATAAAGAAAACAAAAATCCTCACAACTGAACCAATAAGCTACATTATGATAAACAGAGAAAAGATTGAAGTTGTCACAGATTTCATTTTACTTGGATCCACAATCAACATCCATGGAAGCAGCAGTCAAGAAATCAAAAGAAGCATTGCATTAGGCAAATCTGCAGCAAAAGACCTCTTTAAAGTGCTGAAAAGCAAAGATGCCACTTTGAAGACTAAGGTGCGCCTGACCCAAGACGTGGCATTTTCAGTCACCTCATATGTAAGTGAAAGGTGGACAATGAATAAAGATGACCAAAGAATTGATGCCATAGAATTACAGTGTTGGTGAAAAATATTAAATACATCATGAACTGCCAAAAAACAAACAGATCTGTCTTGGAAGTACAGCCAGAATGCTCCCTAGAAGCAAGGGTGGTGAGACTACATGTCACATACTTTGGACATGTTACCAGGAGGGACCAGTCCCTGGAGAAGGACATCATGCTTGGTAAAGCAGAGGGTCAGCAAAAAAAGAGAAAGACCCTCAACGAGATGGATTGACACAGTGGTTGCAACAACGGACTCAAACATAGCAACAGTTGTGGGCATGGCATGGGAGTGGGCAGTGTTTCATTCTGTTGTAAACATTGTCCTGTGAGTCGGAACCGACTTGATGGCACCTAACAACAGCACGTTTTCTTCCTTTTTTTTTTAAATTGTTGTAGTTTAAGTGAAAGTTTACAATTCAAGTTAGTCTCTCATATAAAAATTTATACATACATTGTTATGTGACCCTAATTGCTCTCCCTATACTGTGACAGCACACTCCTCCTTTCTACCCTTGATTTCCCATGTCCACTCAACCAGCTCCTGACCCACTGCCTTCTCACCTCATCTCCAGACAGAAGCTGCCCACTTAGTCTCATGTATCTACTTGAGCTAAGAAGCACACACAGCACATTTTCTAATTTTTCTATATTTCCCCCACAAAACCCAGCACAGATCTGGACAAAGCGTAACTGGAAAATAAATATATGACAAAGAAATAGTAGCTGCTTCTTTTAACATTTAAAAAAAAAAGATAACTGATTTTAATCAAAATAATATTTCTTATATGCCCAACAAGCACATTGTTATTTTTTAGGAAAAATACATTTTCCACTGTATGCATGAATCACTGTCTACATTCCTCACAGAAACACTTGCATTTGAGAAATACAACTCTGAGAAATAGGTAAAATTTGTCAACATTATAAAGTTTCTGTCAATGTAACCTTAACAAACATGACTGGGAAATATAAATGATCTGGTTATTGCAAATTATTATCAGCATTAACAAAAAAATTAATAACACTGTCTTAGACTTGTATGTTTTTATTTGTTTCAAAGACTACATGTTTTGCTTCATTTTTCTTTTCAGTACTACCCAATAAAATGGAAAGATAGTATCATTTCCATTTTATCACCCCTACTTGACTGGAGCGCAAAGAGATTGAAAAAAATCTCAGTCTCAAGGTTATTTTTTAAAACCTGGATTCCAGTCTTAGATTTACTACTAATTCCCCAGTAAGGTCACAACATGTTCTAATACCACAATAACAATAAAATCGGTGCTTCCATCCCCCAGGAATATAGTTGTGCTGTGCTCAATGAATTTTATACATTATATAAATCTAGTTAAGATATAGGATTAAATTGCTTAACCTATATCTGATGTAACTATTGAATTAAGAGGCTAACATTTAGTGTGGGCTTAATGAAACTCTGTCTCCTTATGTTATGGTAACACCAAAGACACATACATGGATTCTAACATGGTGAAAAAAGTAGTTATTTCCTCCGAACTCTGAATACTGAGTATGGTCACAACACCATGATACACTGCTGGTTGATGAGTAGTTGTGACAAGAAGTACTAAAGAGTTTCTTATTCGTAAATCCCAGAAATAAATATTTTTAAAGCCTACATTTATTCCTAAGCAATCAACACAACAAAGAGGTCACAACTGTTAATAGTTGGCTCTAGATATGTCTTGATGAAAAAAGATTAACAAGTTTTTGTGGGAATTTTCACTTATATCATCTCAGGAATTTTATTGGGTTTTACATAGTTGTGGGATTTTTTTTAAAGCAACTTTAATCTCCTTCCCTATGTGCATTCCTTAGCCCCTCCTTTCCACAATTGCCTAGATTTAATAAGGGTCAATTTCAAGTAAAATGGTTAGATCTAATGTATAACCCTTATTTCTTACAACAAAATTTTTTAAATTATTTCTCAAACTTCATTGTTTTGCTTTTTTTGGTCATAGAGATTATTTTTATTACCTTAGGCAATATAGTGCAATTGTGAGGAGCACAATCTCTGAAGTAGACACACTTTAGTTCAAATTTTTTTTTTAATTGTGGTTTAGGTAAAAGTTTACAGCTCAAGTTAATTTCTCATACAAAAATTTATACACACACATATTGTTATGTGACATTAGTTGCAATCCCTATAATGTGACAGCACCCTCCCTATTTCCACCTCGGGTTTCTTGTGTCCATTCAACCAGTTCCTGTCCCCTCCTGCCTTCTCATCCTGCCTCCAGACAGGAGCCACCCATTTGGTCTCATGTATCTGCTTGAACTAAGAAGCACACTCTTCACAAGTATTATTTTATGTTTTATAGTCCATCTCAAACTTCTTGATGTTCACGGCTACCAACATAGAATATAACCCACAGAAAAAGTACTTACACGTACCCAGTAAAACTATTTCCGAATTAAGACTTGAATTATTATATCCTAAACTTAGTTTATGCTCTTCTCCTTAGTTAACAAGTTAACCGGATTTTCTTGAGTGTTTTTTAAACTTTATTTATTCAGTCAGACAATTCCTTTGAATCTTCCCCAACTGCAGCTTTATACAGTCTTAAGAGGATACTGGACCACCAATGCCCCCTTTCTCAGCATAGTAGCAACTAAATCAGATTGGTAGTCAAGGGAAGACTTTCAAAAAGAGGTGATATTAAAGCTGATTTTTAAAGGACACAGAAGAATCAGCTAGAAAAAGCTACAAGAGGATGATGCATAGAAGGGGCATATGAATGAAAGATGATAACTGCACATGTAAAAGTATGGAAGCATGACACATTCAGAGAACTCTAAGTTGTTGTGTAGCTAGGATTCAGGCTGGGAGGTAGTAAGAAATAATTTGCGGAGGGAGAAAGCAGACAGATCACAACAAGAAGGAAGGTGGCATCATCAGATACATATTTTAAAAAGGATCACATCGTGGAAGATGGCTTAGTTACTGGAGAAGCTGGATGACTGAAGTCAAAGAAAAGAGGCTTGCTATTGCAGTAACTTGGGCCACAGAGGAAGGGACATTGTGGATCTACACAGCCACTGGCAGGGGCATCGAAATGAAGGAATTAACTAGAAAGATGTTAAAGACAGAAAACCTATAGAAAGTATTGATTGATTGGAAATAGAAGGCAAGTAACTCCCAGGTTCCTGGCTTGGCAGTGTTGGTACCATTTACTTAGACAAAGTATACTTTTCATTATATTTGGAGATAACGATGAGTTTAGTTTAGACATTGCAAGTTCCAAATGCCCACTGAACACCAAATTCAGATGTCCAGAAGGCATTTGGATAATACTACTAATCCTGAGTACTTTCTGTATGCCTGCAGTTCTAAAAAACCACACTGTATAATAAGCATGATTCTAATTTAGTAAACCTGGGCTGGGGCCCACAAAGATGCACTTCTAACAACACTCTGGAGATTCTAATAAAGGGAGATCACACTTTGAGAAAGGCTATCCGAGATACTATGATTTACTAGCCACACCTAAATATCTCTAGAATAAAGATATGAACATGGAGTTTTTTCCACTTGTGCAAAGCCCCTTTGAAAAGTAGGGGTCTGAAATTCATTTACTTTTGGCAAAGTGTAACTTATTATTTCTAAGAAGCTAGGGCTAGTAGGAAAGGGCTTCTTGGACACTAAGTGATTCTTACCAACTGTAGCTTAATGAGATGTCTAAATGAATCTGAAACACATGGATTAAAATATGTGGGGCATTTTTAAAAGAGCAGAAGAGCAAAACTGTATTGGGAAGTTTTCATGAAATCCAGGGCACTATAAGAAGTGTGACAAACTCAAATCATGATATCTTCTCCTATTTTCCAAAGGGCATGTTTTCCCTTAAACTGTGTGGGCATTACATTAAGAGAAGCAAATGTAGGGCAAGAACCTCAATCTGATAGGCTAGAAGTTGACCTTCCAAATTTGTTCGGATGGGCATGTTTTTGCTTAATGTACCTTATGTTCTTTTCCAGGTTCTAAACGGCAGTCACGAAATGCAAACAGTTTAGTAAAAGATATATAAATGCTAATCAGATGTAAAATCCTAATCATTCTGTTGGGTTGTTTCTAGATGGTACCGTGCTGAATAAATTCAATGTGTTGCCCATCTATTACAGCCCTGCTTCAGTGCTCTCTGCCAGCTTCATTTCTTAAATTCCAGGAATAACCTAACTTCTCTTACTCAAATACTGCCCTGATGAAAACACATTCTTTTTGCAACAGTGGCTTCTCCGAAAAAACTGAAGACAGAAATTCCAATTAAGACTCTTAAATTGAGGAATGGCCTAGAGGGAATGTTCCCAGATGAGAAATCTTCTGTTTTGCCATTTACTATTTCTCAATTCTGGCCGGAAAAAAAGACAAATAAAAATAACTGAGAAAAACAAAAATGGATATATATATTATTAGGCTAACAGATATCCTGTTGGTATGAACAACTCATATTATTGCATGGAAGGAGATTTTGTTTTCCCAACTAGACTGTAGAGACTTCTTAAAAGTAGGGATTATGATTTTTTTACATTCTATAATCTTTAACAGTGCTTTGCACATGTGTAACTCACTCTACGTAGTTTATTTTTCCAGATGATTTTGGTGTAAAAAATTTTCTGTTTTAAATGCACCAGAGGACCCCCTACTTAAGGGGAATTTACTTTGTTTTCCAAAGGAAAGAAAAGCAGAAAAGTACTATTGATACTACTAATTTATCTCATTTGTAAATTTAACTCAATGAAGATCAGATTTCCTTAAAGTAACATCCAGTAATTAATGTCAACTAATGTTCAATAATAGAAAAACATTTTTAATAGTATTAATATATATGTAAATAAGGCAGAGGTCAAGTACAATATTTTCTGAGTTATAAATTAGTAGCCATCTTTTATAAAGTCATAACCTACAACTTTAGTCACATGTGAGGATCAGATAAGTCAAGGTGGTTGAATCAAATGAAATTCATCAATCATAAAAAAGATTCTAAGGTGGCAGAGTAGTCAGATGTTTCCAGCAGTCCTTCATACAACAGAGACAAAAATAAGAACTGAATCGATTATATATGACAATCTAGAAGCCCTGAATATCAAAGGCGAAGTTGAAGAATCGGACTGAGTGGTGGGGAGAGAGAGGCGGTTCAGAAACAGTGACGATTTGCCAGACCTGAACCAGTGGTAGCTAGAGCACTTCAGGCCAGATCAGCTCAGGGTGCATGGTGAGGCAAGCAGCAGCACTCAGGAGGTGTTTTCCACATCGTGAGAGACCCAGTAGCAGAGAGTCTACTCAGAAATCCAGAACCAGTAAGAAGCAGCCCTCAATCGGCAAAAGATAAGTACTTGCGTCTGGTCTACTGCACAGATCAAAAACACCCACCTTTGGGAAAAAACTCTCTCCCATTTACCACCCTGCTCCTTGCTCTGCACTGGGTCTAGGATGGCTTCAGCGATTCCTGAGTCCCCTGGGCTGGAGGTAGGACCCATCATGTGCCCTGAGCCATTCTCCCGGCCTTGGAGAGGGAACAAATGATCAAACTGGGGAAAATAATCTGCCGGCTCCTCTAAGCCAGGAACTCAGGGTAGGCACAGCTCCTTTGCCTAGGCACAGGCATAAGGGGTCCACAGATTTTGAGTGCCTTTCCCCCTGCATAGAGTTGTGTGGGAACATTTCAACAGTGTAGGCCCTCATTACCACAGTACAACAGGGTAAATACCTGAAGTCTAACTTCAACTGTTTCAGCTGTGAAGTGGCAGGTTCATGACATTTGATACTGCTCTGCCCAATAAGTAAGGTCTTCATGTGCCCACATCAGAGGTCTGAGGACTGGTGGCTCCACCCATGCCACCTAGCCACCTGTGACAGGGCCCAAGAATAAGAGGTGACCCCCAGGCATTACAGCCAACAGCACTGGGTGCTCACAGTCTGGCTACAAAACTCACCATCCTACACACTCGAGGAACAGGGACATGCTTTCCTCCCGGACACATGGAGGCGGCCGTCGGCCCCCTGCCTTGCTCAGCATGTGTCCCCCTGCTGCATCCGGATGCCTGTGGCTATACCAATCACCCATACCTGTCTAGGACTGTAGGTGAGAGCTGGCACCACACACTTGGTGGCCAACTACCTGGACACCTGAGCTGAATCATATAGGAGAAGAGGGCGGACTCCTGGGCTCACATACTTAGTGGCAGATCTAGCCACCTGGTGGCAGGACATTGGCGCTTCAGGGGTGCCAGTGACCAGGCTAGCTCACACAAGCAGCCTATTTGGGCATATTAAAAAAGAAAACAAGAAGCTAGGACACAGTAAGCAAATAGAAAATAAATAAATATAATAACATATCGATGGCTCAGAGACTACAATCAATATCAAATCACGTAAAGAAGCAGACAATGATGGCTTCAGCAAGCTCCCAAAATAAAGGATCAAGAAATTTTCCAGGGAAGAGAATTTCTTGGAATTACCGAAGGCAGAATACAAAAGATTAACATACAGAACTCTTCAAGATATTGGGAAGGAAATGATGCAAAATGCAGATCAAGCATTAGAGGAACTTAAGAAGATTAGAGAAGAGCGTAATGACAAATTTAACAGGCTGCAAGAATCCACAGAGAGACAGCAATCAGAAATCCAGAAGATTAACAATAAAATTTCAAAATTAGACACCTCAAGAGAAGTCACAGGAGCAGAACTGAGGCAATGGAAGTCAGAATTAGTGAGATTGAAGATAGAGCACTTGACATCAACTTATCTGAGGAAAAATTAGATAAAAGGATTTAAAAAAAATGAAGAAACCCTAAGAATTATGTGACATTCTATCAAGAGGAATAACCTATGAGTTACTGGAGTACCAGAACAGGGGGGATAAGAGAAAACACAGAGAGAATCGTTGAACGCTAGGAGCCCTAATACATGGCATAACACAATACGAACCATAAGTAACAGCGCACAAACACCAGAAGAGAGACTAGATAACTGGAAGCTCCTAAAAATCAAGCATTTACGCTTATGAAAAGACTTCACCAAAAGAGGGAAAAGACAACCTACAGACTGGGAAAAAATTTTTGGCTACAACAAATCTGATCAGCGTCCAATCTCTAAAATCCACAAGATACTGCAAAAGCTCTACAACAAAAAGACAAATAACTCAATTAAAAAATGGGCAAAAGATATGAACAGGCACTTCACCAAAGAAGATATTCAGGTGGCTGACACGTGAAGATACGCTCACGATCATTAGCCATTAGAGAAATGCAAATCAAAACTACAATGAGATATCATCTCACCCCAACAAGCTAGCATTAATCCAAAAAACACAAAATAATAAATGCTGGAGAGGTTGTGGAGTGACTGGAACACTTATACACTGTTGGTGGGAATGTAAAATGGTACAACCACTTTGGAAATTGATTGGGTGCTTCCTTAAAAAGCTATAAATAGAAGTACCATACGATCCAGCAATCCCGCTCCTTGGAATATATCCTAGAGAAATAAGAGCCGTCACATGAATAGATGTACACACACACCCATGTTCACTGCAGCACTGTTCACAATAGCAAAAAGATGAAATAATTAGGTGCCTATCAATGGATGAATGGATAAACAAGTTATGGTATATTCACACATTGGAATACTATGCAATGATAAAGAACAATGATGAATCTGTGAAACATCTTGTAACATGGAGGAATCTAGAAGGCATTATGCTGAGTGAATTTAGTCAGTCACAGAAGGACAAATATTGTATAAGACCACTATTATAAGAACTCAAGAAAAGGTTTAAACACAGAAGAGAACACGCTTTGATGGTTATGAGGGTGGGGCTGGAGGGAGATGGTTATTCACTAACTAGGTAGTAGACAAGAATTATCTTAGGTAAAGGGAAGGACAGCACACACTACAGGGGAAGTCAGCACAAATGGACTAAACCAAAGCTAAGAAGTTTCCTGAATACAACCAAACACTTCAAGGGACAGAGTAGCAAGGGCGGGGGTCTGGGGGCCATAGTTTCAGAGGACCTCTAGGTTAACAGGCATAACAAAGTTTAATAAGAAAATGTTCTGCATCCTACTTTGGTATGTGGCATCTGGGATATCAAAAGCTTGCAAGCGGCCATCTAAGATACATCAATTGGTCCCAACCCACCTGGAGCAAAGGAGAATGAAGAACACCGAAGACACAAGAAAGTATTAGCCCAAGAGACAGAAAGGGCCACATAAACCAGAGACTGCATTATCCTGAGACCAGAAGAACTAGATGGTGCCTGGCCACCACCAATGACTGCCCTGACAGGGAACACAACAGAGAGTACCTGATGGAGCAGGAGATAAGTGGGGTGCAGAACTCAAATTCTAGCAAAAAGACCAGATTTAATGGTCTGACTGAGACTGGAGGAACCCCAGAAACCATGGCCCCCGGAATCTCTGTCAACCCAAAACTAAAACAATTCCTGAGGCCAACTCTTCAGACAAAGATTAGACTGGACAATGGAACTAAAATGATACTCGTGACGACTGTGGTTCTTAGCTCAACTAGATACATGAGACTAAATGGGCAGCTCCTGTCCCGAGGTGAGGTGAGAAGGCAGAGAGGTTTAGGAGCTGGTTGAATGGACATGGGAAATCAGGGATGGAAAGGAGGAGAGTGCTGTCACAATATAAAGAGAGTAATTAGGGTCATATAGCAATGTATGTATAAATTTTTGTACGAGACTAACTTGAATTGTAAACTTTTACTTAAAGTACAATTTAAAAAAGAAAGATTCTGACTGTGTCATTAGAGAGGTTAAAATTTGTCAGTGGTTTACTGTTACCAACAACATCAACTTCAAACCTTGTGGAGATGAAATGATAGTCCCTCTGTGATCAGATTTCTCCCTCCTCTCCAGTCTCATCACCCCTAACTCCTCTGCTTTAACTTTAGGCTGTTTCTCCTCACACATACCTGTTGCCCCTATCCCTTATGCCACTGCAACTTTGTTCTGCCTGTAATACACCTCCACACATCCACCACCAGGCCCTTACCATTATCATCACCTGTGCTTGTTTTGCTAGACCCAACCTTTCCACCACTTCATCTGGGATGCATTTTGTAAACCCTCTCTAACTCTACCAGAGTGCACCGATAAATGTTTGATGTAACTATACTTATCGCCTTATTTTACAGTTAATTTTTATTATTTTAAATGTCTGCCCTGTTAGACTAAGAACTCTCTAAGGACAAGGACTAGACCTTATTTAAGACCTGAATCCTAAATACCAAGCACAGTACCTGGCAGTGAGTTCTCATTAAACCAGGACTTTGATCTTGCTCAGTCATTGTTGACAAAGTGAAACTGGAACAGACTTGAACTGTTACAATGTGGATGATCTGGAACCATAACTATAATGGGAAAAATTATGGGTCGAATCCCTGGAATTGGAGACTCGAAAGAGGCTCCCTTTCAGGAGCCTGATGCATGAGATTGGATTATTGGCAGGACTGTGGAGAGCAACACACATTCAAAGAGGCGTGGCCAGCCACCATCTTTGAGTGGGGCACCACTGTGTTGGACTCTGCTCAAAATCCAACAGGCAAGAGATTGGTTGCTATGCAACATGCACGTTGCCCTTGTTTTCTAAGAGGGAGATTAGGTTTCTGGCAGGGCTTTGACTTGTAATTTTTCCCATTCTGGTTATCTTCCCATTCACCCAAATTTCAAAAATTCAGGGCTCTTCCAGTTTCACTTCCTCAGCCATGACTGAACTGGGGAGAACTGGTTCAAAGCCTTGCATTAAACTTTTATTGAATGAAGAAGGAAGGAAGAGAGAAAAAAAAGAAAGAAAAGAGAGAGAGGAAGGGAGGGAGGGCGGAAGGAAGAAAGAAAGAAAAAGGAAGGAGGAAAGAGACTCTGAAGGGAGGGAGAGATGGAAGAGGAAGGAAGGAGGAAATGAGGGAGGAAGAGGAGTAGGGAGGGAGAAAAGAGTAGGGAACGAAGGAGGGAGGGTTACAGTTCAAATACTGGATCTCAATGATAGCTCTGTCTATAATATTTATATGTTTAAGGGGGAGCACATGAACAAAGTTGACCAGTATACTTCAGATAATTACTATTAAAACCAGGTAGAAAAATAGTTGACTATATTGCATCCCTCCACTGTGCTGGATACAATTCTAAAACCTCAGTGCATTATCAGTTCACTTAAATGGTTCCCTAAGCAGGAGATTCAGATTACTGACACTATGTCTCGAAAACTGATTAACAAGACTCAAACAACCAAGCCAAACTGATACCAATCTGATTTGTTACTCTGAAATGAGACAGTCTTGATTGGTGTGGAAATAAACTAGTTGATATTATGAAGTTCTCTTCCTACAAAAAGGTATAGCAGAGCAACAATTCACTGAGTCATAGTTTATAAGCCTTCTAATCTGACCTCTGTATGTTGCAGATCAGGGAAATGAAGTCCAACGAAGTGGCAGAAGCTGGCTATCGGCTTCATTTAATTGGCAATAAATTCATAAGGAGATAATAATATAAAAACTTTAAGATCAGTTAAATCAAAAAATGTAATTATTACTCAGGATATTATTACCAGGCCTACCCATGCTAATTAACATTTTAATAATCCTCTACATAAAAGCGGACAGCAAGGTTTGTTTTACACAAAACCATAGTGGAATCAAAGAATCACTGAATTTCACTGTTAGAGAAAGAAGAGTTCAAATCGTCCAATTCCCTGTGTGAAGACTGAATCTCTTTAGTGGCATCCCCACTAAATGCTGGAATAGAGACATGTAAAACCAAAATGTAAACATCAACTAGCTGTTGAAAATCAATAGTACTTTTGTTCAGGAATATACTTGACAAATGAAGACACTGGACTAAGCACTGCATGGGACCCAAATATGAATAAGACTTTCTCTAGGCTTTGAATAATTTTAAAATCTGGCAGGAAACAACGTACTCAGATGCTCATATCTGTGGTATGCAGGCTCTCATGGAGAAATACATTAGAATTCACTTATCTGTAAGTCTATAACAGTGGAAAGAGAACTGGGCATAAAATTTGAATTCCAGCTTTCCTCCTTACTAGCGAGGTAACCTGGGCAACTTCAGCTTAAAAATTACTTAACCTAAATCTTCATTTCTACAAAATCAATGAAATAATAATGAAATAAATTAAAACACAGGAGTCTAGGACACAGCATAGGTACTTAGTAATGATGACAATAATAATGTCCAATATTTATTGAGAACAAACAACATGCATTGTTGTTGTTGTTAGGTGCCATTGAGTCAGTTCCCACTCATAGTGACCCTATGTGCAACAGAATGAAACACTGCCCGGTCCTGTTGCCATCCTCACAATCATTGTTACGCTTAAGCTCATTGTTGCAGCCACTGTGTCAATCCATCTCGTTGAGGGTCTTCCTCTTTTTTGCTGACCCTCTACTTTACCAAGCATGATGTCCCTCTCTAGGGACTGATCCCTCCTGACAACATGTCCAAAGTGTGAGACATAGTCTCACCATCCTCGCCTCTAAGGAGCATTCTGGTTGTATTTCATCCAAGACAGGTTTGTTCATTCTTTTGGTAGTCCATAGTATATTCAATTTTCTTCTAACACTATAATTCAAGGGCTTCAATTTTTCTTCAGTCTTCCTTATTCATCGTACAGCTTTCAAATGCATAGGAGATGACTGAAAACACCATGGCTTGGGTCAGGCGCACCTTAGTCTTCAAGGTGACATCTTTCCTTTTCAGCACTTTGAAGAAGCCTTTTGCAGCAGATTTGCCCAATGAAATGCATCTTTTGATTTTTTGACTGCTGCTTTCATGGTCATTGATTGTGGATCCAAGTAAAATGAAATCCTTGCAACTTCAATCTTTTCTCCGTTTATCACGATGTTGCTTATTGGTCCAGTTGTGAGGATTTTTGTCTTCTTTATGTTGAGGTGTAATCCATACTAAAGGCTATGGTCTTTGATCTTCATCAGTAACTGCTTCAAGTCCTCTTCACTTGCAGCAAGCAAGGTTGTCTCATCTGCATAATGTAGTTTGTTAATGAGTCTTCCTCCAATCCTAATGCCCCATTCTTCTTCATATAATCCAGTTTATTGGATTATTTGCTCAGCATACAGATTGAATAAGTGTGGTAATAAGATACAACCCTGACACACACCTTTCCTGACTTTAAACCATGCAGTATCCCCTTGTTCTGTTCGAACAACTGCCTCTTGATCTATGTACAGGTTCCTCATGAGCACAATTAAGTGTTCTGGAATTCCCATTCTTTGCAATGTTGTCCATAATTTGTTATGATCCACACAGTCGAATGCCTTGCATAGTGAATAAGACACAGGTGAACATCTTTCTGGTATTCTCTGCTTTCCACCAGGATCCATCTGACATCAGCAATGATATCCCTGGTTCCATGTCCTCTTCTGAATACGGCCAGAATTTCTGGCAGTTCCCTGTCGATATACTACTGCAGCCTCTTTTGAATGATCTTCAACAAAATTTTCCTTGCATGTGGTCTTAATGATATTGTTCGATAATTTCCTCATTCGGTGGGATCACCTTTCTTGGGAATAGGCGTAAAGACGGATTTATTACAGTTGGTTGGCCAGGTAGCTGTCTTCCAAATTTCTTGGCATAAACAAGTGAGCACTTCCAGTGCTGCATCCATTGGTTAAAACATCTCAATTGGTATTCTGTCAGTTCCTGAAGCCTTGATTTTCACCAGTGTCTTCAGTGCAGCTTGGACTTCTTCCTTCAGTACCATTGGTTCCCGCTCATATGGTACCTCCTGAAATGTCTGAACACCAACGAATTCTTTTTGGTATAGTGACTCTGTGTAATCCTTCCATCTTCTTTGTATGCTTCCTGAGGTGTTTAATATTTTTCCCATAGAATCCTTCAATACTGCAATTCCAGGCTTGAATTTTTTATTCAGTTTTTTCAGCTTGAGAGACACCAAGTGTGTTCTTCCCTTTTGGGGTTTTCCATCTCCAGGTCTTTGCACATGTAATTATAACACTTTACTTTGTCTTCTCAAGCCACCCTTTGAAATCTTCTTTTCACCTCTTTTACTTCATCATTTCTTCCTTTTTCTTGAGCTACTTGATGTTCAAGAGCAAGTTTCAGAGCCTCTTCTATATCCAGTTTGGTCTTTTCTTTCTTTCCTGTCTCTTTAATGACCTCTTGCTTTCTTCAAGTATGATGTTCTGGATGTCCTTCCACAACTCATCTGGTCTTCGGTCATTAGTGTTCAACACGTCAAATCTATTCTTGAGATGGTTTCTAAATTCAGGTGGGATATACTCAAAGTCGTACTTTGGCTCTCGTGGACCTGTTCACATTTTCTTCAGTTTCGACTTGAACTTGCATATGAGCAATTGATGGTCTGTTCTGTAGTCAGCCCCTGGCCTTGTTCTGACTGATGATACTGAGCTTTTCCATTGTCTCTTCCCACAGCTGTAGTCAATTTGATTCCTGTGTATTCCATCTGGCAAGGTCCACATGTATAGTCACCATTTACATTGGTGAAAAAAGGTATTTGTAATGAAGGTGTCATTGGTCTTGCAAAACTCTATCATGTGATTTCTGGCATCATTTCTATCATCAAGGCCGTATTTTCCAACCAGCAATCCTTCTTCTTTGTTTCCAACTTTCACATTCCAATCTTCAGTAATTATCAATGTATCCTGATTGCACAATTTCAGACTGCAAAAAGTTCATAAAAATCTTCAATTTCTTCATCTTTGACATTAGTGGTTGGTGCATAAATTTGAATAACAGTCGTATTAACTGGTCTTCCGGTAGGTGTACGGATATTATCTTTATCACTGACAGCACTGTACTTCAGGATAGATTTTGAAATGTTCCTTGTGAGGATGAATACAATGCCATTCCTCTTCAAGTTTTCATTCCCAGCATAGCAGATCATATGATTGTCCAATTCAAAATGGCCAACACCAATCCATTTCAGCTCACTGATGCCTAGGATATCAATGTGTATGCATTCCATTTCACGTTTAACGGCTTCCCATTTTCCTAGATTCATACATTCTGTGTTCCGATTATTAATAGATGTTTGCAGCTATTTCTTCTCATTTTGAGTCATGCCACATCAGCAAACGAAGGTCCCAAAAGCTTGATCCCATTCACGTCATTAAGGTCGACTCTATTTTGCAAAGGCAGATCTTCCCCAGTGGTACTCTGAATGCCTTCCAACCTGAGGGGCTCATCTTCCAGTACTCTACCAGACAATGTTCTGCTGTCATTCATAAGGTCTTCACTGGCTAATTCTTTTCAGAAGTAGACCACCAGGTCCTTCTTCCTAGTCTGTCTTAGTCTGGAAGCTAAGCTGACACTTGTCCGCCATGGGTAATCCTGCTGGTATTTGAATACCAGTGGCAGAGCTTGCAGCATCACAGAAATAGGCAAGCCCCCACAGTATGACAAACTGACAGACACATGGGGGATGCAACATACTAGGCACTCTATATATTTTAACTCACTTAATCTTCAAAACAACTCTATAACATAGTTACTATTATTATCTATATTTTACAGATGGGAAAACTGAGGCACAGAGAAATTATGTAATTTCTCCAAGGACACACAGCTATGTGTTGGAACTAGAATTCAGATCCAGGCAGAATGGCTCCAGAGCCTATATTCAAAAATGTTTCTTGAATGCATCCAGTAAGATCCCTATGAGAAAGGAGTCACATCCCTTCCATTAGAAAATAACTATGTAGCACCTGTGGGTTGAGACTTTTCAGTTCAACCTTGAGAAGAGAGTAGAAAAACATGACCATCATCAAACCCAAAACAGAGGTGCTTGGGATCAATATATCAGCCTGGTGAAGTGAGAACGCCTGGTACAAGACAACAGAAAAATATTTGTTTTATAATTATGAGTTAATAAAAGTTTTAAAAATTATTTTATAATAAACTAGTACTCACAAAGAAGATTTCACAATTAAAGAGACAAATATCTAAGCCTGCCATATTTTCCATTCCTTAATAAAAGCAAAGATAACTGCTTGCCGTGAAGTGGTTTCTCAAGAAACTATTGATAGTTGCTTTTGAACATAGAGTAGTTAAAGCAAAAGGAAGACATGATGAAGTAAAAGAGCTGAACAGAAGATTTCAAAGGACAGCTCAAGAAGACAAAGTAAAGTACTATAATGAAATATGCAAAGACCTGGAAATAGAAAACCAAAAGGGAAGAACACACTCAGCATTTCTCAAGCTGAAAGAACGGAAGAAAAAATTCAAGCCTAGAATTGCAATATTGAAGGATTCTGCGGGGAAAATATTAAACAATGCAGGAAGCATTCACAGAAGATGGAAGGAATACAGAGAGTCACTCTATCAAAAATAACTGGTCAATGATCAACCACTTCAGGAGGTAGCATATGATCAAGAACTAGTGGTACTGAAGGAAGAAGTCCAAGCTGCACTGAAGGCATTAGCGAGAAACAAGGCTTTAGGAATTGACAGAATGCTAACTGAGATCTTTCAACAAACAGATGTAGCACTGGAAGTGTTCACATGTCTATGCCAAGAAATTTGGAGGCCAGATTCCTGGCCAACCGACTGGAAGACATCCATGTTTATGACTATTCCAAAGAAAGGTGATCCAACCGAATGTGGAAATTATCAATGTCATTAATGTCAAACAAAAGTAAAATTTTACTGAAGATTATTCAGAAGCAGCTGTAGCAGTACATCGACAGGGAACTTCCAGAAAATCAAGCGGATTCAGAAGAGGAAGTGGAACAAAGGATATCTTTGCTGATGTCAGATGGATCCTGGCTGAAAGCACAGAATACCAGAAAAATCTTTACTTGTGTTTTATTGACTATGCAAAGGCATTCAACTGTGTGGATAATAACAAATTATGGATAACTTTGCAAAGAATGGGAATTTCCAGAACACTTAATCATGCTCATGCAAAACCTGTACACAGACCTGGAGGTAGTCATTCCAACAGAACAAGGGGATACTGCATGGTTTAAAGTCAACAAAAGTGTGTGTCAGGGTTGTATCCTTTCATCATAGTTACTCAATCTGTATGCTGAGCAAATAATCCAAGAAGCTGGACTATATGAAGAAGAACACAACATCAGAATTGCAAGAAGACTCATTAAAAATATGTGATATGCAGATGAGACAACCTTGCTTGCTGCAAGTGAAGAGGACTTGAAGCACTTACTGATGAAGATCAAAGACCATAGCCTTCAGTATGGATTACACCTCAACATAAAGAAAACAAAATCCTCACAACTGGACCTGTAAGCAACATCATGATAAACAGAGAAAAGACTAAAGCTGTCAAGGATTTCATTTTAATTGGATCCCCAATCAACGCCCATGGAAGCAGCAATCGAGAAATCAAATGACACATTGCATTGGGCAAATCTGCTACAAAAGACCTCTTTAAAGTGTTAAAAAGCAATGATATCATTTTAAGGACTAAGATGCACCTGACCTAAGCCATGGTGTTTTCAAATGCCTCATATGCATGCCAAAGCTGGACAATGAATAAGGAAGATCAATGTAAAATTGATGCCTTTGAATTATGGTGTTGGCAAAGAATATTGAATATACCATGGACTACCAGAAGAATGAACAAACCAATCTTGGAAATACAGCCAGAATGCTCCTTAGAAGAAAGGATGGTGAGACTTCATCTCACATACTTTGGATATGTTATCAGGAGGAACCAATCCCTGGAGAAAGACATCATGCTTGGTAATGTGGAAGGTCAGTGAAAAAAGAGGAAGACCCTCAAAAAAATGGGTTGACACAGTGGCTACAACAATGGGCAACTAACGATTGTGAGGATAGGGCAGGACTGGGCAGTGTTTTGTTCTGTTGTACATAGAGTCGTTATGAGGCAGAACTGACTCGATAGCACCTAACAACAACATCATAGCAATTTTGTTTTATTCTGATTCAGGATCCACTTCAGAATCATGCATTTTATTTAGTTCTCGTGCCTGTTTGATTGTTGTTGTTGCTAGCTGCCATTGAACGATTGTGATCTATAAGGTTTCACTGACTGATCTTCAGAAATAGATCACCAGACCTTTCTTCCTAGTCTGTCTCAGTCTAGAAGCTCCACTGAAACCTGTTCAGCATCACAGCAACATGTAAGCCTCCACTGACAGATGGGTGGCGGTCATGCATGAAGAACATTAGCTAGGAATGGAACCCGGGTCTCCTGCATGAAAGGCAAAAATCCTACCACTGAACCACCAATGGATGCTACCTTTGTTCCTGTTTAGTTTCCTCTAACCTTAAATAGTTTCTGAACTTTTCTTTGCCTTTTCTGGCACTGACATGTTTTTCAATAGTACAGATTAGTTATTTTGTAGAATGCCCTTCAATTTAGGTTTGTTTGATTGTTTTCTTTGGATTAGATTCAGTGTTTGTTCTTCATGATTTGTGAATTGGTAACACAACTTTTCCTAATTTTGAAAAATGATACAATTATAAAAGATCTGAAATTTTCTACTGTCTTTAACTGAATTACTTGCCATATGATAGACAATCTTCTACTACACAATAACTACTTATGTCAAAGCTGCATCATAATGTAATCCTTTTGAAGACACTTAAAGCAACAATTAGGTTTCCAAATTTAAAGTTGTGCCACCACTACAAAACATTTAACTGAGACAACAACTGGGTGAATAACTATCCTCTGTGCATAAGTCCACATACATGCATAGACAATAAGAACTATGTCACAGTACACTCCCCTGCCTGGAAGATGGCAAATTACTTTTTTTTTTTTTTAAATATTTTATTTTGGTTTAGGTGAAAGTATACAGAGCAAATTAGTTTCCCATTCAACAATGTTATATACGGATTTTTTTGTAACCTTGGTTGGAATCCCCTCAATGTGGAAGCACTGTCTCCACTTCCACCCTGGGCTCCCCGTTTCCATTCGTCCAGCTTTTCTGCCCACTCTGCCTTCAGAACTTTGTTTATGAGCAAATGCTACCCTTTTGGTCTTGTATAGATGAATGTTCTGAGGAGCACATTCCTCACAGGTGTTATTGTTCACTTTATACGCGTGCCTATTGTTCAGCTAAGAGATGATCTCTGGGAGTGGGTTCAGTTCCAGGTTTGAAGGGTGTGTAAAGGCCATAGTCTTGGAGGTTCCATCAGTTTCTATTAGACCAGTAAGTCTGGACTTTTTTTTCCATGGACTTGAATTTTGTTCTACATTTTTGTTAAAAAACAATTTATAACTAAAACTTTAATCCCAAGAATTCTCACAAAACTTATTACAAATGATAGCATGAAAAAGAATCTTGCACAGTAGTTCAAAGTTCAGCCCTACGATGTACCCTTAAACTGGCAGGACATTGGTATCTTGAATAGTCTCAAATTTCCAAATTAGTGATGTTACAAATAGCTATCTACTCATATACAGCAGTCACATAAGGAATTTATGACCTAAATCGAAAGTAAAAAACTAACTCTGGAAACCTATCAGATTCCACACCAACTGGGCAACCTCTGCACATTGTGAAAACTTAGCTGGATTTTTTTTTTTTTTAAAAAACCTCTTATCTAGTTAAATTGTGCAGCTTTTACTTTTATCTGCTGGCTTGACGTTCTTCGCACCTTTTAAAGACTGCTTATTCAACTACAGCTGTATCCTATATCCCAGTTAAGGACAAAACTAAAGTTCTTAGTTCAAATTTGCCAGTTTTGTTTCCATAATATTAAAATATCACACTTTAGCCGGCAAGATTTAGAGGTTTATTATCAGTCTATGCAAGACTAACATCGAAAACAAATTCAATTTTGCTTAAGGGGACATTGTAAAGTAATAAATTTCTGGGATTGCATGCCTTGTAGTGTCCATTTCAAACCTTAGAGAATTACATCTTCCTATGTGTCACTGTTACAAGAGACAATAAAATTCAAACAGCTAAACATCTTAAAAATGCTCCAAGTTTATGAAGTCTCAAACAAAACTTGAATTTTCTGAATATACTCCTGTCAAATTAAGTTATTTCCTATTCACCACCACTCCTCTTGCAAACTGGTCTTCTAGTTTCCTTTCATTTGACCTAGATTGACTACAGACCTGCAGAAGAATTGGGATGGCTTGTGATTTCTCTCCTGAGACAGAGATCTCTCTCTTCTCCTGTCTCTAGAAATGGACCTGCTCTGGCTGTGAGAGAAGCTTCTCCATCTTGGAGATTTGTAGGGAGGTGGAGGACTTCTACGATAACTATCTTGAGGGCGACAACCCCAAGAGGGAGGTCGATGATGATTCTAACTTCTTTTTTCACTGTTTGATATCCACCCTTACATGACAGCTACGCAGCGTTCTTCCAGCTAGCTCTCAAATGGCATCAGCTGCATCCTGAGGATCTTCGAATTCAACGAAAGCAAAGCCGGGAGGGTTTCTAGCAACCCACACACTTTGGGGTGGGCCATAATATCCAAAAGCCCGTTCCAATTCGGTTTTATTGTTGCCATTGTTTCCAAGATTACCTACATAAATCTTACAGTCCAATGGACAGGAATCATGATGCATTTCAAAATCTTGAGTTAGAAATACAGAGGCCTAAAACCATACGTGCTTGAAAGGGGCTTCTTGCTCTCTTCTGGCCTGGCTCCCACAGATGCTCTAGCTTCCCCTGCATCCATGAAATGGTGGTGTTCTACATTTTTTTTCCCCCACTCTGTCCGGGACCTTCTATTGTGGCCCTGGTCAGAGCAGTCAGTATTGGTATTTGGGCACCATCTGGTTCTTCTGGTCTCTGGCTAGAGGAGGCTATAGTTCGTGTGGTCCATTAGTCCTTTGCACTAACTGTTTCCTTGAGTTTTTGGTTTTTTTCCCTCTTTTCTCTAGACTTAAAGAGACCAATATTTGTATCTTAGATGGCTGTTCACAAGCTTTTAAGACTCCAGTTGCTACTCATCAAAGTAGGATGCAGGACATTGTCTTTAAGGACTATGTTATGCCCATTGCCCTAGATGTCCCCCAAGACTATGGTCCCTAGCCCTTAAGCCCCGGGACCACTGAGTAGTTCCACTGAGTAGTCCCATGAGGTGTTTGGTTGTGGCTAAGAACTTTTCATGACTGTGACCCTGTGTGCTCTATTATATACATGGATATATTCGCAACACATACTAATATGTATGCAAAGATATCCACTGCCAAACCTACATATGCACATGGGTGTAATCCCATACACCACACCACATCTATTCAGATAACATATCTACCTATGTATCCACTTGTAAATTACTGTTATTACTGTTGATGAAGGATTGTATATGTAATGTTGTTTTCCATTGTTGGCTTTTACTTTTGCCTACCTCTCAGTGTCTTCCTTTGCTTTGGTCATGCTATGCCTGCTTCCCTCATATTGTGTATTGTCTTTCCCTTTACTAAAGTTAACACATACACTATCTAGCTAGTAATTTTCCCTCTCTCACCCTCCCTTCCCTGGCAACCATCTAATAATGTTCCTTTCTGTGTATGAATCTTTTCTTGACTTTTTATAATAGTGGTCTCATACAATATTTGTCCTTTTGTGATGGACTTATGTCACTCAGTATAATGTCCTCCAAGTTCATTCACGTTGTGAGATGTTTCATGGATTCACTGCCGTTCTTTAACGTTGCATAGTATTCCATTGTGTTTATGTATCATAGTTTGTTAATCCATTCATCTGTTGATGGGCACTTAGGCTGTTTCCATCTTTTTGCTATTGTGAATAATACGGCAATGAACATCGGTGTCATATGTCTATTCATGTCACGGTTCTTTTTTCTCTAGGATATATACCTAAAAATGGGATTGCTGCATCATATGCTATTTCTATTTCTAGTTTTTTAAGGATGTGCCATACCATTTCCACAGTGATTTTACCATTTTAATTTCCCACCAGTAGCGTATGAGAGTTCCAGTCCCCCCACATCCTTGCCAGCATTTGTCATTTTCTATTATTTTGATCAGCACCAGTAATGCCAGGGTGAGATGGTATCTCACTACAGTTTTGATTTGCACCTCTCTAACAGTTAAAGATTTCGAGTATTTCTTCATGTATTTGTTGGCCACCTTGATGTCTTCTTTAGTGAATTGTTTGTTCATACCCTTTGTTCATTTTTCAATTGGGTTCTCTTTTTGTTGTTAAGGTCTTGAAGTTTTCTGTAAATTTTAAAGATTAGTCCCTTGTCAGATATGTCATTGTCAACATTTTTTTCCCAGTCTGTAGGATCTCTTTTTACTCTTTTGATGCACTTAAGTATTTAATTTTTAGGAGGTCCCAGTTATCCAGTTTATATTCTGCTGTTTGTGCATTATTAGTTATGTTTGATAGTCTATTTATACCATAAATTAGGGCCCCTAGGTGGCAAATTTCTTTTGACAACAATTACAAAATGCATCCTGAAGTGTACTGAAATGTAGTGGTAAAAATATGTATTTCATGATTGAATGACATGCATTATTTTATTTAACCTTCACAGTGACTCTATGAAGTAGTTATTAGTACTAACTTTATTTTACTAATAAAGAAAGCTGAGGTTCAGGCAGGGTAAATAACCTTTCTAAGATCCCATAGTGGGTAAACAGCAGAGTCAAGATTAAAACATAGATCTTCTGTTCATTTTCCATCATGTTACATGCTTCCTTTCCCCAGTGAAGCCTTTTAGTACCATTGACTTCATACTTTAGATTCTGCAATTTTCAGTTAAAAGTTTTGAGGTATCTACACTATTGTTTGCCTATAAACAAATTCCTCAAGTACCAACTGAGGACCTGGAGCCATATTAAACATTTTAAAGAACAGAGAAGAAATGCAAGAAGTAATATCAGCTTTGAAGAAATGTGCAATCTTGATTTTAAAAAAGATATTTACATACAATTAAAATCACACAACAAATTATCATTAAATAAAGTACTAAATTGCACAGGGCTGTCCTGCAGAAGTTCAGAGAAAAAAAACATGACCCTAAGCTAATTATTGAAGACTATGAGTTAATTGTCATAAACAATTTTTAAGTAATGTGCAGGCTATAATTTAATGACCTTGCTAATGAGAACAACTGATAATGAGAGTAAGAAACCAAGAGTTCCCTTGAAAGGAAAGAGTTAAGTCTACTGAACTAAAGTTGCCACTTTAGGAAAACTGGTGACCTGAAGAGAAGAAAAAAAAAAATTTAAACTCATCAAGTTTAGTTTTTACAAAATAAAATTTGTATGTAAGGGTAGTATAAACAATGCTGACACATTTATTTAAGGATTTTTCCCCTAGACAAATTCCAACCAGACAATAACGTCCAATACACTGGTGAATCAGAAAATCTCCTGAACGAAATCAGAGCCTTTAATACCCAAACAGGAAACAGTGAGTCATCACCACTGCTTGTGAATGAAAAATATCTGCTCTGAGTAAACACATGTAAAAAATGGCACCATGTGGATTAAATAGGGAAACACTAGTGTACACAGATAAATTGGGTGTTTCTCCTGCACCAGATATGAGTCCATAATTTCCAAATTAGAAATCTTCAGTCTTGTCTTTCTCTTGATCTGAGTATCTCAGGTATTGTTTTAACCATTAAATATGATTTGCTTTTTCTTATGACTTCATATAGTGATCCAGTTCTGCCATTAACAATAACCTTGGAACTTACAAAAAAGACTGTGACTAGACTCAATCAAGATTTCCAGAACGCTGTGGCTGATCCAGAATCACGTGGAACAGAAATTAACTACGTAAGACAGAATAAACTATGAGTGTTACATGGGAATATTGCTGATTTCTTAAGGTCTTACTTTAAACTATTTTCCTTTCGCCTAAATTATCTAATTGATGGGTTTAGATACTGTAACTCTTGAATTCGAAATTCCTGTTGGTAAACTTAGCACAGTTGTAAATACCATAACCAAGGAAGTGTCTGAAATTTGAGCTATGATTTTACAAAACAGAACAGCATTAGGTTTCCTATTAGTTCTCTCAAGAAACAGTTTGTGCCTTAATAGATAAGTGTTCCTGTAATACGCAATCTGAGGTTTTGCAGAATATAGTCACTGTTGAGGCACATGAAAAACAGTTACTAATGCTGCTTATGTATAGACAAATACCTGATGAGATTTATTTCCTTGGTTCAAATACCTTAGGGTCATGGTTTCATTGGTTACTTCAGACTAGTGGCCTAATGTTATTGTTAGTTTGTCTATTCTACCTCCTACTTTGCTGTATGGTGCCTGGGATCTTAAAAATCAGATGATACCAAATTAACATTAAGAAGTTTTGATAAAAGAGTCTATGGCAAGATCATGATCCAAAGGAGGGAACCATGAAAGAGTTGTATATAATTCTCCTACAATCCAAATTTTTGGCTTTCATGGAGGTTGAGGCAACCCACACAGGCCATCGCCTTTGGGTGCCCTTTTGAACCTCGAGTTTGGAGGAAAAAAACAGGTTCCTAAAGCCACTTCGAGTCAAACAATAGTCCAGATAAACTAGTAACACCATTTTGCTCCGGGCATTGTGCTTTTTTTTGAAGAATTCAGTCTTGTTTTAAAAAACTAACTTCAAAGATCAGATTGACAGTTATGTTTAGGGTAAATCAGTAATCAGTTTAATCAGTCTAAGGTTTATAATTAAACTGTCACCCTCTTACTATATCGAAAATTATGTATCTCAAAGAAACCAGGTTCTCGGAGGCGATCAACCTCGTGGCTCAGACTCCATTTTGTCTTAGGTTCCACTTCTGCTTCTGAAAAAGTGACCCATGACTGTTAATAGGTAAACCAAGGAGGGGCAGCTTGCCCTTGGCAAGAACACTTAGTATGTTTTAAACAGACTAACTGAAGACCTCCAGCAGGAGAGGTCCATCCTGTATTATCTTGTTAATCATGAATTCTCTAATGGAAACTTTGTTGTCGCATGTAAATTTTTCCATATTTTCTGTTTCTTCTAGACAAACTTTGTGTGCTCCTTATGGATATATGTTTCTGTGTGGTAGATCCAATTATACTAATTTAGATGATCCCTTTCCAACTGATGGTCTATTTATGTGGGCAATCTCTTGTTGAGATTCCTGACGAACGTGTGGGCAATGCACTTTGAGAACTTTAGGATTATCTTTAGATATTCATATTAATAATGCTAGTAAATACTGAAAACGTAATGTTAAAATTGTTAAATGAAAGTCAGAAGAAAACCTATTGGTGCAACATTCAGGGTATGGCTGGTAGCTTAATTCTTACTTATGGTATATCTTAAGTGGAACTCTTTAAGAAATTTGTCAATCGCTATGGGACAAACAGCAGACAAAGTTGCTAAGGGGATGAAAGCACAACAGTGAGCTCTGATCTCATAAACCAAGGTGACATGAGATAACAAAATAACCTTAGATTTTTTTATTAGTCCAAGAAAGTGTAGTCTGTACTGTAGACAAGATATACATAGAATTGGACAGCAAGCTACTTGGTTACACATTGTTAACACTCTTACAAACACTAGATTTGTTTGGTTGGTTACCATCAAGAATATGTACATAGGATAGATCACTATTACAAGGGATAGTAATATTCTTAGTCTACATCCTGATAGTATTAGGCATAATAAAATTTATCTCCTATTGTTTTACACACCTAAAAGGCAAAAGAAGGCCTCAGGCTAAAATGGTGATGTACGTTGAGTCTGCTCACTCCGGCAATGTGATTGATGAGAACATCACTTTTACTTAATAACCTGGTGAAGAACCTGATGGTATCCAGTGGAAAACCAGAACTGTGAGTTTAAAGAGCCTGAGGAGCTCGCCTAAATTCAGGTATTGATCATCGATGTGTTACCTCTAATCTCTGATCAGAAGGAGGGAATGATTTAGGAAATAATATTGGAGTTATTATTTCCTCTCCTTGAGCATAGAGAATATGACTCAGCTGGAGCTGGGCTCACAAGGACTCACAAGGACACATCAACTGGACCCTGAAGTATAAAGACAATAGCTAAAATAATCTTGGAAAACATCGTTTAGGGAACCTTTCACATAAAGCCAATCAAACAGAACACAAAAGACTTTTCACTCTTTTTCTATTAGCATTTAGTGAATAAAAATTTGTTGGACAAATGAAGACCCTCCTGACTATCATCACTGAAATCTGTACCAATGATTGTTAAGAAAGACAATTCAAAATGTAGGATCACAGTTTCTAGCCAATCTGTGAAAAGTTATTGGTGTAGTCATCAAGGATTTCTGAAGCTACAAATCCAGTTGACCTCGAGGAGACCTGGACTGTGGAGCAGAACCTAGCAAAGAGGTCCTATCTTCTGGACCCACGTGTTCCCACTCCATGTCCCTTCAACACCAATGGGGGAAATTTTGCTTGATGCTCAGGTTTTGTCAAAAGGTTTCAACTACTGGACTCTACAGGTACCTATCAACGTTTTAACTGCATAGATCTTTCCAGGTCAAACACCCTTGAAATCCCCTCCAAAAATCATAGTAATGCTACAAATCTTTGGTTAGAAGGAAGCTTCACACACCCTGGGGTGTGGGGACCCCTTAGTAAAGGTCCGACCATTTTTAGGGCAATCCAAAACCAATCCAATTTCATGGAATGGTTGTTAAGCACAAATACCTTAGTGCCTATTACTAAAGGATGCCTGGGAAACCCAGTCCTGTGTGCCCCCAAAAGATATTGGTTCACATGCTTAGACCAAGCCAACAGGACTTGGGGATTAGGGTACCTTGATTTAATCTTGGTCAACACACCAGTTGTTTCATTGGGCTTATAATCCCCAGCAACAACACACTTTCAATATTTCAGAGAAGCACTAACCCAGCTTCCCAGGGAGCCCTCAGCAGAAGGAAAAGAGAACTCATTACCCTCATAGCTTTAGGGGTCACGGCCTTGACAGGAGCACTTGCTGCATTAACAGTGGGTGTGGTTTACACCAATGCTCAAGTCCAAAATCTATCCAGTATTGTCTAAGTAGTCAGTACTGATTCAGGACAAAATCTATTAGCCTTACAGAGATCTCTGGACTCGTTGGCCAATGTAGTCATGGACCACTGAATCGCACTGGACTACCTCCTGGCTGAAAAGGGAGGTGTCTGTGCAGTTGCAGATGCTTCCTGCCTCATGTACATTAATGTTTCTGGGGAAGTAGAACTTTGGGCTCAGAGGATCCTTAAACAAGTTGAGTGGTAACAATATCTGGAATCAAATCAAAGGATTATTTACCTTCAATACGTGGTTGCTTCCCCTTTTAGGACCTGCAATAACTATCCTTCTACCACTTTTATTTGGTCCCTGCTTGCTTAAAGCACTGGTTGTTTATATCTCTTTAGCTCCAGCAGTTCCAAGTCGAATTAATGATGATGCAAGGGTTCCAGCCCATTCCCAGGTCTGAGTCCAATGGCCCCAACAAAACTTTAGACCAGATAGGGAGAAATTTCTACTCTGCTAGGCAGGCCAACAACCCAGTGTCAGCTTGAAGAAGTTACAGAAGAAGAGACCTCTGCCCTACACCCTCATTAAGAATCATGAGTATGAAATCTCTCAGGGGGGAATGAGATACGGAAGGGAAAAAGAGACTGAGCCCCTAGGCAAAGAACCCTGAACTAAAAACATGTGCTTAACTAATGACACAAAACCTATTATCTTGGAACATGCAATAAAGAAAAGAACAACCCACCCAGCTCTCAATTTACTTCCTTGGTAAGATGTTTTTTGGAAGAACCGGCCCAATCTGATCCCTGGAGCATGCACAGACATCTGCAAGGTGACTGACAGACCAGCAACAGCAATCAAGCCGGAACCATGGGGGGACTGCACAGGCACAGCACCCCATAATAAGTCCTGCCATCCAGTCGCAGGAGCCTTTGTTATGGATTCCATCTTGGGCTGCCTCCTGCGCATGCACCTAATCTTCATAACCCCGCCTCTTTCATGAATGAAGATGATGTCTTTTCCCGCCTAAAAACCTTTATAAACCCTAGCCAATCCTTTATTCAGGGAGACAAAGGCTAGTGTTATTTTGTCCCTCTTTGTCTCCACTCGCAAGTTACTTTTGCTTAATAAAGCTTTGTTCGTGCAGAAAAAAAAGTAATCTTGGAAGCACGTTTTTGTCTGAAAAAAAGTTTAGCCAAACTGATAGTCTATTATTTCAAGTAATATTTTATCACAAATTCTATTAAAACATTAACTCACCCAATCCCTTGCCAACCTCCATTGTGCTACCAAAGTTATTTTCTAGAATACAAATTAGATTGTTTCCTTTCTATGTCTAAAAATCATCAGTCACCTTACTGCCTATTGGCTGAAGCCCAAAGTCCTTAATCTGGCAGAATCTTTACAACCTAGACTCAGTTCTGTACTTTCACGTATTTACAGTCATCCCCAACATACCACTATATACTTTATTTGCTAAAAATATCTAGTTATATTCCATTGCCCAAACACTGTTCCCAAGACACTGTATGCATACCAGTATCTTGGCACAATATTTCTATGTCTATGTCTAGGCCTATGTCTACGTCTATATCTATATCAACTATATTTATCATAGATATATATGATATGGAACATGCCTGAATTTTTCAACAGATTATAACCGTCTTATGGTCAAAGACAAAGTCTTCCACGTCTTTTGTTGTTGTTATTAGGTTCCAACTCATAGCGCCCCTATGTACAACATAACAAAACACTATCTAGTCTTGCACCATCCTCACATTTGTTGCTCTGTTTGAGTCCATTGTTGCAGCCCTGTGTCAATCCATCCAGCTTAAGAAATGCCAAGCATGTTCTTCCCTTTCAGTTTTCTAACTCCAAGTCTTTGCATATGTCATTATAATACTTCACTTTGTCTTCTAGAGCTGCCCTTTGAAATCATCTGTTCAGCTCTTTTACTTCATCATTTCTTCCATTTGCTTTAGCTACTCTATGTTCAAGAGCAAGTTTCAGAGTCTTCTGAAATCCATTTTGGCCTTTTCTTTCTTTCCTGTCTTTTTAATGACCTCGTTTCTTCATACATGATGTCCTTCTACATTCTACAGCTTGTCTGGTCTTCAGTCATTAGTGTTCAATGCATCAAATCTATTCTTGAGATGGTCTCTAAATTCAGGTGGGATATACTCAAGGTCATCTTTTAAGTATCCCAAATGCTTCGCACAGTGGCAGTAACATTTAACCATTCAAGAGTTCTCTTGCAGTAAATTTGCCCAATGCAACACGTCATTTGATTTCTTGACTGCTGCTTCCGTGGGTATTGATTATACAGCCATGTAAAATGAAATCCTTGACAACTTTAATATTTTTTCCGTTTATGTTTCTTATTCATCCAGTATGGAGGATTTTTGTTTTATGTTGAGGCGTAATCCATACCCAAGGCTGTAGTCTTTGATCTTCATCAGTAAGTGCTTTAAATCCTCTTTGCTTTCAGCAAGCAAGGTTGTGTCATCTGTATATCGCAGACTGTTAATTAGTGTTCCTCTAAACCTGCCATGTTCTTCTTCATATAATCCACCTTCTTGGGTTATTTGGTCAGCATAGAGACTGAATGAATATGGTGAAATGATACAACCCTGATGCACACCTTTTCTGATTTTAAACCTTCCAGTAATGCCTTGTTATTTTCAAATGACTGTCTTTTGGTGTCTATGTACAGGTTCTGCATGAGCACAATTAAGCGTTCTGGAATTCTCATTCTTCACAATATTATCCATAAGCTGCTTTAGAGCGAATTTTTATTAAGTAATATGCTTTATAAACGCACTGCTTACTTGTATTATGCTTATAATGCAAATGTCTTTTTCTTCTCTTGTTTTATCTAACACATTTGAAAATTCTCTTTTAAAACACATAACTTTTCATCACCAAAGGGATATTATAACACTTTCTTTTACATGGTGTATTCTCTTATTGTCAACAGTATTTGCAAAAATAAATGAATTCATATGTTATGTTTTGGTAAAGTATAGCTAAAGAACTCTTTAAAGTTCTAAAAAGCAAAGATATCACCAACAACCAACATCATGGTAAACGGAGAAAAGACTGAAGTTGTCGAGGATTTCATTTGACTTGGATTCACAATCAATGCCCATGGAAGCAGCAGCCAAGAAATCAAATTTTGCATTGGACAAATCAGCTGCAAAAGACCTCTTTAATAGTGTTAAAAAGCAAAGATGTCGTTTTGAGGACTAAGGTGCACCCGACCCAAGCCACGGTATTTTCAATCACCTTATACGCATGTGAAAGCAAAACAATAAATAAGGAAGACCAAAGAAGAATTGATGCCTCTAAATTATGGTATTGGCAAAGAATATTGAATATACCATGGACTTCCAGAAGAATTAACAAATCTGTCTTGGAAAAAGTACAGTCAGAATTCTCCTTAGAAGTGAGGATGGTGAGAGTTCATCTCACTTACTTTGGATATGTTATCAGGAGGGACCAATCCCTGGAGAAGGACATCATGTTTGGTAAAGTAGAGATTCAGCAAAAGAGAGGAAGACCCTGAACTAGATGGACTGACACAGTGACTGCAACAATAAGCTCAAACATAAAAATGACTGTGAGGATGGCACAGGATTGGGCAGTGTTTCATTCTCTTGTACAAGGGTTTGCTATGAGTTGGAACCAACTCAATGGCACCTAACAACAACAAAACAGAAAGAAGCTTTGACTAATACTTTTAACATGAGGCTTATCTAAAGGGACAAAATTGGAAGAGAAGTTTTATAATATCTATTATCATTGCTTAATAACAAAGAGTTTATATACTACTTGACAATCCATTCACGCAAGTGATATTAAAGGATTTCATACTTCTTACTCTCTTAGAAAATCCATGCTTTCTTGTGGAACTATTTGGTACATGTGCCTGGTCTGTCAACACTTGTCTTATGCTGTCATTTTGAATTGGAAATCTAGTCTTTTATGTGGCCAAAGCAATTAAATTGTATTTTTAGATTAAAAAAAAAAAAATCCATAGCTATAGTAGAAAATATTCTCTGGCTTGACCTGTTAACTTGAAGAGATGCCACTCTGATTCACCTGGTCCAAAGTTAAAAGAGTATTAAAAGCTGCATGAATAGCATGGCTTCTGGGAATATAGGTTGGTGACCCAGATTAGGACATCATTAATAAGAAAGGCTGGGTTCCCTAGGGAGAAGAACCAGCTATCAGGACTAACCGTGGACTTGAAAGTAAGAGCATCTCTTTAATGAAATAAGAAAGGTGAGGAAATGTAAGGAACCCCAAAATCAAAATGTGAGCTTAGTGGCATAAATATTTAACTCCGATCATGTGTAAATGAAATACATATCATCCATAAACACTGTTTCCAAAATCCTTGATAATTTTCATATAATAATGTTGAATTGATCTGACTAGTTTTTTATCATACTAAATGATAAACCATTAATGACCAAATGCTAGGATTTTTAGATTTTAATTTTATTCCTACAGAAAATGAGAAAAAAGAAAACCATGAAGAATGTATTTTTAATCACTACACTCAATAACTTAAATTTGACAGAGGGATATTCCAACTACTACTTCCTTTAAATTTTGTCACAAGAAAATCACAGAAGCAGGAAAATGTTTTTTAAAAGCTATTCAAGAGAGTTAACCATTTGAAATATAACTACTTCAGGGAAAGCCAAGACACACCAAATCCATCTTGACTCAGGAAAAAAACAAATCACTATTGCTCGCAAATGTCTTGAGAGTCAAAGATCTATGTTCTTTTTGTTTTTCTACAAGAGTAAAATAGTAAATAAATCTTTTAAGTGCAAATTTAGGACTTGAGACTATTTTGAGAATTTGTATTCAGCCCTTAGGATGCAATTCCCATTCTCCATGCTCCTTTCTAGACAGGTCAAAACTTCTCAAAGTTGACTAGTTCCACATGGAAGTCAGAAGGTCTAATTCTGGACTGAATCTATAAAGCAGAGTCACCTGAGATGGCAAGGTAAAAAGGTAACCAGCATTATTCTGTTAGTTTCCAATATCTGGTTACCTTATATGGTATTTATTAATGTTGTTCCCACAAAAACACAACTGTGATCCAGTGTACCATACTGGCTCAGCACCTTTCAGTGCTTCCCACCACCCCACAAGCCCCACAGAGGTCCAAAGACTCTTACCCCTTCCAACAACCAAAAGATATATTCATAAACAGAGAATAACAAGAGCTTCACACCCATTTTTTTCCTAGTCTTCCCCAACATTCCCTCCCCTGCAACACGTACATACTTATACACTCCTAGCTAGAATTATGCTTGTTTCTATTTCAACAGGAAGAAATGATTCAGGGCAGGAAGCGAGAATTCTGTTAGATGAGAGGCACAGTCATCTCAATCCAATATTTGAGACATTCTTTTTCATTTTCTTATGACTCACACTTCCCTCTTCCTGGCACCTTGTTGTAGGAGGGGGAAATGAGCCCTGTATTTTAACAAAAATGTCTAATACAAAATTAATTGAAAAACCATGGGAAATGCAGGGAGAAGACAACGGCTGATGGTCTGAAAATATAGTTAGTCCAAACAGACACTTGGTAATTGGTGGCTCTGGGTAGCCTCACTCTGCATAATTCATGTTTGCATTTTGAAAATGAAGATCCAAGAAATACAATTCCAACTTTCTAAACATCAAATTTTAAAAATGAAAGGCAACTTTGGCTGTTTCAGAGAATGAAACACTGTTTCAGAGAAAGAAACAGTAGTACTATGGAGAATGATAATGTCCTAACATTAGTTTGTAAAACTTAAAAAAAAACCCGTTGCCGTCGGGTCAATTCCAACTCATAGCAACCCTATAGGACAGGGTAGAACTGCCCCATAGTGTTTCCAAGGAGCACCTGGTGGATTCAACTGTTGACCTTTTGGTTAACAGCCATAGCTCTTAACCACTATGCCACCAGGGTTTCCAGAACTAACTAGACCTGTAAAAATTTGCTGACCCTACAATAAACTCTAATAAATAGATCACAGCCATGTACAGTCATGGCAGAGAGGGAAAAAAAAAGAACATTTATAGTGGGGATGGGAGAATATAATTTAATTTTGGAGGAAGGGGACTTGTCATTTGGGAATTTATTCAAACAGTCAACAAATATTTAATGAACCCCTACTACGCAGTAGGCACTATACTAAGTCCTGGGCTTATGGTGGTGAGGGGAAAAAGTCTTTCCTGTCCTTTTCACACTGACTTATTAATAGAGAAGAATAATTACAAATTTTAATGAGTAATTTAGAGGAAAAGAACAGTTTACTAAAAGAGAAAATAACAGGAGAAACCTACTTTAGATTGTGTAATGAGGAAGTCCTCTATGGGAAAATAACTTTTTAAGTGAGGCCTACAGCAGAAGAGTAAAAGAATGGGAAGAAGAAATTTCCAGGCAAAAAGAAACTTGGCCTTCAAGGAACTGAAATAAGTGTGGCTGAATAGCGTGAGGGAAGGAGAAAGTGTTAGGAATTGAAGTTGGAGAAGCAGGCAATGCTAACATCATGCATTGTCATACGCACCATGAGAAAGTGTTTGAAATTCTAAGATGGGTTCATAAAGGACAGTGACTTAAGCTTTGACAAAGATCTCCCTAGCTGCTGAGTGGAAGGAGAACTAAAAGGAGGAAAAGAGTAGAAGTAGGTATACCAGGTAAAGAAGGGATGTTTAGATAGTAGTTTAGCCTAGCAGCATGGCAGTAAATTGGAAATAAAGGGTAAGAGTAACAAAAAATAAACCAACACTCCCACGAACTAAAGCCCAATGTCTATCATTAGGTGGACCAGAAATCTTGATCCCTGAAATTAGACTAAAGTGATCACACATTGCCTGGATAAACAAACAAAATTCTCTCTAAAAAAGATAACATATTAAATCCCAAATTATTTCTACATATACATGTTTACATATAATATCCTGCGCAAAATCAAACATAATCAGGCACACAATGATATAAGAAAATATAAATGAGAATCAGTAAATATGTTGGACAATAAAAACAGGTCTTCGGGGACTCCATATACTGGAATTATCGAGAAACTGTAAAATAGCACTGCTTCCTATATTGAATGCAATGACAAAATAAATAAAAAATCAGCAGAGAACTCAAAACTCTAAAAAAAAAGACATAGCAGATTTGAAAAAGAACCAAACAAAATTTAGGAGTGAAAAATTCAACCATCAAAATTAAACACTCAGAAGATGAGTTTGACAGCAGATCAGATACATCTAAGGAGTGACAGAAGAGAGGGTTAGAGATTTAGAGAATATAGTGAGAGTAGGTCTAACATAGATTTAATTGGAATCCCCAAATGGATGATAGAGAAAGAATTAGCAGAACATTATCTGAAGATGTAATGGCTGAGAAATTTCCAAAACTGATGGAAGATATCAAACCACAGATTTAAGAAGCCCTCCAAGTACCAAAGAGCCCGGTGGCATAATGGTTAAGCACTTGGCTGCTAACTGAAACGTTGGTGGTTTGAACCCACCCAGCTGCTTCACGGGAGAAACAGCTGGCAATCTGCTCCTATAAAGACTACAGCCTAGAAAACCCCATGGGGCAGTTCTACTCTGTCACATGGGGTCACTATAAGTCGAAATTGACTCAACGGCACACAACAACCAAATCTCAGGTAGGACTAAGAAAAACCCATACAGAAAAATGTCATAGGAAAAATGCAGAAAATAAAAGACAAATAGTAAAACTTAAAAGTTAACCTGAGAAAAAAGGACACATTACCTATGAAAGGGTAAAAGTTAGACTGACTGTTTGCTTCTCAACAGAAATGAGGGAAGCTAAAAATTAATGGAAGGATATTTTACAAAAGCTTAAAGAAAGTAACTGCCAATATCTTAACAGATATAGTAAGTAAAGAATTCAAGCTTTAAGCTCTATGGTAACAACTGAAAGAATAGTAAAACATTGTAAAATTTCTGGATCAACAGAGGGAAATTTTAATAATAAAAAAATAGTCAATCAAAATTAGACCAAGCAAGGAACATAGAACAAGCAAGACAAATTGAAAACAAATGGTAAAATGACATAAATCCAAATACAGAAATAAATACTCCAATTAAAAGCAATTATTTTAAAAAAACAAACTATAAGCTGTTTGCATGAGACACAGCTTAATCATAAGAATACAGAAAGGTTGAAAGAAAATTATCAAAACAGTTTTACACTAATGATCAAAACAATGCCAATACTAAACAAAAGAAAGGCTATGTAGCTACATCAATATCAAAGCAGACTTTAAGGTCAAAGTATTACTAGAGATAAGAAGAAACCTTCATAGAAATTCAAACATTCAATTCATAAACAAGATGTTACAATCAGATATTCATACAAACCTAATAACCCATTAAAAAAACCCACTGCTGTCGAGTTGATTCCAACTCATAGTGACCCTATAGGACAGAGTAAAACTGCCTCATAGGGTTTCCAAGGAGCAGCTGGTGGATTCGAATGGCTAACTTTTTGGTTAGGAGCTGAGCTCTTAACCACTGCACTACCAGGGCTCCAAACCTAACAACATGGCCTTAAAATATATAAAGTAAAGATAGAAAAAAAAAAATTAAGGATAAATAGACTAATCCACAATTATAGTGGGAGAATTTCATGCTCATCTCTCTGTAACTGAGAAAAAAAGAGCCCAAAAATCATTAATGAAAGAGAACATCTAAACAATCCAATTAAAAAACTTGACCTGATACTCATATATAGACTACTGATATGCAAATGCATACTATACATCTTTTCAACCACACATAAAACATTTACTGGCCATATGCTGTGTGTCTTAGTCATCTAGTGCTTCTATAACAGAAATATCACAAGTGGATGGCTTTAACAAAGAGAAATTTATTCTCTCACAGTCAAGTAAGCTAGAATTCCAAATTCAAGGTGCCAGCTCCAGGGGAAGGCTTTCTCTCTCCGTTGGCTCTGAAGGAAGGTCCTTCTCATCAATCTTCCCCTGGACTAGGAGCTACTCTACACAGGAACCTCAGGTCCAAAGGGCACGCTCTGCTCCTGGCACTGCTTTCTTAGTGGTATAAGGTCCCCCCTCTCTGCTCACTTCCCTTTCTTTTTACCTTGTAATATAAAAGGTGGTGCAGGAAACTCCCTTCACATCGGATCAGGGATGTGACCTGAGCAAGGGTGTTACATCCCACCCTAATCCTCTTCAACATAATCCAATCTCGCCTCATTAACCACAGGCAGAGATTAGGATTTACAACATATAGGAAAATTATATCAATCACAAAATGGAGGACAACCACACAATACTGGGAATCATGGCCTAAACAATTTGACATATTTTGAGGGGGGCACAATTCAACCCATGACACAGTATATAAAAAAACTCAGTGAATTTTAAAGGACTGAAATCATATGCCATATGAACATAATTAAGTTAAAAATCAATTCTGAAAATATAGAAAACTCTCATATGTTTGGATATTAAAAAGAAGTTCTATATAATCAATGGGCCAAAAAAGAAATTGTAATGAAAATTAATAAGTATTTTCAAATGAATGATAACAAAAATCAAAACTTTTGGGATGTAGCTGAAGTGGTACTTAAGAGAAAATGACAGATTTATATTTACAAAGAAGAAAAACTAAAAATAGGTAAGCATGTATCTCAAAATATTAGGAAAAAAGGTGAAATAAATCAAAGAACAGTATAGGGAAAATTTTAATAAATATGAGAAAAATTAATAACATAAAAACAAACATGCCAATGAAGAAGAAAAATAAAGCCAAAAGTTAGTAAGCTGGTTATTTGATCCCCTCAGATCCATTCTATGCCATTTTCTATTCCATGGGACTGACCTCTTTGTACTGCAAACTTAGGCTTTCTTATCCTCTGGCTTCCAGTAGAGTTTAGACAAAGGGAGGCACTGACAGATAGGAGACAAGATGGTAGAAGGAAGAAAGGAATCAGGGTAATTATTCCCTTGCTCCCTCCCTATCTCAGTGCTATAGTTGTGGCAGGGTCTATGTACATCTACAAATACATCTCATGTCAGAAGACTCACCCCTTTCCATGATTCTTAAACTCACAGGGCTCTTTCCTATTGATATTCAGGCCTAGTTATGACAATGATTTCTTCTTGTTAGTACCTGAGTGCTTCAAAATCCTTTGTTGTTTCCCTTAGTCCTGCACACTCCTCTGGATATTTCCCTTCATTAAATTCTCCGCAAAATCTAAGCTGTGTGTACTTTCAATATCTTTCCGAAACACTGATCAGTATATCTGGTGCCTTTAAAGACTAATAGCCTTAATGACCCCCTCAGGAGACTCATCAAAAAATTTAAAAAGAAAAACCAGAAAACACAATGTCAGGAATAAAAATAGGTATATAATCATAGATTCTGGAGTCATTGAAAAATATAATAAGAATATTCTGAACCATTTATGTAAATAATTTTGAAAATTTAGATGCAGTAGACAAATGGAAAACAAACTCTTACAAAAATGGTACAAGAAGAAAGAGAAAATCTGAAGTTTAATATCTATTAAAGACATTGACTCTATAAATAAGAACCTTGTTCCTCCCCCTTTCCCCCTAAAAAATTCCAGGTCTTAATGGCTTTACCAGTGAATTCTACCAAATAATTAAGAAAGTCTTAATAATGGTCTTATGTAAAATACTCCAGATGTTACAAATATAGGGAATGTGTAACCAACTCAATTTTGTAAGACCAGCATAACATTATTACCAATAAAACTGAACAAATTTACCAAGAACATTACAAGAAAGAAAAATTACAGACCATTCTCAGTTATGAACATAGATGCAAAAATCCTAATCCAAGAAAATTTAGCAGTTTAAAAACAGGATAATAATGTCTAAACTGGGTTTATTTCAGGAATGCAAAATTGGTTTAATATTTGAAAAATCTATGTTATTCTCCTCACTATCAAATAATGATCTATGACAATCTAAATGCAGAAAAGCATTGATAAAATTCAATATCCAATCATGATAAACACTGTTAGTAATCTAGCAACAGAAGGGTACATCCATAAACTAATAAACGCTATGTACAAAAAAATCTTATATCAGACACCTTACTTATTAATAAAATACTAAAAGTTATCCCTTTGAGAGATAATCTTTAAACCTTAAACCAAAAATATCCCCTGAAGTCTTCTTAAAACAATAGTTTAGCTTAACTAGTAAAAAAAAAAAAAATGTCTGCCTTGAGCATTATGCTCTTTTAAGAACTATCTACATGGGATCAAATTGACAACAGCAACTTAAAGATTAGGTAAGAACCTCAAGGGGCAATGAGCTTATGTGAATGGGGGAGGAAGAACTCAAAAAAGGAGGGTGAGAATGGCTGCACAACTTGAAGAATGTAATCTGTCACCGAATTGTACGTGTAGAAACTGTAGAATTGGTATATGTTTTGCTGGGTACATTTTCAACAACAACAAAGTAAATAAAATTTTAAAAAAGAGAGAGAAAGAAAAGGATGCTAACTATTATCACTATCCAGTATTGTAAACCTTGTACTGAAGATCCTAGCCAAAGGAATAAGACCAAAAACAAAAAAAGAATAGCTTGTATACAGCTTGGAAATGAAAAAGTAAAAGTGTCATTATTAACAGATAATGTGATTATGTATGTAAAAATTCAAAAGAATCCATAGGCAAATAACTTGAATAGATAAATAAGTTTACAGAGTAGCTAGACATAAGATCAATACATGAAAATCAATTAAACCACTCATTTCATTATCAAAGCGCTTAATGTTTTGATAGTTACATAAGCAAAGACTAAAGGTCCAACCCTGGCATAAATCTATAGCAAGGAAGATCTTTAGCGCATTCATAAACTTTCTTATATTTGCATTTCAGCATTTCTTTAAGTAGTGGTTTATTCTTGCATTCTATATGTTAGCATATAAGTATATTCTCTAAGCTAATTTCCTGGAGAGAAGGCAGTATTTGAGAATTAAAACAGTTTAATTTAGTAATAGTCATGATAGACTACGATTAAGAAGAAATTTATAAAACAGATTGTTCTGTTTGGTTTTGAGAAAACATGTAAGTCCTTTGAAGGAAATGTTGTTCTATGAGTATAATAATGGAATCTGACCTAAACTGGATAGTAAAAGTAAAGGATTAAAAAACAGTTCGTACAGTTACTTTTAACAACCAAGGTCATTCATTCTCTGCTCAAATGTTCAGAAAAATCGCATGTGTTACTGACAACTAAATATTTATTTCTCAAAAATATATAGAAAAAATAGACAAGAGCAAAATATGCATAAGTAAACATGAAATTATTCTGTGCTCTCTGAACGGATAATCATGATTTTCATGATGCCAAGGATCAGATTTGTTTTACCAAACATTTAAGTGAATTCTTATTTTTGTTTAGTTTCATGTCTCTCTTCCAGATCTTTTTCTGAACCAGAGCCGACTAACTGGCTGGGCCAAAGCAAGGTTGGGCCCATTGTTCCAATTACTTCAAAAGTTTCCTTGCACAGAGAGCTGAAAAGTAAATACCTCTAGAGAAAACTAATCAGAAGCACAGCTGTTAAATAGGAATGAGAGGTTATAGAAAGCAGAGACCCAGGAATGACGTCAGCCAAACAAATTATGGATGATTTTCCAATAGAGCACTGCTTGAAAGTGAGGCCAAGAACATTTGGTAGAGTGCTAACATGAATGTCTCAAGTCACCTGTGACACTAGGTCACCATGATGACGCAACCACAATGGTGAGGTCTTAAGACTGAGTCCTGGAGGCACTGATTTGTCACTGTGGAACTAAGTGAGGACAAAAAGTAGAGTCCCAGGTGTCACCATGTTCGATACTTATCATTTGTAAGGAACAAGGATTACAGGGATCCTGGAGGCTTAGCTAAGCAAAAATGTAACACAAACATGAATCTTTGAACTGACTGACAACATTCCTTCTCCACCCAGTCTCCCTCAGTCCAAATCAGAGTTTTGTGGCCCACACATAATTTGGCATCATGGAGATGGGCTGGGAGAATGAACCCATGAGACAGCTGCAGAAATCAAGCCTTACAGTCTGGAAAAATCTGTGATAGAGAATCGGAAAGGGTGCCAAGAGAACTGGTGAATTCCGCACTTGAAACGTTTGATAGAGACAGAGCACACAGCAAGGGCCACTCCAACACAGGACTGAGTGTAACAGGATTTTCCCAGCCATGACTGATGCAGCTTGTCCTTTAGGACCTCTCTTTCACACTACAGCAGGGAAGATGAGCCATTAGAGTCACATAATTATTTCCATAGATTTATCTCCTTACATATTTTTGGAAATTAAAATTTTCTGACACAAAATTGGCCTCACACAGCTCCTGTGAATGTCAACACAATTAAAAGGCTGGAAAATGGGGAATAATCAGTATAAGCCAGTTCTGTTGCTTAAATTCAGCCCTGTCCTCAGTTATCAGGTCGGCATCAAATGCTCTCTAATTTCCTTGCCAGATCAACCGTATAGTTTCCTTTTTCACCAACTTCAAGTAGAGGTAAAAAGTAAAGACCACCAAAAGCAAAAATGCCATCATCTCCCTAGTCAAGAGGAAGCGTGAGAAATAGATACAGTCACTCCAAAGTCTTTACACAAAACCCTGAATGTCTATGCCTTATATCAGTGCTTCAAGAAAAGAAAATTGATAAAGACCATTTTCCATGACAAAGGCAAAATTTTCTTCGTCAAAATTTTGTTTGAAGTGACGAATACCGACAAAAGAAAACAGACATGTTTAGCATTTGAAAAGGCCTTTCTACTACATACAAAGCAGTGTGATTAGAGGGTGAATGATCTGAAGTTCTAAGTTTAGGATCTAGAAATGAAGTTCTAATGCATAATGACAACTGTGGTGTAAGAATGGACTGGAAAAGAACTAAAAAGAGGGCAGCAAAAAATGGAAAAGGCCTGGCTAAGACTTTCATTCATTCAAGAAAAGTTTTATACCTAAATATAATCGAAATAAATTGAAAACAGTGTTTGACCATCTATCCAGTGCTAAGCACTACTGAGAGTACACAGTTAAATAACACATAGTACATCTCAAAGAATGACTAATTCCCAGAAAAACTGTACATTGTATTAGTGAAGATGGTCCTACTTACTATTCACTTCAGCATGACCTTAGTCAAAATAGCATATTGAAAGGAGTCATCAGACCTGGGTTCAAACCCCAGCTGAACCATTTATTAGCAGTAAGATTTGGGACAATTCACTCAACATTTCTAGCTTCACTTTTCTTATTTGTAAAATGGGAATACTATTTTGCCTTGCCTACTGAATGAGCTGAAATGAAGGTGCACGAGGGCTGTAAAGCTCACACACCGCCATGCATAATTGTATCTCAATCTCACTGTCTAACCCTTCTGACTACTACGCCACTCCTCATACCCCCATCCATCTCCTCCCTCTCCTTACCCTTCTCTTAGCCTTCTGACTTCTTACTTGCCGTTCCAGAACTCACGTCACAGGTTTCCCTGACTCCAATCCCATCACCAGGAAAAGATATGCTTCTATGTGCTCCCATGTTAATTATCACACCCTAATTATCACACCACTTTGTAATTCTGTATTCATTGGCCTTCTCATTCACTGGATTATGAAAGGGCAGAACCTGTGTCTAATGCATCTTTGCACCCCAGTAGTAGGATTTTCCTTGTGGCAGTGATGAGTTTATTCTTTCTTACCTAGTCTTTTTTATAACCATGTACAAGCTGGGTTAGGAAGAAAGTTTGTGACTATAAAAGAGAATGAGCAACAGTCCTGCACAGAATTGGACTACCAGCAATCCTCAGGTCATTAGCAATTTCTGTTAATTTCACTACAGCCTGGGAGAGAATACAAGTATGTGAAGAACATTACAAACTCATCAAAATCAGTAATCACAAGTGCCTAAGAGATATACCTTACTGACTGAAAGCACTTCTTTATTCCCCGCATAAGCAGTATCAATCTTAGCAAGCAAAAATCATAGTGGGAGGGATGAAGAGGATGCCGACTAGACGAGAGCAAGGCCGGTTATTCATGCCATGCACAGCTCTCTGAGATGGCATCTCTGAGTTTCTATTCCCTTTGTAGACTTCAGAGTTCATTCAATGAGCCAAGTATTGTCTGAAAAATAACTTGTTCCATGTATCTCAGTTTCATCTTCAAAATTTTCTCTTCAGTAGACTGATGATTGTAGAAAGAATTTCAAATTGGAGGTGAATAGATATGCAAACTATTCCTTGATTTTGCTACTGAGTAAAAACAGGTTGCAGTCTTCCCTAGGGCTGTTCCCACTAACCACTCAATGCATGAAGTAGCACAATAAATGTATTATTAAATATGGTATTCCTTTTAAAAATTATTTATGTGATATAGAGTCTTGAAAATACATTGTAATTAATAGCCCATTTATCTAGACAGTTAAAAGTACTTTTTCCTCTCTAGCTTTAAATCCAAATATTTCAAATAATGCTTGGAAACTGGCAGCTGAGTTATTTATAAAGTTATCAGTTTTTATCTAATGTTTCTGTTTCTTGATTAGTAGGTTTTTTTTAGTGAAAAGCAGTTAATGCCATATAATTTGTTAAAAGATCAACAGCCTACTGCTTAATAGCTGAAAGAATACTAGACAGCAGCTTGCTTCCACCTAAACATCTGATTTGTGAGTCCAGTATCTGAGGTAAGTGTCTAAGTGAACAGAGTTTGGTTGGCCAAGGCCAGATTTCAGGCTTTTCAGGGTTATTTTTTGTAGAAAAGGATGACCATTCCATATTCATAAACTAATATAAATTACTTTACAAAAATACAAAAGAATGCATATGGGATTAGCCATTAGAAAAGATAACAATCATTGTAGGGAACTGAGAAAGTCAAGTTTAGCACTAAGATTACAACTCTGAATTTTCAACTCTTGGCAACGTGAAGTCTTCTTTCAAACGGTCTTTCAATGTTAAGGGGGTCTTTCATGGCCATGCGCCTGGATATCCTAAGAGTATAAGGGTATTAATTTACCATGAAATGTGAACTGTTGTGAAATAGCCACATAAGTAATGCACATTTCAGAAATAAAATCTCTCAATATACTCTACCAGATTTTTTTTTTTTTTGTAGACAGACATTGGAAATGGCTTTATAAATGGGAAAAATATGCTAGCTATCATAAGTCAAAATATTGGAAAAAGTAATTCTTCCCACCTTTCTTTTTTTTTTTTTAAACAAAGGTTGACTAAACTACACAGTCTTCCCCAAAATACAGCTTGCCAATGCTAGGAAAGCATCTCTGGTATTTAACAAATCATATCCAATTGTTCTGCTATGGAACAAAAATCAATATTTAGTCGCCATTGCTAAAAATTCTATCAACACAGCAGCATTTTCACTGTCTGCTGAGCTACTACTTTCTGGCAAAGTGATGTTGCTTGTCATACTAAATTTATTCTCTCTTAAAACAGATGCTAATTTCCTGCACAAAATAGAAAGATAGAGTTTCCTTAATATTAACTCATGAACAAACTGAGGAGCAGAAGACAGGAATAAATCAATTCAATCTATTCCATTATAAAAAAAAAAAAAAAAAAAAAACCTCTTAAAGTATAAATTATGGTCACATAAGGTGTTATCATTGGGGAGAATGTGGAAGAATGTATAAGAACTCCCTGTACAATTTTTGCGACTTCTATATACGAATCTAAAATTATTTGAAAATTAAAAACCTACCGAATTATCTTTTTCACCCATCCTATCCTGTAACCTATGTATGAAAGTCCTGAGTAGAGATTGTATCATTTGTCACTCATCATTTCAACTGCTTGGTTAGGATGGTGGCGTTTAGGGTTCATACATTTAAGATGCTATAACCCATGTAGCCTATGAACTGAGGGGACACCACCACAATGAATAACAGGCATAACAATGCCTTTAGTCACTTGCCAAAAGAAATACTCTGACTATAATCAGTACTGACAGAATTATTAGTCATCCTCAGAAATTCCATCAGTGGGATTACTATGGATAATAAGCAACCAGCCCAAGGTCAGTTGGAAGGGACTTCTACAGAAGCTTAGAAATAGAGAATTCTTTCTTACCCACGGGGAGGATCTAAACTGCTATTCTTCACTCATATTTGTACACTAATATTCACCCTCACTGAGATTTTGAGCTATATGCAAAACTTAACAAACACAAGGTTAATATATAAAAATAAATTATATCTGTCTAGATAGAAAGAAAATAGTAAATGTGTCTATCCTTAAGTATTTTCCTACAAAAACAGAAGGTAAAAGTAGCAATTTTTTATTCTTTCTCCTCCTCTGTCAGTCCCTCTCTGTTTAGAAATGGAAGTAACACACACATATTCTGTATCTTGAGCTCTATATCTTTATTTTTTAATCAATCAGGGTCCCAACAGGAAGTATATGACACACTCAAACCAAGATTATTTGAGGAAGATTTACTTAAAAAGACACTATGTACAAAGGTGAGGGAAAGGTATGAGGGAATCATTAGGGAAGATGTAGTAATTAGGTAACTTGGAGCTATTACTATTCCTAGGTAGGAAAATAGAGGGGCCAGATGGCAGAACCTAAAAGGGCAGTTCATCCTATCAGATGAAAGAGCAGTAATCTTTAGAACAGGGATGGAGCCAACTCAAGGCAAACTTGTAGGGAGAATGCCCTGAATTATTGCCAAACCTCCTACTGGCCAAAAGCACCCAGAAGCTATAAGTAGTGGAGTCTACTGACCAGTCCATATCTGTCAAGCCTCCAGGGCTGAGAGCAGGGAGAAGCTGGGTGTAATGGGTAGAGACAGATCTAGAGAGATGATGCCTTATAAATAGCATGTTAAGCCCATTCTTGTCTTCATGGTATTAGAAATAGAGTAATTTAAATAACCAAATATGAAAAAATTAATACAAAATCTATGTTTGATTATCTGTATGTGGGTGTATATCATACAGTTATATTCTCAGACACTTGTGTAGGATAACCTCAAATCATCATTTAACGTGTTTTTGATAAAACATTTTAACAGAAGCCTAACTAAAGCAAAATAGTAAAGATATATCTGCTTTTGTAAATACATAATCAACTCCTAAAATTAATGAATCATTTTGAATTATCTTTCTTTTTAATTCTCTAAGCCACTGAACTCTGACACCAGAAATTTCTAAACATACCCTATTTTGAAAAAAGAACTCATTCTCATTTCATATCCAAAGGAGGCAGAAAATGGAGAACAGGCAATAAATTAAAGATCCAAGGGATGAATTCCAAATGCTACACCATTCCTGTAGAAAGTAAGCATTCCACTTAATATTGCTTTATCTATTTGCAAAGAAGAGCCTTGTCTCTCAGAGAAACACTTGAGGAGAGGTAAAGAGAATCATTTGCTATCTCTGGTTAGTAGCTGGGCCACATAATGATAGCCTCTGAATATACTGACTCGGTCCACACATGAGTGAATATGAATTTTTTTGAAACAACCAATTGCCACAAATTAATACAAGTGCCTTCTTGTATTATTTTCTTTGAAAGATTGCACCTTTTCTCAGGTTAAAATATTTGAAATAAATTAATTGAACCTGGTTCATTTTCCAGTCCAGCATTTAGCACTTGGTCTCCAGAGGGAGGCTTAGTAAATTTATGCTGAATGAAGAAATGTATGACACTCGTATTCCCTAACTCTGAGGGCCTCTAACATTTACAGTTCATGTCCCACATCAAGGACTTAACAATTAAATGTCTAATGGGATTAAAAATACCACAATCTCACCAGCTGCCTTACTCTTCTATCTCATGAATTCAAACCTCCTGTCCTGAAAAAACAGGAGGGCGGCGGGAAAGAGATCAAATGCCTGCTGAATGTAAGAAATCCACACCGGGCTATAAACCAGAAAACATCAAAAGCTACACCAGGAACTTGCACAGATGAAAACTATGAGACTTCTTTCTTTCTACCATTTTAATTAGAAATGAAATAAATTCAAAGTGAAAACCACAAACTTGCACTCTCTCCTCAAAAATATGTGCAAAAGAAATCGTTAAAAGGCTTCTAGACTTGCTTTGGGGGAAAAAATGTATTTGGATCATGTTTAAATATAGCAAAGAGAATACTTGTTCACAACACCTGGAGAGGTGAGCCTGAGAAAACTGCCATGGTGGTGGCATCTAATTGGCATCAAACTTCAAGGAGAACTAAGAAAGTAATCAAAATCTCAGTACACTGCCAAATCCTATATGGGTGCAAAAAATGGGAGGTGGTTTGCTGTGGTTCGAAGTGGCCTCAGTAGACCCTGATACTAACTGATCCACAGGACGGAGAACCCTGTGTCTAATTACGAGCTCGTACTGGGGAGACCTATTCCTTCTATGGTGGGAAAGTTGAAGTGGAAGAGTTAAAAAGGGGAAGATGACTGGATTCTCAGACACATAAGACAAACATGTGGCTGCCTATCTGACTGAAATGAAGCCTCTAGATTCCCCAAATGGAAAGAATCCCCTAAGTCTGGCTAGACTTGTAAACTAGAGCCAAAAATTCTCCAATCTGACATTCTAGGCAGCAAGACACAGTCGTAAAAACAAACGGCCAAAATCTCACTACCACTCTACCCCAGGCCTTGATTCTTCCTCCCTCAGCCTGGAGACTGGTTTCAAGTTGCATGCCTCTCTTTGTGTTGCATGCACAGCTTTCCATTCTGTGAGAACACATGCAAGGCTCCTCCAGGTGCCTCTTAGAAGCAACATTCCTAAAAGGAATAGGGCTAGGGAAAAAAATCAGCATGAGCTTCCTTTTCTATCCTCACATCTCTGCTAAGTTGATGAGGTGATGTTTGATTAAAATGAACATCAAGGGAAGTGATGAATTTTAAAAATGATGTAACAAAAGGGCAACCTGAGAATGAAATAAGAGAAATTCTATCCCTTTGACATCAAACAGTGAAAGAGTGAATTGGTTATATTTTTATAATATGTAGGTCTTTGTGTGCATCTGAAGGCAGGTCTTTGTGTGCATCTTCGTGCACATCTGAAGGTCATCAGAAAAAACGACGAAGTAAAAGAGTTAAACAGAAGATTTCAAAGGGCATCTTGAGAAGACAAAGTAAAGTATTATAATGACATGTGCAAAGACCTCCGGTTAGAAAACCAAAAGGGAAGAACATGCTCGGCATTTCTCAAGATGAAAGAACTGAAGGAAAAAAACAAGCATAGAGTTGCATAGTGAAGAATTCTGTAGGCAAAATACAGAACGACGAAGGAAACATCAAAAGAAGATGGAAGGAATACACAAAGTCACTGTACTGAAAAGAATTAGTTGATATTCAGTCCTTTCAGGAGGTAGCATATGATCAAGAACCCATGGTACTAAAGGAAGCAGTCCAAGCTGCAATGAAGACACTGGGGAAAAACAAGGTTCCAGGAATTGATGGAATACCAAATGGAATGTTTCAACAAATGGATGTAGCGCTGGAAGTGCTCACTCCTCCATGCCAAGACATTTGGAAGACAACTACTTGGCCAACCGACTGGAAGAAATCCATGTTTATTCCTATTCCCAAGAAAGGTGATCCAACTGAATGCAGAAATTATACAATATCATTAATATCACATGCAAGTAACATTTTGCTGAAGATTATTCAAAAATAGTTGCAGCAGTACATCAACAGGGAACTACTAGAAATTCAACCTTGATTCAGAAGAGGATATGGAATGAGGGATATCACTGCTGATGTCAGATGGATCCTGGCTGAAAGCAGAGAATACTGGAAAAATGTTTATCTGTGTTTTATTGACTATGCAAAAGCATTCAACTGTGTGGATCATAACAAATTATGGATAACATTGCAAAGAACAGGAATCCCAGAACACTCAATTGTGCTCATGAGGAACCTATATACAGATCAAGAGGCAGTGGTTAAAAAAGAACAAGGGGTTACTGGGTGGTTTAAAGTCAGGAAAGGTGTGTATCAGGGTTGTATCCTTTTGCCATACTTATTTAATCTGTATGCTGAGCAAATTCGAGAAGCTAGACTATATGAAGAAGAATGCATCTTCAGGATTGGAAGAAGACTCATTAACAACCTGCGATAGGAAGATGACACAACTTTGAGTGCTGAAAGTGAAGAGGATTTGAAGAACTTACTGACGAAGAACAAAGACTACAGCCTTCAGTATGGATTACACCTCAAACATCAAGAAAACAAAAATCCTCATGACTGGACCAAGAAGCAACATCATGATAAATGAAGAAAAGATTGAAGTTGTCAAGGATTTCATTTTACTTGGATCCACAATCAACATTCATGGAAGCCAGCAGTCAAGTAATCAAATGAAACATTAAACTGGGTAAATCTGCTGCAAAAGACCTCTTTAAAGTGTTAAAAAGCAATGATGTCACTTTAAGGACTAATGTGCGCCTGACCCAAACCATGGTGTTCTCAATCGCCTCATATGCATGTTAAAGCTGGACAACGAATAAGGAAGACTGAAGAAGAATCGATGCCTTTGAGGAAGAAGTACAGCCAGAATGCTCCTTAGAAGCAAGGATGATGAGACTACATCTCACATATTTTGGATGTGTTATCAGGAGGGACCAGTCCCTGTGCTTGGTAAAGTGGAGGGTCAGTGAAAAAGAGGAAAACCCTCAACGAGATGGACTGACACAGGGGCTGCAACAATGGGCTCAAGCATAACAATTCTGAAGATGACACAGGATTGGGCAGTGTTTAGTTCTGTTGTACATATGGTCACTATGAGTAGGAACTGACTCAATGGCACCTAACAACAACAATGAAGGCAGGATGACTTTCTTCTCCCCCATCACCTACCTCCCTAAGTAATATCCCTGCCACTAACACAAAGAATAGAGAAGAAATTTAGGGAAAATTTCTTTAGTATCTAATGATACCTATGATTATAAGACCCATAAATACCTCTATGCTTAGTAAAAAGAGTGAATCTTTAAACAGATACTAATGAACATGATCTAGGATTCCAGCTTACCGTTAAACATACTTAAGCTTCAGTGATAATTACCCTGGAGATTTTAATGAATCGACTTGACGCCAATGGGTTTGTTATTTTTTTGTTTATAGCTAATTAGCCTTGTTAATAATTGCCAGTAAGACTAAGTTCATGGTTTTCAGTATTTTATAAGCCAAATCTGGATTTAATTCCATGACTACAGACTACACTAGCAGTTTCACAAACTGTACCAAAGACCATGGGTAAATGTGCATAAGTTAAGTCCCCACTACAGAAAACAGTTTAAAAAACCTAGCCTTATGTTCAGAAGTCTTAGACTGACATAGTGGCTTCATCAATGACTAGCTACACAGCCTTGTACAAGTCAGTAAATTTTTCTGAGGCTTGACTGCCTCACCTGCAAAATGCAAATTTTAACAATCTATTTTACAGGATTACTATGACAATCAAGTGGGTTATGTATATGAAACACTTGGTAAATTGTGGTCTTCTGATAATTGGTAAGTAAAAGTAAATTATTATTATTATTGAGGAACCAGCACACTTAGCATTACCTTAGAAAGAAATATGTTGTTGTTAGGTGCCATCGAGTCAGTTCCAACTTATAGTGACCCTATGTACAATGGAAAGAAACACTGCCCAGCCATGTGCCATCTTCACAGTTATTGCTATGCTTGAGTTCGTTGTTGCAGCCACTGTGTCAATCCATCTCATTGAGAGTCTTTCTCTTTTATGCTGACCCTCCACTTTACCAAGAATGATGCTCTTCTCCAGGGACTGGTCCCTCCTGATAACATGCCGAAAATACATAAGACAAAATCTCACCATCCTCACTTCTAACGAGCATTCTGGTTATACTTCTCCCAACACACATTTTTTCGTTTTTCTGGCAGTCCATGGTGTATTCAATGTTCTTCCCCGACACCATAATTCAAAGGCATCAATTCTTCTGCAATCTTCCTTATTCATTGTCCAGCTTTTGCATGAATATGAGGTGAATGAAAATACCATGGCTTGAGTCAGGCGTGTCTTAGTCCTCAAAGTAACATCTTTGCTTTTTAACACTTTAAAGAGGTCTTTTGTAACAGATTTTCCCAACGCAATACGTTCTTTGATTTCTTGACTGTTGCTTCCATGGGCATTAATTGTGGATCCAATTAAAATGAAATCCTTGACAACTTCAATCTTTTCTCCGTTTATCATGATGTTGGCTTACTGGTCCAATTGCAAGGATTTTTGCTTTCTTTAGGTTGGGGTGTAATCCATACTGAAGGCTGTAGTCTTTGATCTTCATCAGTAAGTGCTTCAAGTCCTCTTCACTTTCAGCCAAGCAAGTTTGTGTCATCTGCATATCTCAGGTTGTTAATGAGTCTTCCTCCAATCCTAATGCCCTGTTCCTCTTCATACAGTCCAGCTTCTTGGATTATTTGCTCAGCATACAGACTGAATAAGTATGGTGAAAGGATAACCCTCAGGTTGGAAGACACTCAGAATACGACTGGAAAAGAGCTGCCTCCTCAAGGCCAGTCAACCTTAACGACGTGGACGAAATAAAGCTTTCAGGACCTTCATTTGCTGATGCGGCATGACTAAAAATGAGAAGAAACAGTTGTAAACATCCATTAATAATTAGAACATGGAATGTACCAAGTATGAATCTAGGAAAATTTAAAGTCATCAAAAATGAAATGGAATGCATAGATTGATATCCTAAAGGCAGAGCTAACATGCCACTATAGACAGGAGCACCACACCATCCTTCTATAGCAGAGACTCAAAAAACTAAGTAAAACAGAGACGAAAGTCATTCCTGGAACCCTAAAGTTCAAATGAAGAAACAAAGAACTCAACCAAGCACTGAATGGAATAAGAAACTGACAGAGAACAGAGAGCAAGGAGAGATATGGAGCAGAAGTCCCCTATCAGCTAAAGCAGCATGGATTCACCATCTTGGACTCCCATTGGAGATCAGTGGACACAGAGTACAGGAAAGCAGCTTCATGGAACTCCCAGCAGGAGATAAAGCACCCGGTAACCAGGGATATATACTCTCCCACCCCCACCCCTTTTCCCCCTGTTCGGCCTCCACCACTTCCCAGTTCAGCCAGGAGGCGTTGGCTCCTTGCTGCTTGGATTCCCCCTGCCCACACTAGCTGGCTCCTTCAGTGCCATTTTTTTGTGGCTGGTGTTGCTTGTTTTGGCTTCTTTTAGTTTCTTCCCTGTCTCTTACATCCTCCCCCTCCTTTCTCTGGAACACCTGACTTCTTGTGCCATCTTTCCTTCTTCTTGACAGGCTGTGAAGCACCACTCTGCTGGGGAACTCCTACCCCAGTCCATGCCACCACACTAGTGGGATCTCTGGGGCCTTTTTTTTTCTTCTTTTTTCCTTTTTATTTTTCTTCATTTCTCGATTTCTTGTCTCTCTCTACTTACCTTCTTTTCCTGTCTCCTGAATACCAGGTGCTGTGTGCCGTCTCTGCCCCTTCTACCTGGCTTTATTGCTCAGTTTGGGAGACGCTTCCCCAGTATGTGCAGCCATGCTGGTGGGATCCCTGGTGGCATTCTTTTTTTTTTTTAATTTCTTTTATTTTTATGTTTTATTTTCTTTTAAATTTTTCCTTTTTGTTTTTCTTCATTTCTCATTTCTCATCTCTCTGTACTTACTTTCTTTTACTGTATTTTGAATACCTGGCACTGTGTGCCATCTCCGCCCCTTCTAGATGGGCTGTACTGCCCTGCTTAGAAACCATTTCCCTGGTCTGCACAGCTGCACCAGTGGAATCCCTGGGGGCATTTCTTTTTTTAAATTTTATATTACTTTTACTTTTTTTTCCATTTTGTTTTTCTTCATTTCTAAGTTTCTTGTCTCTCTCTACTTTCCTTCTTTTCCTGTCTCCTGAATATCTGGTACTATGTGCCATCTCTGCCTCTTCTAGACACGCTGTGCCCAGAGACCTGGGAGCCACTTCCCCAGTTGCCGGTGGGACCCCTGGGGGCATTTCTTTTTTCTTTTCTTATTTATTTTCTTCTTTTCTCCTTTTTGTTTTTCTTCATTTCTCAGTTTCTCATCTCTCTCTATTTTCCTATCTCCTGAATACCGGGCACAGTGTGCCATCCCTGCCCCTTCTAGACAGGCTGTGTCCCGAGGTCTGGGAGCCACTTTCCCAGTTGCAGGTAGGATACCTGTGGGCTTTTCTTTTTCTCTTTTTCTTTTTCCCTTTTTGTTTTTCTTCATTTCTTGGTTAGTCTTGTCTCCACTCCAATGCAGGCTCCCTCAGCACTTTTTTTTTTTTTTTTTTTTGGCTCCTGTTTCTCTCTTCTCTCTCTCTTCTTTCCCGTAAACAACTTACCTTCACACATCACAACACTAAACTCACATCTGTCAAAAATTATACTGAATGTAAATGGCCTAAATGCACCTATAAAGAGACAGAGAGTGACAGAATGGATAAAAAAAACCAGGATTCATCTATATGCTGTCTACAAGAGACACACCTTAGAAACAAAGATGTAAATTTACTAAAAATCAAAAGATGGAAAAAAATACATCAAGAAAACAGCTACCAACAAAGAGCAAGAATGGCAATACTAATCTCAGATAAAATAGACTTTAAAACAAAATCCACCATAAAAGACAAAGAAGGGCATTATAAAATGATGAAAGGGATGATCTGTCATGAAGATATAACCATAACAAATACCTATGCAGCAAGTAACAGGGATCCAAAATATATAAAACAAACTCTAACAGCACTGAAAAGAGAAATTAACAGTTAGTTCCACAATAATAGTAAGAGACTTCAACACACCGCTTTCAGTAAAGGACAGAACATCTAGAAACTCAGCAAAGATACAGAAGATCTAAAGGCCACAATCAGCCAACTTAACCTCACAGACATATATAAAACACTCCACCCAACAGCTGCAAAGTACACACTCTTTTCCAACACACATGGAACATTCTCCAGAATAGACCACATCTTAGGTCACAAAGCAACCCTCAACAAAATCCAAAACATTGAGATAATACAAAGTACCCCTGACCACAATGCCATCAAAGCAGAAATTAACAACTGGAAAAGCAAAGAAAAAAAATCAATTACATGGAAATTGAATAACTCTCTCCTTAAAAACCATGAGGTAATAGAAGAAATCAAAGACTGAATCAAAAATTCCTAGAATCAAACAAGAATGAAAACACATCATACTAAAATCTTTGGGATAGAGCAAAGGCAGTGCTCAGGGGTAAATTTATAGCAATAGATGCACACATCAAAAAAGAAGAAAGGGACAAAATCAAAACATTAGCTACACAACTTGAACTAATAGAAAGAGAACAGCAAGAGAACCACAGTCACCAGAAGAAAGGAAATAATAAAGATCAGAGCAGAAACAAATGAAATAGAAAACAGAAAAACAATACAATCAACAAAACCAAAAGCTGTTTCTTGGAAAGGATCAACAAAATCAACAAACTACTGGCCGAATGGACAAAACAAAAGCTGGAAGGAATGCAAATAACCCAAATAAGAAATGAAATTGAGGACATTACAACAGACCCAACTGAAATAAAAAGGATCATAACAAAGTATTATGAAAAACTATACTCCAACAATTTGAAAATCTAGAGGAAACTGACAAACATTCAGAAACACACTACCTACCCAAACTAAAACAAAATGATGTTGAAAATCTGAACAACCCATAACAAGAGAAGAGATGGAAAAGGTAATTTAAAAAAACTCCCAACAAAAAAAGGCCCTGGCCCAGATGGCTTCACTGGAGAATTCTACCAAACATTCAGAGAAGAGCTTATACCAGTACTACTCAAACTATTTGAGAACATGGAAAAGGGAGGGATACCTCTAAATTCATTCTATGAAGCCAGCATAACTCCGATACTAAACCCAGGCTAAGACACACAAAAAAAGAAAACTACAGAGCAGCACCTCTCATGAATATAGATGCAAAAATTCTCAACAAAATTCTAGCCAATAGAATTCAGCATCATATCAAAAAAATAATACTCCACAACCAAGTGGGATTCATATCAGGTATGCAAGGATGGTTCAACATTAGAAAATCAATCTATGTAATCCAAATAAAACAATCACATGATCATCTCAATCAAAGCAGAAAAGGCATTCAACTAAGTCCAAAACCCATTCCTGATAAAAACTCTCAATAAAATAGGTATAGAAGGGAAATTTGTTAACATAATAAAAATCATCTATACAAAACCAACAGCCAAGATAATTTTTAATGGAGAGAGGCTGAAAATATTCCCCTTGAGTATAGGAACAAGACAAGGATGCCCTTTATCACCACTCGTATTTAATATCGTGCTGGAAGTCCTAGCTAGAGCAATAAGGCAAGAAACAGAAATGAAGGGCATCCAAATTGGTAATGAAGAAGTAAAACTGTCCTAAGACTGGAGAAACCCCGAGACTATGGCCCCCAGACACCCTTTTAGCTCAATGGTGAAGTCACTCCCGAGGTTCACCAGTCAGCAGGGTATAGGACAGCCGAATAAAACAAAATGGGACTAATGAGGCACAACAATCCAAGGACAAGGACTAGCAGGCAGAAGGGGACAGGAAAGCTGGTGATAGGGAACCCAAGGCTGAAAATGGACAGTGTTGACATGTCGCTATTTTGTTCTGTAAACCTTCATCTAAAGTGAGAATAGCAGTACAACTGGAAGAACGTAATCAATGTCACTGAATTGTACATGTAGAAATTTTTGAAACGGTGTATCTTTGGCTATGTATATTTTCACCAAAAAGAAAAAAGGTCCTCCAAGGTCAAGAAGGGAGAATGTTGACATGTCATGGGATTGTTAACCAATGTCATAAAATAATATGTGTACTGACTGTTTAATGAGAAACTATTTGTTCTGTAAACCTTCACCTAAAGTACAATAAAATTTTTTTTAATTTATAAAAAAAATTATAGACATAAATGTCACTTATGTTGATATATTCAATGAAAAATAAAACAAACAGAAGGATGTATCATAAAAAAAGAAGTAAAACTGTCCCTATTTGCCCATGATATGGTACTATACATAGAAAACCCTAACGACTCCCCAAGAAAACTACTGGAACTAATAGGAAGACTCAGCAGAGTAGCAGGATATAGGATAAACATACAAAAATCAGTTGGATTCCTATACACCAATAAAGAGAACGATGAAAAGGATATCAGGAAAACAATACCATTTATAATAGCCCCTGAAAAAATAAAATACTTTGAATAAATCTAACCATGGATGTAAAAAACCTATACAAAGAAAGCTACAAAACACTACTGCAAGAAACCAAGAGATCTACATAAATGTAAAAACATACTATGCTCATGGATAGACTCAACATTGTGAAAATGACAATTCTACCAAAAGCAATCAACAAATACAATGCAATCCTGATCCAAATACCAACAACATTCTTTAAAGTGATGGAAAAACTAATCATTAGCTTTATACAGAAAGGGAAGAAGCCCCGGATAAGTACAGCACTATTGAAGAAGAAGAATAAAGCAGGAGGACTCGCACTACATGACCTCAGAACCTACTATACAGCTATGGTAGTCAAAACAGCCTGGTACTGGTACAAAAACAGACACATTGACCAATGGAACAGAATTGAGAACCCAGATGTAAATCCATCCACCTACAGTCACCTGATCTTCGACAAGGGCCCAAAGTCCATCAAATGGGGGAAAGACAGTCTTTTTAAAAATGTTGCTGGAAATGTCCATCCGCAAAAAAATGAAACAGGACCCATACTTCACACCATACACAAAACCTAATTCAAAATGGATCAAAGACCTAAATACAAAACCAAAAACTATAAAGATCACAGAAGAAAAATAGGATCAACACCTTAATACACAGCATTAAGAGGATACAAAGCATAATTAACAACACACAAACTCCAGAAGATAAGCTAGATAACTGGGATCTTCTAAAAATTAAACACTATGCTCATCAAAAGACTTCGCCTAAAGAGAAAAAAGAGAACTTACTGACTGGGAAAAAATTTTGGCTATTCCAAATCTGACAAAGTTCTAATTTCTAAAATCTACAGTCAAATTCAACACATCTACAACAAAAAGAAAATTAATCCAATTAAAAAATGGGCAAAGGAAATGAACAGATACTTCACCAAAGAAGATATTCAAGCGGCTAACAGATGCATGAGGAAATGCTCACAATCACTAGCCATTAACCAAAAACCAAACCCGTTGCTGTCTAGTCAATTCTGACTCACAGCGACCCTACAGGACACAGTTGAACTGCCCCATAGTTTCCAAGGAGTACCTGGTGAATTTGAACTGTCAACCTTTTGGTTAGCAGCCGTAGCACTTAACCACTACGCCACCAGGGCTTCCCACTAGCCATTAGAGAAATGCAAATCAATGAGATACCATCTCACCCTGGCATTACTGGCACGAATCAAAAAAACAGAAAATAACAAATGTTGGAGAGGTTGCAGGGTGACTGGAACTCTTCTGCACTGCTTGTGGGAATGCAAAATGGTACAACCATTTTGGAAAACGATATGGCACTTCCTTAGAAAGCTAGAAACAGAAATACCATATGATCCAGCAATCTTTCTCCTAGGAATATATCCTAGAGAAATAAGACCCATCATACGAATAGGCATATGCACACCCATGTTCTTTGCAGCATTTTTTACAATAGCAAGAAGATGGAAACAACCTGGATGCCCATCAACATATGAATGGATAAACAAACTATGGTACATACACACAATGGAGTACTATGCAATGATAAAAAACAATGATGAATCTTCGAAGCATCTCACAACATGGATGATCTAGAGGGCATTATGCTGAGTGAAATAAGCCAATTACAAAAGGACAAATATTTTTCATACCACTACTATAAAAACTCATGAAAAGTTCATACACAAAAAGAAACAATCTTTGATGGTTACGAGGGAGGGGAGGGGTGGGGATGCAAAAATACTAAGTAGACAAGTGGTAACTTTGTGAAGGGTAAAACAGTACACAATATTGGGAAGTCAGCACAACTTGTACAAGGCAAGGTCATGGAAGCTCCATAGACACATCCAAACTCCCTGAGGGACAAAATTACTGGGCTGAGGGCTGTGGAGACCATGGTCTCAGGGAACATATAGCTCAACAGGCATAACACAGTTTATAAAGAAAATGTTCCACATTCTACTTTGGTGAGCAGCATCTGGGGTCTTAAAAGCTAGTGAGCATCCATCTAAGATACTCGACTGGTCTCAGCCCTTTGGGGGCAAGGGAGAAGGAAGAAAACTAAAGACACAAGGGAAAGATTAGTCTAAAAGACTAATGGACCACAGCTACTACGGCTTCCACCAGACTGAGTCCAGTACAACTGGATGGTGCCCAGCTACCAACACTGACTGCTCTGACAGGGATTACAATAGAGGGCCCTGGACAGAGCTGGAGAAAAATGTAGAACAAAATTCTAACTCATAAAAAAAGACCAGACTTACTGACCTGACAGAGACTGGAGAAACCCCGAGAGTATGGCCCCAGACACCCTTTTTTCTCAGTAATGAAGTCACTCCTGAGGTTCACCCTTCAGCCAAAGATTAGACAGGCCCATAAAACAAAATGAGACTAATGGGGCACACCAGCCCAGGGGCAAAGACTAGAAGGCAGAAGGGGACAGGAAAGCTGGTGATATGGTGATAGGGAACCCAAGGTTGAGAAGGGAGAGTATTGACATGCCGTGGGGTTGAAAACCAATATCATAAAACAGTATGTGTACTAACTGTTTAATAAGAAACTAGTTTGTTCTGTAAACCTTCATCTAAAGAATAAATTTTTTAAATTAAAAAACAAAACAAAACAAAAAGCCTACTTCCCTTCAAAATAAAATTGATATCCTAGGCATTAGTGAGCTAATAAGAAGGAAGAATAATACATCATAAATTTGCATAAAAGACCAAAAGACCTCTGATATATTTGTTGAATTAATGAAAGGATAAAGGTGTAAAATAAAGGGATGTTTCCGTACTTTCCAGCAGAAGAGTCCTTTGCAAATCAATTTATTAGCCCAGTCATTTCCAAGAAGTATTTTTCAGAAGTCCTGGGATCCTTGAAGTGCAACTGCTCAGAGCAAGGGAGATGACAAGTAGACAGAGCTCCAGAACTCTCACACTGACTTCAATGGGAGCATCTATTGGTATAAAGAAGATTTTCAAACTTGCAAACATTTACAACAAACAAATTCAGCTCACACAGAGTTGTTTCTTTGTATGTCCCTATACCCAGATTCTGTCCAGTGGATTTCTGCTGCTCCCCAGCATTTCTTTGGCGTATCTCTCAAAAACACAAGGGGAAATATCACTGATGTTATGTTTCACCAAATATGCTACAGCTCAGACAGGTATAGGTCTGGTCATCAGAATGAAGAATAAATGCTCTAACTTCAACCATTTGATTCAGTAGTTTAAGCCAAATCTCTCTAATGGGTTTTGGAAGGATAAATGGCCGTAACTGTTATCTCCTGATTTTCTCAGTACCTCCTTATCTATGTGTACACATAGTCAGAGGGTTGCCTCATGAGGTTGACTGGGATAGTGGAAAGAGCACAGGACTGGGAGTCAGGAGACAAAAGCTCAGTCAATGCTCTGTGACCAATTCATGATGCAGTCTTTGACAAATCTTTAGGCCTCCAGATCTTTTAAAAATGAATTGAGGATCTCCTCAGGCCCTTTGATTATGGAAGTTTTACGATCTCTATGTCAATGAGATTATTTAAGTGAATTACTACGGCTTTAGCTTCTATAGAAGTGTAACTGCCTCAAGGATTAATTTCATCCCATACACTGAGTAGGATATAAAATACGCTAAGACATCCTCATGGGCAATATAGAAACCCTCTGGTTATTGACTACAAGATTTATTACAACGGCTGCAGCTTACTGTGCTGGAAGAACTTTCCTCGAGATGTGGAAAATAAGAGCTTATCATTTTCTCATATAGTTGTTAAGAATGGTTTCACTTCTTAAAGAAAAAAAACAACACTGGCTACATTTAAAAAAAGAAATAGAAGATAGTGTCATGTTAACCACATCCTTCATGTCAAAAAAAATAAGATTACACAGACTCAAGAATACTGCATCTCTTTAAACTAATGCACAGGCTGTCATTAAAAATAAAATATAGCATGAAAGATGTATGGAAATATGCAGATTAACTTACTCTTCTCAAGGGCAATGCAACCAAACCAAACTCTATAATCATTAAAAATAAAGATACTGCTTTGTTTTGTGCTTTATCTCGGCTCTAACGAAAACCTTCAGCTATTTATATTCAGTCTACTCCTATCATTTTGTTTACTTAGACTGAGATACAACAGTCCTTTGCCTACTTGTCACTACCATTGCTCATAACTCTTTTTTTAAAGCCAAATTGACGTCAGAAACCCAAATTTCATCCATTCATTAATCTTTTGGCGCCACATCCTGGGAGGTCAGTTTCTGGTCATGGTCTTCAGTTTCATGGGCTGTGCAAAAGTTGTAACATGTGAATCTGCTCTAAATAACTCAGTCTTGGAAATTAGTCTAAGGAGATAATTTGGCTTATAAAAATCATGTAAAAATACTGCTTGGCCTACAGAATCTATACTGGTCCAGTACACAGGCACTAACATTGGTCTTTAATTATCCTGTCCAGCATTACAGAACAGGCAATGGAAGAGCAAAATCGGTAGTGTTATCCATAAAGTATATTTGAGGAGGTAAATTTTATGTCCAAAAGTATGTTCCTCACTGCTTGTTACTATTCTTTTGTATCTTCCATTCTTTTGTGACTTGAAGGTTTTAGGCTCTTCGGGAATTTCTCCCTTAAAATTCAGGTATCTGGAGATGAGGTAGGAATAGAGGTACATTGTAGCAGCTCAAGAGAATTGGAAATGAGTTAAAGAATTGAAGAATCTGTAAAAGGAAAAAGGATTCAAAAAGTCACTTTGCCTATCTCATAATCTTGCCAAGCTCAATATTCTCTCCTCATATTATTTATCCCTAAAAAAAAAAAAAAGCAGACTCATTTGCCTTCAGGAAACATTAAATTTCTATCTTCAAAAAATAAGCAAAATATCTCTGAATTATAAAAATTGGAGACATCTTATTTTTTCCTACTGACTTGATAACTTTCTGACATGTCAATGAAAAGCCATTACTTTGACTGTATTTGGGAATTTCCTCTAAACTGGACAATTAACAATAATAAGACAAGGTGAATGGTGGCAGTTTGTGATCATCCTCTTCCTAATCCTTTTATCAGAATACTTCATTCAGCTCCCACAGTTGGTCCATTAACCCAGTGGTCTTCAGAATGGAATTCACAGAAATCTGTATTTCCAGGTCCTCAACTTCCATAAGTTCCTTTTACTAAAGCTAATCTGCCTGAAAACATGCCTATAGTGCCCTTTCGCAATCCCCTTCTGCCTCTTTATGAAAGAAAGGCAAATCTTTCACTCACCCAGTATCTTAACATGGTTCATATCCCACAGAGGTCAAAAGTTCTGGGGCACCAAACAAAGAAACATTTTCAAATATCAGTATCAGTACTGAGAAAACGAATTATTCCAATGACAGTGAAATCTCTTGCAAAACAGGCAGCTTCAAATTCTTTGCTTTCAGAAAAAATGAAGGCAGACCAAAATCAGCCTGTTAGCTAATAGATGACTAAAATTAATTTAGATAAAAGTTAGTGATGAATTTTGACATAGTCATAGTTTTCTAGTGCTGCTATAACAGAAATATTACAAGTGGATGGCTTTAACAAAGAAACATTTATTCTCTCACAGTTTAGGAGGCTAGAAGTACAAATTCAGAATGCCAGCTCTAGGGGAAGACTCTCTGTTGGTTCTGGGAGAAGTCCTTCTCATCAATCTTCCCCTGGTCTAGGAGCTTCTTAGTGCAGGAACCCTGGTACAAAGGACACTCTGTTTCTTGGTGGTATGCGGTCCCACGGTCTCTCTGCTTGCTTCTCTCTTTTATATCTCAAAAGAGATTGATTCAAAATACAACCTAATCTTGTAGATTGAGTTCTGCCTCATTAACATAACTGCCTCTAATCCAGCCTTATTAACATCATAGAGGTAGGATTTATAACACATAAGAAAATCACATCAGATGACAAAATGGTGGACAATCAAACAATACCGGGAATCATGGTCTAGCCAGGTTGACACACATTTTGAGGGGACACAATTCAATCCATAACAGGCATTTACTGAGGAAAAAATTCAAAAAAATGAGTAAATACTACTATAAGATCACACTGAGTGATGCTGTTATAACGAACTTTTTCTATTCCATTCTCATCTACTTATTTGTATGAACAAAGTTTGTCAGCACTTATGCATTTCAAAACAAATAAAAATAGGATTAATGCCAAATTCTGCTTTACTCTAGCAGTAAGTAATATCTACAGACACATGAATTAATTGAAAAATAAACCTGTCCCATATATCTCATTAATAAAGGTATTTCCAATAAAATTTTGCTTTTTATGCAACTAATATTCAAAATTTGTAATATATTTATTTTGCTTTGATCAATTATGCAGTAATAATAAAATCCAGGAGACTGTTTTAAATTTGCCCTACTGCCAAAGGAAATTTAATTTTTAAAGATTTTATAATGTGCGATGTGTAAAGGACATTAAACACAAAACTATTTACATTATGACTTCTAAGAGGACAATGGAATGGAAATTGCAGGTTTCATACCATCTCACCCCGGCATTACTGGCATGAATCAAAAACACTGGAAATAGCAAAGGTTGGAGGGACTGCAGGGAGATCAGAACTCAGCACTGCTGGTGGGAATGCATAATGATACAACCATTTTGGAAAATGATACGGTGCTTCCTTAGAAAGCTAGAAATAGAAATACCATATGATCCAGCAATCCCAATCCAGGAATATATCCTAGAGAAATAAGAGCCGTCACACAAATAGACATATGCACACCCATGTTCACTGCAGCATTGTTCACAATAGCAAAAAAATGGAAACAGCCTAGATGCCCATCAACAAATGAATGGACAAACAAACTATGGTACATACACACAATGGAGTACTATGCAATGATAAAGAACAATGATGAATCTGTGAAGCATCTCATAACATGGATGAGACTGAAGGACATTATGTGGAGTGAAATACGTAAATCACAAAAGGACAAATACTGTATGAGACCTCTATTGTAAAAACTCATGAAAAAGTTTACACACAAAAAGTAACAATCTTTGTTGGTTATGAGGAATGGAGGGGAAATACTAAATAGACAAGTGGTAACTTTGGTGAAGGGTAAGACAGTACACAATACTGGAGAAGCCAGCACAACTTGTACAAGAAAAGGTCATAGAAGCTCCATAGACACATCCAAATTCCCTGAGGGTCTGAATTGCTGGGCAGAGGGCTGTGGGGACCTTGATCTCGGGGAACATCTAGCTCAACTGGCATAACACAGTTTACAAAGACAATGTTCTACATTCTACCTTGGTGAGTAGTATCTGGGGTCTTAAAAGCCTATGAGCAGCCATCTAAGATACTCCACTGGTCTCACCCCTTCGAGGGCAGGGGAGAATGAAGAGAACAGTATACAAGGGAAGAGTTTTAAAATGGACCAAAGGACTAATGGACCACAGCTAGCAAGGCCTCCACCAGACTGAGTCCAGTACAACTAGACGGTGCCTGGCTACCACCACTGACTGCTCTGACTGGGATCACGGCAGAGGGTTCTGGACAGAGTTGGAGAAGGATGTAGAATGAAATTTTAACACACACAAAAAAGACCAGACTTACTGGCCTGACAGAGACTGGAGAAACCTGGAGAGTATAGCCCCCGGACACCCTTTTAGCTCAGTGGTGAAGTCACTCCCAAAGTTCACTGTTCAGCTGGGGATTGGACAGCCCCATAAAACAAAACGGGACTAATGAGGCACAGGAGTCCAGGGACAAGGACTAGAAGGCACGAGGGGACAGGAAAGCTGGTAATAGGGAACCCAAGGTTGAGTAAGGACAGTGTTGTCATGTAGTGGGGTTCTTAACTATTTTGTTCTGTAAACCTTCATCTAAAGTGAGAATGGCAGCACCACTGGAAGAACGTAATCAATGTCACTGAATTGTACATGTAGAAATTTTCAAAATGGTGTATTTTGGGCTATGTATATTTTCACCAAAAAAAACAACAAAAGGTCCTCCAACGTCAAGAAGGGAGAGTGTTGACATGTCATGGGGTTGTTAACCAATGTCATAAAACAATATGTACACTGACTGTTCAATGAGAAACTATTTGTTCTGTAAACCTTCACCTAAACTACAATAAAAAAAAAATTAAAAGAAGAAACTGCAGGTCTCAGAGAAAAAGATGTACATTTCAAGTATTAAGAAGAGCTTTCTCACGTACTTATTAAACAGATTATTGCATTTTAATAGATAATTGCATTTATATGCCATTGGACACATTTAAAAGAATGACATAATAGCTGTATATTAATATATTTACTCTCTCTCTCTCTATATATATATATTCATCCATTTGTAAATGTTTGCAAATGATGCAATTGTCATTGTACTATAAATATATTTAGAAACATATGTAAATACAATACACATTTATAATACAATGACAACTGCATCATTTGCAACTATTTCACTTATGATAAAAATTCACTTAATGAATTTTAAAAACATACAGAGGGGTTAATAGTTTTCCAAAATTCTTTTAGTAGTACAAGAGTAAAACTGTTTGAAGACCACCGTATTCAACCAAGGTGGAATGATCTCGTGGCATGCTGAGCAGGTTATAAGCAAGGTTGGCAAGGACAATAAGGCTTGAAGGTTCAGAGGGCCACTGGAACCATTTGTTCTTCCACCATCTGAAACACCAACAAATACTCAGAGGCCTCACTGGTATCTGAAGAATTGTAAGCCATTTCTCTTTCAAGGTCTTTGCTCACTTCATTATCAAAGGATGAATCTTACCTGAAGCGGTTTATTCATTTTAATTTTTCAACAACACCATCATCACTAACAAGCTGTCACTTGGAGACATGAGTGCTTAGAGGGAACAGGATGCTCTCTTAGGAGCTGCTCGTTCCTGCTCAGCTGCTACCAGCCGAGTGGACTTCGACAACTCTTGTAAACTCTGTGATCTCATTCTGTAAAAGGAAGAAATGAACATTTGCCTCACTATTTCACAGAGTTTTTGTAAGGTAAGATGCTATATTACTTCTTGCTGAACCATAAATATCTATGTAAAACTGAAATGTTTTCATTATGATTATTATTCAATCAAAAATGATTACTGATTATTTACTATGTCTCTAGCACTATGCAAGATGCTACTGGGGAATAAAAAGATATAGTCTCATTTACATCCTTAAGGAGCCTCCAAACCTGTTGAAGAATGTGAGAGTAAGAGGGATGTTGGTGTAATAAAAATAAAATCACATAAAGCAGTACTGCTGGTCTGACATTCATCTTGCACATTTCATCCTTCAGTAACTAACATTCTCTGCCTGCCAAAGATTAACCCACTGGGGATCATATACCATAAACTTAAGGCTTCTCTGCCAGTAAGCACAAATGGGAAATTGCAAATGAGAGCTATGCACTCTCTTCTACCTGAACTTCCCCCAAATTAAAGAGACTTAAATGCAAGTCAAAGTTTGCTTGTTTCAGTTTGTGCATATATATGTGTATTATTTTGGATTCTTTGGGGTTTTTTTTATCATGAGGGAAATTAAATGAAAATGAAGTATCGTTTTCAGAGGGTGTTCACCTTTAGTGAGCAGAGAACACGACATAACGAGCCTCTACTTTCATGAGCTTATATTCTAGTAAGACAAAAGAAATAACAAACAAACAAATAATAACAAAAAGGATACTTTCATACAGAACAGGACATGCGATGGGGGTGTGGTGTTAGGCAAAGGTTTAGGGAAAGAGTCAACATGCAGAAAGAACCAATAACAAGCTCAAAAACCAGAAAGCAGGAGCATACTTAGCATGTTCAAACCATGGAGAGAAAGCCAGTGTGGCTATAGCACAGGTTAGAATTGTAGGAGATGAGGTCACAGAAAAGGCCTAGGCCAGATCAAGTAGACTGTTATAGGCTGGGGCATGGAGTCTGAATTTTATCCTAAGTGTAGTGGGGAGCCATTGGAAGGTTTTAAGCAAGGGAGTGATACTATTTATGTTTTTAAAAGATCTCTGGCAGTTTTGTAGATATGGAAACTGTGAGGATATCCTGATTAGGTATGTCCTAAAGAAAAACCAGCTTCAACAAAAAGTGAGAGATGGGAAGTAAGATGGAGCAAGGGATGAGATACCTAGAGAAATGGCTGAGAGATAGCATACAGAATCAAGCCACAGTGCAATTACAAAAGCAATTCGCTCTTAGAAAAGTATCTCCCTTCTAACAGCTCCAGGCAAATATGCTTTTTAAAAAAAAAAACTTTTTAAAATATATAATATATTATATTATATATATAATTATAAAATATAAAATATATTAAAATTGAGAAATTTTATACAACGTAACTATGTAATGCATATCAGAGAATACGGGAGAAAAGCAGAAATAGGGAAGGGTGTGAGAAAGGGCACTCTGTATTAATTCACCTCTGTGTATTACAGTATCTTGCATAACACCCGGTATATAGATACTTAGGAAACAATGAATTAATATTTTATACTTTAATACAATGGAGTCTATTTTTATCCTTCTTTGAAAAATAGCATCACTTTGTTCTCCCTGTAATATGGTAAATTTAGTATATTTCTCTTTTAGTCCTAGAAAACAGATAACAGAAACATCTAACTAAAGAAATTAACTGTTCCACTAAAAAAGGAAGCTATCAAAACCTGAGTACCTCCAGTGAGGGTAAGTTCAACCAACACTATTCTATACCACTGAAGCTGAGACTAGTGACTCAACAGATCCTAAGTTTAAAATGTGAAGCAAGCTATACCCAAACCAAACCCATTGCCATCAAGTTGATTCCGACTCACAGCAACCATAGAGGACCAAACCATAGGGTTTCCAAGGAGCTGGTGGATTCGAACTGCTGGCCTTTTGGTTGGCAGCCACAGCTCTTAATCACTGCACCACCAGGGCACCTACTTTTTAAGAGCTATATAAGAATAGGGAATTAGACTAGGGAGAAAATACAAATTAGCACAGTGGTCTCCAATGTGCAAGGCATATGGGGAAGGGAGAAGATACTCCAAATTCATTTGGAGATTAACTGTATACTTGGATAGCCCTGATCATCTTGCAATGACCTCTTCAGGCAGCACTTACATTCTGAGAGACACATGGCTTCACATAACCACCTATCAGCCAATTCCTTTCATAATTATAGACTCAGACAACATGCTTGTTATTCCTACCAAGAGGCGTCAAGGTATCACATGGTGCAAATCAACAGGGGACATTCGCTCACATTTTTGGAAGTCTTTCCAAATATAACCACTCCCCATTTTTGCAGTATCATCTGGGAATAAGGAAGTCATATAAATAAATTTTGACATACCTGAAACTTATTTTTTAAACGATAAAATGTTTTATTTTCCAATATCTTAAAACATTTGGCTGCTCTCCATCTAATATATTAACATACTCTACTGCTCACAAACAGAGGATATGGTCATAATCGGAGCCTTTCTGTATTCAAATCATGATCACAAGTATCATCTATTTTACTATAATATCCTCAGTGGTGAAGTATGAGAGATAATTTACCCCTGCATTCATTAGCGCCAAAGTATCTTTTTTTTTTTCCATTTGACCCTCCTCTGTTACTGTGATGGAGTCCTAGTGGTGCAGTGGTCAAGAGCTCAGGCTGCTAACCAAAAAGTTGGCAGTTTGAATCCACCAGCCACTCCCTGGAAATTCTAGGGGACAGTTCTACTCTGTCCTGTAGTGTTGCTATGAGTCAGAATAGGGTTTTTTTCGGTTTTGATTTTAATGACATTAACATAATTATCTATTTGTGTTATCCTATTGTATCTGTCTCGGAAGAAGTACAGCCAGAATGTTTCTAAGAAGCAAGGATGGCAAGACTTTGTCTCACATACTTTGGACATGTTATCAGGAGGGAACAGTCCCTGGAGAAGGACATCATGCTTGGTAAATTAGAGGGTCAGTGAAAAAGAGGACGACCCTCAACGAGATGGACTGACATAGTGGCTGCAACAATGGACTCAGACATGGCAACAATTGTTGAGACTGGCACAGGACTGGGAAGTGTTTGGTTCTGTTGTACACAGGGTCTCTATGAGTTGGAACTGACTCGACGGCACCTAACAACAACAATTATATATAAAAGGTCCCTGGGTGGGGCAAATGGTTTGCCCTCAGCTACTGACCTAAAGGTTTTTGGTTCAAACACACCCAACAGCACCTAGGAAAAAAGGCCCGGTGATCTGCTTCTGTAGAGTAGGGCCAAGAAAACCCTATGTAGTGGTTCTACTCTGTAACACATGGGGTCAGTATGAGTCAGAATGAACTCAACAGCAATGTTTATATATATACACATACATATATATATATAAGTATATATATATAATATATAAAACATTATATACACACATATATACATATACCCACATAATAGCTTCAAAATAACGATAGTATTATTACTATGATTACTGAAAACAGTTTAAGATTTTTTCTTTTATTGTACTTCAGGTGAAGGCTTACAGAACAAATAGTTTCTCATGAAACAGTAGTACACATGTTGTTTTATGACACTGGTTAACAACCCCACTAGATATCAACCCTCTAACTTCTCAACCTTTTTTTTTTTTTTTGGTGAAAATACACACAGCCAAAGATACCCCATTTCAAAAATTTCTACATGCACAGTTCAGTGACACTGACTACGCTCTTCCAGTTGTGCTGTTATTCTCACTTAAGATGAAGGCTTACAGAACAAAATAATTTCTCATTTAACAGTTACTACAAATCTTGCCCTATGACAATGGTTAACAATCTCACAACACATCAACAATGTCCTTACTCAGCCTTGGGTTCCCTATCACCAGCTTCCTTGTCCCCTTCTGCATTCTGGTCCTTGTCACTGGACTCCTGTACCTTGTTAGTCTCATTTGGTTTTACGGGGCTGTCCACTCCCAGACTGAACAGTGAACCTCGGAGGTAACTTCACCACTGAGCTAAAAGGGTGTCTGGGGGCCATACTCTCGAGGTTTCTCCAGTCTCCTTTGGGCCAGTAAATCTGGTCTTTTTTTTTTTGTGAGTTAGAATTATGCTCTACATCCTTCTCCAGCTCTGTCCAGAACCCTCTGTTGTGATCCTGCTCAGAGCAGTCAGTGGTGGTAGCCGGGCACCATCTAGCTGTACTGGACTCAGTCCGGTGGAGGCCTTGGTAGCTGTGGACAATTAGTCCTTGGGACTAATCTTTTCCTTGTATCCTGTTCTCTTCATTCTCCCTTGCTCCCGAAGGGATGAGACCAGTGGAGTATCTTAGATGGCCGCTCACAGGCTTTTAAGACCCCAGACACTACTCACCAAGGTAGAATGTAGAGCATTGTCTTTATAAGCTGTGTCATGCCAATTGAGCTAGATGTTCCCTGTGACAGTTTAAGATTTTTTTGTAGTTCGTTTAGGCCTTAGCGGTGTGCAGTCAAATTACTGTTTTTAAAATCACTTGAAACATTTCTTCCCTATGTCTAATCTAACTACAAAAACCAGTTACACTTCAGTTTCACTTTACTTTTGATTTTAGGTAATTTTTCCTTTATTTAACTTTGTTTTATAATTACATAAAACATTTACCTGACTCCAGAGTTAAATCTACAAAGCAAGGTATAGCAGAGATATATAGTTTCTATCCCTGTTCCTTTCTTCCTCCTCTAAATGAACATTTTGATTGATTCTAGTTTATCTTTCCAGTTTTTCTTTATTCTTGTTTTTTGTAACATTTTTATTTTAGGATAGTTTTCAATTTACCAAAATGTTGCAAAGATGGTATAGAGTTCCATATGCTCTTCACCCAGCATTCCCTAATGTTCATCTTACATAACCATGGTCCATTTGTCAGAACTGAGAAATTAACACTGGCACAAAACTACCAACTAAACAACAGACGTTTTTCTGACTTCACCAGTTTTTCCATTAATATCCTCTTTCTGGATCCAATCCAGAATACTCTACTACATTTAGGCCATTTTTATAAAAAAATAAGCTTACATATATTTTCATTTCTTACTTATATCTCCTCTTTCTTCAATAAGGAGCCCTGTTTGCACAGTGGTTAAAACGCTTGGCTGCTCACTGAAGGGTTGGAGGTTCGCACCCACCAGTGGCTTTATGGGAGAAAGATGTGGCAGTCTGCTTCCATACAGATTTACAACCTTGGAAACCCTATGAAGCAGTTCTACTCTGTCCTACAGGGTTGCTATGAGTCAGAATTGACGCAACAGCAACAGGTTTGGGATTTTTGTTTGTTTGTTTTATTTCTTAGATAAAATGTGGTCTATTATATACATTTTTCTTCATTTTGCTTTGTTCAATTACAAACATATCCTGAAAATTATTTCATAGCCATATATATAGATATTTCCCCATTCCTTTTTATACTTATTTATATTCCATTGTGTAAATATATCATAGTTTAATCCAATAGTCCCCTATACATAAACATTTTAGTTATTCAATAATAAATTGAATCACTGTGGAGAACTTTTTTGAACAATAAATTTATGAATCACTAAAAGACAGTCATGTCTATGGTCTCTCAATTAAAAACCCTAAAATAAGTTATGAAGTGATTAAACCTTACAACAAACATACGTTGGTACCATAAATTTCACTAATGAACAAGTACAAGCAACATCTTAAGGTATCACTACTTTTTGTCTTTATTACATATATAAGATACAGCACATATTAATGAGAATGACTTCCATGAATGGGTCTGTGAAAAACATTTGTTTAATTTATAATCATGTGTTTGTACTAGTTTGCAGTCAAGAAAATACCACCTTTTAAAACCTCTTTGGCAGTCTTGTGAGGCCAATGGATTCATTAATATTCTAAGGAATAATGTTTTTAAATGCATAAAATCAATTATGCTGAAATATAGTTATCCAATAACTAAACAAGTCTGTGATAAAGTAATATATGTGCATCTTTATCAAAATCTATCAGCAGATATAACTAATATAACTTCAAAGTAGTCATGAACATAAATCATGTTTTAAGATTTGTGCAACTGCTATAACGAGACATGAAAATATCTGTGACTTCAATCTGTGATAAAGTCACCAGTACTGACAATATTACTGTGGTTTGTTGCCCACATTTATAATGGAAGGAAATTATAAATTTCAGTTAAATCTTATTGAAAATAAAGATATGATTTTTCTCTATCCAAGTCATAGATCCCTTTGAATTCTACCCACGGGCCCCAAGTTACAAACCTCTGCCTTAATTTCACAAAAGAGCGATGAAAGAAAGTACTCCCCAGGTATTTTGCTAATTTTCGATTTTAAGAGAAGCAGGGGACTGTATTATTTGCCAGGCATTACTTGCCTTATATATAATACAGCGCTTAATCCTCACAAAACACAATGAGCCTAACAGAGGTTTAATAACTTGCCCATGATCACACAGTTGGTAAAGATAGGGTCAGAAAACTAGGCCTGTGTGATCTGCATTACATCATGAGGCCTCATGTACTATTATACCAGTAGTTTTTGCATTTTAAAAGAGAAGTTTGCAGAAAACAATATTAGAAATAAAGAAAAGGAGGGAAGGGAGAAAGAACTACTTTAGTAATAAAATTTCAGACATCGGAAATGTGCCAGAAAGAATGCTGTTTCGCGATGAGTCATTTCTTAAAACCCTTCAGACCACTTTGCTATTCTAAATATGTGTAAGACCAGCCTCATGTGTTATCTTTGGTTGTTTTCTATGAGCATGGCCTGTCTATTGACAATACTCTTAAAACATTTCAATTAAAGGAATGAAACACATACAGAACAATTGCCTGTCTCTCTGCAAGCATTGCCATATTTTATTCACATTCATATACAAAACTCTTCCTTATTGCTGTTTTAGAGCTCAGAGACCCCAAATGGTGAAACTTAAAAAGCTGGAAATATAAAAAGACAGGACTGGAAAAGCAGTACGTATTGGAATGCAGCCGTGCAATTAATCATCTGAACATCTCCTTGGATACAGCTGATTCAGTACACACTTTATCTTGTAGGCACAGTAACAGACATCTCTTCTCACAGCTCATGTTCCAGAAGTGAACGCCTGACAGAAACCTCTCACATGAGTAATCTAGTTGATGCAGTACTGATGTTGCAGGAATACCCTTGTCAAGAAACATCCACAATGTCCCTTTTAGAGAGAGTTTGCTAAGTTAATGTTGCTAATCCACTGGGTTATAAACACCAAAAATAATTTATTTTTCAAAAATTTGTAGTCTTCATTTTTTTCATTGCTTACAACACTATTTTAGCAGCCAAAATGTTTGCATAATAGGCATTTGCAGATGGCTTCATTTCATATTTGAATTTTTTAAACCTGTGGGGAGCTTAGCTTGGGAAAATCTCTCTGTCTCAGGTTGATTATGTACCCAGATTGAACTGTAGCCTGCTGATTTCAGCCCTTGCTTGCACTAAGGGAAAAACTCTAGGGAATAAAGTCCAGTTCTGTCCACCGGCTATTCAAAATGAACAGTCCCCCAGCGCTGTCTTAACCATCACAGAAAGTCTCCTTGCCAACTGCTTCACGCTCTTTTCTTTGGCTGCTGTTCATACCTTCACTTTGCTCCAGGAGACATGGCACTGTGTCAGCAGCTTACCCCACCACCTCCCACAACCTTCCACATTAAGTTGGCCTCCTCTAGTTCACCAGCATTTCACTTCCCTCTCCCCTCTGGTGGATGGTTTGCAGATGACTACAATTCCTCGCATCCCACATGCCCTTTTGCAGTGTGACTTTGCCCAACTCTCCATCAAGAGGTGGAGTCTATTTCCTCTCCCCTTGAATCTGGGGTGGCCCTGTGATTTGCTTTGGCCAGTAGAATACAGTAGACATGCCATCATGTGACTTCAAAAGCTAGCCCTTCAGAGGCCATACAGCTTCCATTTTTCTTTCTCTTGAACCCTGAGGCCACCATGCAGTGAAGAGGCTCAGTCTCACCAACAGGAGGATGAGAGACCAAATGAAGGAGAATTGATGTGCCCCAGCTGACTGTTACCACCAACTTCCAGATGTGTGGGGGAAGACATCTTGGGCCTCCAGCCCAGTCAAGCCATTAGGTGACTACAGTCATGTGAACCCAGGCAAGATCAGCAGAAGAACCATCCAGATTGCCAGTCCTGGCAATTGTGAGAAATAATGAATAGTCATGGTTTTAAGTCTTGGTGTGGTTTATTAGACAGCAATAAATAACTGAAAAAACTCCTTTTAGCACTCTTTCCTCAACAAGAGTCATCTAATACTTTACCTCAATCTTTTGTTTAAGAGGGAAGAAAATCTCAGTCTTTACTGATACACCATATTTTTTCATATAATGGTTTCATTTTATGCAAAATTTTGGTCAATCCAAAGGTAGGGATGCAACCATAATATGAAAAAGAAATTCCAAAAAACTGCTAGCTATCAATAAAGAAGTTAAGAAATATTCACTGTTTACGACACGACATATATAGACTATGGGCAATAAGGTGAAAAAGTCTCAGATAAGATGGTGGCTCCGCCACTTTTATTAAGATTACATTAAGAGGAACTGATAAAAGTTCTTCCCAGTCCATAGAAGAGTCATCTTTCTACTGAGGATAACTAACTGGAGTTTCATGGAGCTAATATGGGGCTGTGGGAATGGTCCAGCCTAAGTCATAAAATCAGCCCTGAGTCCTGTATTTCCTAATTTTTTTTTTCTTTTTCCTTTTTCATTCACAGTTGCAGGCTATTACTGATTTCAGAAAGACTTCTCTGCTCATATATTACATATATTTAGGACAGAGATTATTTACCAGGGCTCTATGCTCTCTCTAAACCTCCTAAGAGGTAAGTAAAATTTAGAAAGACAGTATATTGCTTTAATCAGATTCTCAGTGAAGTCTTCGACAACCACTATGAAAAAAACATAAGAAACACTGATTCAGAGAATAAAGTATCACTTAAAACCAAAGTCTTTTTTTTAATAGCACCTATTTAAATCTTTCACCTACAAATTACAAAGTAGTAAGTCATATTTACACAGGGAAAATTTGCTTATCAATTTTTAAAGGGAAATAACTAGTATAAAAGATCACCTATTACACAAATAACAAGCATATGAATTATGTATCTCAGAACATCTGGAACCCTAAAAATATAGCCTAATATTTTCCTTATTTAAAAATAAATTTTTAGGGGACATTCACTTCCAGGAAGACGCACTTCCAGGAGTGGATATACTTTTCCCTACTCCTCCCACTAAGTACAACTGTAAACCTTGGATATTTCATATAAAAATAAACATAAGAAGACTCCAAAAAATAAAGAGAAGAAAGTAGCAGGCTAAGAATCTCAGGACCTAAGGAACAACATGGTGGTGAGCTACTGCATTTTCTTTTTGCTGCCTATGTCCCAGACTTGGAGCTGAAGAGGCCAGCAACCAGTTTCCCAAAGCACCCTTGTTCTGGATAGAGTTCACTGGTGCCGGCTCAACATGGGAGCCAAAAATATTTTAAATATTCCATCCAGTTTATAGGATTCAATTAGCCTTTTTATTTTTTTAAACCTGAAGCAACCATGGAAACTCTCATTTAGTTGTAACACCCAAGGCCAACCAGCCTATGTTAGGCATGCCTACATTAAAGAAATATTAAATAAATATAATTTTTAAAAAATATTCTATTTTGGACATCCTTGAATTAATCACTTAGCTCTCTGGGTTTCAACATACTTGTAAAATGCAGAAGATGGCTTGCTCTGGTATTTCTAAAATCTATGATTCTGCTATCAATGAAGCACAGCTTTTAACTCTGCAGGACTCTTCCAATGGATCTAGAGATGTGGTAAGGTCAGAAGTCCCCTCAATTAACACAACCCTGTTCACAGAATTTCAGTCCCTCAAGCTAGGCCTATCAGCACGTATTCCGGGGTGTAAAGAAAGAACTCTGATGAAACTAGGGCAACCAAGACCCATGAGATCATTACAATACAGTTATTGTATTTACTACAAAAGAGTAGCTTTTGGTTTTTTCAAAGACTTCAGGTTTACCTACGATTAGTCTTCTATGAAGAGATACATAGGGTCTCAAAGCAGCATAACGGAATTCCTTTTATTCTAAAGTTATACCTTTGACAAAAGCTATCATGAAAAGGAAGAAGTACAGCACATTCAGCACCCACCGGAATTAAAGTTGAATTCTTAAAACAAAAATGTTAGGGCTGGTAGTGCCATCTAGCTGCTGTAATGGCTATATGTTATACACTTTTATAAACTTTTGTAAGAAAGAAAATATTGTGATCATTTTATGTAGGCAATGAAAGGCGTAATATTTCTTTTTTATGTCAGAAATGCATTTTCAAATAATCATTTTAAGCAGGTATCTCTCTATTGATTACCAAGATTCTTCTGTTTGCAAAGTTATTCTGTGTGGTCCACAATTGGTCAAGACTGCTATTATCCTTCCATCATTATTGCTGTGGCTCTTGCTCAGCATCTTCCCTTATAACGTGCTATTTTACTTAGATACACACATATAAACTCTAGCCCTCCCTTTACCACCATTCACTATGTAGGTAAATTTGTTTAAGGCAAGCTTATCTTGGTCATCTATTCAAAATAAATTAATGATTGCATCAAAGTCGGCCAGTCAATGCATATTTATTCATTCACAAATAATTGAATCCATATGTGTGAGCCCTATTCTAAACATGGGGAATACAGTGCTGAACAAAAATAAGACTTTGTCCTCAGGGAGCTTACATGTGGGTGGTGGAAGGCAGACAATAATAGGAAATAAATTTCAGATCCAGAAAAAAGCAAATAGCATATTATGGATAGTCTAAATAATAGAAGGTATGTTGTTTATAAAAGATTACTTCAGTTTTAAGATAGTCTAAAAGCACAGACCTTGAGGACAACACTACATATGGTTCTACAACTGTCAAATAGACACCCATAAAGACCAATAATTTGCTCATAAAATATGACAGCATTATGACACTTCTTCCCATAGAACTGTTATGAGTTAATAAGCATAAAATACTTAGACCAGTGGTTGGCACACAGTAAGCACTACTAAAGCATTAACTATGATCATCTTCATCATCATCATCATCATTATTCTTACAGAGCTGTCAAGTAAACCAAGCAATACTCTGGAAAATCATGTGGATAATCTATCAATATTCCTTGGTACTTACAATTTCTTTTTTCATTTTAGATAAATATCTGAGATAAAAATAATAATGATACCTTAATTTATACAATGCTTTAGCATTTTCACAGTGCTATCCCATCATCCATAATCTGATCTGGATTGACAAAAATTTAGAGTAAATTATACCCACAATATTATCTCCATGTGATAGATATGGAAACTTAGACACAGAGCTGTCAAACTGTTTTGTCTAAAGTCATCCCAGGTAGTCAACAGTAGAACCAGGACACAGCATGTATCTTTTGATTCCGGGACCTTAGCTCTTTCCACTGCCTCACCACTAATGAAGGAGACGCCCCTAGGTTTCAACGCGTATTCACTTTTCACCAGTGACCTCTCCCGACACGAAGTACCACATTACGAACACGTTCACCCTTTCTTACATGCTTGTATTCTCCCCTTCTTACTCATCTGAGAATATTACCCATGAATCGCCCTCTGGGAACCTGTTTCCATGAAGATCCCCTAAAAGAGAATACAGAGATGTTTGACAACTTCCAAAACGAGTGACTAGACAGAGATTTTTGTTTTCCATTTTAAAATCTCTAGAACCAGGTTCCAAAAACACGAGTAGGCTTGATCCTGTCATACTAGTCTTGAAGTTTTTCCCTTTCCTAACACTTGGAAAGGTTGTCTGCACTAGAATAAGAACATTCCTTTCTCGTTTTCTTCCAGTAATCCTGGAATTGATGCCATCATCAAAGTCATTGACAGGAGGAAAGGAAGAATATCACATTCAACATCACTAACCCAAGACCCTTTCCCCAGCCTTACATCCATGGAGAAACCACCCTTCTGGAGCAAAAAGAGTTCTATGGAAGTTCATCCTACAAATACACGCATGCACTCATGCATATGTATCACCACTACTTTCCTTGAGACCCAAGATATTTGGTTTCTGAAACAATTTAAACAATATAAAAGGTGTTTAAAAAAAAATAAAAATAGTTTCTAGCTCTTCTACCCTTGATATAACCAGGGATAATAGTTTGGTGTATGTATTCTTCATGGTTTTTATGCTGTGGGGATGAGGGGTGGGGAGAGAGCCCTGGGCATGGTACGTAATTTAGACATCTTGTAGTAAAGCATATCAGAAGGTAGAGAAGGTCATAGAGTGGGGCAGGGATAGTAGGAATAGAAAAGACAAATTTTACCTGCTTCAGAAATTTTTATTAGGATCAGCCCTAAAGAAAAATTCAACTTTTCAAGTTGAAAGTGACTGTTTTAATTAGGTTTATATTTTTGCAATAATTATTTTCCAAAGGAAATCTTCAGAACTATCACATGCCTTCATTATTCATAGTAAAAATCCTGTTTATCTTGCTATGGTTAAAAGTGTCCTTGAATTTTACATAACAAATCCCCTTCTGCTAAAGTCTATAACTCAGAAAATATTCACTGTGGGAAGAAAGCTTATAATAAAAGGTCTTGAGGCCAAAGGCCTCTGTCTAATAGACTTCTTCTAAATAAAATCCAATAAAAGTATATTAGCAAGTTGTACAGTTTATCTATGGCTTGCCATCAGTTTTCTGGAAAACAGCATTCACATCCCTTAGTCAGTTTAACAAGTGCTTTACTGTCTGGTAATATGTGGACCTCTGACATCTTGAGACTCCTGAGGTTGAAGTCAAAATGCCCTAAACAAAACAGCTTTTATTCATCTTTCCCAGAGACTTAAATAGCATTATTCACCTAAGAAAGGAACATTAGTGGTCATTTCCTAGTCCCTACTCTCAGCATAACAAATTATGGGTAACACTGCGAAGAATGGAAATTCCAGAACACTTAATTGTGCTCGTTCAGAATCAGTACATAGACCAAGAGGCAGACATTCAAACAGAACAAGGGGATACTGTGTGGTTTAAAATCAAAAAAGGTCTGTGTCGGGATTGTATATGCTCACCATACTTATTCAATCTGTAGGCTGAACAAATAATCTGAGAAGTTGGACTATATAAAGAAGAACTCAGCATCAAGATTAGAGGAAGACTCATTAACAACCGGTGATATGCAGATGATACAACCTTGCTTGCTGAAGTGGATTTGAAGCACTTACTGACGAAGATCAAAGACTACAGCCTTCAGTATGGATTACACCTCAACATAAAACAAAAATCCTCACAACTGGACCAATAAGCAACATCATTGTAAGCGGAGAAAAGACTGAAGTTGTCAAGGATTTCATTTTACTTGGATCCACAATCAACACCCATGGAAGCAGCAGTCAAGAAATCAAATGACGCATTGCACTGGGCAAATCTTCTGCAAAAGACCTCTGCAAAGTGTTGAATAACAAAGATATCACTTTGAGGACTAAGGTGCATCTGAGCCAATCCATGGGATTTTCAGTCACCTAATATGCACAGGAAAACTGGACAATAAATAAGGAATACCAAAGAAGAACTGATGCCTTTGAATTATGGTGCTGGTGAAGCATATTGAATATACCATGGACTTCCAGAAGAATGAACATATCTGTCTTGGAAGAAGTACAGCCAGAATGCTCCTTAGAAGCAAGGATGGTGAGACTTCATCACATGTACTTTGGACGTGTTATTAGGAAAGACCAGTCTCTGGAGAAGGACATCATTCTTGGTAAAGTTGAGGGTCAGCGTAAAAGAGGAAGACCCTCAATGAGATGGACTTACACAGTGGCTGCAAAAATGGGCTCAAATATAATAATGATTGTGAGGGTGGTGCAGGATGAGGCAGTGTTTTGTTCTGTTGTACGAACGGTATATATGAGTTGGAACTGATTGGACAGCACCTAGCAACAACAACAAACTCTCAGTACATTGTAAACTGAAGCTTCTAGAAGACTTGCTGGTCAGATACTTTTTAGTGGACTTTTCTATCAAGTCTTTATCTGGAGACTTTGTTGAGAATTTTTGTAAATCAAAAGCTTAAGAATTCTCCTATTATCTCTACTGGTCATAAGGTAATGAAAAATACATTAGATTTTTCTTAGAGAGGACCACTTCCTGAGAATATTATAGGCATGAATAGAAGCAGAACTCACCCAACGAGACCTAACCTGGGCAAGTATGTGTGCATGTGCGTGCACACATATGCACACATACAGTGTCTAGCAGAGCAATCTGTTGAAACTCAATAAGTACTGTCCTTGTCTTATTCAATATCTTTTATTGATAACCTGGTTAAAGACTTAGAAGAAATGTTTATACCTACAGATGACAAAACTAGGTGGGTTTGATTACAAGGTCAAGATTTTGTGAACCATGCACTCAACCTAATAAAGTAATACTACATACGGCTGAATGTAAAGGTCTGTATTTAAATCTAAAAAAATCAACTGCAAATGTGGAGAGGAGACCATGTTTTTAAGAAAGGGGTATGTAGTTCTCATTCAACTGCAAATTTATTGTATGAAACAATGTGATAGAACTACCAGAAATAGGAAATAAATTCTATCTTCCATTTCATTAATAAATGAATAGTGTCCTGATCCAAGGAAATAATTTTCCTCCTTTGCCCTAGCTGGAACATATCTATGGCTTTTTGTCCACTTCTTGGTGCCACATAAGTAGTATGTTGAAAAAACTATCACCTATTCATTCAGTTATTGAAACACATAGATCAGTGGATCTCAAACTTTGCTGCACAATTAGAATCCTTTGAGATGCTTTTAAAAATCCTGATGACTAGGATGTACCCCATACCCATTAGCCAGAATCTCAGGGGTACAACCCAGGGATCAATGTTTTTTTGAACACTCCCTAGTTAATTCCAATGTGCAGCAAATTTTGAGAACCAGGACAGTATATACTATCTTCTTCTAACTATCACTTCTGTCCCTTTCCTTCTTGCTTGCTTTCTTCCTTTCTGTTTTTTAAGTTTAGACTCCCAAAGTTTTTCCTGAATTACCTCAGTAGCACAATAAGCTCCTGGATTCCAAGTTTTATTCACTTCAACCCACTTTACCTTCACCTACTGCCAGGGCGATCTGACTAAAATGCAAATGTGATCAAGTTGCTCTCCTGCTTCAAATAATTCAATGGCTACTCAAAATATTCATCAGAAAGTTCAAACTCCTTTATTAAACATACAAGATGCTTTACGATCTGGGTTTTGTCTATAGTCTATAGATGCCTTTCTAATCTTTTCTCCCATCACTACATACCATTTTCACTCTTGCCATATTTCACCTGAGTGTCTCACACGGTTTCACATTTCTGTGTGATTGTTATTGCTCATCCAAACATATTTTTCCCTTCAAGTCTCAATTTAGCTGATACTTTGAGAAAACAAAATATCTTCAATGCTTCTACTATGTACTCTACAGCATCTAGTATACACTTTTACTTAGCACTCACTAACCATGCTAAACTATTATGTTTTATTTACCTATCTTTCCTATTACACTCTAAACTTTTCAAGTCTAGTGTCTGTCTTTGTAACCTAACTGAGTAGCACAATATTCAGCATAGAATAAACAACAACAACAACAAAAAAAAACCCATTACCGTTGAGTATATTCCAACTCATAGTGCCCTTATAGGACAGGGTAGAACTGCCCCTGTTTCCAAGGCTGTAAATCTTTTACAGAAGCAGACTGCCACATTTTTAATCCACAGAGCAGCTGGTGGGTTCAAACCTTGTACTTTTTGGTTAGTAACCAAGAGCTTAACCACTGCATCACCAGTGCTCCTTAACAGCACAGAATAGGTTCTTAAAAAAAAAAAAAACTTTTGTGTAATAAAGGAATAAATGAACAATTTTAGACCTCAAAACAATGTCATAGGAATTAACTGTGGATGTTTACTCTATAATGAAAGAGACAATACATTTGGTTACAGAAGATTGTCTAGAATAAATGAGTAGAAACTATAGGGGATATACTTGTGCTTAATGTTAGAGTTAGAATTTTTGCAAGTGGTTGGCTCCCATGAGGTAGGAAGTTCACTCTCCATAGAACTGTTCAGGCAGAGTTTGAATGTATTTCTTTACTGAAGGGTAGGTGGATAAAGAATTTCTAAGATTCCTTCCAACTCTAAGGTTCTTTGACTTGAAAATGAACATTTAGTAAACAAATCAACTGACTTTCAGGAAACATTTTTTAACTAGAGGCACTACTGTGAAAGAGAAACGGAGGCTAACGCACAAAGAAATTAGCCATAAAAAAAACACCCTTTCATGTACATCTAGCAGTAAAATAAGGGCATGCATATACCTAGAAAGAGATGCAGTGCTATCCCAAGATGCCTCTAAAGTTTCATAAGTCTTGTAAAATCCTGACAGCAAACGGATTAGAGAAAACAAAATAACAATAACTGCCTGTGTATACCAATCTCCTAACCTAAGCCCTGAAAGTTTTATGCATAGACAATGACTAAGAGGATTAAAATATAAAATCAAACCAATTATATTACAACTCTATTACTGTCCAAGAATAGCTATCTCTCCCAATGATGGAAAATTCAATAAATTAGATTTAGAGGACTTCCGGGCAATGTGGCACTAAAGGCAGAAGCCCCACGCCGTCCCTCCACAGCAAAGATCTAAAAAACTAAGTCAAACAGAGAAAACGGCAATCCTGAAACCCTAAGCAACAAATGAAGAGATAATGAACTCAGCCAAGCACCAAATGGAATAAGAAACTGACAGAGAACAGAGAGTGAGGAAAGATACATGCAGAGGTCCCCTATCAGCTAACACAGCATGGACTCAGCATCTTGGAATCCTATCAGAGACCAGCAAACGGGGTATGAGAAAACAGCTTCATGGAGCTTCCAGGAGTAGACAGAACAACCGGTAGCCAGCGATATACGCTTTCCCACCCTTACCCTTCTTCACCCCCACTTGGCTGCCTCTGCTTCCTGCAGCAACAGTCCGTTGGCTGGGAAGCACTGGCTTCACACTGGGCCGCGTGGATTCCACCCGCCCACAATGGCCGGCTCCCTAAGTGCCATTTGTGGGCTGCTGGTGTTGATTTTTACCACTTCTTTAGATTTCTTCCTTACCTCTCACCAACTCCCCCTCCTTTCTCTCAAACACCTGGGTCTGTGTGTCATCTCTGCTTCTTCCTGAAAGGCTGTGAAATGCTGCTCGAATATTAGACTACTTCCTGGCCCCTGCTGCCACACAGGTGGGATCCTGGGCCTTTTTTTTTGTTTGTTTTAAATTTTTTGTTAGTTTTCTTTATCTTTTCTCGAATTGGGAGCCCGTTTTAGCCAGGAAGTACTGCGTAGCTTGGGGTCTATCCCGTCAGTTTGAGCAGACATGCAGAGGGATCCCTGAGGGCATTTTCTTTTTTCCTGTTACTTTTGGGTTTTTTTCCCTTCTTTTTCTGTTTTTTGGGGACTTTTCTTGTTCTTTTCTTTTTTATTTGTATGTTTTGTTTTCTTTTCCCTTTTTCGTCTTTCTTCATTACTCAGTTTCTCATCTCTATACTTTTCTTCTCTTCCTGTCCCCTGAACACCTGGTGCTGAGTGACAACTCTACCCCTTCACCCAGGCTGTACTTCACGGGCTGGGGGCAACTTCTCCAGACCTCACAAACGCACTGGTAGGATCCCTGGGAGCTTCACTGTTCTTTTTCCTTTCTAATTTTTATTTATTTATTTTTTTCTTTCCTATTCTTTTTTTCTTCTTCTTCTCCTTCTCCTTTTTGTTTTTCTCCATTTCATAAACTCTCATCTCTCCTCTCCAACAGCAAACTCCCCTAGCACTCTTTTTTGTTTGTTTGTATGTTTTTGACTCCTGTTCCTCTCTTTTCTCTCTCCTCTCTCCGATACCCATCTTAGCTCCACACATCACAATTTCCACCCTCCATCATGCCTACCTGCACTGTGCATTGAACATTACACCACCAAGCAGCCCAGGCACAGCCTACTGGAACCTGCCCTGCACTGATTACTGGCTCACCCTGGTAGCCATAGTAAGTACCATAAACAATCCATCCTAGCAACTCCTCTTCAACTAGACCTTCCCAGCTGCACCATATCTAAGCGACTGACCCTCTCAATTGGAGAAGGAGGTGAAAAGTATTGTGTCCACAGACGAGCAAACAATCAAGAACACACAGCCCGCCTGATCACAAATAGCCAAATAAAACAAAAAAGCAGAACAAACTAAACAAATCTATAATCAGCAAATGGGCAAAATAAGTACTGAATGCCCCAAAGACAGGAAACAATATCAAAACATTTACAAAAACAGAACACAATGGTTCCAGTAGACGTCCAAAATGAAACACCAGATGACTTTCCTGTAGAAGGCACTAGAACTAAATGATAGGGATTCAAATCTCTAACATTCAGAGCTACTCTGAATTGAAGCAAAAAGCAGACAAAAATGAGGAAAAAATAGACAAATTCATGGAAAAGGCCGACAAATTCACGGAAAATACAGACCAAAAAAAACGGAAGAATTCAGAAAAATAATGCAGGAACAAAATGTCAAAATAAAATCACAACTAGAAATCATACAAAAACACCAAGTAGAAATCCAAAAGATAAACAGCAAGATTTCAAAAATCGACAGTGTCACAGAAGGGCTGAAGAGCAGGTTTATAACAGTGGAAGACAGGAAAAGCGAAATTGAAGACAAACACTTGGATACAAGTCTATTTGAGGAAAAATCAGGAAAAAAGAACAAAGAAAAATGAAGAGACCCTGAGAATTATGTGGGTTACAATCAAAAGCAAAAATGTGTGAGTGATCAGAGTTCAATAATACGGAAGAAAACAGAAAACACAGAGAGGATCATTGAAGAACTCCTGACAAAAAACTTCCCTAATAACATGAAAGATAAAAAGCTGACCATCCAACAAGCAAAACGAATCCTATATAGCATAGACCCCAAAATAAAATCACCAAGGCATATCATAATCACCCTTGCCAAAACCAAAGACAAAGAATCCTGAGAGCAGCTCAAGAAAAACAAAAAGTCACATACAGAGGAGAAACAATAAGACTAAGCTCAGATTATTCAGCAGAAACCATTAAGGCAAGAAGGCAATGGGATGACATATATGAAACAATGAAGGAAAAAAATTGCCAGCCAAGAATAACATAACCTGCAAAACTCTTGTTCAAATATGATGGTGAAATTAGGATATTTCCAGATAAACAAAAATTAAGGGAATATATAAAAAACAAACCAAACTTACAAGAATTATTAAAGAGAGCCCTTTGATCTGAGAACAAACAACATCAGCTCACAGGCTGAATCTAGCATGCAGGATCATACAAGGCAGATACCAATCTAGGAAATGAAATCTCAAGGACTCTCCAAAACTAAGAGAAATACAACAGGGAATCAGAGCAGTTAATCTGTAAGTGACAACATCAGAACAATAAAAGAGGGAATAAATGGTGTAGGTATAAAACCTGGTAATGTAGAGGGAAACAAGGAGATACCAAGTAATAACAGACGGTTTCAAACTTAGAAAGATAATGGTAAATTTCATGGTAACCACAAAGAAAGTAAACAAACATACTCATAAAGAGGGAAAACAAAGTCTCAGTAAAAACAAAACCCCCCCCCAAAAAATGAAAAAAATCCACAAACAAAAGGAATTCAGCACAGGAATGTAAGCGGAACAGAGAAAACATCAGCACCACAAAAAAAAAGCACTACAAAATGACAGCAATAAACTCACATCTATCAATAATTACACTGAATGTAAATGGCCTAAATGCACTCATAAAGACATGTAAAGTGACAGAATGGATAAGAAAATAGGATCCATCAATATGCTGTCTACAAGAGACACACCTTAGAAACAAAGACATAAATTTATTAAAAATCAAAGGTTGGAAAAAATATATCTAGCAAACAACTATCCAAAAAGAGCAGGAGTGGCAATACTAAACTCAGATAAAATAGACATTAAAACAAAATACACCATAAAAGACAAAGAAAGACACTATATAATGATTAAGGGGATGATCCATCATGAAGATATAACCATAATAAACATCTACACACTCAATGACAGGGCTCCAAAATACATAAAACAAACTCTAACAACACTGAAAAGAGAAACTGACAGTTTCAAAATAATAGTAGAAGACTTCAACACACAACTCTTGGTAAAGGACAGAACATCTAAAAACAAACTTAGCAAAGATACAGAAGACCTAAACGGCACAATCAGCCAACCTGACCTCATAGACATATAAAGAAAACTCCATCCAACAGCTGCAAAGTACACATTCTTTTCCAATACACATGGAACATTCTCCAGAATAGACCACATCTTAGGCCACAGAGCAATCCTCAACAAGATCCAAAACGTTTAGATAATACAAAGTATCTTGTCTGACCACTATACCATCAATGTAGAAAAAGACAACAGAAAGAGCAGGGAAAAAAATCAATTTCATGGAAACTGAATAACACCGTGCTTACAAACCACTGGGTAATAGAAGAAATCAAAGATGGAATCAAAAAATTCCTAGAATCAAACAAGAATGAAAACACATCATACCAAAACCTTTGGGACACAGCAAAGACAGTCCCCAGAGGACAATTTATAGCAATAGATGCACACATCAAAAAAGAAGAAAGAGAAAATCAAAACATTAACTACACAACTCAAACAAATAGAAAGAGAACAACAAAAAAAGGCCGCAGCCACCAGAACAAAGGAAATAATAAAGATCAGAGCAGAAATAAATGAAATAGAGAATAGAAAAACAATAGAAAGAATCAACAAAACCAAAAGTTGGTTCTTTGAAAGAATGAACAAAATCGACAAACCCCTGGCCAGACTGACAAGAGAAAAACAGGAGAGGATGCAAATAACCCAAATAAAAAAAGAAATGAGGGACATTACATCAGACCCAAATAACTAAAAACGATAATAACAGAGTATTATGAAAAGCTATACTCTGACAAATTTGAAAACCTAAAGGAAATAGATAACTTTCTAGAAACACACTACCTACCCAAACTACAACAAAGTGATGTTGGAAATCTGAACAGACCCATAACAAGAGAAGATATTGAAAAGGTAATTAAAAAAACTCCAAACAAACAAAAAAAAAGCCCTGGCCCAGATGGTTTCACTGGAGAATTCTACAAAACATTCAGAGAAGGGCTTCTACCAGTACTACTCAAATTAATTCAGAACATAGATAAAGAAATGACACTTCAGAATTCATTCTATGAAGGCAGCATAACCCTGAAACCAAAACCAATCAAACACACCACAAAAAAAGAAAATTACAGACCAATATCTCTCATGAATATAGATGCAAAAATTCTCAACAAGATTCTAGCCATTAAGATTCAGTATCAGATCAAAAAAATAATAAACCCACAACCAAGTAGGATTCATACCAGGTATGAAAGGATGGTTCAACATTAGAAAATCAATCAACATAATCCACCACATACATAAAAGGAAAGAAAAGAATCACACGATCATCTCAATTGATGCAGAAAAGGCATTCAACAAAGTCCAACACCCATTCCTGATAAAAACTCTCAAAAAATAAGTATAGAAGGGAAATTTCTCAACATAATAAAGGATATCTATGCAAAACCAATGGCCAACATCATTCTTAATGGAGAGAGGCTGAAAACATTCCCCTTCAAAACAGGAACAAGACAAGGATGCCCTTTATCACCACTCCTAGTTAACATTGTGCTGGAAGTTCTAGCTAGAGTGATAAGGCAAGAAAAAGAAATAAAGGGCATCCAAATTGGTAATGAAGAAGTTAAACTGTGCCTGTTTGTAGATGATATGATACTATACGTAGAAAACCCTAAAGACTCCATGAGAAAACTACTGGAACTAATAGAAAGATTCAGCAGAGTAGTAGGATACAAGATAAACATACAAAATCAGTTGGATTCCTATACACCAATAAAGAGAACCATGAAAAGGAAATCAGGAAAACAATACCATTTATAATAACCCCTAAAAAAATAAAATACTTAGGAATAAATATAACCAGGGATGTAAAGGACCTATACAAAGAAAACTACAAAACACTACTGCAAGAAACCCAAAGGGATCTACATAAATGGAAAAACATACCATGCTCATGGATAGGTAGACTCAACATTGTGAAAATGACAATTCTACCCAAAGCAACTTACAAATACAATGCAATCCCAATCCAGTTACCAACAACATTCTTCAAAGAGATGGAGAAATTAATCATTAACTTTATATGGAAAGGGAAGAAGGCCCAAATAAGTAAAGCACTATTGAAGAAGAAGAATAAAGTTGGAGGACTCACACTACCTGACCTCAGAATCTACTATACAGCTATGGTAGTCAAAACACACTGGTTTGTAGTAACTGTTAAATGAGAAACTATTTTGTTCTATAGGCTTCATATTAAGTGAAAATAACAGCACAATTGGAAGAGCATAGTCAATGTCACTGAACTGTGTATGTAGAAATTTTTGAAATGGTGTATATTTGGCTATGTGTATTTTCACCAAAAAAAAAAAGAAAAGGTTGAGAATTTAGAGGGTTAATATGTTGTGGGGTTGTTAACCAATGTCATAAAACAACATGTGTACTACTGTTTCATGAGAAACTATTTGTTCTGTAAGCCTTCACCTGAAGTACAATAAAATAAAAAATAAAAAAAAACACACTGGTACTGGTACAACAACAGTTACATTGACCAGTGGAACAGAATTGAGAACCCAGATGTAAATCCATCCACCTACGGTCACCTGATCTTCGACAAGGGCCCAAAGTCCATCAAATGGGGAAGAGACAGTCTTTTTAACAAATGGTGCTGGCAAAACTGGATATCCATCTGCAAAAAAATTGAAACAGGGCCCATACCTCACACCATATACAAAAACTAATTCAAAATGGATCAAAGACCTAAATATAAAGCCAAAAACTATAAAGTTCATAGGAGAAAAAATAGGACCAAGGCTGCAGGCCCTAATACATGACATTAACAAGATACAAACCATAACCATCAACAAACAAACCCCAGAAGATAAGCTAGATAACTGGGATCTTCTAAAAATCAAACACCTATGGTCTTCAAAAGACTTCACCAAAAGAGTAAAAAGAGAACCCACAGAATGGGAAAAAATTTTTGGACAGTACAAGTCAGACAAAGGTCTAATCTCCATATTCTACAAGAAAATCCAACACCTCTACAACAAAAAGATAAATAATCCTATTAAAAAATGGGCAAAGGAAATGAACAGACACTTCACCAAAGAAGACATTCAAGTGGCCAACAGACACATGAGCAAATGCTTGCGATCACTAGCCATTAGAGAAATGCAAATTAAAACCACAATGAGATACCATCTCACCCCAGCATTACTGGCATGAATTAAAAACACTGTAAATAACAAATGTTGGAGGGGCTGTGAGGAGATCAGAACTCTTATGCACTGTTGGTGGGAATGCATAATGATACAACCATTTTGGAAGATGATACGGCACTTCCTTAGAAAGCTAGAAATATAAATACCATACAATCCAGCAATCCCACTTCTAGGAATATATCCTAGAGAAATAAGAGCCATCACACGAACAGACATATATGCACACCCATGTTCATTGCAGCATTGTTCACAATAGCAAAAAGATGGAAACAGCCTAGATGCCCATCAACGGATGAATGGATAAACAAACTATGAGACATACACACAATGGAGTAGTATGCAATGATAAAGAACAACGATGAATCTGTGAAGCATCTCACAACATGGATGAAACTGGAGGACATTATGCTGAGTGAAATAAGTCAATCACAAAAGGACAAATATTGTATGAGACCTCTATTGTAAAAACTCATGAAAAAGTTTACATACAAAAAGTAGCAATCTTTGTTGGTTAGGAGGGATGGGAGGGGTGGGGGAAGAGATACTAACTAGACAGTAGATAAGTGGTATCTTTGGTGAAGGGTGAGACAGTACACAATACTGGGGAAACCAGCACCACTTGTACAAGGAAAGGTCATGGAAGCTCCACAAACATATCCAAACTCCCTGAGGGACTCAATTGCTGGGCGGAGGGCTGTAGGAACCATGGTCTCGAGGAACATCTAGCTCAACTGGCATAACACAGTTTATGAAGACAATGTTCTACATCCTACCTTGGTGAGTAGCATCTGGAGTCTTAAAAGCCTGTGAGCAGCCATCTAAGATACTCCACTGGTCTCACCCCTTTGGGAGCAAGGGAGAATGAAGACAACAGGATACAAGGAAAAGATTAGTCCAAAGGACTAATGGACCACAGCTACCAAGGCCTCCACCAGACTGAGTCCAGTAAAGCTAGGTGGTGCCTGGCTACCACCACTGACTGCTCTGACTGGGATCACAACAGAGGGTTCTGGACAGAGCTGGAGAAGGATGTAGAATAAAATTCTAACACACACAAAAAAAGACCAGATTTAGTGGTCTAAAGGAGACTGGAGAAACCTCAAGAGTATGGCCCCCAGACACCCTTTTAGCTCAGTGGTGAAGTCACTCCCAAGGTTCACCGTTCAGCCGGGGATTGAACAGCCACATAAAATAAGACGGGACTAATAAGGCACAGCAGAACAGGGACAAGGACTAGAAGGCAGGAGGGGAGAGGAAAGCTGGTGATAGGGAGCCCAAGGTTGAGTAAGGAAGTGTAGACATGTAGTGGGGTTCTTAACCATTGTCATAGGGCTGTATGTGTACTGTTTAATGAGAAAGTATTTTGTTCTGTAAACCTCATCTAAAGTACAGCACAAAAAGAATTATCTATGTGAGATCAAATTGACAACAGCAACTCAAAAGGTTTGATGGAAAGCCTAGCGGACAGTGAGTTGAAGACAACGATGATGGAATAATTTGCAAAAGGATAGTGAGAATAGCAGCACAACTGGAAGAACGAAATCTATGTCACTGAATTGTACATATAGAAATTTCTGAAATGGTGTATCTTTGGCTATGTATATTTTCACCAAAAAAAAAAAAGTCCTCCCAGGTCGAGAAGGGAGAGTGTTGATATGTTGTGGGGTTGTTAAGCAATGTCATAAAACAGTATGTGTACTGACTGTTTAATGAGAAACTATTTGTTCTGCAAACCTTCACCTAAAGTACAATAAAAAAAAAAAAAACTTAAAAAAAGAAAAATAGATTACATTTAGAAAGAGCAACTCAGGGATCCACACAGCTCTTGGCTCCACTAGAAAGATCAGAGGAAGTTATTATTAGAAACTTGGGAAAGACCTATTAGAAATCACAGTAAAGGCCTTGGATATTTAAAACCCAAATATTTTCCATCTGTGTTTAGTGCCATAACCAAACTTGCCCAAATATTTGGATATATGTGGCAAAGAGATAAGTCAGTGTCAAGACTGTAAATAAGACATACATGAAAACAGAGACCCTTGAAATATATTTGTATATACCGGGGCACTAAAAGGGGGGTGGGGGTACAGGGAGCACTTTTACTAGAGAAAATTACACAGTTCATCTTTTCTGACCTTTAAAGATCTGCATTTCACAAAAAAACTTGAAGAACTTTCCCGGCAAATAAAGCAAGGAGAGGAATTAAAACTCAGAAAGGACATTTCAAATAAGCAAATTGTAGACGTATCCCCTAAGGGCCAGGGAATCTTTGTTAGAGGTCTCCAGATGAGCCTGCGTCTCTCCACATAGTGGCTTTACCTTGCCTTCCTTTACATGGGTTTATTCTCTAAAGGTCAAAACTTTCCCCGTCTTTCCAGAAGTATACTATTCTGGCACATTTACCAACTCAAGCACCTATTACAAAGCCTACCATGTAATCTGTTCTTAACAAAAGTTAGTAGAATGAATAAATGAACTAACACCTAAGGTAAATGAATGTAATCAGATCCCAACATCCTTTCCTTTTAAACAAATTAAAAACCCTTTAGATACAAATATTTTGGAATTTAAATTGATACCCTCTAGCCCAGTATTGAGTCCTGGTGGTGCAGTGGTTAAGAGCTTGGCTGCTAACCAAAATGTCAGCAGTTCAAATCCACCAGCCGCTCCTTGGAAACCCTATGGGGTGGTTCTACTCTGTCCTATGGGGTCGCTATGAGTTGGAATCGACTCAATGGCAATGCGTTTGTTTGCTTGTTTTTGGTAGCCCAGTATAATTATGATAAAACCACTGGAATACCTCCATTAGCACATCTGTCTTAGTTATCTAGTGCTGCTATAACAAATACCACAAGTGGATAGCTTTAACAAACAGAAATTTATTCTCTCACAGTTTAGGAGGCTAGAAAACCAATTCAAGGTCCAGAGGAAGGCTTTCTTTCTCTGTTGGCTCTGGGGGAAGGTCATTGCCATCAATCTTCCCCTGGTCTAGGTGCTTCTCAGTGCAGGGACCCTAGGTCCAAAGGACGTGCTCCATTCCCAGTGCCTTTTTCTTAGTGGCATGAGGTCCCTCCCCTCTCTGCTCGATTCTCTCTTTTATATCTCAGAGAAGACTGACTCAAGGAACAACCTCATCCTGTAGATTGAGTCCTGCCTCATTAACATAACTGCCTCTAATCCTGCCTCACTATATCATAGATGTTAGGATTTACAACACGTAGGATAATCACATCAGATCACAAAATGGTGGACGACCACCCAATACTGGGAATTATGGCCTAGCCAAGTGACACACATTTTTGGGGGACACAATTCAATCCATACAAATCTTTAAAAATTACCTTCTGAAGTCATTCAAATACAGAAATTCTACTCTGCCCTCAATGCTGTTCCTGAATTTTGTTACCAGTGCCATGGTCTCAGCCCCCTAACAAGTTCCCTATAACTTAAGATAATTCTAATGAACCCATAATGCCCTAGCATGCATTTCAAGTTACCTTCCCCCTGTAGAGATGATGAATTTGCACCGATCCATCCAAAAACTTCCTCTTGGGATAAATAGCAGGCCCTTTCAATTTATCTGTCACTTGGTTAAGACTGTAATTTGTCGCAATGAAATGTACTTTTCCTCTAACCAAGAAAACTGACTTTTGAGAGTGTCTAATATTTTTATCACTGTATTTTTACACAAATAATGTGCACCTTCTACGTCTGTTTACCAACCACGCCCTCCCACCACGAGGTGTTTTCATAAGTGCTATGCTAATTTTTTATAGCAACATGTAAAAAAAAATTGGCATAATGGCACTTATGAAAATACCTCACAGGGGGAGGGCGTGGTTGGCAAACAAACACAGAAGGCACACGTTATTTGTGTAGAAATACATGAAAGAAAAAAAAATCCAAACCTCAACCCCTCTTGCAATGGTAGCATATGAGTAGGGTAAAATACCAGTTAGAAGATCCTTCTTACATATACTGATCCTCCCCCCTGCACCTAATTCCCAATCATGTACATCATAATAAACTTCCATCAAAACCAAAGCTAAAAGGAAAGATGAGCTTGACAGAGAATGTGAGATTCTTTTTAGGCCTATGGTCTGATTTATCTTTACTTAGATTTCTTTTAGGGCCTCGCTTTTTAAAAATCTTTTGTTATGGGGCTTGGATTTTGTCTTAAAATATAAATATTTATGGTGAAGAAAAGCAGTCATACAGTTTCACAGTCAAAACTCCTCCCTGGACAATGAAGTGTATTTATTGCAAATGCAGTTCCCCTTAGTGAGACGTAAGAAGCAAAAGCATGAGCTGTATCACTAAAATATCTAAGGATAAATAGCCCAGCTATACATTACATTCACAGCCAACTAGTGTTGCTTCCCAGGGACACTTAACTCCTCACAGGCAGTTCGCTAATGACCTTTGTATCTTACCTTTTCAGAGCTGTATAACCAGCAAAACTATGCAAGATTCCCAGTTAGGTGAGAATAAGATGGAAATTATGACCAAATGAACTACAACTGAATTCCAGGGAAGCAGCCCCTTTACTCTGTCCATCTCTAAAACATTTTTAACCACTGCCTTCAGCCATTGCCAAAGCTGTTAAATTAAATTTACACCACCCAGACAACCTTGTTCCCTGAGCAACTACCCTGGGCAATTGTGTACTGTTCTGCCTCAGCAATCTCAGCTTCCAGCATAACTCTCCAAGCATTAAATTGTTCCTCTGATATCTTTTCAGGGGCCAAATCCAGGCTATGAGCAACATAGAGCTGGTCTACTGGAAAGAGTTGTATATAACAGAATGCAAACTGGCTCCACGTCAAGAAAAAAGAACAGAAACCAAGGGCTACAGTAGACGAGTGATTACACTCATATATCATTTTTTGCAGTTCACTTCAGCCTGTGCTCTCAAAATTGCAAGCCAGTATATTTTAAAACCATCCAGGCCATGGCTGCCTTTTCTCTTACATTTGGAATCGCAGCTCCCCACATTCAGAAACTACATGAATGGTTATGAAATGCAAGGTGAGTAGACCATATGGGTTTTATTATCATTATCATTACAAATAAATTTTAAGAAATTCCATAGACAATGATACCCACATCATGTTTCTTAAGACAAAAACAAAAGTCTCCATGAAGGAGTCTGACAACTAAGTAGATGATTGTTTTATTCTAAGCGAAAGCAAAAGACTAGCTGCAATATGCTGGGAAATTTCAGAGTATTTTCTTCTCATCAAAAGATGCAGATATCATCCTATCCAGCTGTCTTAGTTATCTAGTGCTGCTCTAACAGAAATACCACAAGCAGATAACTTTAACAAACAGAAATTTATTCTCTCATACTTTACGGGGCTAGAGGTCCAAATTCAGGGTGCCAGCTCCAGGGCAAGGCTTTCTGTCTCTGTCAGCTCTGAGGGAAGGTCCTTGTCATCAGTCTTCCCCTGGTCTACCAGCTACTCAGTGCAAACACCTTGAGTTCAAAGGACGTGCACTCCTGGTGCTTCTTGCTTGATGGTAATGAGGTCCCTCTCCTCTCTGCTTGATTCTGTCTTGTACATCTCAAAAGAGACTGACTAAAGACACAACCTAATCCTGTAGATTGAGTCCTGCCTCATTAACATAACTGCCTCTAATCATGCCTCATTAAGATCACAGAGATAGGATTTACAACACAAAGAAAAATCACATCAGATCACAAAATGGTGGACAATCACATAATACCGGGAATTATGACCTAGCCAAGTTGATATACATTTTGGGGGACACAATTCAGGCTACAACATTCCACCGTTTGGCCCCCCAAAATTTATGTCATTGTTGCATGTAAAACACACTCACACCATCACATCACAGCAAAAGTCTTACTTCAACTCCGAGTCCAAATTCCAAAAAATTCCTCTTCATCTGTGAAACCTAGAATACAAGTTATCTATTTCCAAAGTACTGTGGTAGAACAGGCACAAGCTAGACATTTCCATTACAAATGGGGAAAACTGGAGGGAAAAAATGGATAACAGGCACCAAGCAAGTCAGCAGAACACATTACATTAATTCTCAAACCCTGAAAATAATCCTGTTCTCTGAGACCATTTAGGCAATGGCCCTGTCCCTCAGACTCTAGGTGCTGGCCACACTCTTCGGATTCTGGGTGGAGGACCCCTGACCCTGGGCTTCAGCTCCACTTTCCAGGCCCACTGGAATGACAACTCTCCTCCCTTGCATTTGGGCAGACCCGTTCCCACACTCCACCTGTGTGGCAACTCTACCCCCTTGGTCACTCAGCAGGCCCAGTGATTCCTCCCCTTGGGCATGGAAGCCCTGCCACCTTAGCTTTGAGCAGGGGATCTGGCCCATTCCCCTGGCACTCGTGAAAGGTAGCCCAACACTCCAGAACATGTTGGTGAAGATCTGACTCTTTGAAACCTAGGAAGCTGTGGCCCCATCGTTTGAGAACTTAGAGGTCGTGGACTTTCTCTTTGAGACTGAGGCAGCTCTGCTTCCTGTGTTCCTTGTCTCTTCAGCTTTTGCTTTCTGGTTCCTTGGCCTTTTGGTCACTTGGCTGTGGGCAAGGCCAGCGTCCACTCTGCTCAAGTGAGTGTTCCAAAGCTCTTTAGCTCTACCAATAAGTGCCTGGAGGCACCCCATTCCTCCAGTAAACCTTGGCCAGGAGGCATTCAGCTCTCTTGATCCATGGGTCAGCAAGCCTAGCTCCACTAATAAGTGCCCAGAGGCACCTCCTGCACAATGGCTTTCAGCTGTCTTGCTCCATGGGTCGACTCCCATGCCCTCTCATGCCAGTCTCCTAGTTCTGCTTCTGCCACCACTCTGCTGTGGTTTCTTGCCATCTGTGTTATCTCCAGTGTAACAGTACCCCTCACTTCCTTATGAGTCCTCACCAGAATTATCTTTGATGTCCATAAGTCCATCAACAGTCTCTTCAAGGCAATCTAGTCTTTTACTATCAGGCAGTCTAAAACTCTTCCAGGATCTACCATTCAGTTTCAAAACCCCTTCCATATTTTAGGTATCTGTTAAAGTAGCATGCCACTCTTGGTATCAAATTCTGTTTTAGTTATATTGTGCTGCTATAACAAAAATACCACAAATGGATGGCTTTAACAAACAGAAATTTATTCTTTCACAGTTTAAGAGGCTTAAAGTACAAATTCAGGGTGCCAGCTCCAGGGGAATGCTTTCTCTGTCTGTTAGCTCTGGAGGGAAGCGTCCTTGTCATCAATCTTCCTCTAGTCTAGAAGCTTCTCAGCACAGACACCCCGGGTCCAAAGGACATGCTCCTGGCTCTTCTTGTTTGGTGGTAACGAGGCCCCTCTCCTCTCCGCTTCATTCTCTCTTTTATATCTCAAAATAAATTGACTCAGAGACTTCCAGAAAAATGGCGCTCTAGGCAGAAGCACCACGCCATCCCTCCACAGCAAAGATCTGAAAAAACTAAGCCAAACAGAGAAAACAGCAATCCTGAAACCCTAAAACATCCAGTGAAGAGATAAAGAACTCAGCCAAGCACCAAATGGAGTGACAAAACTGACAGAGTGGAGAGCAAGAAGAGATTCATGCAGAGGTCCCCTAACAACTAACGCATCAAGGATCCGCCATCATGGACTCCTATTGGAGACGAGCAAATAGGGGGTACGAGAAAGCAGCTTCATAGAGCTTCCAGCATGAAACAAAACAGCCGGTAATTTGCAATATACGTTCCCTCCCCAACCCTTCTTCACCCCCACTTGGTCGCCTCTGCTTCCCGCGGCCACAGTCTCTTGGCTGGGAAGAACTAGCTACTTGGATTCCACCCGCCCACCCTGGCCAGCTCTCTGAGTGACATTTGTTGGCAGCTGGTGTTGCTTTTTTCCACTTCTTTTGATTTATTCCTCACCTCTCACCACCTCCACCTCCTTTCGTTCAAATACCTGGCTCCGTGCGCCATCTTTGCATCTTCCTCAGGGGCTGCAGAGCTCCGTTCGAGCGTGGAACTGCTTCCCGGTCTGGGCAGCCAGCTGGTGGGATCCCAGGGCTTTTGTTTGTTTGTTTGTTTTGAATTGTTTGTTTTCTTTTCCTTTTCTTGAGTTTGGAGCCCGTTCTAGCCGGGTACTGCTGCATGGCTTGGGACCCATGCCACTGGCTTGTGCAGACATGCAGAGGGATCCCTGAGAGTATTTCTTTTTTTCATGGGTTTTTTTGTTTGTTTGTTTTTTGATTTTCGGGGGTTACCTTGTTCTCTTTTTTTTTAAACTTGTTTTCTTTTCTTTTCCCTCTTTTTCCCATTATGTTTTTCTTTGTTACTCAGTTTCTCGTCTCTCAATACCTTCCTTCTCTCCCTGCTCCCTGAATATCTAGCACTGAATACCTCTACGCCTTCTAGGCAGGCTGCACTGCAACAACAGAGAACAACCCCAGACCTCGTAGCCGCACCGGTGGGATCCCTGGGAGCTTTGCTGTTCTTTTTCCTTTCTAATTTTTACTTATTCATTCTTTTCTTTTCTTCTTCTTCCCTTTTTTGTTTTTCTCCATTTCATAGTCTCTCATCTCTCCACTCCAACGGCAAGCTCCCCTGGCACTCTTTTTCGTTTGGTTGTATGTTTTTGGCTCCTTTTCCTCTCTCCTCTCTCCCATATCCATCTTAGCTCCACACATCACAATCTCCCCCCTCCATCCTGCCTACCTGCACCATGCGCTTAACATCACACCACCAAGCAGCACAGGCACGGCCTACTGGAACCTGCCCTGCACTGATTACCAACCCGCCCTGGTGGCTGTAGTAAGAGCCACAAACAACACATCCCAGTAAATCCTCTTCAGCTAGACCTGCCCTGCTGTACCATATCTGAGCGACTGACCCTGCCAATTGGAGAAGGAGGCGAAAAGTATCGTCCCACAGATCAGCAAACAACAAAGAACACACAGCCCGCTGGCTCAGACACAGCCAAATAAAAAAAAAGTACAAAACAAACAAATCTACAATCAATAAACGAGAAAGATAAATACTGAATGCCCCGAAGAGAGCAGATAGTATCAAAACATTTACAAAAACAGGACAGGATGGTTCCAGTAGGCATCCAAAATAAAATACCAGATGACCTTCCAGTGGAAGAAAGGGCACTAGAACTACCTCATAGGAAACTCAAATCTCTAATACTCAGAATTATCCAAGAATTGAAGCAAAAAGCAGATAAAAATAAGGAAAAAATAGGCAAATTCATGGAAAAGGCTGACAAATTCATGGAAAATACAGACAAATAAATGTAAGAATTCAGGAAAATACCGCAGGAACAAAATGCCAAAATAAATTCACAACTAGAAATTATACAAAAACAACAATTAGAAATTCAAAATATAAATGACCAGATTTCAGAAATGGACAGTGTCACAGAAGGGCTGAGGAGCAGATTTGAAATGGTGTAAGACAGGATCAGTGGAACTGAAGACAAACATTTGGATACAACTCTGTTAAAGGAAAACTCAGAAAAAAGAACAAAGAAAAAGGAAGAGACCCTGAGAGTTATGTGGGCTACAATCAAAAGCAAAAATTTGCAAGTGATTGGAGTTCCAGAACAGGGGGAGAACACATAAAACACAGAGAGGATCACTGAAGAACTGCTGACAGAAAATGTCCCCAATATCATGAAAGATGAAAAGCTGGCCATCCAAGAAGCTCAACGAACCCCATATAAGATAGACCCCAAAAGAAAATCACCGAGACATATCATACTCACACTCGCCAAAACCAAAGACAAAAAAAGAATCCTGAAAGTGACTGAAAAACAAGAAGTCATATACAGAGGAGAAACAATAAGACAAAACTCAGATTATTCAGCAGGAACCATGCAAGTAAGAAGACAAGGGGATGACATATAAAAAACCTTGAAAGAAAAAAATTGCCAGCCAAGAATAATATATCCTGCAAAACTCTAGTTCAAATATGCTGGTGAAATTAGGAAATTTTCAGATAAACAAAAATTAAGCAAATATGTAAAAACCAAACCAAACTTACAAGAATTATTAAAGGGAGTTCTTTGATCTGAGAGCAAACAACTTCAGCCCACAGGCTGAATCTAGGATGCAGGATCATACCAGCCAGATAACAATATAGGAAATGAACTCTCAAGGACTATCCAAAACCAAAAGAAATACAACAGGGAATCAGAGCACTTAATCAGTAAATGACAACAACATCAGAACAATAAAAGAGGGAATAAATGGTGTAGGTATAGAACCTTCAAATGGAGAGGAAGGCAAGGCAATACCAAGTCATAATAGACTGCTTCAAACTTAGAAAGATAAGGATAAATTTCATAGTAACCACAAAGAAAGTTAACAAACACACTCATAAAAATAAAGAGGAAGAACATAAAGTCTCAGCAAAACAAAACCTACCACAACAAAAGAAACGAAAAAAATCGATAGCAAAAGGAATTCAGCACAGGAGAGTAAGAAGAGCAAAGAAAACGTCAGCACCACAAACAAAAGCACCACAAATGACAGCAACAAAATCACATCTAACAATAATTACACTGAATGTAAATGGACTCAATGCACCCAAAAAGAGATGCATAATGACAGAAAAGAAAACAGAATCCATCAATATGCTGTCTACAAGAGACACACCTTGGAAACAAAGAAGTGAATTTATTTAAAGTCAAAGGTTGGGAAAAAACATATAAAGCTAACAACTACCAAAAAAGAGGAGAGGCAATACTAATCTCAGATAAAATAGACATTAAAACAAAATCCACCATAAAAGACAAAGAAAGACACTATATAATGATTAAGGGGATGATCCATCATGAAGACATAACCATAATAAACATCTACACACCCAATGACACGGCTCCAAAACACATAAAACAAACTCTAACAGCACTGAAAAGAGAAACTGACAGTTTCAAAATAATAGTAGGAGACTTCAACACACCACTCTTGTTAAAGGACAAAACATCGAAAAAGAAACCCAGCAAAGATACAGAAGACCTAAACAGCACAATCAGCCAACTTGACCTCATAGACATATAAAGAACACTCCATCCAACAGCTGCAAAGTACACATTCTTTTCCAAAAAAACATGGAACGTTCTCCAGAATACACACCTGAGGCCACAAAGCAATCCTCAACAAGATCCAAAACGTTTAGAAAGTACAAAGTATCTTGTCTGACCACAATACTGTCAATGTAGAAATCGACAACAGAAAGAGCAGGGAAAAAAATCAATTACACAGAAACTGAATAACACCATGCTTACAATCCACTGGGTAATAGAAGAAATCAGAGACGGAATCAAAAAATTCCTAGAATCAAACGAGAATGAAAACACATCATACCAAAACCTCAGTGACACAGCAAAGGCAGTCCTCAGAGGACAATTTATACCACTAGATGCACACATCAAAAAATAAGAAAGGGACAAAATCAAAACATTAACTACACAACTCAAACAAATAGAAAGAGAACAGCAAAAAAAAAAAAAAAAAAAAACCAACAGCTACCAGAAGAAAAGAAATAATAAAGATCACAGCAGAAATAAATGAAATAGAAACAGTAGAAAGAATGAACAAAACCAAAAGTTGGTTCTTTGAAAGAATAACAAAATCAACAAACCCCTGGCCAGACTGACAAAAGAAAAACAGGAGAGGACACAAATAACCCAAATAAGAAATGAAATGGGGGACATTACAACAGACCCAACCGAAATAAAAAGGATCGTAACAGAATATTATGAAAAACTATACTCCAACAAATTTGAAAACCTAGAGGAAACGGATAAATTTCTAGAAACAGACAGGCTACCCAAACTACAATGAAGTGATGTTGAAAATCTGAATAGACCCATAACGAGAAGAGATTGAAAAGGTAATAAAAAAAACTCCCAACCAAAAAAACCCTGGCCCAGATGGCTTCACCAGAGAATTCTACAAAACATTTACAGAAGAGCTTGTACCAGTACTACTCAAGCTATTTCAGAGCATAGAAGAGGAAGCAACACTTCCAAATTCATTCTATGAAGCCAGCGTAACGCCGATACCAAAGAAGAAAATTACAGACCAATATCTCTCATGAATATAGATGCAAAAATTCTCAACAAAATTGTAGCCAACAGAATTCAGCATCATATCAAAAAAATAATACACCACAACCAAGTAGGATTCATACCAGGTATGCAAGGATGGTTCAACATTAGAAAACCAATCAACATAATCCACCACATAAATAAAAGGAAAGAAAAGAACCACATAATCATCTCAACTGAGGCAGAAACAGCATTAGATAAAGTCCAACACCCATTCCTGATAAAAACTCTCAATAGGTATATAAGGGAAATTTCTCAACATAATAAAGGGCATCTATGAAAAACCAATGGCCAAAATCATTCTTAATGGAGAGAGGTTGAAAACATTCCCCTTGAGAACAGGAACAAGAGAAGGAAGCCCTTTATCATCACTCCTAGTTAACATTGTGCTGGAAGTTCTAGCTAGAGCAATAAGGCAAGAAAAAGAAATACAGGACATCCGAATTGGTAACGAAGAAGTTAAACTGTCCCTGTTAGCAGATGATATGATACTAAACATAGAAAACCCTAAAGTCTCAATAAGAAATCTACTGGAACTAATAGAAAGATTCAGCAGAGTAGCAGGATACAAGAGAAACATACAAAAATCAGTTGGATTCCTATACACCAATAAAGAGAACAATGACAAGGAAATCAAGAAAACAATACCATTTTTAATACCTCCTGAAAAAATAAAATACTTAGGAATAAATCTAACCAGGGATGTAAAATACCTATACAAAGAAAACTACAAAACACTACTGCAAGAAACCCAAAGGGATCTACATAAATGGAAAAACATACCATGCTCATGGATAGGCAGACTCAACATTGTGAAAATGACAATTCTACCAAAACCAATTTACAAATACAATGCAATCCTGATCCAAATACCAACAACATTCTTCAAAGAGATGGAAAAACAAATCATTAACTTTATATGGAAAGGGAAGAAGCCCCGAATAAGTAAAGCACTAATGAAGAAGAAGAATAAAGTTGCAGGACTCATACTACCTGACTTCAGAACCTACTATACAGCTACAGTAGTCAAAACAGCCTGGTACTGGTACAACGACAGATACATTCACCAGTGGAACGGAATTGAGAACCCAGATGTAAATCCATCCACCTGCGGTCACCTGATCTTCGACAAGGGCCCAAAGTCCATCAAATGGGGAAAAGACAGTCTTTTTAACAAATGGTGCTGGCAAAACTGGATATCCATCTGCAAAAAAATGAAACAGGACCCATACCTCACGCCGTATACAAAAACTACTTCAAAATGGATCAAAGACCTGAATATAAAGCCTAAAACTATAAAGTTCATAGAAGAAAAAATAGGACCAAGGATGCAGGCCCTAATACACGACATTAACAGGATACAAACCATAACCATCAACACACAAACCCCAATAGATAAGCTAGATAACTGGGATCTTCTAAAAATCAAGCACCTATGCTCTTCCAAAGACTTCACCAAAAGAGTAAAAAGAGAACCAACAGACTGGGAAAAAATTTTTGGACAGTACAAGTCAGACAAAGGTCTAATCTCTATAATCTACAAGAAAATCCAACACCTCTACAACAAAAAGACAAATAATCCTATTAAAAATGGGCAAAGGAAATGAACAGACACTTCACCAAAGAACACATTCAAGCAGCCAGCAGACACATGAGGAAATGCTCACGATCACTAGCCATTAGAGAAATGCAAATTAAAACCACAGTGAGATACCATCTCACTCCAGCATTACTGGCATGAATCAAAAACTCTAGAAATAACAAATGTTGGAAGGGCTGCGGGGAGATCAGAATTTTTATGCACTGCTGGTGGGAATGCAAAATGATACAACCATTTTGGAAAATGATATGGTGCTTCCTCAGAAAGCTAGAAATAGGCATACCATTCGATCCAGCAATCCCACTTCTAGGAATATATCCTAGAGAAATAAGAGTCGTCACTCGAATAGACATATGCACACCTATGTTCATGGCAGCATTGTTCACAATAGCAAAACGATGGAAACAACCTAAATGCCCATCAGCAGATGAATGGATAAACAAACTATGGTACATACACACAATGGAGTACTATGCAATGAGAAAGAACAACAATGAATATCTGAACCATCTCAACATGGATGAAACTGGAGGATATTATGCTGAGTGAAATAAGTCAATCATAAAAGGACAAATATTGTATGAGGCCTCTCTTGTAAAAACCCATGAAAAAGTTCACACACAAAATGTCACAATCTTTGTTGGTTACCAAGGATGGGAGGGGTGGGGGGGCATACTAAATAGGCAATAGATAAGTGGTATCTTGGGGGAAAGGTGAGACAGTACACAATACGGGGAAGCTAGCACAACTTGGACAAGGAAAGGTCATGGAAGCCCCCATAGACACATCAAATTCCCTGAGGGACTGAATTGCTGGGCGAAGGGCTGTGGGGACTATGGTCTTGGGGAACATCTAGCTCAATGGGCATGACACAGCTTATAAAGACAATGGTCTACATTCTACCTTGGTGAGTAGTGTCTGGGGTCTTAAAAGCCTACGAGCGGCCATCTAAGATACTCCACTGGTCTCATCCCTTCGGGAGCAAGGGAGAATGAAGAGAACAGGATACAAGGAAAAGATTAGTCCGAAGGACTAATTGTCCACAGCTACCAAGGCCTCCACCAGACTGAGTCCAGTACAGCTAGATGGTGCCCGGCTACCACCACTGACTGCTCTGACCGGAATCACAACAGAGGGTTCTGGACAGAGCTAGAGAAAGATGTAGAGTGTAACTTTAACTCACAAAAAAAAAAAGACCAGATTTACTGGCCTAAAGGAGACTGGAGAAACCCCAAGAGTATGGCCCCCAGACACCCTTTTAGCTCAGTGGTGAAGTTACCTCCGAGGTTCACTGTTCAGCCTGGGAGTGGACAGCCCCGTAAAACCAAATGAGACTAATGAGGTATAGTAGTCCAGTGACAAGGGCCAGAATGCAGAAGGGGACAAGGAAGCTGGTGATAGGGAACCCAAGGTTGAATAAGGATATTGTTGATGTGTTGTGAGATTGTTCACCATTGTCATAGGGCAAGATTTGTAGTAACTGTTAAATGAGAAACTATTTTGTTCTGTAACCCTTCATCTTAATTGAGAATAACAGCACAATTGGAAGAGCGTAGTCAATGACACTGAACTGTGCATGCAGAAATTTTTGAAATGGTGTATCTTTGGCTATGTGTATTTTCACCAAAAAAAAAAAAAAAGGTTGATATGTTGTGGGGTTGTTAACCAATGTCATAAAACAACATGTGTACTACTGTTTCATGAGAAACTATTTGTTCTGTAAGCCTTCACCTGAAGTACACTAAAAAATAAATAAATAAATAAAATTAAAAAAATAATACAATAAAAAAGGAAAAAAATAAAAAAGAACACTTATAATTATCACCTGGATTTCCCAACCTATTCTTTCTTCCCATTCAATCAATTGTTGCCTATGACCATTAGACCTTGACTCTAATCAGATCTCTTCCAGAAAACAATTATCACGTTTGACTAGCCTCTGTGTGGTTTCCAGCTTATGCCATAAACTCTTCAGATGTCTTCTCTTAGGGAAGAATTTTCCTTTGTGGATCATCTGTTTGTCCAGCCCCACATCTGAGTTAGAGACAACTTTATTTATTTATTTAAAAAGATCTTGAGGAAGATGTTAATGATGGGGGAAACTAGCTGATGGATATACAGAACTCTCTGTATTATCTTTGCAACTTTTCTATAAATCTAACATTATTACAAAATAAAAAGTGTATTTAAAAAAAAAACTTGACCTTTAAAGTCAAACAGACCTGAGATCAAATGCTGATTCATCCATAACTGCTTGTGACCACAGGCAAATTACTTAACTTCTCTGAGTACTGGATTTTTGTTTGTTTGTTTGCATTATAATAAAATGAGAATATTTGACCATAAAGTCATTACGTACTTAGATGAAAAAAAAAAAAAAGGTTGTTTCAGGCTTAACACAATGTTTGACACATAGTGAATGTATGATAAATGCTAAATCCTTCCTCTCCTAATTAGTTTGTGCTCACTTAACCCCCTCCTTTATTTGGCATTTCCTGAACAATTTTATATTAATTTCTAAAATAATTTGTCTCATATTCACCAGATTTTAAGCTCTTTCAGTCAAAGTTCAAGTTTTCTACTTCTTTTCACCCAGTTACAAAAACCCAGAAACTGGTGCACAATTAAAACATCAGCCTAAGGACTTTTGCACTCACTTAACCTTTTTTTTTTAATATACGTTCTTTTTAATTTTAATTTTTTATTTTTTATTGTACTTCAGGTGAAGGCTTACAGAACAAATAGTTTCTCATGAAACAGTAGTACACATGTTGTTTTATGACATTGGTTAACAACCCCACAACATATCAACCTTCTAACTTCTCAACCTTTTTTTTTTTTGGTGAAAATACACACAGCCAAAGATACACCATTTCAAAATTTTCTGCATGCACAGTTCACTGTCATTGACTACGCTCTTCCAATTGTGCTGTTATTCTCAATTAAGATGAAGGGTTACAGAACAAAATAGTTTCTCATTTAACAGTTACTACAAATGTTGCCCTATGACAATGGTTAACAATCTCACAACACATCAACAATATCCTTATTTAACCTTGGGTTCCCTATCACCAGCTTCCTTGTCTCCTTCTGCCTTCTGGCCCTTGTCACTGGACTCCTGTACCTCGTTAGTCTGATTTGGTTTTACGGGGCTGTCCACTCCCAGGCTGAACAGTGAACCTCGGAGGTAACTTCACCACTGAGCTGAAAGGGTGTCTGGGGGACATACTCTCGCGGTTTTTCCAGTCTCCTTTAGGCCGGTAAATCTGTTTTTTGTTTTTGTTTTTGTTTTTTTTGTGAGTTAAAGTTATGCTCTACATCCTTCTCTAGCTCTGTCCAGAACCCTCTGTTGTGATTCCGGTCAGAGCAGTCAGTGGTGGTAGCCGGGCACCATCTAGCTGTACTGGACTCAGTCTGGTGGAGGCCTTGGTAGCTGTGGACAATTAGTCCTTCAGACTAATCTTTTCCTTGTATCCTGTTCTCTTCATTCTCCCTTGCTCCCGAAGGGATGAGACCAGTGGAGTATCTTAGATGGCTGCTGGCAGGCTTTTAAGACCCCAGACACTACTCGCCAAGGTAGAATGTAAAGCACTGTCTTTATAAGCTGTGTCATGCCCATTGAGCTAGATGTTCCCCAAGACCATGGTCCCCACAGCTCTCCGCCCAGCAATTCAGTCCCTCAGGGAATTTGATGTGTCTATGGGGGCTTCCATGACCTTTCCTTGTCCAAGTTGTGCTAGCTTCCCCTGTATTGTGTACTGTCTCACCCTTCACCCAAGATACCACTTATCTATTGCCTATTTAGTATGTCCCCCACACCCCTCCCATCCCTGGTAACCAACAAAGATTGTGATATTTTGTGTGTGAACTTTTTCATGGGTTTTTACAAGAGAGGCCTCATACAATATTTGTCCTTTTGTGATTGACTTATTTCACTCAGCATAATATCCTCCAGTTTCATCCATGTTATGAGATGGTTCACAGATTCACTGTTGTTCTTTCTCATTGCATAGTACTCCATTGTGTGTATGTACCATAGTTTGTGTATCCATTCATCTGTTGATGGGCATTTAGGTTGTTTCCATCATTTTGCTATTGTGAACAATGCTGCCATGAACATAGGTGTGCATATGTCTATTCGAGTGATGACTCTTATTTCTCTAGGATATATTCCTAGGAGTGGGATTACTGGATCGAATGGTATGTCTATTTCTAGCTGTCTGAGGAAGCGCCATATCATATTCCAAAATGGTTGTATCATTTTGCATTCCCACCAGCAGTGCATAAGAGTTCCGGTCTCCCTGCAGCCCCTCCAACATTTGTTATTTCCAGTGTTTTTGATTCATGCCAGTAATGCCGGGGCGAGATGGTATCTCACTGTGGTTTTAATTTGCATTTCTCTAATGGCTAGTGATCAGGAGTGTTTCCTAATGTGTCTGTTGCCCACTTGAATGTCTTCTTTGGTGAAGTGTCTGTTCATTTCCTTTGCCCATTTTTTAATAGGATTATTTGTCTTTTTGTTGTAGAGGTGTTGGATTTTCTTATAGATTATGGAGATTAGACTTTTGTCTCACTTGTACTGTCCAAAAATTTTTTCCCAGTCTGTAGGTTCTCTTTTTACTCTTTTGGTGAAGTCTTTGAAGAGCATAGGTGTTTGATTTTTAAAAGATCCCAGTTATCTAGCTTATCTATTGGGGTTTGTGTGTTGATGGTTATGGTTTGTATCTTGTTAATGCCGTGTATTTAGGCCTGAAGTGTCAGTCCTATTTTTTCTTCTATGAACTTTATAGTTTTAGGCTTTATATTCAGGTCTTTGATCCATTTTGAAGTACTTTTTGTATACGGCATGAGGTATGGGTCCTGTTTCATTTTTTTGCAGATGGATATCCAGTTTTGCCAGCACCGTTTGTTAAAAAGACTGTCTTTTCCCCATTTGATGGTCTTTGGGCCCTGGTTGAAGATCAGGTGACAGTAGGTGGATGGATTTACATCTGTGTTCTCAATTCTGTTCCATCACTTAACCTTTTCTAAACTTGGATCACATAACTAAATCAATTATTTGGCTCAATAACCATTACCTTTAGTTTAGGTGTTGCTATCCTATCAGTCCAGAGTAGGGCCATCATCTGGGAAAGGCCAGATACCTCATACTCCTTTCCCATTCTCTGACCTCACTCCCAAATACTAGCAATTCATTAATGTGAGTTTTTCTAGTCTACCTTAATTGTTTTTATTTACTACATGTGTATCTATGGATAATACATAGGATTGCACTGATGTGATTTTAAATTTTTACATAAATATTGTCCTGCACATCTTGTTCTGCTTTTTCTCACTTAATATTATTCTGAGACATACTCGTATCGAAATAAGTAGACATTGTTCCTTTATGATTGCAGTATTTCTTATGGATATGCCACATTTACTTACTCATATTCCTATTGGTAAATATTAAATATTTTCCCCCAGCTCTCTGCTATAAAACAATGTTATAATGAATATTCTCTTGAATCTCTTTGCTGTACATGTGTGTTTTTTCTGAGGAAAATAGATATAGAAATGATAGTCGCAGAGTTTGATAGCATAATCAATTTAATCAAATGCTGTAAAATTATCTTTGAAAATGGTTACTCTAATTTAATTCCCATGAAAAATGTATGAGTTCTCATTTCTCCATATCATCATCAGCAGTAGACATTATCCCATATTTTTTTTGCCAGCATAGTGAATTAAAGCAAAATCAGGTTGTTTTATTGTGTATTTCTATGCTTCTTAATGAGATTGAACAGCTCTGGATATGCCTATTAGCCATTTGGTTTTCCCTTATATGAATTGCCTGGTCATATCTTTTGCCCATTTTTCTACTGAGTTGTCTATAATTTTCTGGCAAATTTTCGGGAGATTCTAATTTCTAGATACTACTCCTTTGTCGGATTAATTTGTCAATGGTATTGGATCTTTTACCAATGAAGCCCTTCTTTAAACAGAAATTTAAAATTTTTATGTAGTTTAACTCTCAATCTTTCCATTTATGGCTTCTGTTTTTGGTATTTTGGTTAACAGCTTCTTCCCCACCTCTAATGTGTTCATCTAATATTTTTTCTTTTTACATTTAAATATTTAATCCATCTAGAATGAAATTTTATACATGGTGCATGGTAAGGATACTTTTCTACATAAAGTGAGCCATTTTTTCAACTTTGTATATTAAATAATCCATCATTTCTTCATTGATTTGTGGTGTCATCTATATTATAAAGTCCTAATTTATGTACAAACTTATTTCTGGATTCTCTACTCTGTTTCCTTGGCCTACTTGTCACTTCATGTGCCAGTACAAAGCTGTTTAAATTACTTTGGCGTTGAAATACCCTTTTCTATTCTTTTTTCTTCAGAGTTTCTTAGTTATTTATGGACCTTTATTCTTTCATATGCATTTAGAATAAGTTTTGTCATGTTCCCCCAAAAATCCTACTGGGATTTTGATGGAAAATGCATTGAAATTATAAATATGAGAATTTACATTTCTACAGTGTAATATTCTCTTTCTACAAATATAGTATATATATCCATTTATTCCAATCTTCATTTATAGCCTTTTCTAATGATTGAAAATTTTCTGAATAAAAATCTATGAATTTTTGCTAGGGTTAATTTCTACATGCTTTATATATTTTAGTAATGCTGTAATTGGTGTCTAATGTTTGATTACATTTTCTAATTGGTAATACATAGTTTAGAGAAATGGTATTGATTTTCATGCTAATTCTGATTCTAGCAATCTTGCTTACCTCTTATTTGTCTATCAATTCTTTTAGGTTTCATAAACAAATGTTCGTTATGTACAAAGATGATAATTTTGTCTCATCCCTTCTGTCTTAGGCTGGGTTCTCTAGAGAGGCAAAACCAATGAAGTGCATATAAATACATAGAGAGATTTATCTCAAGGAAATGGCTTATGTGGCTGTGGAGGCTGGCAAGTCCCAAATCCATTGGTCAGGCATCAGGCTGGAGGCTTTTCCTAATACACATAGTCACAGGGGCTGGCACACCAAAGATTGGCAGCTCAGGCAGCAGGGCTCTTGCTTACAGGCTGCAAAGATCAATGAATCCCAAGACTGGCAGGCAAGATGGCAGGTAAGCTGCTAGCTCAAGTCCCAAGAACCGGAGGTCAGACAAACAGGAGCCAGCTACAGGATCCAGACCGAGCAAAAGCCCATAAGCCTTGCCAAAGAGTCCACCTATATTGGATGCAGGCCATGCTCCCAAGGAAACTCCTTTTCAACTGATTGGCTGCTCAGAGCAGATCCCATCATGGAGGTGATACATTATAGCAAATCTCATCATGGAAGTGATCACATCATCATACGACTGCCAAACTACATCATAACTGCCAAACCACTGAAAATCATGGCCCAGTCAGGATGACACACAACCTTAATAATCGCAGAAGGGGAGAAGGTTACCCGCTCCCAGAGAGCTATAGGTAATGCTGCAGCTATAGCAAAGGGTATTCAGTAGAGGAACATAGCCATAGCCAAACTGCAGCTTGATAAAGGAGGAGCTAGGAGGAAAAAGACCATGACCTCTCTCTCCTTCCACTCTCTGATCCCCTGCCTGTGCCTCCCATTGACAAAGCAATCTGGTTAATGAGGTGCGTAGAGGTCAACCCCCCAGAGTACAGCAGGTGGAGAAGGGCAGAGAGGGGACTTACAAGACAAACAGAAAAGATCCAGCAAAAATCCCTGCCAATATTTCATAGAACTGTAGCACTGATTAAATAAGATGATGCCATAGAGAAAGCACTCAGTATATGTGAGTTTCCATTCCACCTTAGCCTTGAGATGGGCTCTGCCTGTCACTAAGTGTAAAATGAGGGAGATGAAGAGATGAACACACAGGAAACTCTATGGTTCCTCCCAATTCCAATTTTTACAACTATATCCCAACTTCAGACAGACCTCTTACTTCTCAAAATAGAACCTTTATTTGGGTGAAGTTCTTCCTTGTGGCTAATCAGAAGTTCTCATCCTCATTTTCCTGCTTAGGAAATTTTGAGGAATCATCCTCCAAAGGAACCCCCAGACCTAACAGAAAGCATTTCTTTAGAAACAAACAGTTCAAATGAGGATTTTGGCAGATATCCAGATAATTTAACAAAGACATCTCAGCTGGAAGGTATTGCTCATATGTCTTTCCTTAGTCTATCAAACCATGTATCACCTTTAGCAACATGCTTTGACTTCAGTGCACTAATAGAAGCTGTATAATACAATGACTGAATTGGAACGACTCATCCTAATTGCATGCATATATATCTAGAATAACATGTTGGATTTAGTCTATTGAAACAATTTGAGGCCAGAAAACTAAAAGGAAGAGTGGATCTAAATGCTTGTGGGTAGTACGGAGAGCAGAAGACACAGGAGAAAAGGAGCAGGCTTTATCCTGAGCTTGGATCAACAGAGGACATTTTGCTCCAGTAAAAATCACCTTTTCCCTTCTCTATATTTTTCCTCAGTTCTTAAACTGTTATCAATAGTCTCTCGAGACATGATGTTTGTTCTCTCAATTTAAGATGTCAGCCAAGCATGCTCCTTTGCAATTGCTGTTCCCTCTGGGGTATGGTCTCGTCAACACGCCACCCCTGCCACTCCCCTGAACAGTCACAAATCTAACTCCTTAACTTCTTCACATCTCTGCTCAAATATTACTTTTTCTCTTAGGTTCCTGACCAACACATCAAAACAGCAGCTCCACTACGTCACTAAGGAGCCCTCGTGGTGCAGTGGTTAAGCACTCGGCTGCTAACTAAAAGATCGGTGGTTCAAACCCACCAGCTGCTTTTTGGAGAGAAAAATGTGGCAGTTGGCTTCAGTGAAGATTACAGCCTTAGAACCCCTATAGGGCAGTTCTACTGTGTTCTGTAAGGTTGCTATAAGTTGGAATTGGCTTGATGACAAGGGGTTTGGTTTTGGTTTACCATGTCACTCTTTCTCTATGACCTGAATTTTCTCCATAGCACTTACCGCCCCATGACATAGTCCATATTTATTTGTCTGTTTCTCCTATTATTACAAGTTTTATGAAAGCAAGGACTGTGTCTGTTTTGTTCCCCAAAGCCTATACCAGTCCCAACAAACAGTGAATATGCAAAAAGTATTTGATCTTGGCTAAATATAGGTAAGGTGTATCAAGGAAAAAGAGTTCTGTGCTTTGGTTACACATATACAAAGTGTGGCTGTAAGACATGCTATTTGTTTTATCTTTAACACACACACCAAAACCTACACATACAAGTGCATTGTCCTGCTTAAGATTCTCAACATTGGTAGCTACAGAGTTATTAAGTTGCCATTACTTAAAATTTGTTAGAGTTCCATTTTATCCAAGACATCAGATCAAATCTTTTTGAACAGTTTGTCATAGCAAAAATTGGTCCTCTGAAGGTAGATTTGATTTTCTTAAATAATCCAGAATCATACAGAGTGAACTATGTCAAGTAAAGTGGATAAGCAGGTTGGGTGATATCAGTGTGGTTAAACATTAAAGATGACTATAAATCAGTACAAACTCAATTATCCAGAAGCTGAATCTGAAGACAATTACCCCCCCAAAAAGGAAGTACAAACATTTTTCCATAGTGGTCCTATCATCAAAATACATACACCATCCTTTAAAGAAACCACTATGAGGAAAACTGCCATTTTAATGTAAAAATTCTAATCATAACCTTAAAAACCTATTCATTAATCCAAACTCATACATGAGTCTCCTATTTTCCTCCTAAAGGGTTAATTGGGAGTTGAACACAGACAAACACCTTATTTGAACATCATTGCCCTTGAACTCTTACAGGACATATTTTAAAGCACACATCCTCACACTGTGTTTTGAATTTATGGGGCATTATTTTCCCTCTCTCTAGAAATCTAAAGCAGTGCCAGGGGATTCATGATTAGCTCCTGCAGTGAGAATTATCAGAGGAGAGCACGTCCAATAAAACGAGCTCTTGTGTTTATAGCAATCCACAGTTTACACAGAAACTTGAAAAATGAACAAAAAGAATTGTTTCCTGATCCTATAAAAAGCTCTGCTGGCAAAGTGGTTAAAGTGCTTGCCTGCTAACCAAAAAGTCAGCAGTTCGAACCCACTAGCCTCTCAGCAGGAGAAAGATGTGGCAGTCTGCTTCACTAAAGATGTACAGCCTTGGAAATCTTATTGGAGCAGTTCTACTCTGTCCTTTAGGGTCACTATGAGTCAGAACTGACTCAATGGAAGTGGGTTTGGTTTTTATTTTTTATTTTTTTGCCTGATCCTATAAGGTTTCTGGGAAACATCAGCAGTTGGTGATAAAGAAAGAAAAAGCTAATCTGATTTTATTTTAGCTTGGGAATCTAAAATCTTTTTTTCTCCCTTTAGCAGAACTGTAATTAATTTAGACTTGGATTTTCAGAAAAGCTAGATGATATGTCATGGTACTTAAAAATATTCAGAGAAAATGAAATACAAATATCAAATAGAGCATTTGAAATAATACAGGATGATTGTGATACTATCCTACAAAATTCATTTTAAAGGCTGCTATTTTCAGTTTAGGGGCACATTTCTACTCTAACACATACGGGGTCACTATGAGTCAGAGTTGACTCAAACGCAACTGGCTTTAGGAGTCCCTGAGTAGTGAAAATGGTTAATATGTTTGGCTGCTAACCGAAAGTCTGGAGGTTCAAATCCACCCAGAGCCTCCTTGGAAGAAAGGCCTGATGATCTATTTCCAAAAATCAGCCACTGAAAACTTTATGGAGCACAGTTCTACTCTGACATGCATGGGGTTGCCGTGGGTTGGAATCAACTTGGCAGCAACTGATTTTAGAATACTTATAATTTAAAAAAAAAAAAAATCTGACATTTCCAACTGCTGATGAGGATGAGGAGCAAACAGAACATTGCCAGTGGGGATGCAAAATGGTATAGCCACTTGGTAAAACAGTTTGGAAGTTTCCTATAAAGTTAAACATACACTTACCATATGACCCAGCAACGAACAGAAGAAAGCCTCTATTCATGTGTATGAATTTTTATAGCAGTACTACTTATAATTGCCAAAAACTGGAAACAACCTAAATGTCTTTCAACTGGAGAATGGATAAATAAACTGTGGGACATCTCTACAATGGAATAGTAGTCAACAACAGAAAGGAACAAACTATTGACACACACAATGGCGTGGCTGAATCTCAAATGCATTTTGCTAAGTGTAAGAAACCAGATTCAAAGACTAGATACTATATGATTCTATTTATATGAATTTCTTGAAAAGGCACAACTATACAGACAGAGAACAGATCGATTCTTGCCAACAGTTAAAGGTGGGAGCTGGATCATAAAGGAGTAGCATGAAGGGATTTTTGGGGTGTAGTGGAATTGTTCTGTATCTTGATAGTGGTGGTGGTCACACAACTCTATGCATTTGTCAAAACTCATAAAACTTCACATAAAAAAATGAATTTTACTGTATGTAAATAAAATTAAGTTTAAAAAGTATTGGGGGCAGGGGAGATTTATGAAATATCTTCCTTGAAAATGCTTAAGAACAAAAGAGATATTCAGTGGCCCTGAGTGGTTTGTGAAGCCAGTGACCTATGGAGCTCATTTTAAATTTGGCTTCTTGTATTTCTTTAAAAGCACTGGTTAATAACAGAGATTATACCTCTGGTTTTCATTTTATCTATGAAAATAAAGAGATTGACAAAGCATTGTAAAGGGCATGTGTTATTTTGCCTTACCTCAATAAAGCTTGATGCAATAAAGCATTTTTCATGGCATTGACACTTTTTACCTAATATCAAGACAAATAACTGTATAAAAATGCATAGTTGGACAATATGTGCATGTTACCATGAAACCAGGCCTCTGGCAAAATGAGTAGACGATGTTTTCAAAAATACTCCTTTGTTTTTCCAAAAGCAAAGTCAATCTTTCACTCTTGCTCTTACCTTCCCTACAGGGGGGAAAGGGGGCCCAAAGGCTCTTCTATAGCTCTCACTTGTTACTAAAAATATAATGGAAAAAAGAAAGGTCATTCAAAATGTCTGGTGGTGACGTGGCCCACAATCCATGTCTGAGCATTGAATGTGTATGAATGCTTTGGTGGGAGAAGGGTAGTTAAAGACAAATAGTTAGTGGGTAAATAAGTACTGCTCTGTTTGCCCCCAAAAGATTGCAAATGAGTCACATAATCAAAGGACTTGGTACTGGAGAGAATCTCAGAGATCATTTAACTCAATTCCTCAGTTTCAGCCATGAAAAAAGATGTGGCCCAATGAATGATCATACATACAGCTGGGTCATGGCAGAGCCAGAACTAAAATCCCAATCTTCTGATCCCTAAGGCCATATCCAGAGCCAGTTTTAAGTGGCATGCAACCTGTGCAGTCACTCGTACTCAGAAGGACCCAGCTCTTGGTTTAATGATCTGCTGTCTCTCTGTCTTGAAACTGTTAGTAATTTTTGAACAAAGGTTTCTGCATTTTCATTTTGCACTGGGCCCTACAAATTATCTACTGGTTCTGACCATTCCCTAATCTCTCATTGAAAGAAGACTTCATATGCACGTCCATAGGGAGAATAAAAAAATTAAGAGATAAGGACATTTAAAAACAGGCAAAGTTTATAAAGAGAAAAAGCTTCTCAGGCATCTGAGAGAACACTGGCCAGCATGGAACTGGGAAATGGTTTCATGGATGTCATAAAGAGACAACTCCAATGAGTTTCACTAGAGCACAACTTGAGCACACAGGGAACCACTAATAAGTGATTGAGTGGGCATGGGCACATCCAACTTAAGTATATAATTCAGCTGAATGTCCTCTTATCAACCAGGCTTTAATAGATCTGATTTATCTTCTCCTGCTGGCATCATACTAAACATTTCCTTATAACAGAAAAAATAAAGTCTAGCTAAACATAAGGTCATCAGGAGGTTTTTATATGCTAAAATACACAGATCTCCATGGTGGTGTCACAGCTAAGAATTACATGCAGCGAATCCCCTTCACCACACATCTGTCAGTTTGTCATACTGTGGTGGCTGGTTTCAGTGTTGCTGTGATGCTGGAAGCTATGCCACCGGTATTTCAAAATGGTGGACAGGTTTCAGCAGAGCTTCCAGACTAAGACAGACTAGGAAGAAAGGCCCAGGGATCTACTTCCAAAAATTAGCCAATGAAAACCCATGTATCATAATGGAATATTGTCTGATACAGTGCTAGAAAATGAGCCTCTAAGGAAGACGATCATAAAGATGGCACAGGACCAGGCAATGTTTCATTTGGTTATGCATAGGTCACCATGAGCTGGAGTTTACTTGATGGCAACTAACAGCAACAACAATTGTTAGAAATGCTATATTGGGCAATAATGTCAGTAAGGACACTGGGTAAGCCCAAGCTTCTAGTTCATTACTGTCTCTAATGTGAGGATTTCCAGATCCTTAATTTCCTTTCCCTTATCTTCACACACACACAAAAAAAATACATTTTTAGTGAACCAATATCAAGTAGAAAAGTTCAGAGGCTTAAAAACACTGATCCAACTCTAAATTCCAATTTTACCATTCAGTGTTATTATTGCAGGTTATACAACTCCTCTAAGCCTCAATTTCTACATAAAATGGAGGACAGCCACACAATACTGGGAATCATGGCCTAGCCAAGTTGACACATAACTCCAACCACCACAGGTTTCATATACCTTATTTGCATAGTCCCACTCAATCATTTTGTGTAAGTCACAAAGACCACGGCTAGAAGGGCCGTATTAAGTAATTAATCGCACCGCACACATCATGCCCTGAAAAACAACAACAACAACAGCATATGTGTAAATATTCTCTCGCTAAGTTTTAAACTCTCTTCTTTTTGGCAACTGTATTTTTTTTTCTTTTTTCAGAACACATCTTTGTTTCTTACTTAATCACATGCTTGTTCTTATATTATTCTCCAGGTTTGTGTTTCAGAGGAATCTACATCATCACTGTGCTCACTTGATGTAGGGTAAATCACTATGAACAAGTCCAAACTTTAGTTCTAATACCTAACTGTGTGACTTTAAGTTTGCTTGTTTCTTTGTTGAACCTTTCTGGGAATTGTTGTGAGATAAAATTTTATAGCATTATAAAACTAGAAGGAGCTCTGACGGCACAATGAATAGGCACTCGGCTGCTACCTGTAAGGTAAGCAATTTGAGCTCGCCCAGCAGCTACATGGGAGAAAGACCTGGCAATCTGCTCCCATAAAGATTACAGCCTAGGAAGCACTATGGGGCAGTTCTACTCTGTTACATGGGGTTGCTATGAGTTGAAATTGACTCAATGGCACCTACCAACACAGAATTGGAAGAGCTGATTAAAAAGACTTCTTGTTTACTAATGTGGACTATAAGAGATGAACCAATCCTCCCAATGAAAACAACTAAAAGTATTGTATAAAATGGTCTTATAAAACACTTAAAAACACTGATGAACTGAAAGACAGTAAGGAATTACCATGTCCAATGTGAAGGAAAAACAAGAACTCAGAGGTAAAGTAGAAGAGAAGATGCTTTTGCCCAAAAGACATCACCAGGGCAAATCTGAACGTTTGTTTTGATACTTTCGTAGACCAACAGGGATAGAAATCATAAAGTAAGAAGTCTAACTGGGAATTTCCCCCAAAATAATCTGAGAGTCCAAAAGGGTGAGGGTGAAACTCTGGTGAACTATGCTGAATCATCTTGTAATGTTCATTAGTTGTTCTGAATAATCCTCATATCGATACTAAATAGAAACTCTGGAAAAAATTTAAAAACGACTAGATGAAGGCACTAAAAAAAAAAAAAACAAGAAAAAAAAAACCCGTTGCTCTCAAGTCGATTCTCACTCATAGCAACCCTATAGGACAGAGTAAAACTGCCCTTGTGGTTTCCAAGGAGTGGCTGGTGGATTTAAACTGCTGACCTTTTCATTAGCAGCTGAGCTCTTAACCACTGTGCCATCAGGGCTCCAGCTGAAGGCACTAGAGAGTGACAAAGCAAGCAAAAACTGTAAGGGAAAAATCACTGAAAGAAAAACTGCACTGGGTAAAATTCTTACAATGTTTTAGTGAGGGCATTACTAGAATTCATGCAGAAATCTAAAATAATACTGAACTGAGGTATAAGAGGACAAATTTTGCGGTTGCTAGAGTGGCTGGAAAAATGAGGGAGAACACCTGAAAAGGAGGAAACCACAAAGGAATGAGATCCAAAATCTGCCTCTAAACTTTACCTAAATCCTTGGCAATCCATGAACTGTACATTGCTCTGGGGAGAATCCAAGGTTATCAGCATACAGATAAAAGTTGAAATAACTGAACAGTTTAATCTGCTGCCTACCACAGTGGAGACAGTTTGGAGTTTGATTCCAGCCAAATTAACTGCAAGCTAAAACAAAAATCAGTATTCCTTAGAGGGAAATATCAGAACACAGAATCTCTAAACATTTAATCCACAAGAGCCAATATACAAGCCAATATACAATTTAAAAAATTACTACACATGTAAAACAAAACAGAACAGGAAAATGTGGCCCAGGAGAAAAAGCAATTCTGCAACAAAAACCAAAAAACTCAAACTGAAGCTGACTCACACAGTGAAATTAACAAAGATTTTAAAACAGCTATTATGAGTATTTACAAAAACTTAAAGAAAAGATGTTCATGATAAACGAATATATGGTGAATCTTAGCAGATAAATGAAAACTTTAATAAATAACCAAATGGAAATTCTAGAATTAATATTATCATACCTGAAATTAAAACAAAAACCCCTGACTAACCAAACTTAACAGAAGATAGGAGACTACAGAAGAAAGGATCAGTAAACTTGAATGTAGATCAATAGGAAATATCCATTCAAAAAAAAACAGAGAAAAGATTTTTAAAAGTGAACATGGGACCACATAAAGCAGTCCAGTACACATGAGACCATATAAAGCAGTCCAGTATATGTGTAATTGGAGCCCCAAAAGAGAGGAAAGAGAAAATAGGGAAGAAGAAAAATGGCTAAAAGTATCACAAACTTAGTGAAAAGCATAAACCTACAAATCCAAGAATCTGAGATTTGGTGAGATTCTCAAGCAAGCCAAATACACACACACAGACACACACTTTGGCACAGTATAGTCAAACACTGAAAATCACAGACAAAGAAAAATATCTTGTAAGCAGCCAGAAGAAAATGGCACATTATGTGTAGGAGTCCAATGATACAAATTATGAGTGACTTCCCTTTAGAAACAATGGAAGTCAGAAGAAAAGTAATAGTATTTTTTAACTGTTGAGAGTTGGGGGGGAAAAAAACACTGTCAACCCAGGATTCTATATCCAGCAAAAATACCCTTCAAAAATGAAGAGAAAATGAAGAAATGTTTAGTTAACAAAAACTGAGAGAATTCATCACCAATAGACCTGTATTACAAAAAAAAAAAGAATAAAGTAAGCTCTTGAGGCTGAACAGAAATGACACAAGACAGAACATCAGTTCTACTAGAAAGAACAAGTAATACAGGAAATGGTAAATATGTGAGAAAGTATAAAAGCTTATATATTATTTCTTCTCTTAAATTTCTTAAAAGTTATGTGATGTTTAAAGAAAAAAATTATAACAAGGTATTGTTGATTTATTAAGTCATTAGGAATATAAAAATAACAGGATAAAGAAAGCAGGTGAATGGAACTATACTGTTGCAAGGCTCTTACATTTTATGTGACATGTACAATATTAACTCTAAGTAGAATAGGACAAGTTAAGGATGCATATTATTACCCATTGAGCAACCATTAAAAAAATTTAAAATATAAAGCAATAAAAACCAATAGAGGAAAATAGAACACTAAAAAATATCCAGTTAACTCAAAAGGGACAAGCAGAAAAACAAAAGCACATGAGAAAAATAGAAAACCAGAGCAAAATCATAAGCATAAATTTAAGCCTATCAATAATATAAAATATTAATATTATTTATCAATAATAATAGAAAATAGAAAATATATTTAAATGCATAAAACACTGATTAAAAGATGGAGAATGTCAGACTGGATTTTCAAAAAACGAGATTCAAGTATATGCTATCTTAAAAAAGATTGACTTTAAAGATATGAAGACATAAAGAGACTAAAAATAAAGGATGACCAAAGATATGCCAAGTAATTGGGAAGCCTAAGAAAGCTGGTAAGACTCAAAGTTATGCTCAAGTCATACACTAAAATACTGTGTCTATTATGATCAAAATCTAAAAGAAACATCAGTAATGTTTTTAGAAAAGAATATGCAAATTTGTTCCTGATCTCACATTACGGAAAGATTTTAAAATCAAAATCCATGAGCACATGCACATACATACATAAACAAAACAGAGCATAAAGAAAAAGATTAGTAAATCTGACTATATTGAAAAGGGTATAAAAATAGGCACAAGAAGATATTTAAAACAAAGGACTTTTTATATTTGTAGGAAATGCTGCAAATCAATTTAAAAAAAAAGCAGAATGCCCAATAGATCAGGAAAAAAGTTAGAGACTTGAACAGGAAGATCACAAAATAAGAAATATAAATGATCAATAAGTACATGTGAATGTATTAAAAAGTTATCTGTAATCAAAGAAATACAAATTAAAACCAGAGTGAGATACCACTGGACTCTCAACCAAATGACAAAATTAAATAGTCTGAAAATGCCATGCGTTGGGTGAGGAGCTAAAGTAAAAGGAAACTCTCATACTGTGTTCTAATATAACCACTTTGGAAAAATAAAGTTGAATATATACATATCCCTATGATCCAGTAACTCCTGGGTACAGTCCTAGAGAAACTCTTGATATTAGCATCAAGATACATCTACAGTGATATCTATGAGAGCTGGAATTCAACAGGACTGCATTGTTTTTCTGTGTCTCCAAAGTTTTCTGCCTTTGACAGGGTACAGTGTTGCCATTTTTCTATCACACTCTGTTAGAAAAATGGCAACACTGCACCCTGTCAAAGTCTTGATCTGAGTGGTGATTACAATTACACATGTGGATTTATTTTGTTTTATTTAGTCATTAAACTATACATTTATGTTTTGAACATTTTTCTACATAAGTTATACTTCTCAATTTGAAAAAAAAAGGTAGATGAAAAATAAAAGGTAGATGAAAATCTGAGGCCCCGAGTGATTTATATAGTTTGTCTATTTCATATCAGCATGAAATACGTTACACAAGTGTAAAATGTTATATGGTAGAGCCTTAGTATAAAACCAGCTTCTCTATTGTTGTTAGTTGCTGGCTTCTCTAGTCCTCCAAAAAGCTTTCACATTCCTCCTCATCTCACTGGTAATTAACTATGAACTGCTCACAACCATTCCTGTAATGTTAGTGAGTCTTTCACATTTATATGCTTTGTCTTCCAGTTCATGCCTTGGTATACAGTATGCTCTTGAGATACACTTTGCAGTGCATATTCAAACAACTAAGTTCAATTATCCTTTCAACAAATATTTATTAAGTATCTACTACGTGCATATCACCATGCCAAGACATAATGACATAAGACATCCTGAATTTTTTTTCTCTGTGCCAAACACATTCTCATTTATTGATAGCCACTATCAAGGCAGAAACACACAATTCATTCATCTGCAAATAGTCCTTTACTTTGTAACAGGATGTTGCAACCAAGGCACCACCAAAATACAATAGCTATGACATTCCAAGGTGAAGTACCAGACCAGGATGCATATTTTCAAAAGCAATAGTTGAAAATATCATTATACCACTCTGTAATTCCTCACTGGGATGTAGGGCATAACAGAGAAGAATAGGATTTGGGGAGAAAAATTTCCTCAGAAAATGCTGTACTTTCTCCTACCTCTCTTCCTCCAAGAAAGAAGCATGAGAGAAGTACTACCTCCTAAAGCAAAGTCTAATGAGAGAGGCTTTAATGAGATTACTAGGAAAGAATTTCTAAAGAGGGTTCTGTGGAGAAAATTCCTATTGTGCTATGAGTCTATCCCTTGGTAAGAGGCAAGTGAGTGCTTCCTTCTTTACCCCAATCAAGAGAAATGGACTACAAACAGACCACTTAGAGAACTTATCATCAGTCTTCTGTTTGAGGAGAACCAGGGAAACTGACATCTGGCTCCTGCTTGGAAACTCTAGAAGCGAGAGACAGATTGCCTTGCAGCTTTGGCAGTGGGAGAGAGGGAGAAGTGGCTGCTGCATTTACTGCACTTACTGAGGCAAAGATGGAGGGATTCATCTCTCCTATACTCCAGCTTCTACTGGAGCAAAGATGAAGGAAAGATTCCCAGGGATAAGATACAGGCCATACAGAAGAGAGAGTTAGCAATTTAGGTTCAGTCAAAAAAAGCTACATGGAAGAAATGAGAGACAAACCATTAGATTCCAGGTCATTTTAACAATTTCACAGCCTTAGGTACACTCTATATAATGACTACTCCCAAATTTTATCTCAAGCTCTGTCCCCTTATTCTGAATTATAAACCCATAAATATAACCACCTATTTGACATCTCCACTTGGATGTCTAAATGAAATTTTAGTCTTCACATGTCCAGAATTAAGTTCCTGATATCCATCCAACCCCCATCCCAGAATCTCCCTTTCAGCCATCATTGCTAAGTTGATGGCAACCTTAGCCTTCCAATTGTTTAGGCCAAAATCTTAGAATCAACCTTGCCTCCTATGTTTCTCTCCCAGCCCACATGCAATCCATCAAAAACTTCATTTGGCTCTGACTTCAAAATATATCCAAAATACGATTTGTGTTGTGTGCTAACGTGGAATAACTTGCACAAGACCAATGCTCCTACCAAAAACAATAAGAAAAAGCAGATAACATTTCTTACAATTATCTATTTAAACGCAGCAGAGAATCGTTGAAGAAATGAGAACCAGAGGGGCTAAGATTCCCAGAGGAAAAAACATCAGAGAAGTAAACTGACCTCTACATCTGCTTTTCCCTGGGAGGTTGAAAATCCAGTCTTTGTCTGGACAGCAAATCACTACCCAGATCACTGGAATAGAGAACCTGGGAGAGTTTTTGGAAGTCTCACAGGGCTGAAATGAAAAAAATGGAGACTTGAAGATTCTCAAACACATGGCTAGTTCAGCCCTCAAGATACCTGTCAAATTCTGAAGCTATGCAAAACAGAAAGCTAAAGAGCTAAGCCAAAAATCTGAAAAGTAAAACAGAGTTGTCTGAACTCTTGTAACGCTGAGCAGACAAAAATTAGAGTTCAGAACACACAAGATAAATCACAAAACGCTGAAAAGAAAAGCAACTGTATAATGCTGAAGAGACAAAGATAAGAATCAGTTCAGCACCCACCATGGGCAGGCATTCCAGTGAAAGTATGAGATTTTCATTTGAAGTATCTGGAGAGTTATGCCCTCAGAATAGGTGAGAATAATATGCAGACTAAGCCTTAACAAAAAAGCAACTCAGCTTCAACCCAACTCAAACCTTGTGTGGATTTAGGTAATCACCCACCATTCTTTCTGCTTAGTAGAGGAAAGAACAAATATTCTCTGGAGGAAAACAGTATGTACAAAAGCCTCTAAAACTTTTATAGTAGCTCATAAAATAATAATAATAATAAATAGGCATGTTAAGAGATTGAAATATATGACCAAAAACCAAAAGAAGAAACACAGCTACTGAAGTTAGCAGACAAGAACTTTCAAATAACTATGATTAAATATGTTCAAGAAAATAGAGAAATAATGTAGAAAATAGATGAAAACATAAAATGCCAGTAAAGTAACATTAGGGGAAAATATATAGTGTTAAATGCACGCATTAGAAAAGAAGAAAGACTAAGAATCAATGGTCTATGCTTTCATCTCAAGAAACCAGAAAAGAACATTAAATCAAAACCAAAGAGAGCAGAAGGAAGGAAGTAAGGAAAAGAATGGATATCAATTAAATAGAAAATAAATGTATAATAATGTCAAAAAGTCAGTAATTACTTCTTTTCACAAAAGTAGCAATATAGAATAAGAGTAGAAAGATGAATTAATAAACAAAACCAGAAAATACAAATATTAAAACCACACATAAGAAAGGAAGATATCTGAAAAGGCAGGAAGGTATCAGGTCAGATCTGACAAACAGTACAAGATAATATTATGAACAACCTTATGTCAATAAATTTGAAAATTTAAATGAAAGGGTAAAATTCCTTGGAAAAAATCCAATTTAACAAAACTGACACAAGAAAAAATAGAAAATTTCAATAGTTGCATAATTTTATGCATATTAAAGCAATCTGAAACCTTTCCACAAAGAAAATTCCAAGTCGAATGGCTTCACTGAGAAATTATTCTAAACATTTAAGGAAAAAAGAAACACAAATTTTATGCAAACTCTTCCAGGGAGTAGAAAAACAGGAATTGCTTCCCAATTCATTTTATGAGGCCAGCATAACCTTGATAATCAAAACTTGACAGGACATTTCATGAAAGATAAACTATAAACCAATCCCTCTGATGAACACAGAATCAAATATTCTTTGAAAATTAGCAAGTGAATTACATGATATATACATATAAATAACACACAATGACTAAGTAAAGATTATTTCAGGAATGCAAAGGTCACTGTCAAAAATAAAACAATTTATTTGAACATATTAACAGGAAAAAGGAGAACAATTTTATGATCACCCTGATGATATCTGATGAAATTCAACTTCAATTCATGATGGAAAAAAAAAAAAAAAAAACTCTTATCAAACTAGAAATAGAAGGGAACTTCCTTACTATCATGGATTGAATTGTGTTCCCCAAAAATATCTGTCGGGACTTCCAGCAAAATGGCGCTCTAGGCAGAAGCACCACGCCATTCCTCCACAGCAAAGATCCGAAAAACAAAGCCCAACAGAGAAAATAACAATCCTGAAAACCTAAATCAAATGAAGAGGTAAAGAACTCAGCCAAGCACCAAATGGAGTGAGAAAACTGACAGAGAACAGAGAGCGAGGAGAGATTCATGCAGAGGTCCCCGATCAGCTAACGCAGCAAGGATCCACCATCTTGGACTCCTATCAGAGACCAGCAAATAGTGGGTACGAGAAAGCAGCTTCACGGAGCTTCCAGTGGGAGACAAAACAACTGGTAATTTGCGATATACCTTTTCCCACCCCCCCACCCTTCCTCACCCCCACTTGGCCTCCTGTGCTTCCCGCAGCCACAATCTCTTGTCTGGGAAGCAGCTGCTGCATGGATTCCACCCACCCGAACGAGCCAGCTCTCTGAGTGCCATTTGTTGGCTGCTGGTGCTGCTTTTTTCTGCTTCTTCTGATTTCTTCCTTACCTCTCACCACCTCTCCCTCCATTCACTCAAATACCTGGATCCATGTGCCATCTTTGCTTCTTCCTGAGGGGCTGAGGAGCTCCTGTAATTCGTGATATATGCTTTCCTACCCCCTACCCTTCTTCACCCACACTCGGCCTCCTCTACTTCCTGCGGACACAGTCTCTTGTCTGGGAAGCACCAGTTGCTTGGATTCCACCAGCCCACACTAGCTGGCTCTCTGAGTGCCATTTGTTGGCTGCTGGTGTTCTTTTTTTTTCTGCTTCTTTTGATTTCTTCCTTACCTCTCACCAACTCCCCCTCCTTTCGCTCAAATACCTGGCTCCGTGCGCCATCTTTGCATCATCCTGAGGGGCTGCAGAGCTCCATTCAAGTGTGAAGCTGCTTCCCAGTCTAGGCTGGTGGGATCCTGGGGCTTTTGTTCGTTTGTTTGTTTTGAATTTTGTTTGTTTTCTTTTCCTTTTCTTGAGTTGGGAGCCCTTTCTGGCCAGGCGGTGCTGCATAGCTTAGAATTTACTCCCTCAGCTTGCAGAAACATGCAGAGGGATCCCTGAGGGCATTTCTTTTTTTGTTGTTTTTTCTTTTTTTCTTGTTTTTTGGGGGGCTTTTCCTGTTTTTTTTTTAATTTGTTATCTTCTCTCTCTTTTTCACTTTTTGTCTTTCTTCATTACTCAGTTTCTGGTCTCTCTATATCCTCCTTCTCTTTCTGTTGCCTGAATACCTGGCGTTGTATACCTCTATGCCTTCTAGCCAGGCTGTACTGCAACACCTGAGAAAAACTTCCCCAGACCTCATAGACGCACCAGTGGGATCCCTGGGAACTTTGCTGTTCTATTCCCTTTCCGATTTTTATTTATTCATTCATTTCCTTTCTTTTTGTGTTCTTCCTCTTCCCCTTTTTTTTTTTCTCCGTTTCATAGTCTCTCATCTCTCCACTCCAATGGCAAGCTCCCCTAGCATTCTTTTTTGTTTGTATGTTTTTGGCTCCTGTTCCTCTCTCCTCTCTCCCATATCCATCTTAGCTCCACACATAACAATCTCCCCGCTACATCCTGCCTACGTGCACCGTGCACTTAACATCACACCACCAAGCAGCACAGGCACGGCCTACTGGAACCTGCCCTGCACTGAGTACCAACCCACCCTGGTGGCTGTAGTAAGTGCCACAAACAACCCATCCCAGTAACTCCTCTTCAGCTAGACCTGCCCTGCTGTACCATATCTGAGTTACTGACCCCGCCAATTGGAGAAGGAGGTGAAAAGTATTGTGCCCACAGACGAGAAAACAACGAAGAACACACAGTCTGCCTACTCAGACACAGTCAGATTTTTTTTTTAAAAAAGGGACAAAACAAATAAATCTACAATCAATAAACGAGAAAAATAACTACTGAATGCCCTGAAGACAGCGGACAATATCAAAATATTTCCAAAAACAGGATGGTTCCAGTAGGCGTCCAAAATAAAACACCAGATGACTTTCCAGTGGAAGAAAATGCACTAGAACTACCTGATAGGGAATTCAAATCTCCAATACTCAGAATTCTCCAAGAGCTGAGGCAAAAAGCTGCAAACTTGAGGATAAAATAGACAAATCCATGGAAAATACAGACAACAAATTGGAAGAATTCAGGAAAATAATACAGGAACAAAATGCCAAAATAAATTCACAACTAGAAATTATACAAAGACAACAATTAGAAATCCAAAAGATAAACAACAAGATTTCAGAAATTTACGGTATCATAGAAGGGCTAAGAAGCAGATCTGAAATGGAGGAAGACAGGATCAGTGGAATTGAAGACAAACACTTGGATACAACTCTCTCTGTTTCAGGAAAACTCAGAAAACAGAAGAAAGAAAAATGAAGAGACCCTGAGAGTTACGTGGCATACAATCAAAAGCAAAAATTTGCAAGTGATCGCAATTCCAGAACAGGGGGAGAAAACAGAAAACACAGAGAGGATCCCTGAAGAACTGCTGACAGAAAACTTACCCAATATCATGAAAGATGAAAAGCTGGTCATCCAAGAAGCTCAACGAACCCCATATAGGAGAGACCCCAAAAGAAAATCACCAAGGCATATCATAATCACACTCACCAAAACCAAAGACAAACAAAGAATCCTGAGAGCAGATCGTGAAAAACAAGATGTCACATACAGAGGAGAAACAATAAGACTAAGCTCAGATAATTCAGCAGAAACCATGCAGGCAAGAAGGCAATGCGATCACAAATATAAAATCTTGAAAGAAAAAAATTGCCAGCCCAGAATAATATACCCTGCAAAACTCTCGTTCAAATTTGATGGTGAAATTAGATCATTTCCAGATAAACAGAAATTAAGGGAATATGTAAAAGTCAAACCAAACTTACATGAATTATTAAAGGGAGTTCTTCGATCTGAGGACAAACAACTTCAGCTCACAGGCAGAATCTAGGATGCAGGATCATACCGGCCAGATACCAATCTAGGAAATGAACTCTTGAGGACTATCCAAAACCAAAAGGATTACAACAGGAATCAGTAAATGACAACAACATCAAAACAATAAAAGAGGGAATAAACAGCATAGGTATAGAACCTTCTAATAGAGAGGAAGGAAGGCGATACCAAGTAATGGTAGACTGCTTCAAACTTAGAAAGATAAGGGTAAAATTCATGGTAACCACAAAGAAAGTTAACAAACATACTCCTTAAAAAAAAGAGGAAAAACATAAAAAGTCTCAGCAAAAACAAAACCTACAAAAACAAATGAAAAAAAATCCACAAAAAAAGTAACTCAGCACAAGAGAATAAGAAGAACAAAGAAAACTTCAGCACCTCAAAGAAAAGCACTACAAAAAGACAGCAACAAACTAACATCTATCAATAATTACACTGAATGTAAATGGACTCAATGCACCCATAAAGAGACGGAGAGTGACAGAATGGATAAGAAATCAGGATCCATCAATATGCTTTCTACAAGAGACTCACCTTACAAACAAAGATGTGAATTTATTAAAAGTCAAAGGTTTGAAAAAAATATATCAAGCTAACAACTACCAAAAAAGAGCAGGAGTGGCAATTCTAATCTCAGATAAAATAGACTTTAAAACGAAATCTACCATAAAAGACAAAGAAGGACACTATATAATGATAAGAGGATGATCCATCATGAAGACATAACCATAATAAACATCTACTCAACCAATGACAGGCTCCAAAATACATAAAACAAACTCTAACAACACTGAAAAGAGAAATTGACAGTTCCACAATAATAGTAGGAGACTTCAACACACCACTCAGTAAAGGACAGAACAACTAAGAAGAAACTCAGCAAAGATACAGAAGACCTAAAGGGCACGATCAGCCAACTTGACCTCATAGACATATATAGAACACTCCATCCAACCACTGCAAAGTACACATTCTTTTCCAATGCACATGGAACGTTCTCCAGAATAGATCACATCTTAGGCCACACAGCAGTCCTCAACAAGATCCAAAATGTTGAGATAATTCAAAATGTCTTCTCTGATGACAATGCCATCATGGTAGAAATTAACACTAGAAAGAGCAAGGGAAAAAAATCAATTACATGGAAACTGAATAACACCCTGCTTATACATCACTGGGTAATAGAAGAAATCAGAGATGGAATCAAAAAATGCCTGGAATCAAATGAGAATGAAAACACATCATACCAAAACCACTGGAATACAGCAAAGGCAGTCCACAGAGGACAATTTATAGCAACAGATGCACATATCAGAAAAGAAGAAAGGGACAAAATCAAAACATTAACTACAGAACTCAAACAAATAGAAAGAGAATAGCAAAAAAAGCCCAGAACCACCGGAAGAAAGGAAATAGTAAAGATCAGAGCAGAAATAAATGAAACAGAGAAAACAAAAACAATAGAAAGAATCAACAAAACCAAAAGTTGGTTCTTTGAAAGAATCAATGAAATCGATAAACCACTGGCCAGACTTACAAAAGAAAAACAGGACAGGGCACATATAACCCAAATAAGAAATGAAATGGGGGACACTACAACAGACCCAACTGAAACAAAAAGGATTATAACAGAATATTATGAAAAACTATACTCCAACAAATTTGAAAACCTAGAGGAAATGGATAAATTTCTAGAAACACACGGCCTACCCAAACTACAACAAAGTGAAGTTGAAACTCTGAACACACCCATAACAACAGACGAGATTGAAAAGGTAATAAAAAAAATCCCAACCAAAAAAAGCCCTGGCCCAGATGGCTTCACTGGAGAATTCTACAAAGCATTTACACAAGAGCTTGTACCAGTACTACTCAAGCTATTTCAGAGCATAGAAGAGGAAGCAACACTTCCAAATTCATTCTATTAAGCCAGCATAACGCTCATACCAAAACCAGGCAAAGACGTCACAAAAAAAGAAAATTACAGACCAATATCTCTCATGAATATAGATGCAAAAATTCTCAACAAAATTCTAGCCAATAGAAGTCAGCATCATATCAAAAAAATAATACACCACGACCAAGTAGGATTCATACCAGGTATGCAAGGATGGTTCAACATTAGAAAATCAATCAACGTAATCCACCACATAAATAAAAGGAAAGAAAAGAATCACATGATCATCTCAAATGACCCAGAAAAGGCATTTGACAAAGTCCAACACCCATTCCTGATAAAAACTCTCAATCAAATAGGTATAGGAGGGAAATTTCTCAACATAATAAAGGGCATCTATGCAAAACCAACAGCCAACATCATTCTTAATGGAGAGAGGCTGAAAACATTCCCCTTCAAAACAGGAGCAAGACAAGGATGCCCTTTATCACCACTCCTATTTAACATTGTGCTGGAACTTCTAGCTAGAGCAATAAGGCAAGAAAAAGAAATAAAGGGCTTCCAAACTGGTAATGAAGAAGTGAAACTGTCCTTGTTTGCAGATGATATGATACTATACACAGAAAACCCTAAAGGCTCCACAAGAAATCTACTGGAACTAATAGAAAGATTCAGCAGAGTAGCAGGATACAGGATAAACATTCAAAAATCAGTTGGATTCCTATACACCAATAAGGAGACCGATGAAAAGGAAATCAGGAAAACAATACCATTTTCAATAGCCCCTAAAAAGATAAAATACTTAGGAATAAATCTGACCAGGGATGTAAAAGACCTATACAAAGAAAACTACAAAACACTACTGCATGAAACCCAAAGGGATCTACATAAATGGAAAAACATACCATGCTCATGGATAGGCAGACTCAACATTGTGAAAATGACAATTCCACCCACACCAATTTACAAATACAATGCAATCCTGATCCCAGTACCAACAACATTCTTCAAAGAGATCGAAAAACAAATCATTAACTTTATATGGAAAGGGAAGAAGCCCCGAATAAGTAAAGCACTAATGAACAAGAAGAATAAAGTTGGAGGACTCATACTACCTGACTTCAGAACCTACTATACAGCTACAGTAGTCAAAACAGCCTGGTACTGGTACAATGACAGATACATTGACCAATGGAACAGAATTGAGAACCCGGATGTAAATCCATCCACCTACGGTCACCTGATCTTCGACAAGGGCCCAAAGTCCATCAAATGGGGAAAAGACAGTCTTTTTAACAAATGGTGCTGGCAAAACTGGATAGCCATCTGCAAAAAAATGAAACAGGACCCATACCTCACGCCGTATACAAAAAGTACTTCAAAATGGATCAAAGATACCTGAATATAAAGCCTAAAACTATAAAGTTCATAGAAGAAAAAATAGGACCAACACTACAGGCCTTAATACACGGCATAAACAGGATACAAACCATAACCATCAACACACAAACCCCAACTGATAAGCTAGATAACTGGGATCTTCTAAAAATTAAACACCTATGCTCTTCAAAAGACTTCACCAAAAGAGTAAAACGAGAACCTACAGACTGGGAAAAATTTTTTGGAAAGTACAAGTCAGACAAAGTTCTAATCTCCATAATCTACATGAAAATCCAACACCTCTACAACAAAAAGACAAATAATCCTATTAAAAAATGGGCAAAGGAAATGAACAGACACTTCACCAAAGAAGACATTCAAATGGCCAACAGACACATGAGGAAATGCTCGCGATCACTAGCCATTAGAGAAATGCAAATTAAAACCACAGTGAGATACCATCTCACCCCGGCATTACTGGCATGAATCAAAAACACTGGAAATAACAAATGTTGGAGGGGCTGCACGGAGATCGGAACTCTTGTGCACTGCTGATGGGAATGCAAAATGATACAACCATTTTGGAAAATGATATGGCACTTCCTCAGAAAGCTAGAAATAAGACATACCATTCAATCCAGCAATCCCACTCCTAGGAATATATCCTAGAGAAATAAAGAGTCATCACTCGAACAGACATATGTACACCTAAGTTCATGGCAGCATTGTTCACAACAGCAAAACAATGGAAACAACCTAGATGCCCATCCACAGATAAAAGGATAAACAAACTCTGGTACATACACACAGTGGAGTCCTATGCAACAAGAAAGAACAACAATGAATCTGTGAACCATCTCATAACATGGATGAAACTGGAGGACAATATGCTGAGTGAAATAAGTTAATCACGAAAGGACAAATATTGTATGAGTCCTCTATTGTAAAAACTGATGAAGAAGTTCACACACAAAATGTAACCATCTTTATTGGTTACCAGGGATGGGAGGGGTGGGGGGGAAATACTAAATAGGCAATAGATAAGTGGTATCTTGGGTGAAGGGTGAGACAATGCACCATACAGGGGAAACTAGCACAACTTGGAGAAGGATAGGTCATGGAAGCCCACTAGACACATCCAAACTCCCTGAGGGACTGAACTGCTGGATGGAGGGCTGTGGGGACTATGGTCTTGGGGAACATCTAGATCAATTGGCATAACACAGTTTATAAAGACAATGTTCTACATTCTACGTTGTTGAGTAGCGTCTGGGGTCTTAAAAGCCTACGAGCGGCCATCTAAGATACTCCACTGGTCTCACCCCTTCAGGAGCAAGGGAGAATGAAGAGAACAGGATACAAGGAAAAGATGAGTCCGAAGGACTAATTGTCCACAGCTACCAAGGCCTCCACCAGACTGAGACCAGTATAGCTAGGTGGTGCCCGGCTACCACCACTGACTGCTCTGACCAGGATCACAACAGAGGGTTCTAGACAGAGCTGGAGAAGGATGTAGAAAATAATTCTAACTCACAAAAAAAAGACCAGATTTACTGGCCTAAAGGAGACTGGAGAAACCCCGAGAGTATGGCCCCAGACACCCTTTTAGCTCAGTGGTGAAGTTATCTCTGAGGTTCACCGTTCAGCCTGGGAGTGGACAGCCCCGTAAAACCAAATGGGACTAATGAGGTACAGTAGTCCACCGACAAGGGCCAGAAGGCAGAAGGGGACAAGGAAGCTGGTGATAGGGAACGCAAGGATGAATAAGGATATTGTTGATGTGTTGTGAGATTGTTCACCATTGTCATAGGGCAACATTTGTAGTAACTGTTAAATGAGAAACTATTTTGTTCTGTAAGCCTTCATCTTAAGTGAGAATAGCAGCACAATTGGAAGAGCGTAGTCAATGTCACTGAACTGTGCATGTAGAAATTTTTGAAATGGTGTATCTTTGGCTATGTGTATTTTCACCAAAAAAAAAAAGGTTGAGAAGTTAGAGGGTTGACATGTTGTGGGGCTGCTAACCAATGCCATGAACAATATGTGTACTACTGTTTCATGACAAACTATTTGTTCTGTAAGCCTTCACCTGAGGTACAATTAAAAAAAAGAAAGAAAGGAGGAGACACTAAATCTGGAAACTGTATACCACAGGGACAACTGACAGCACTGAAAAGCAGGTGCATTGGGAGGATGGCCAAAAGGAGTTAGCATGGTGTTCACTGATAAGGTTGACACAAAGGTATAGTTGTCAAACTTTGCTGGCAAAAGGAAGCTGGGACATCATAAAAGGCTGAAAATGAGGCTTAGACTGAAACTAAAAGGAAAACTGAAGAGTTTGTTACTAACCTAGTTACTATCAAACCTAACAGACTAAGAGCAAGTTTATACTTTCATGAATCATGCGTGTCCCAGCCCTTTTACTTTCATGGAAACACATTATAGTGCTTGTATGTGAAGAAATACAACTTCAACAGAGCCACTGGGAAAAACACTGAAGAGCATTTTTTGGCCCAGCCCCACAAAACTGTGCTCTAGCTCCTCTGTCAGACCTCTCCAACAGGAAATCTTTTAAAGCAATGTTTTAGCTCTGCCACTGACATCTCCTCATAAACTAATGTGATGTTTGGCATGGAAGGCTGTTTATTTAGGTGTGTGAAGGTTCTGGCTGTTAACTGAGAGAGAAGTTATTTCTCTCCCTTCAGAGGCCATTGAGTACTTATTTGACAGAAGGCAAGTGAATGCCCATTACACAAAAGAAGGGCTGGGCCAGACTTCCACGTGGATTTGTCTCTGGCACTTCCCTCCCTCCTCTCCTGGCTGGAATCCCCGTCCCATGCCTTATGCCTTACCTGTCTTCCTACAAACACTCAGTTATTAAACCTAGGCTCTTTTTGTCAGCATTTTGCTGTTATCTAATTGTCAGCTGACACTCTTTCTCTCTTCCATCCTCTCAAGCAGGTTCTAGCTGATAAGTGTTCCCAGGAACATTTTAATTTTAATGGGTGTTTAAGAACGTTGAAAGAAATTTAGAACTTAAAGGAATGAAATCCAACTGATAGAATTTGGGGTTCCATGATGGGTCCAAGAAAGACGTTTATAGGCTCACACAAGTTAGTCAATCATCCCATGAAATTAACCACCTACTACTCCTGCATTCAAGGAAGAGATAGCCATTCCTCAGAAGCAGACAGGAGAAAGAGATAATAGATATATATGGATATAGAGATATATGGATATAGAGATACAGTGTCATGCACACCAAGTCTGTAAGTTTCTTTTTTTTTTTAACATTGAAAGGATTGATTTTCAAGAATATACAATCTTTGCAAATGTTTGCCTCAATCATACCTTAGCTTGCTCCAGAGTCACCATGAATCATGAATTAAGTTTTTATTCTGCATTAATAGCTCATTTCCAACAAGAATCTTCCAGAGTAGTGTCATTAGGCAGTCAGGTGACCTTCAGTGAGAGCAAGTGCTTAAGATTCCATGAATCCAAGCTGAGTGTCAGAAACAGGAAGCCTCTGACTACATGCCTCCATACTCTTTTTTTTTTTTTTTTTTATCCTGAAGAGAGTGGACACCCCACAAGGCATCACACCTCAGCCAGATACCCCAGGGATAGTCAACACAGGCTATAAATTTAAATCATTTAAGCCCAGTAAAGTAGCTGCCTTGAGGTAGAAAGACAATGGGATGATATGCAGAGTTGAGAGAAATGAAAGCAAAGGCAGACTAGGAAGAGGAAAGTGTATCAAGCATTTAGATGAACCGAAAAAACAAATGGTAGAATACAAATTATTCTTCTGTAGCTGTCACAAGAAGATGGTGGGTATTTTTTTTAAGCCTTAAAGTGGAGGTCTTCAGGCCAGAACAACTATGGAACTGAAAAAATAGCCAATAATTCAGGGCCTTACAATTGCCAACATTCTCCCTTCCACTCCTCTCCCACCTCAGCACCAGCAATGAGCAACACATTAAAAAGGTATTTAGACTATCAGGAAATGTGACTGATTTTTTTACCCCGCTGTAAAAGTCCACTACTTGCTGGAACAAAAAGCAAATGCTTTCCTCACATCCAGGTCTGTTCTTCTTGTAGAACATTTGCATTAGTTTAACACCATCAAGGGATAGCCTTGTCTCGCCACAGAAACAGGTAAAGCAATTTACATCTACAAAAAGGGTTTTGGCTTTTCTCTGTTCTCCTATCCCTCCATAACCCATTAGAATCTCACTTGAGACTAGAAAACCTCATGATGGAAAGTTAACGCAAATGGTGTATCTATTTACAAGACCAAAATGTAATGAAGAAACCTGAAAGCATGTATTACGTGAGAACTGAGATTTTGGGGATGGGAGCAAAGCTGGGTAGAGATAATCAGTTTGGAACAAATGGGCTACATTTAGTACTCTCTTTTTCTATCCATCAAACTAACAGTTAAACAGTCACTGGGACAGAAATGCTCATTCATTACTGAACTAGGAAAAGAAAGGCAGAACTTGGAGCCACAGGCCAGAAAAGAGGATCAGGTACCTCTTAATTTAGGGTGGACTGCAGATGGTAAAGTGATTACTATTAAGAAGTAATATAATCATTTACTTAAGGTGAAAGGTCACATTTCAGTCTATAACTTTACTAGGAAAAGAGTAATCAGAAAATGACATTTTTAAACGAATGACAAAAGGGCCAGATATAATTATAAATCACTGCATAATGTACATTCTGAATTGAGATTTTACATTATGCAACTCTATAGACTCTTTCAAATCCACCAAAATTAACTGAGCCTTTGAAGGTCATAAATTCAGTATAAAAGGATCAGTAATTAAATCTAAGCAACATCTCCCAAGAGCATTTGCAAAAACGAAAGTTACTATCTCCAGTTCACAAGGTATAGCTTATGGTTAGGTTAGTTCAATGGTAACTTTCTATTGTTTTTCTGAGTCCCTGTGAGGTCAAATTGCACGGGATAAAAAAGTGAGGGAGGCATTGTATTGGCTTGCTGTAATTTGGTTTATTACTTCACTCTTGGAATGGAAATTGGATATAAGAAGGCTCTTTCCTGGAAGCTTTCAGGGAGAGGCAAAATTTATGGTAGTGGTACCTTTTTCGTGGCTGTTCTGTGTTTTTTGAGACCAAGGAACATCTGGAAGAACTGTGAGTTCTGTGGGGAGAGTGGAGGGACTTGAAGGGATATACGTGCCCTATGGTCTGATTATTAGGATTTAGGTTTCTTTCTAAAATGTTTATGTTGTGTTCCAAAATAGTTCCAAAAAAAATTGCTGGAGTTTTTTCTATTAGAGGCTATTGTTCTTCTACATTCCACAGTTAGTTCTTTATATTAGACCGAAGGCACCTTGATCAGGACTCCTGCTACCTTGGTTTCTTTTGGAGGAAGAAAAGGAAAAGCATTTACCATCAGTCCCGGAGTAGTTTAATAAATGAAGGAGGAAAAAAGTATCCCAAGGGCCAAGACAAAGGTATGTTTGCTCTATCAATTCTCTACTCAATAAGAGACAGATATTTTATTAACTATCTGAGCAAAAAAGAGAGAGATGCCAAGAATACTACTGCTCATGTTCTGGGGATAATAAACATTTTATAATTCTAACCAGCCAACATAATATGTTCCACATACTGAACTTACTAAGGCAGGAAAACACTTAAACTTTCTCCAACAAATTGAGTCCTCTTCTTAATCTCTGTAATATCTATCATACTACAACATCCATTTGGCAATCATTTGGCCACCATTTCTATCCCACTCCCCCATACAGAGGCTGCACGAGGCACATATATGAGATCGCCACCTTCAAATTTTCCAGAAGGGAAAGTAGGGCACAAGTCTTCTCTCCTCTTGGACGTCTGAAAACTCAGGGGAATTTTATTGTGTCCTTTGCCCATCCCTACTCCCACTGGGATACTGACAGCAGAGCACAGAGCTACTAAGCTCTCTCTAACTCTCCTCTTCCTCTCTAAACACTCCTCGCCTTTGCCAATACAAAGGGTATTTTACCTTGTCTGGAAACAGGAAGAAAAACGTGTTCAATCTGTTGACATCCCTTTTTCAAATCATCTCTACCTCACTTGGGATGGGGCCTTGTGAAGTTAGAAGCTACAAATTTGGCATCTGCTGTTTACACACAAAAAAGCAACAGCTGACCTTTGGTATAACTGCCAGATGGGGTATGACTGCCAGCTACATTAACAGAGTAAGAGCCCATTAATTAAACTTCACATTTCATCCCACCACAGATCTTTTGTATTCACTGTCAAATGCAACGCCTGAACGTGGTAAAGGCCCAAAAAGTTCTGTGATTTATGATTAATGAAATTATCTTGGGCATATTTTATATTAAAGTTGATACTAGACGGTTGTGATTATCAATCTTTCCCACCAGAATACTACTAACAGCAGAGGTAATGGATGGTTTCTACAGTAAAGAACACAGTCCTTCAAAGACTTGTGTTTTATTTTAAAAATGCATATATACCCCGTTTGATCTTAATGATTACCAGAAATATCAGTGGCCCAAAGTACTCATTCTCCCAAATATTCTAGCCAAGATTTGACTATATTTCCAAATTGTATCTTCTTGTATCCATCTCCCTATTTAAAAATAACTATGACTCCCAGGGCCTGTAAGGAGAATTCTTTCCCTCCATCAATTCAAGACAAGCAATCTCTTGGTACCTCTGGCATACCAATTCCCAATGCTCTAACCCTTCCTTTCCTATCCCCCATAGTCTAACAAAGACACTGAACCACAGGCATAATCATTTGAACAGTTCTTCAGATGGAGGAAAAAAATCACCCGTTTACAAAAGATACAAATCAGCGTGTCCTTCACAAACACAAAAATGAATATAAATAGCAATGCTTTTAAACCTAGCCAAAGGAAACTATCCAAGATTAATCTATATCTATAGAATTTAGATCAACATTCTAAATCTAAATGCAGCTCACCAATATAAAAATTCCTTCCTGTATCCATAGAAATAGACATCATTACTAACCTAAGGCCAATAGATAGCATATGGTAAGTGAATGAGACAAACTGCTGGTCTCTTGCCAACCACATGGTAGACTCTTACAAAAAAATTTTTGTTTTTGTTGATGGATTGTTTTATTCTAAGGTATTCCTCCATTGGAGTGACATATGCTTATTGAAGAGAGATTTTTTTTTTTCTTTTAAATTAAAGAAGGCCCATGAGCCAGGAAATTTTGGTACTCCATTTAGAAAAAAGAATCTCTACAGAAGTTTGCATAGAAAAAAGTTTTAAAGACACTTTGCTGGATGTTTCACAAACATTATTTGATTTAATCATCACTAACATGGTCTGAGGAGTCCCTGGGTGGTGCATATAGATAATGTGCTCAGCTACTAACCAAAAATTTGGCAGTTTGAGTCCATCCAAAGGTGCCTTGGAAGAAAGGCCTGGCAATCTACTTCTGAAAAATCAGCCACTGAATATCCTATGGTGCACAGTTCTACCCTGACACACATGGGGTCGCCATGAGTTGGAATCGACCCAACAGCAACTGGCTTGTGTTTTTTTGTTTTTTTAACATGGTCTAAGGCTCAGAAGAAAATAAGAAACATCCAAATTCATTACGCTTCATCATCTTGATGATGGCTATATTCTAGCAGGAGCCTTCCTATGGGCTACAAACATGGAAAGTTAACAAAATTAAATGTGTACCAATCTTTTGTCATTTTAGCCCCAACAAAATATGCATAATGAATGAAGGATTTCTATGAGTAAAATACCACCAATTCTCATTACATGACTCAGAATGATAAACAGGACACATACCTTCATTTTCTAAACTGAAGAAATTTCCCTCATGCATTACAACTTTTCAAACGTATAAAGATGCTATTGTGTTTAATAAAATACACTTTCACTAAAAAGCTTTACTTAACCCATAGTAGCTTTTATCCACCTTGGATTCTCTTTAAAAACACACACTAAAACTAAAATTATTACGTGTGTGTGTTGGGGGGTGGCAGGGAGATGGCATTTTGACATTTAACAATGGTCCTCATTAAAATGAAACATTCATAGCTGCTATGTGATTCGTAGTACAACTTCTTTGTGGCACTCAAGTTGTTACACAACTTCACATAAAAATGACATGCAATGTCTGCAATCAGCATAATGGTGAACAACTAGCACGTGAATATAAGACAGCTAACAGAATATTAAAGAGCTCATCTGAACAAATATCAAAACGAACACTTACATTCATAAAACTGCTACTTGCTTCTCTTTTTTAAGCACTGAATGAATTTTAAGATGTTGGAATAGACTTGTTAGCAGACTCTGACACAATCTCTTCCACTGGAGATCTAATAAGAGAACAAATGAGAGACTAGGTTAGGTGGTGCACTGGGCAGTCATGCCTGGTGACTTTGAATGTGCTAGATGGTGTTTTAAACTCACTTTCAGTCAATGATTAATAAAAACACAAGACAATCATTCCTTATTCATAATGGGCTATTAGTTTCATACTTGGAAACTTTATTAAACTCTGTGAATTTCAAGTAAAAATTTTAATAAGAAACTTTTAATTTCCGAAAAAATGACATGTCAGGTTCACTCAAGTAGTTCCAGGGTGGAGAAAAAACTGGCACAGAAATTGTAAGGGCTTCCTCCCACTGAATATTCAAAGCAAAAAGAGTCATCAGAGACCTTCTGAAGGAGATTCAAGTTTCTTGGAGTATTTATTTCAGGGACACAATAGCCAAAGGGCTCAAAAACGTACACAGGAAAGAATTTTGAGTAATTGAAAGGCAATAACAAAGCTAACTTTTCTTCTTTGTTTGTGCATTGTTGTAGTTTAAATGAACTTTACATTTCAAGTTAGTCTCCCGTACAAAAATTTATACATATGTTGTTATGTGACCCTAATTTCTCTCCCCACACTGTGACAGAACACTCCTCCTTTCCACCCCTGATTCCCCATGTCCATTCAACCAGCTCCTAACCTTCTCTGCCTTCCCAGCCCACCTCCAGACAGAAGCTAACCATTTAGTCTCTTGTATCTACTTGAGCTAAGAGGCACACTCTTCATGAATATCAATTTATGTCCCACAGTGCAGTCCAATACCTGTCTGAAGAGTTGGCCTCTGAAATTGTTTTAGTTCTGGGCTGATAGAGAATCTGGTGGCCATGATTTCCAAAGTTCCTCCAGTTTCATTCAGACCATTAAGTCTGGCCTTCTTACCAGAATTTGAGCTCCGCACCTCAACTTTCTCAAGTTCCATCACGGACTCTGTTGTGTTCCCTGTCAGGGCGGCCATCGGTGTTAGCCAGGCCCCATCTAGTTCTTCTGGTCTCATGCTGATGAAATCTCTGGTTTATGTGGCCCTTTCTGTCTCTTGGGCTAATACTTTCCTTGTGTCTTTGGTGTTCTTCCTTCTGCTTTATTCTAGGAGGTTGGGACCAATTGATGCTTCTTAGATGGCCGCTTGCAAGCTTTTCAAACCCCAGATACCACTCACCAAAGTAGGATGCAGAACCTTTTCTTAATAAGCTTTGTTATGCCAATTGACCTAGATGTCCCCCGAAGGCACGGTCCCCAGACTCCTACCCTGCTACTCTGTCCCTCAAAGTGTTCGACTGTATTCAAGAAACTTTTTAGCTTTGGTTTAGTCCAGTTGTGCTGACTTCCCCTGTAGTGTGTGCTGTCCCTCCCTTCATCTAAGATAATTCTTATCTAGTATCTAGTTAGTAAATAACTCTCACCCTCCATCCCCATCCTCGTAACCATCAATAAATGTTTTCTTCTGTGTTTAAACCTTTTCTTGAGTTTTTACAATACTGGTCTTATACAATATTTGTCCTTCTGTGACTAACTAAATTCACTCAGCATAATGCCCTCCAGATTCCTCCACGTTATGTTTCACAGCTTCATTGTTGTTCTTTATCGTTGCGCAGTATTCCATCGTGCGGATATACCAGAATTTGTTTATCCATTCGTCCACTGATGGGCACCTAGGTTGTTTCCATCTTTTTGCTATTGTGAACAGTGCTGCAATGAACATGGGCGTGCATATATCCATTCCTGTGACGACTCATTTCTCTAGGATATAACCCAAGGAGCGGGATAGCTGGATCGTATGGTATTTCTATTTCTAGCTTTTTAAGGAAGCACCAAATCGATTTCCAAAGTGGTTGTACCATTTTACATTCCCACCAACAGTGTATAAGTGTTCCAATCTCTCCACAACCTCTCCAGCATTTATTATTTTGTGTTTTTAGGATTAATGCTAGCCTTGATGGGGTGAGATGATATCTCATTGTAGTTTTGATCTGCATTTCTCTAATGGCTAATGATCGTGAGCATTTCTTCAGTGGTCTGTTAGCCACCTGAATATCTTCTTTGGCAAAGTGCCTGCTCATATCCTTTGTCCATTTTTTAACTGGGTTATTTGTCTTTTTGTTGTTGAGGTTTTGCAGTATCTTCCAGATTTTAGAGATTAGACACTGATTGGATTTGTCGTAAACAAAAATTTTGTCCCAGTCTGTAGGTGGTCTTTTTACTCCTTTGGTGAAGTCTTTTAATGAGCATAAGTGTTTGATTTTTAGGAGCTCCCAGTTATTTAGTGTCTCTTCTGGTGCTTCTGCATTGTTACTTATGGTTCGTATTCTGTTTATGCCATATATTAGGGCTCCTAGAATTGTCCCTATTTTTTCTTCCATGATCTTTATCGTTTTCAATTTTATAGTAAAGTCTTTGATCCACTCTGAGATAGTTTTTGTGCATGGTGTGAGATATGTGTCTTGTGTCAATTTTTTGTAGATAGATATCCAGTTATGCTGGCACCCGTTGTTAAAGAGACTATCTTTTCCCCAATTAACGGACTTTGGGCCTTTGTCAAATATCAGCTGCTCATAGGTGGATGAATTTATGTCTGGATTCTCAACTCTGTTCCACTGGTCTATGTATCTGTTGTTGTACTAGTACCAGGCTGTTTTCACTACCATGATGGTATAATAGGTTCTAAATCAGGTAGGGTGAGGCCTCCCACTTTGTTATTCTTGTTGAGAAATGCTTTACTTATCTGGAACCTCTTCCCTTTCCATATAAAGTTGGTGATGTGCTTCTCCATCTCCTTAAAAAATGCTGTTGGAATTTGGATCGGGATTGCATTTTATGTGCAGATTCCTTTGGGTAGAACTGACATTTTCACAATGTTGAGTCTTCCTATCCATGAGCAAGGTATGTTCTTCCACTTATGCGGGTCTCTTTTGGTTTCTTGCAGTAGTGTCTTGTAGTTTTCATTGTATAGGTCTTTGACATCTCTGGTTAGATTTATTCCTAATTATTTTATCTTCTTGAGGGCTATTGTAAATGGTATTGATTTGGTGATTTTCTCTTCGAGGTTCTCTTTGTTGGCGTAAAGGAATCCAACTGATTTTTGTATGTTTATCTTGTATTCTGAAACTTTGGTGAAATCTACTATTAGTTCCAGTAGTTTTCTTGGGGATTCTTTGGGGGTTTCTGTGTATAAGATCATATCATCTGCAAATAGAGATACTTTGACTTCTTCCCTACCAATTTGGATGCCCTTTATTTCTTTTTCTAGCCTAATTTCCGTGGCTAGGACCTCCAGCACCATGTTGAATGAGAGTGGTGATAAAGGGCATCCTTGTCTGGTTCCCGTTCTCAAGTGGAATGCTTTCAAAGTCTCTCCATTTAGGATGATGTTGGCTGTTGTATTTGTATAAATGCCCTTAATTATATTGAGGAATTTCCCTTGTACTCCTATTTTGAGACTTTTCATCATGAATGGGTGTTGGACTTTGTCAAATGCCTTTTCTGCATCAATAGGTAAGATCATTTGGTTCTTGTCTTTTGTTTTATTTATGTGATGGATTATCTTGATTGTTTTTCTAAAGTTGAACTATCCCTGCATACCTGGTATAAATCCCACTTGACCACAGTAAACTATTGTTTTGATATGTTGTTGAATTCTATTGGCTAGAATTTTGTTGAGGATTGTTACGCCAATGTTCATGAGGGATAATGGTCTATAATTTTCTTTTTTTGGTTGTGTCTTTACCTGGTTTTGGTATCAGAGTTACGCTGGCTTCATACAATGAGTTTGGGAGTATCCCACCCTTTTCTATACTCTGAAATACATTTAGTAGTAGTGGTGTTAACTCTTCTCTGAAAGTTTGGTAGAATTCTCCAGTGAAGCCATCTGGACCAGGGCTTTTTTTTTTTTTTGGTAGTTTTTAAATTACCTTTTCCATCTTTTCTTTTGTGATGGGTTTATTAGTTGTTCTACCTTTGTGTTACTTTAGGTAGATAGTGAGTTTATAGAAATTTGTCTATTTCCTCTAGGTTTTCAAATCTGTTAGAGTACAATTTTTCATAGTTTTCTGTTATGATTCTTTTAATTTCAGTTGGGTCTGTTGTGGTATCACCCATCTCATTTCTTATACAGGTTATCTACTTCCTCTCCTGTTTTTCTTTTGTCAGTTTGGCCAATGGTTTATCAATTTTGTTGATCTTTTCAAAGAACCAAATTTTGGTCTTGTTAACTCTTTCAATTGTTTTTCTATTCTCTATTTCATTTAATTCTGCTCTAATTCTTATTATTTCCTTTCTTCTGGTGCCCAAAGGCTCTTGTGCTGCCCTCTTTCTACTTGTTTCAATTTTAGGGTTAATGTTTTGACTATGGCCCTTTCTTCTTTTTGGATGTGTGCATTTATTGCTATAAACTGACCTCTGAGCACTGTTTTTGCTATGTCCCGAAGGTTCTGGTAGGATGTGTTTTCATTCTCGTTTTATTCTATGAATTTCTTTATTTCATCCTTAATTTCTTCTACAACCCAGTAGTTTTTGAGCAAGTTATTGTTCAGTTTCCATGTATTTGATTTTTTTTTTTCCTTGCTTCCTACTTTTATGGCATTATGGTCAGAAAAGATGCTTTGTAATATTTTGATGCTTTGGATTTTGTTAAGGCTTGCTTTATGACCTAATATGTGGTCTATTCTGGAGAATGTTCCATGTGCGTTGGACAAAAAAGTATACTTGGCTGCTGTTGGGTGGAGTGTTCAGTGTATGTCTATGAGATCAAGTTGGTTGATCGCAGCAGCATTTAGCTCTTCTGTGTCTCTGCTGAGCTTCCTTCTGGATGTTCTGTCCTTCACCAAAAGTGATGTGTTGAAGTCTCCTACTACTATTGTGGAGCTGTCTGTCTCCTTTTCAATGCTGTTAGAGTTTGTTTTATGTATTTTGGAGCCCTGTCGTTGGGTGTGTAAATGTTTATTATAGTTATGTCCTCTTGGTGTACTGACCCTTTAATCATTATATATAGTGTCCTTCCTTATCCTTTGCAGTGGATTTTACTTTAAAGTCTATTTTGTCAGAGATTAATATTGCCACTCCTGCTCTTTTATGAGTAGTTTGCTGGATATATTTTTTTTCCATTCTTTGAGTTTTGTTTATGTCTTTAAGTCTGATGTGTGTCCCTTGTAGGCAGCATATAGACGGATCGTGTTTTTTTATTCAACCTGCCACTCTCTGTGTCTTTATTGGTGTATTTAGTCCATTTACATTCAGCATAATTATTGATAGGTATGAGTTTAGTGCTGTCATTTTGATGTCTTTTTTGTGTGTTGTTCACAGTTTCTTTGTTCCACTTAAATTTCTGGGCTGAGTCATTTTTTTGTTTTTTTAATGTATTTTCATATGTTTCATTGTTGTTGATTTTGTATTTTCTGAGTTTTTTTATTTTGACTTGCAGGATTGTTATTTTCCTTTGGGGTAACCTAAATATTTACCCCTATTTTTCTAAATATGAAAGATCTATGTCTACATTTTTTAACTCCCTCTTTTTTGTTTTAATGTTATCTTTTACATACTGACATCTGTTTCCCTATTTTCAGTGTTTTAGCTTTGGTTTATTTTTGTGACGTCCCTATCTGGGTTGATATCTGGCTGCTCTGTCCTGTGTTCTAGTCTTGGGTTGTTATCTCACGTAATTGATTTTATAACCAGAGGACTCCCTTTAGTTTTTCTTGTAATCTTGGTTTGGTTTTTTGCAAATCTCCTAAACTTTTGTTTATCTGGAAATGCCCTAATTTCACCATCATATTTGAGAGACAGCTTTGCTGTATATATAATTCTTAGCTGGCAATTTGTTTTCCTTCAAGCCTTTATATGTGTCATCTCATTGCCTTCTTCCCCTCATGGCTTCTGCTGAGTAGTCTGAGCTTATTTTTATTGACTCTCCTTTGTAGATAACTTTTCGTTTATCCCTAGCCACCCTTAAAATTCTCTCTTTATCTTTGGTTTTGGCAAGTTTGATTATAATATGTCTTGGTGACTTTCTTTTGGGATCTACCTTATGTGGTGTTTGATGAGAATCTTAATAGATATCTTCTCATCTTTCATGATATCAGAGAAGTTTTCTACCAACAAATCTTCAACAGTTCTCTCTGTATTTTCTGTTATCTCCCCTTGTTCTGGTACTCCAATCTCTCATAGGTTATTCCTCTTGATAGAATCTCCAATAATTTTTAGGGTTTCTTCATTTTTTTAAATCCTTTTATCTGATTTTTCCTCAAATAAGTTGGTGTCAAGTGCTTTATTTTCAATCTCACTAATTCTGACTTCCATTGCCTCAATTCTGCTCCTATGACTTTCTATTGAGTTGTCTAATTCTGACATTTTATTGTTAATCCCCTGGATTTCTGATTGCTGTCTTTTATGGATTCTTGCAGCCCGTTAAATTTGTCATCATGCTCTTCTCTGATCTTTTTAATTTCCTCTATTGCAAGTTCTGCATTTTGCTTAATTTCCGTCCTAATCTCTTACAGAGTTCTGTATATTAATCTTTTGTATTCTGCCCCCAGTCATTACAAGAAACTTTCCTCCTCTGGAAAATTTTTAGATTCTTTATTTTGGGAGCTTGCTGAAGCCATCACGGACTGCCTCTTTATGTGATTTGATATTGACTGTTGTCTCCGAGCCATTAATAAGTTATTATATTTATTTTATGTTTGCTTACTGTGTCCTAGTTTCTTGTTTTGTTTTGGTATGCCCAAATAGGCTGTTCGTGTACACTGGTTTGATTACTGGCATCTTTGAAGCTCTAATGGCCTATAGATCTGTTACTATGTATGTGAGCTCAGGAGTCCACCCACTCCTCCTATATGTATTCAGCTCAGGTGCCTAGGTAGGTAGCCACCAAGTGTGTGGTGTAAGCTCTCACCTACAGACCTAGATAGGCATGGGTGTTTGATGTAGGCACAGGCATCTGGCTACAGCAGGGGGACATACTCTGAGCAAGGCAGGGGGATGACAGCCACCCCCGAATGTCCACGAGAAAGGCATGTTCCTGTTCCCTAGAGCACACAGGTGGGTAGGTTTTGCAGCTGGACTATGAACACCCAGTGCTGTTGGCTGTAAGGACTAGGGGGCACCTCTTATTCTTGGGCCCCTATTACAAGTGGCTTGGTGGCAGGGGTGGAGCCACCAGTCCTCAGGCCCCTGATGTGGGCAGGTGAAGACCCAGTTTAATGTGCAGAGCAGAGTCAAATGTCACAAACCTGCCACTTCACAGCTGAAATAGTTGAAGTTAGACTTTAGGTATGTACCCTGTTTTACTGCGGTAATGAGGGTCTACACTGTTGAAATGGGACCTATGCAGGAGGAAAGGCACTCAAAGTCTGTGGATCCCTTATGCCTGTGTCTAGGCAAAGAAGCTGTGCCTACCCTGAGTTCCTGGCTTAGGGGGAGCTGGCAGTTTATTTGTTCCCATGCTTGTTAATTTTTTCTCTCTCCAAGGCTGGGAGAATGGCTCAGGGTGTGCAAAGAATCCTACTTCCGGCCCAGGGACTCAGCAATTGCTGAAGCCAGTCCAGGAGCCAGTGCAGAGCAGGGAGCAGGGAGGTACATGGGAGAGAGTTTTTTTCCCTAAGGGGGGTGTTTTTGATCTGTGCAGTAGGCCAGACACAAGCAGTTACCTTTCGCCAGTTGAGGACTGCTTCTCACTGGTCCTGGGTGGCCAAGTAGACTCTTTGCCACTGGGTCTCTGACAGTGCAAAATAACACCTCCTGAACACCACTGCTGGCCTGCCTCACTGCTCACCCATGAGCTGATCAGGCCTGAAGGGCTCAGGCTCTCGCCAGGTCAGGTCTGGCTACTCCTCGCTGCTTCTGAACTGTCTCTCCCTCCCCCTGCCACTCAGTCCAGTTCCTCAACTTTGCCTTTGATATTCAGGGCTCCTAGAGTGTCATATATAATCGATTCACTTGTTTTTTCGGGTCTTTGTTGTAAGAGGGTCCACCGGAAGTATCTGACTACTCTGCTATCTTGGCCCCACCTCTCCAAAACAAACTTTTAAAAATGAATTATTTTTCTTCATACTTTGTGCACATATAAAGGGCAACAAATGCTGAGGCCTGAGAAAGGTAATAGATCCAGAAGAAAACACCCTAGGTTTTCCTATTTGAATCCATGTACTTCATTCAATCCATCTCTTATTTACAGAGGGCCCATCCTGCAGTGGGCGCTATAGTTAATGCAACACTCTAAGTTCACTATCTCATACCCTCTTTAGGGTGAGATGTGAGCCTAGCTCTCTTTGGCTAAAGACTGAAGCCATTTAAAAATAAAAGATTAGAACCCACTGGTTAACTTTCTTTCCTAAAGCAGTTGGGAAAAATCTTTTGCTGTAAACTGGGCTTAGCGAAAACAATGCATTGCTATCATCAAAAGACTTATATGGAACCTTAAAAGACTTAAGTGGAGCACAGGTTATTGTGTTTCTCTAGCAGCATCTAGAGAAGAAATTACCTAAACCAGCCAATAAAAAGTCTGACAACTTCTATCAGTACAAAATAAAAGTAATGGCTAACAACACTATACTAACTTTTTTCCTGAGGAAAAAAATGATCGGGGAAGTTGAAAGAGATTAACGGAGATGAGCATGCTATCTCTGTTAACAGATTCAATAACAGAATATGTATATAGCTAATATTTATTAAGCGCTTACTATATTCCAGCCAGAGTCCCTAGGTAGTGCAAACTATTAAAATGTTTGGCTGCTAACCGAAAGTTTGAAGGTTCAAGTCCACCCAGAGGCACCTCAAAGAAAGGCCTGGTGATCTGTTTCTGAACAAAAAAAAAACAGCCATGGAAAACCCTATGAAGCACAGTTCTACTCTGATATACATGGGGTCTCCATGATTTGGAACTGACTCAACAGTAACTGGTTTTGGATGTTCCAGGCACTGTACTAAACTATCATGCATTATGTCTTGTAATCCTCACAATAATACTATCATATGCCACCAATAAGGTACCACTATCATCCAAATTTTAAAGATAAATAAGTTGATATTTATAGAGAACTTGCTCATTTCCATTGCAAAGAAATAGCATGGCTCTGTTTACTTTCAAAGCCAGTGCACTTAAGCATTGCTCAAAACTGCTTCTATAGGATAGATGGCTTGTCTATACTTCTTGATGGCCATATTACATGGGATTAAATAGCACGTTAAGGCCCAGTTCAATACTACAAGCCACTCTAAGGACACAGAATATTAAAGAGACAGGGAAATAAAATGAAGAAACTGGGACTTTGAGAAAAAATTAAGTATGTAATCAGCAATTTTCCCTTAGTGTCCCTTATCCCTACAGGAAGATCAAGGAAGCATGAGTTTTTATACTACTTTGCTGTGTATTTTTTGTAGACTGACCTGTCAGCTATAATCCTTGCCATTATTATTCTGACTTCATCATTTAACAGAGTTCCTGGAATGTTGAATGAGTGAATGCTTGTCAATCTGCTTGAAGTGAATTCAAACTCTGTCCTAAGTATACTTGGAAGCTTTCTGAATGATATCCACCTCCTATTACCATATATTCTCGGTGGAATGCCAGTCAACATCCAATTAACCCTGCATGATATTGCTTCTCTCCCAGATTTCTCACCTAATAACAGGATAGGGTTTGCATTATGAAAACAGCAGGAATAATTTCTTTCTCAATTATCCAGTCTCCCTCTTAAGTAAAACTGGAGAAAAAACAAAGATGAACCACCTCTCTAACTTTTGCATTCACATTTCCTCAAAGTGAGGTTGAGATTTAATATCCTCAGACACCTGAAAAGTGAACATCAAATTCACCCTTGCCCAAAAAGGCATTCCATGCTTTTGTGATGCCTGCACTTAAACTTCTGCCAATGCACACTAAGCAGCCGTTTAACTTTCTGGCTGATTCCATCATATCCCAGGTTTATTATTTTTGGCCCTAGCTGAAAAGAAGGGAAAAAACATAGAACATATATTCTGGGAAGGTTCATGTTATCTGAAGACTAGAGGCCAAAATATAGAAGTGACTTGATTATGAAAAATAAAGTTTAAACAAATGAATTTATCCACATGTGAGCAAAAAATGGATGAAAAGCAGTAACCATTCACTCATTATGAACTATCCAGGCATAAGAAGGCAAGCACAAGGCAGAGGTAGTGGTGGTAATACTATAAGTACAGCTTCTACTAATGTAAACAGTGTTTATGACCCTATTCATAAGCCTTTAAAGACAGTTGTTAGCACTGGGTACCAAGTCAGGTTCTAGCCAGGGCCTGGCAGTAGAATAACTCTAACAGTTAATAAAATACACAGTCAGAACAGGATGTGAATTTATGCCTCCTGAGAATTACTTTATTCACAAATGACCATTTCAACAGCGTTTTTTGGCCACCTCTGGTGAAAGAAAGCACCTTGGGACTAGTTTGAAACAGGAAGAAGGGCAACTTGCCACCTTCTGACAGACATGGAGTCCTTTCTTGGGAAAGGAGTAGGACCTTGAGAAAATAGATTTTCTAATGGTACTAGAAGGAAACGTGGAAATGGATGGAAAAAAAATAAATAAAACTTTGTATTTCTAGGTTGTCACATAAAATGCATAAACTAAATGGACTCAAGGAACAATATAGATAAGAAAATTGTACTCATTCATGAACAAATAAAATTATACAGTCTTTCCTGTTGTTTTTAGAGTCCCTCGAAGTAAAAGGGTGGTCAAGGAACCGTGAGTTTTTATATTTCCTTGCAGTCTATTTATTCTGAGAGAATTCTGTCAGGTATAACCCCTAAGAATACATAAAATCCAGACTGCTTACAAACAGGTAAAAATTTCAAATGTTTCTGATACTCAATAGGGCTATAGAATATAGAAATGCTACTACTGTGTCTCTCAAAAGGCAATCACTGACAAGCATCATCTAGCCCCAAAAGTAAGCTATTGAACAATTAACTGATAAACACTAAATGAACGTCACCTTTAGCTCTACACTGTGTTGGGAACTGGAGAGTTCCATGAAAAGCGGAGAAGCAATTACATGCATTCTATGTGGTCTCTGTTCTCAAAGACTTTATAATAGTTGGGGACACAAAACTAATGCATATAAAATAATTTGGTAGCAAAGCAAGACACTGAATAATTAAGCCCCCAAATAAGTGATACAGAATAGGGGTTGTGAAATTTTACAGGGAGCTAATCAAGGCCTGGCACCAGGGAAAACTTTATTGAGCTCAAGTTGTACAAAAATAGTAGGTACCACTTACTAAGCATATACTAGATGTTAGGTGCTATTCTGAATACATTTCTTTAAAATACTTAGTAATCACAACAACCCCACAGGTTTCAGTTTTTTCTATTCTGCATATGAGGAAACTGAGGTACTACAGAGGTTAAATACAGAATTGCCATATCACTTTTGTCATAAATTATATGTGAGCCTGTTTTGGACTCTATTCTGTTCTACCGATCTATTTGTCTGTTTCTACCAGTATAACACTGTCTTAATTATTATACCTTTGCTCACATTTATATGCCTAACAAGCAACACAGGCAGGATTCAAAAAGAGACAGCCTAGCTCTAAAATCTCTACTCTGAACCACTGTGTTATTTGGAATTTGAGGAGGGGGATAATTTGAAAAGCTAGAGGAAGAAAGAAAAGGCATTATGGGCAGAGCATGTTTCTTCCAAGGACCTCTAGGATTGATCTGTCCTGTCTCCTTTCACTTCTACAGGCATCACATAATTTTTGACCAATTTCTTTCTGCTCTGGCACCCTGAGGAATATTAAATTGTCTGTTAGCTTTACCACTAATCTCAGTTTTCAGATTTTTTTTTTTTTATTACTAGTAAGCACAAAGTAAAAGACTCCTTCCTGTGTCCCCTCGTCTTTCTTTCACTTAGATCCTGAGGGAAAAAACCAAAACATTTTAAGGTCCCTCTGGGTTCACAAAAGGAGGACTTATCCATGTTGCAGAAAAATACTTACACAAAAAGCATCCTTAAAGCTTTTCTAAGAGAACCAAGTTTTGGGGATTGGGATGTGATTGGTGGACAGGGCAGGAGTGTGGCTGTCAGCACTGGGGCTAGTAGGGGAGATGCTGGGTTTCTCCTATCACCCTGTGAAGTCACTACCCTGTTACCTGCTGCTGTGCTCTGAGCTAGCACTGGGGTTAGCAGAAGAGGCAAAATTTGAGATGAAGGGAGATTTTAGGAAGCAGAATTGTAGTGAGAGAGAAAAATGTGGAAAAGAAGAAGAAAGCTAGCCATGCACTTTCTCTTGCAGACACCAAGTAACGACATCTGAAATCTTAACCTGGACTGTATTGTGGTGAACGTAAGAATAAATATGTGGAATAGGGGAAGGAAGAGCCTCGCAAGCAGAAGGATTTAATACAATGGGAAGTAAAGAGAAGGAAAAGAAAAGGAAAGATGACCACAGGGAGGGACAGGACAGGATAAAACCACAAAAGGTAATATATAGCTAACAAAAAATTATAAATATGAGCAAGTGTCATGACAGGCAATCAAGAGATATTTCACACTGAAAGAGGTAGAATTAATACAGCAATCTGAAAATATATACTAAGATCTTCAAAATAATAGTAATAAAATGGATCTGCTCAAACATGGTAGATTAAACACATGATTTTTAGCTTTCCTCCATCTGTTAAAAAAAACCCTCTAAAAAAATTAAATAGTTTAATTTTTAAAAGACATACACCCATAAGGATAAAGAAATAGGTGAGGAGAGGATAATAAATCATCCACATCAAATGTCTGAAAACTAAAAAGCAGATAAAGAGTGGAAACTGACAACATACTGGAAAAAGCAAAAAGCTAAGTAAGAGAGAGCAACAAGGAAGCAGAGCCACACTGTGGAAGCCCAGAAAGGATCAGGAACTAGAGGCACAAGGTATCCAAACATGAGAAAGGGTGGTAAACAGTCCATATGAAAAAACAGTTGTATTCCCACCAGGCCCCATCTCCTGCCATAGAAAGCCAGGAGACTTTCCTCCATCCCAGAAGAAGTCTGGATACTGAGTTTTATAAATAGATTGGACCTGACAGACTACGTACTCAAAGACATCGGCACAGCTGAAAACGGTAGTACCATACTGAAAACAAACAGGAAGGTAAGTAAAAGTCTACTACTCCACAATGCTAACAATGCTAAAAACTAAGCCAAATCTCTAGGGTAGGAGATAAAAAGATTCTTCTTTGGGGAAACATAACCCCCTCCGTTCCTCAAAGGAAAGGTCCTACTAAAGTCCTCTTAATGCTAAGAGTCAAAGAAAAAGTGCTTCAAAAATGGCCAGATCCTGCCTGACCATCCTACAATGAAGCATACTTTGACAAGCCCATTGACATCCACACATCTTCCAAATTACTTTTTATTGCCTCTCATTTAAATATAAATGGACAGCCAAATATCACGCAACACAGAAGAAAGCTTCTCACGTTAAATACCAACAAAAAACAAACTGGAAAAAAAGGAACACATGGGAAACACAATGATAAGTACAGAAACTTAAAAAATATCCTATGGTTAATATCCTCAGAGAGATAAGAAAAGATATTAAGATATTGAATACATGAAATAAGAATAAAATGTCATAAAAAGAAATATCCAGAGAATTAAAAAAAAAAGAGTTCTTGAAAATTTAAAATATGATAGAAATAAGTATTTTAGAAGGGTTAGACGATAAAGTTAAGAGGAACTCGCCCAGCAAACAGAAGAAAAAGACAGAGATGTGGATAACAGAAGATGATAAAAGTAATCTAAAGGATTAGACCAGAAGGCCAAGAAAACAGAGAGAGTAGAGAGAGGTAGCAGTCCAAGAAATAACGTAAGAAAATTTCTCATAATGGAAGGACACAAGTTTTCAGACTGAGTGGGCTCTCCTAGTGTGCCGTACAATAATGAAAAATAGGCCCCCAGCAGACATATTATCCTGAGTTTCTGAGTACTGGGGAGTAAAAATGTCCTAAAAGCTTCCACAGAGAAAACAAGGTCTCATATTTTTATTGATTAGAAATCAGAATGGTCCCCACCTTGCTAACATAAGACTAGCCACTTGGAGAAAATGGGATAATGTCTTCAAATTATGAGGGAAAATCATCTTAAATCTAGAATCTCATATCTGAATATAAGCCTAGAATAAGAATATTCCCTGACACACACACTCTCAAAAATGTAACTTTCCATTCACTTTTTTAGGAAGCTATTGGAGGCTGTAATCCAGTAAAACAAAAGAGTAAAACAAGAAAGAGGAAGATGTGGCATCCTGGAACAGGAGAAACAAGACAGCAGGGAAGTCCTGGGAGGACAGCTGTGTAGCAGTGCTAGAGGGCAACTACATCCAGATTGGAATAGGAGGATTCAGGAGGAATATCTACAAGAAACTTAGATTTCTGATGTATATTACTGAATTACTGAGAATTCAGGAATGAATATAGATGATGAAGAATTCAGGGGTGCATCTGAGATAAGTAGTTAAAAAACTAACCAAATGAAAAAGGCTATCATTAACTCTAGGGAAAACCAAAAATTTTAAAATGAAGGAAATAAACACACTACATGACTCAGGAATGAACAATCTTTATGTATTCATAGTAAAGAAAACACTAAACATTGTGGCACTGGAAATATGGAAAGAAAAAGAAAGCAAAATCCTCATATTCTTCATATTCCATAGAACAAATGTTGCAGTGTTGCTGTTGTTAGGTGCTGTCGAGTTGGCTCCAACTCTTAGCGACCCTATGTATAACAGAACGAAACGTTGTCCGGCTCAACATCATCCTCACAATTGTTGTAGAATACATAAAAATTAAGAAATATCAAATTAAACATATTATTTAAAAACATGGAGGTCAGTAACAGGCAGAATACCTAGAAGACTAGAAAATAGTTGCCACTGAAAAACAAGAACCAGAGGTGGAGAGAAGTGTAGTGGAAGACTACTAGTTTTATTTATATAAGACTTGTAGCATTATTTCATCTTTAAAATGATGCTTTTGATCCATAATTTCACAATGTGTTTGACAAAAAATTAATTTAAAACATTTAAAAGAAGACAATTTTAAAAGAAGGTAAGGTTAGCATCCATGAAACAAGACAGCAAGTTATGCACAAAAAGGCTATTAAACGTATAGTCACAAAATAAGAAGGGTCTAGAGGCAGGGCCAAGATTGCGGAGAAGTCAGAAGCTTTCAGTGGACTCTCTTACAACAAAGCCCCCCCCCCAAAAAAAGTGACTCATTTATATATGACAACGTAGGAGCCCTGAACATCAAAGGCAAAGCTGAGGAACCGGACTGAGTGGCAGGGGGAGGGAGAGACGGATCAGAAGCTATGAGGAGGTGCCAGAACTGAGATGACGAGAGCCTGAGCCCTTCAGGCCTGATCAGCTCGGGGGTGACCAGTGAGGCAGGTAAGTAGCGGTGCTTGGGAGGTGTATATCGCACTGGGAGAGACCCAGTGGCAGAGAGTCTACTCAGCCACCCAGAACCAGTGAGAAGCAGCCCTCAATCAGTGAAAGATAAGTACTTGTGTCTGGCCTACCACGCAGATCAAAAACACCCTCATTAGGGAAAAACCTGTCTCACATTTATCTCCCACTCTGTGCTCTGCACTGGGTCCTGGACCGCCTTCAGCTATTACCAAGTCCCCTTGGCTGGAAGTACAATCCGTCACACACCCTGAGCCATTCTCCTGCCCTTGGAGAGGGAACAAATTAACAAATGGGTAAAAATAAACTGTCAGCTTCCCTAAGCCAGGAACGCAGGGTAGGTACAGCTCCTTTGCTTAGACACAGGCATAAGGGATCCATGGACATTGACTGCCTTTCCCCATGCATAGACTTGTGTGGGCCCGTTTCAACAGAGTAGGCCCTTATTACCACAGTACAACAGGGTACACACCTGAAGTCTAACTTCAACTGTTTCAGCTGTGAAGTGGCAGATTCATGACATTTGACCCTGTTCTGCCTATTAAGCAGGGTCTTCACCTACCCACATCATGGGCCTGAGGACTGGTGGCTCCAGCCACACCAACCAGCCACCTGCGATAGGGGCCCAAGAATAAGAGGTGCCCCCCAGTTCTTACAGCCAACAGCACTGGGAGCTCACAGTCTGGCTACAAAACCCACTCACCTACATGCTCTAGGGAACAGGGACACGCCTTCCCCCTGAACACTGAGAGGCAGCCGTCAGCCCCCTGCCTTGCTAAGAGTGTGTCCTCCTGCTGCAGCCAGATGCCTGTGCCTATACCAATCACCCATGCATGTCTAGGACTGTAGGTGAGAGCCTGCACCACACACTTGGTGGCTATCTACCTGGGCACCTGACCTGAATCCTACAGGAGGAGTGGGCAGACTCCTGAGCTCACATACCTACTAACAGATCTAACCACCTGGTTACATGACATTAGCGCTTCAAAGGTGCCAATAATCAAACTAGCTCACACAAGCAACCTATTTGGCCATATCAAAACAAAACAAGAAGCTAGGACACAGTAAGCAAACATAAAATAAATAAATATAATAACTTATTGATGGCTCGGAGACAACAGTCAATATCAAATCACATAAACAGGTAGTCCATGATGACTTCAGCAAGCCACCAAAATAAAGAGTCCAGGAGTTTTCCAAAGGATGAAAATTTCTTGGAATTACTAGAGGCAGAATAAAAAGATTAATATATAGAACTCTTCAAGAGATTAGGAAGGAAATTAAACAAAACACAGAACATGCAATAGAGAAAATTACAAAGATTAGAGAAAAGCATACTGACAAATTTAACAGGCTGCAAGAATCCATAAAGAAACAGCAATCAGAAATCCAGACGATTAACAATAAAATGTCAGAATTAGACAACTCAACAGAAAGTCACAGGAGCAGAATTGAGGCAATGGAAGTCAGAATTAGTCAGATTAAAGATAAAGTCATGACACCAACTTATTTGATGAAAAATCAGATAAAAGGATTTAAAAAAATAAAGAAACCCTAAGAATTATGTGGGATTCTATCAAGAAGAATAACCTATGAGAGACTGGAGTACCAGAACAGCGGGAGATAACAGAAAATACAGAGAGAACTGTTGAAGATTTGTTGGCAGAAAACTTCCCTGATATCATGAAAGATGAGAAGATATCTATGCAAGATGCTCATTGAACGCCACATAAAGTAGATCCCAAAAGAAAGTCACCAAGACATATTATAATCAAACTTGCCAAAACTAAAGATAAAGAGAAAATTTTAAGTGTCTAGAAAAAACAAAAAGTCATCTACAAAGGAGAGTCAATAAGAATAAGCTCGGACTACTCAGCAGAAACCATGCAGGCAAGAAGGCAATGAGATGACATATATAAAGCCTTGAAGGAAAAAATTGCCAGCCAAGAATTACATATGCAGTAAAAACTATCTCTCAAATATGATGGTGAAATTAGGGCATTTCCAGATAAGCAGAAGTTTAGGAAATTTGCAAAAAACCAAACCAAAATTACAAGAAATACTAAAGGGAGTCCTCCAGTTAGAAAGTCAATAACATCAGATAAGAACCCAAGACTAGAACACAGGACAGAGCAACCAGATATCAACTCAGATAGGGAAGCCACAAAAATAAACCAAAGCTAAAACACTGAAAATAGGGAAACAGATGTCAATATGTAAAAGATGACAACATTAAAACAAAAAAGAGGGACTTGAATAATATAGGCATAGATTTTTCATATAGAGAGGAAGTCAAGGAGATATAAAGAAATAAAAGACTGGTATAAACTTATAAAAATAGGGGTAAATATTAAGGTAACAACAAAGGAAACTAACAATCCTACAAGTCAAAATAAAAAACTAGAAAAATATAAAGACTCAGCAAATATAAGACCAACAAAAATGAAAAAGATGAAAACACAGAAAATTAAGTGGAACAAAGAAACTGTGAACAACACACAAAAAAAGACATCAAAATGACAGCACTAAACTCATACCTATCAATAATTATGCTGAATGTAAATGGACTAAATGCACCAATAAAGAGACAGAGAGTGGCAGATTGGATAAAAAACCACAATCCGTCTATATGCTGCCTATAAGAGACACACCTTACACTAAAAGACACAAACAAACTAGAACTCAAAGGATGGGAAAAAATATATCAAGCAAACAACATTCAAAAAAGAGCAGGAGTGGCAATATTAATCTCTGACAAAAATGACTTTAAAGTAAAATCCACTACAAAGGATAAGGAAGGACAGTATGTAATGATTAAAGGGTCAATACACCAGGAGGACATAACTATAATAAATATTTACCTACCCAATGACAGGGCTCCAAAATACATACAATAAGCTCTAACGGCATTGAAAAGAAAGATAGACAGCTCCACAATAGTAGTTAGAGACTTTAACACCCCACTTCTGGTGAAGGACAGAACATCCAAAAAAAACCTCAACAAAGATACAGAAGATCTAAATGCTACAATCAACCAACTTGATCTCATAGACATATACTAAGCACTCCACCCAACAGCAGCCAAGAATACTTTCTTTCCCATCACACGCAGAACAGTCTCCAGAACAGACCAGGTATTAGGCCATAAAGCAAGCCTTAACAAAATCCAAAGCATCAGAATATTACAAAGCATCCTTTCTGACCATAAAGCCATAAAAGCAGAAATAAATAACAGAAAAAGCAAGGAAAAAAAAATCAAACACATGGAAACTGAACAACATCTTGCTCAAAAACTACTGGGTTATAGAAGAAATTAAGGGTGGAATAAAGAAATTCATAGAATAAAACAAGAATGAAAAGACATCCTACCAGAACCTTTGGTACACAGCAAAAGCAGTGCTCAGAGGTCAGTTTATAGCAATAAATGCACACATCCAAAAAGAAGAAAGGGCCATAGTCAAAACATTAACCCTACAACTGGAACAAGTAGAAAGAGAGCAGCAAAAGAAACCCTCAGGTGCCAGAAGAAAGGAAATAACAAAAATTAGAGCAGAATTAAATGAAATAGAGAACAGAAAAATAATTGAAAGAGTTAACCAGACCAAAAGCTGGTTCTTTGAGAAGATCAACAAAATAGATAAACCACTGGCCAAACTGACAAAAGAAAAACAGGAGAGGAAGCAAATAACCTGTATAAGAAATGAGATGGGTGATATCACAACAGACCCAACTGAAATTAAAAGAATCATAACAGAATGCTACGAAAAACTGTACTCTTAACAAATTTGAAAACCTAGAGGAAATGGACAAATTTCTAGAAACTCACTACCTATGTAAACTAACACAAACAGAGGTAGAACATCTAAATAAACCCATAACAAAGGAAGAGATTGAAAAGGTTATTAAAAAACTGCCAACAAAAAAAGCCTTGGCCCAGATGGCTTCACTGGAGAATTCTACCAAACTTTCAGAGAAGAGTTAACACCACTACCGCTAAAGGTATTTCAGAGCACAGAAAAGGACGGAATACTCCCCAACTCATTCTATGAAGCCAGCATAACCTTGATACCAAAAAAAAAAACGATATCAGAAAAAAAGAAAATTACAGACCAATATCGCTCATGAACATTGACGCAAAAATCCTCAACAAAGTTCTAGCCAACAGAATTCAGCAACATATCAAAAAAATAATTCACTGTGATCGAATGGGATTTATACCAGGTATGCAGGGATGGTTCAACATTAGAAAAACAATCAATGTAATCCATCACATTAATAAAACAAAAGACAAGAACCACATGATCTTATCTATTGATGCAGAAAAGGCATTTGACAAAGTCCAACACCCACTCATAATAAAAACTCTCAACAAAATAGGAATAGAAGGGAAATTCTTCAATATAATTAAGGGCATTTATACAAAGCCAATAGCCAACATCATCCTACATGGAGAGACTTTGAAAGCATTCCACTTGAGAATGGGAACCAGACAAGGATGCCCTTTATCACCACTCTTATTCAACATGGTACTGGAGGTCCCAGCCACGGCAATTAGGCTAGAAAAAGAAATAAAGAGCATCCAGATTGATAGGGAGGAAGTCAAAGTATCTCTATTTGCAGATGATATGGTCTTATACACAGAAACCCCCAAAGAATCCACAAGAAAACTACTGGAACTGATAGATTTCAGCAAACTATCAGGATACAAGATAAACATTCAAAAATCAGTTGGATTCCTCTACACCAACAAAGAGAACTTTGAAGAGGAAATCACCTAATCAATACAATTTACAATAGCCCTCAAGAAGATAAAATAATTAGTAATAAATCTAACCAGAGACACAGAAGACCTATACAATGAAAGCTACAAGACACTACTGCAAGACACCAAAAGAGATCTGCATAAGTGGAAAAACATAACTTGCCCATGGATAGGAAGACTCGACATTGTGACAATGTCAGTTCTACCCAAAGCGATCTACTGCAAGACACCAAAAGCGACCTGCATAAGTGGAAAAACATACCTTGCTCATGGACAGGAAGACTCGACATTGTGAAAATGTCAGTTCTACCCAAAGCGATCTACAGACACAATGCAATCCCAATCCAAAGAGATGGAGAAACAAATCACTAACTTCATATGGAAAGGGAAGAGGTCCCAGATTAGTAAAGCATTAGTCAAGAAGAAGAACAATGTTGGAGGCCACACCCTACCTGATTTAGAACCTATTATACCACCATGGTAGTGAAAACAGCCTGGTACTGGTACAACAACAGATACATAGACCAGTGGAACAGAATTGAGAATCCAGACATAAATTCATCCACCTATGAGCAGCTGTATTTGACAAAGGTCCAAAGTTCGTTAATTGTGGAAAAGACAGTCTCTTTAACAAATGGTGCTGGCATAACTGATATCCATATGCAAAAAACTGAAACAAGACCCATACCTCTCACCATGCACAAAAACTAACTCAAAATGGACCAAAGACCTAAATATAAAATTGAAAATGATAAAGATCATGGAAGAAAAAATAGGGACAATGCTAGGAGCCCTAATACATGGCATAAACAGAATACGAACCATAAGTAATAATGCACAAGCACCAGAAGAGAGACTAGATAACTGGGAGCTCCTAAAAATCAAACACTTATGCTCATCAAAAGACTTCACCAAAAGAGTAAAAAGACAACCTACAGACTGGGACAAAATTTTTGGCTACGACAAATCCGATCAGCGTCTATTGTCTAAAATCTAGTAGATACTGCAAAACTTCAACAACAAAAAGACAAATAACCCAATTAAAAAATGGACAAAGAATATGAGCAGGCACTTCACCAAAGAAGATATTCAGGCAGCTAACAGACCACTGAAGAAATGCTCACGATCATTAGCCATTAGAGAAATGCAGATCAAAACTACAATGAGATATCATCTCACCCCAACAAGGCTAGTCTTAATCAAAAAAATACAAAATAATAAATGATGGAGAGATTGGAACTCTTATACACTGTAGGTGGGAATGTAAAATGGTACAACCACTTTGGAAATTGATTTGGTGCTTCCTTAAAAAGCTAGAAATAGAAGTAGCATACGATCCAGCTATCCCGCTCCTTGGATTATATCCTAGAGAATAAGAGTCGTCACAGGAATAGACATATGCATGCCAATGTTCATTGCAGCACTGTTCACAATAGCAAAAAGATGGAAACAACCTAGGTGCCCATCAGTGGACAAATGGATAAACAAATTATGGTATAGCCACACAGTGGAATACTACACAACGATAAAGAACAACGATGAAGCCGTGAAACATAACATGGAGGAATCTGGAAGGCATTATGCTGAGTGAATTTAGTCAGTCACAGAAGGACAAATATCGTATAAGACCACTATTGTAAGAACTCAAGGAAAGGTTTAAACTCAGGAGAAAACATTCTTTGATGGTTACAAGAGTGGGGAGGGAGGGTGAGGGTTATTTACTAACTAGGTACTAGATAACAATTTTCTTAGATGAAGGGAAGAACAGCACACACTACAGGAGAAGTCAACAGAATTGGACTAAACCAAAGTTACGAAGTTTCCTGAATACAATCAAACACTTCGAGGGACAGAGTAGCAGGGGTAGGGGTCTGGGGACTATGCTTTCAGGGGACATCTAGGTCAATTGGCATAATGAAGTTTATTAAGAAAATGTTCTGCATCCTACCTTGGTGAGTGATATCTGGGGTCTTAAAAGCTAGCAAGCAGCCATCTAAGATGCATCAACTGATCCTAATCACCTCGAGTAAAGGACAATGAAGAACACCAAAGACACAAGGAAAATATTAGCCCAAGAGACAGAAAGGGCCACGTAAACCAGAGACTTCATCAGCCTGAGACCAGAAGGACTAGATGGTGCCTTGCTACCAGCAATGACCTCCCTGACAGGGAACACAACAGAGAGTCCCTGATGCAGCTTGAGAAAGGTGGGGTGCAGAACTCAAATTCTAGTAAGAAGACCAGACTTAATGGTCTGAATGAGACTGGAGGAACCTTGGAAAGCATGGCCCCCGGATTCTCTATCAGCCCAGAACTAAAACAATTTCGGAGGCCAACACTTCAGATAGGGATTAGACTGCACTGTGGGACATAAAGTGATACTTGTGAGGAGTGTGCCTCTTAGCTGAAGTAGATACAAGGGACTAAATGGGCAGCTTCTGTCCGGAGGTGAGATGGGAAGGCAGAGAGGGTTAGGAGCTGGTTAAACGGATATGAGGAATCAGGGGTGGAAAGGAAGAGTGTGCTGTCACAATATGGGGAGAGCAATCAGGGTCACATAACAACGTATGCATAAATTTTTGTACAGGAGACTAACTTGAAATGTAAACTTCATTTAAACTACATCAATAAACAAAAAAAAAAGAATAGCCATAAAATAAAATGAGTCAACTTATGAGCTAAAGTGTAGACTAAGCACAACTGAAAAGAGATTTAGGGCACTCGAAAAGAAAATAAATAAATTTCCCAGAATGCAGCACAGAGATTTCAGGCAGGAAAAAGGGGAAAGTGAATAGATATAGAGGACAAAAATAAAACCTCCAACATACATCCAAAGGAAGTCCCAGAAATGCAAAAAAAAAAAAAAAAAAATAGAGAAGGGAGGAGAGGTGGCAGAGTAATAGCACTGAGAGTTTATAACTACAAATATCCAGGCTCCAGACCAGATCTATTATCAGAATCTCCATTGTTGGAGCCAAAGCATCTGTATGTTTCTAAAGTTTCACAGACGATTCTAGTGACCAGAAAGGATGAAAAAATACTATATAAAATAATGTCTAATTAACTCCCCCTGGGCCTAATTAACTCCCCCTGGGCCTTCCTATAATGAAAAGAACACTGGACTAGGAGTTAAGAATCTTACATTGAAATCCTACTCTTGACCATGCATTAGCCATATGACCTTGGGCAAGTCCTCGTTATTTCTCTGTGAGCTTTAGCTTCCTCACCTGTGAAGTGGAGGGAACAATACACTTCATATCTCATCGACTTATGAGGGTCAAACACTCACCCATTCACAATGTCAGTGGCACCGGGTCAGATGCTTAGTGCACAATCTCCTTGGAATTCACAACTCTGTAAGATAGCACTATTATCAGCCCTATTTTATAAATGAAGAAGTAGAGGCCTAATGCTTTAAGTGACTTGCATACAAAAGTTACGAATATTAAACCCACTGCCATCGAGTCGATTCAGACTCATAGGGACCCTATAGAACCAAGCAGAACTGCCCCATAGGGTTTCCAAGGAGTGGCTCGTAGATTTGAACTGCCAACCTTTGTTTAGCAGCCAACCTCTTAACCACTGTGCCACTAATATTAAGTTACCTAAATTTCTCTCTCTAATAATTCATTACATGCTTGCATATGAGAGTGCCTAGAGAGGATGAGAAATTATCTTAATATTTTCCCCCATTCTAAAAATTAGGGTAATCAAGTTATGAAAATTAGCGTGGTACCCTCAAGTTTTCTTTGGAAAATTAAGGCTAGCTAAAGAAATCCATCTGCAAAAAAAAGTGGATCCCCGCTAAAAAAAAAACTGAAAGCATGCCCCCTTCATCACTTTAACACCAATTACTAGAGGGAGTGCTGGTGAATGTGTGAGTGAGTGGAAAGGCCAAGCGCACAAAGCCCTTTGAGGACTGTTCTGATGAAAAAACCCTGAATATTTATGGAAATGTTTTACTCAGTTGGGTAATAAATGTCTATAACTCTGAAGTGTTTGCCAGCACAGCTCTTGTCACACATGGCTGCGTGAACAGTTTTTTAACTAACTTACAATCAACCTGGCACGAGGAAAGAGCTATAACCGTGAACTGAACACTCAATAATATGCTTTCAGGCAAAGGCCTATTTGGCTATTTCCAGATTTCATTGCTATGATTCACAAATTCTGAAGACCTCATGCTTCTCCGTATTATCAGAGTGTATCTAGGTTTTACTGGTCTCTGTGGAGAGGTAGAGAATATATTCCCTACAAACCTTAGGAATAAAGCTATCAGCTTGGACCCAGTCATAAAAAAGGCGAGATGGCATTTGAGCAGAGCAGCTAAGGAAGAGCTTGACACAAGTCGGCTATCCATGGACAGAAATACGAATTTTGCAGCAGAGCATTGCAAAAGAGGACATGCATATAATAGGATTATTCACAATCTAACCTAACAAGGGACTTTCAAAGTCAACTGCTTCCAACAGACTTCACGGTATAACAATTCTTTTGGTTAATGCCAAGGAAAAAATGAGACATTAAAAAACCCAAATCTCAACATTTGCAAATTTCATCGTTTCTAAAGCTTGTTTTCCCGAAAAGACGTTTAGATGAAATGTCTATGAATTTTCTGTGGCTTAACGTTCAAGTTAATAGGATTGTCTGAGCCTCACATTCTAGGTAATGCTCAAGAAACACTAAAAATCCTTCAACTGTGAGGAAACACTTTAAGTTAAAAACGGGCACATTCACATGATTAGGCCTGCAGGCCCCCAAATCTGAAGTCTGTACAGACCAAGAGGGGCAGTTGTTCAAAGCCCTACTGGACAGTTTGATAATGCAGTATGATGGGCTTTACTACATGAACAGGAGTGACCACAGACCCAGAGGTCACTTCAAAATCTGACTCTAGAATATCTGAGTATGAGAAAATAAATGAATGGAGCAATCATTAAAATCTGAAATATTCTTGACTTGACCCTAAAACCTGAAATAACTCTAGAGAAGCAGTAAAAAGAAGCCGAGACTAAGAATCAAAAAGACTTTACTGGGTACCACATTAAAACTTGGTACTTGTCAAGTCAATTCCAACTCATAGCAGAAATACAGGACAGAGAACTGTCTCATAGGGTTTCCAAGGCTCTAATTCTTACGGAAACAGACTGCCACATCTTTCTCCTGAGGAGCTGCTGGTGGGTTCGAAATGTCAGTCTTTCAGTTAGCAGTCAAGTGCTTAACTGCTGCTTCACCAGGCCTCCTAAGTTCTCTATACTGAGTTGAAATCCTCCTCCCATTAACTTGCATTCATAGGTCCCATTCTACCTTCTGCATACATTAAAAATAGGCTGGGTCCCTTGTCCACGTTCTTAGAGGCTGCCAAGGTGTCAGCTCCCTGTCTTCTCTTACTCTGAACTGCTCAGTTTCAGCAACTATTTGTCATATTACAGTTTTCCTGACCCTTGACTCTCCTGTTCATACTCACCTAGATTCACCTCTCTTTATAAATATCCTCCTTAAGAGTGCTACAAAATCTGAATAGAATACTTCTGGGATGGTCTAACCAGTACAGAGTATAGGGATTATTAGGGGCTATTACCTCTTTATTATGGATGTTATCACTGCAACTTGATACCAGCTTGGCTTTTTTTGGTTGACATATAACACAGTTGGCTCCTTCATATTGAGTCCCTCAGTATTTTCTGCACCCACCTTTATCTTACGCCAGTTAATTTGAGGTCCTAAATGTAAGTCTTTGTATTTATCTCAACGGACTTTTACCTTGTAAAGCTTGGTCAAATCCTAAATAATCCAAGATCAACTGGTGTAACTTCAAGCCAGAGACTGATAAAGATGCTAGACCCCACAGAGCTGGGATCCCACTCCCTGCCACTTTGACAAGAAATCCTGATGGTGGCTGATTTAACAACCAAAGTCCCAGAGTGAGGACAACAGTGTTGTAGAACAAAGCCCTCTGTTGACCCATGATAGACGTGTAATGGGAGCATGAAACACTCCTTTGTTGATTTAAGCCATTCAGATTTTGATGTGGCTTGTTACTACAGCCTAGCCTAGCCTAGTGGATAAAATACCTTGAGTTTTGCTACATGGCAGCTCACACTCTAGCTGTCAGATGCTAACTTCTTACATAACTTGAAAAACTGAAAGACAAAGGGTTCCTCCCTCACTCAATATTGTTAGGAACGAGGTTTTCAGAACTGTTGCCATATTTGTGAAATCCACCACCCCCATATCACTGAACACACACACATGCACACACATATATACACCATCCTCAAATTCTTTTTCTCTGCTTGAGAAAAAGAATTCTGTCAAGGGGACTGGTTTTAAGTCCAAGGATTTTTTCACTTCTGGGTTAGTACGATGACTTCCAAGATGGATGCATGTAATTCTTGTCCAAAGGACCACTGTAATTACAGCATCATGCAGACACCCAGATAGTCAGCTTAAACATATATGCCATGTTCTTTTGTTTTCAAAATGCCATCACCACACAAAAGAATCCTGTGTTGTTTTCTCTGGTGGGTGGTTAGGGTGGGATTACATTATTGGAAAAATGTTCAAATAAAAATTACAGAGGGAATTTCTAATATGTGGCAGGAAGAATTTGACCTTTAACCAAATAGCTAGTCCAGGATGATACTGGAATAGCAATTTAATAACTCAGTCGGGAACCACAAGAAAGACTACTCTAGCTCACACTAATCATTTTCTTTACCCAAGTATTGACTGTATAATACAAGATGTCACTTAATCAGCACTGACCGTTTGCTCATGACTTTGTGTGCATTTCTCTGGTTTTCCTGATGAGACGGGAAATAACTAAATGGCAAGGATATCTTAGGCATCTTTTAAACCAACTACATCTCTTGGCAACACTGAGTCTATACAGAGTGCTCAATCAATATCTTTTTCGCACATCTTAGTGATACTTTTGACACCAACAATTAATTTGCAATATCATTGACTAAAAATATAAACCAAACCTTAAATAAAGCAGAAAGCTTGCATTTAGACAATAAAAACAAATTTTAACAAGAAAGCCCAATAGTTTTATTGTTTTCCTTGCAATCTTCTCAAAGTAGTTGTAAATACCATGCCCCTTCTATTTTTTCCTATTAGCTATTATTCCATTCATAAAGTCCCTTCATAAAGTCACCGATATTTTTAATTACACACTTAATTTTTAATTTTTTTTTTGGAAAATTACATACCTAATTTTCCAAATTAGGAAAAATTAAATTTGTAATGCATTTAAATTATTTCCATATATCCAGAGAATATCCAAAAATATTTCCACTGAACTTTTGAATGCCACTAAAATTACGGCATCTGGAATCTCTTACACATATATTAGACTGAATATAACAAACATGTTATTTTTCTTTGTAGCCCAAGCAACATGAATGCCACTCTTTTTACTTCCCTAAATATCTAGCCAGAATTCTTTTTAAGAAGGCAAAATATTTTAAAACCAAACATATAAAACAAGTAATTAGAAGATTATAATTTACTTTGCAAAAAAATCAATATTTCTTTGCATAGTAGAACCCTTCTACATCATTTTAAACAGTTTAGTATACTTATAAAAAAACAAGATTACTAAAGAACATTTTCCATAAACTTACCAACAGTAAGAAAATTAAGATCTCTCATAATTCTGCTACAGAGGATATATTGAAAAATATGACGCCAATCAAATTTTAATCCAGGGAAGATATAGTCAGAATTCATTCTTCTAGCTATTCTATTAAATACTATTATGTGAAAAAGGAGCCCTGATGACACAGTAGGAGCCCTGGTGGTTAAGCATTCAGCTGGTAACCAAAACATTGGTGGTTGGAACCCACCAGCCGCTTAGGGGAGACAGATGTGGCAGTCTGTTTCCATATGCATTACAGTCTTGGAAACTCTATTGGGCAGCTCTACTCTGTCCTACAGGGTTGCTATGAGTCAGAATAGACTCTACTTTTTATGGGTGGCACACAGGTGAAGCACTTGGCTGCTAACTGAAAGGCTGGTGGTTCAAACCCACCCAGTGGCTCCATGGGAGAAAGACTTAGCAACCTAATTCTGTAAAGATCACAGCATAGGAAACTCTTTGGGGCAGTTCCACTCTGTCACGTGAGGTCACTATGAGTCAGAATTGGCTCAATAGCACCTAATAACAAAAACAACAACTATGTGAAAAACCTAATGTTGAGTATACTGCTCTCGAGAAGAGAGAATAGGACATGAACACAATAATCATAAAAAGATATAGCTTAAGTGACATTCAAGAAGTTGACAATGTGCCTTACATGCAGTATTTCACTTGTAACAGCCCTATGCATTGGGTATTATACCAGTTTTATAGATGAAGACACTGAGATTCAGAGATTAAGTGATTTTGCCAATGTCACACAGCTATCTAGCCAGGGATCAAACTCATATCTGCATAATTCCAAAGCCTAGTTTTCACCAATGATCCTTAATATTTTATGCGATATAAACTTAATCAGGAATCTGGTGGAAGCTATGAACTAACCTCTCCCTCCAGGAAAAGATACACACACATACAAACTTTTATGATGATTTTACAGAAAATAGTAACAGTGGGCTGTGCGCAGTATTAAAACAAATCAAAAACCAGCTGAGTTCGAGAAGTCCATCTGCAGTTGGGTGGAAACTTGCAACCTGAAATGGGATGCCCCATGGGAATCATTTAATAAAATGGTGCCTAGAATCCTAAGATAGGCCACAAAATCAGTAACATCATTGAGTAAAACATTGCATACTTAAAATTCTTTAATTAGCAGAAAATAAGATTAAGTAGTTTTGTTATCTGTTAAGATACTAGAAAAATGCTACTTATTGCTATTACTATTCTTTAGATTTGGGGACAATTCCTACCAGTTGGAATCAATTGATAATTACCTACTGGGTATCTACTGTAAAGCCCACTGGAGTAGGCTTATCAGGTACACAGAAAAAAGTATAAGACTTAGTCATCCCTCCTTAGACAGGGATTGCTGACTATGATGGTTAATTTTGTGTGTCAACTTGGCCAGGCTATGGTGCTCAGTTGTATGGCCAAACACTAGTCGAGCTGCTGTTATGGAATAGTTAGATGTGATTAAACCAGTTGGCCTTATGCAAAACAGATTACCTTCCATAATGCAGGTAGGCCTCCATCAATGTTGATAGCCTTAAGAGCAAAAAGAGAGTTTCCCTTGTGTATGTTCTAGCTCCACGCTACAAGCAGATATTCTGGCAGAACTCTTATTACACGCACCTAGTTGCTTGACCTATAAATTTTGGGATGTAAGCCTGTAGGAGTCTCTAGCCTGTCTCCTGACCTATGGATCTTGGACTTGCCAGCACCCACAATCAAGTGAGCCAATCCCTTTAAGTAAATCAGTCAGCATCTCTCTCTCTCTCGCTCTCTTTCTCTGATTCTGTTTCTCTAAGAACCCTGACTAATATACACTGACTACTCCTCAATAACCAGTCTTCCCTTCTTCTGTAGTAACAGAACCCCAGATTTTGCCTAGCCTTAAGGCCACCCAGAACAAGGACTGTTTCCCAGACACCTTTGAAGCCAAGTTCTGAAGTTTGGCCACTTAAATGGAAGTGAATTGTGCTACTTCTGTGATGTGTCCTTAAAGGCAGGGAGCTTTCCTTTCCTTGCCCTTCTTTCTTTCTGCTGTTGCAATGTGGACATCATGGATGGTGCTCGTGCATGCCTCTTAGACTATATAATAACCATGAAAATGGAAGACTCACATGGAATAGCAGCAAATAGAAGGAGTCTGGGCCCTGACATTATGGAGCTTCAAACCAGCCCCAGATTGTTTACTCCCAATTTGCACATGAGAGAGAAATAAACTTCTTTCTTCTTTAAGCCACTGCTATTTTGGATGTTTGGTCAGTTGCACCTAAACCTAATATTACTCAAAGAGCTTGTAATGTACTGAGTTTGATAATTAGTCTATGTGAAATAGAGTAAAACTGCAAATAAAAAAAAAAAAAACCCTAAGTTCTAGTTGGATAAAAGTTTTCCACTTGAAATGGGAAGCATTTTCTCATGGGAACAATTCAATAAAATGATGCTTCAAGTCCCAAGATAGCACAAAAAAATCAATAACATCATGTGGTTAAAAAATTGTATACTTGAAATTTTTTAAATAATAAAAAAAGAAAGAAAAAATTTAAGCCACAACATCACTTTTCAACTTTAAACAATATAAAATATATCTGAGCTGAAAGAATCCATAAAAAATTTTTCAAAGAACACTTCCCAAAAAGTGGCCTCAACTGTGGTCCTGCATTTAGAGTCATCTGAGAAGCTTAAAAAAAGAAAAGAATGATTCCTGGATCCCACCCTAGGCTAACTCAGAACCTAGGGGTTTGGGGGTGGATCCCAGCATGAATAGCTGACAAAACTCCCCTAGGTGATTCTACTGTGCGAAAACAGTTGAGAACCACTGCTAGAAGGCAGTGGCCATCCTTTTCATATTTGAAGAAACTGGGCTCAGGGAGGTAGAATCACTTTACCATCATTAAATGCTAGTAAAAGACAGAGCTGGAATTTTAAGTCTGTCTCACATCCTGAAGTGATGAAATACCAAAAGAACTAGCTAAAGAAAAATTCACAGTCTAAATGTCATAGCCACATCTTGCTCTTTGCATCCATTTCCACCCTAAAGTCAACCCAGCTATCCTTCCATTTCTAGATTTCCAGATAGTTCTGTGCTCTCCTCCATAGAACATTTTTCTCAGGCAACAAACTCATATCTACATTTACCTATTAGAGTGAATTAGGGTGGTTGAGTAGCTTCTCTCAGGTACTTACATTTTAACCTTCACACATTCCTACCACCCCCAGCAGCAATCCAAATGATCTTCAGCTTCCTCCCCTCCTCTCCTCCCTCTCCACTCACCTCTGTGAGCATGCAGAGAGGGCATGTGAACTGGACAGTGAGGAGCTCTTTCCTGACCCCTAGTTTGACTGACAGAGTCCTCACTAAAAAAAGTTGGAGACTTGGAACATTATCTCTCATGTTGTTGTTGCTAAGTGCCATTGAGTTGATTTTGACTCACAGTGGGCCCAATGCACAGAGTAGAACTGCCCCATAGGGTTTTCTTGGTGGTAATCTTTACGGAAGCAGATTGCCAGGTCTTTGTCCTGTGGAGTAGCTGGGTGGGTTCAAACCTCCAACTTTTTGGCTGAACACTTAGCTGTTTGTGCCACCAAGGCTCCTTCATTATCTCGCACAGCCCTGAATAAAAAGCATCATCTGGGAGTTGAAAGACCTAGGTCCCTATTTCTCCACTTATGTTGCTAACCTGCTGTATTATCTTTGAAAAGTCACCTTGTTACCTCTCTGGGGTTCGGACTCCTTCTTTGTAGTGGCCTGGTTCTATAATACCAAAAAAGAAAAAAAGAAACCAAACCCATTGCCATTAAGTCAATTCTAACTCACAGCAACCCTACAGGACAGAGTAGAACTGCCCCATTGGGCAGTGGCTGGTGGATTTGAACTGCCAACTTTTTGATTAGCAGCTGAATGTTTAACCACTGCACTACCAGGGCTTCTCTATAAAATAGAGAAGGTTTTATAACTTATTTCTAGCTGCAGAATCCTTTCATCAGATGAAATCTTTCAAGGAAAGCTACAATATGTAACAGAGAAAAAGTTGCACTACTCTGAAAGGGGGCCAAGGAGACCCCTCTCCCACGGTGGCAGACGAACAGTTTAAAAATCATTGCACTATTTAATTGTTAAGGCTCTTCTCAGCTTAAACATTCCATGATTATAAGCAAGCTCTATGCAGGATGAGGAGGAGGCAGGGCCTCAAGTAGGCAGCTGCACCAGGGGCTCCTCCGGCCCCCACATGGCTGCCCTCTGTTATCAATGAGCCTCTTCCTAAAGCAAACAAGCAAAGAAAGAAATCCCACAGAAGCCGAGTCCGACGTGAGGACTCCAGGAGCCCAGGGAATACTCAGCTCCATCCAAGCAAACTAAAACACACTCCAAGGAAGAGATAAGCTTTAGGAGAAGGAAACTAACACAATCACTTAAAAGAATTACCACACTAAACCACTTGAGCCAGGCTACTGGGAGGCTGCAAAACATCCAAGGTTGGCCCTGAAAGAAAAGACTTCACAGGGACCCATGCCTCCATTTTCTGCTTTTGTTTCTCATTGCCCTGGAGTCAACCTCTTTCAGCTCCATGTGTGGGAAGTGGCTGTGGCTTTGTACACAGCACGCGTCCCTCCTGTGCAGAGCCCTGCAGGACCTCAGCACTTTGGGAAAAGGGGTTATAAGACTATGAATTAATAAATTTGGGTTTTAAAATGTATCAGAACAAAGGCGCTACCTCAACAGGGTCGCCAGATGAAAAACAGGACACCAAGTTAAGTCTGAACTTCAGATAAGCAACAAACAATTTTTTAGTGTAAGTATGTTCTGAGTACTGCATACTAAAAAAAATAAAATAATTATTTTTTGTTTATCTGAAACTCAAATTTTACTGGGTGTCCTGTATTTTTAATTCGCTAAATCTGGCAACCCTACACCTCAAGAAGGAAAACACATTCCCCTTGGGAATGGCCCTTGCAAGATGAGGCACACTCTTCCACTGCCCTCCATGGAGCTAAACCTTTAGTCTTGGAAACTGGATTAAATTTCTGAAAACTGCCAAATATCATTCATAAAGTGTGGTGAATAAGAATGATCAAGCAGGGTGACTCCATTTTTGGCCAAAACATGAGGTGTGGGTCTATGTTAAAGAAACTAGCTTTCTTGTGAACCTCATAATCCTAACTCCCTACTGCCTGCAGAATAAATTCTCAATTTTGTAATATTGCTGTTACAGATTGAATTGTGTCCCCCCAAAACATATGTAGTTGTAAATGTGACCCTGTTTGGAGACAGGGTTTTTGTTATGTTAATGAGTTCATACCAGAGTAGAAAACAAAAAAACTATGGCTGTCCAGTCAATTCTGATTTACAGCGCCCTATAGAACAGAGTAGAACTGCCCCCTAGGGTTTCCAAGGAGCGGCTGGTGGATTTGAACTGGAAACCTTTTGGTTAGCAGCTGAGCTCTTAACCACTGCGCCACCAGGGCTCCTACCAGAGTAGAGTGGGTCCTAAACCTAATCCCTTCGGAGTGGTGTCTTATAAAAAGGGAAAACAGACACAGAGACACACACACCGGAGGAAGATGCCATGTGAAGACAGAGACCAATGAATCTACAAGCCCATGCACACCAAGGCTTGCCAGAAGCTATAAGAAACTGAAAGAGATAAAGACAGACCTTATCCTAGAGCCGATGCTCTGAATTCAGACTCCTAACCTCCAGAACTGTGAGACAATAAATTTCTGTTCTTTAAAGCCACCCACTGTGGCATTTTTTTGTTACAGCAGCACTAGGAAACTAAGACAATTACATATAAGGCATCAGGCCAAATCTCTCTCTCTAGCTTAGTTTTTCACCCTAGTCTCTGGCCACACAGGTTCAATGTTGATGGATCCTTTCTTACTACTTTTCATGTTGTTGTCTTTATCAAGAAATCCTTCCCTCTCCAGTCTCATCTACCTGATTGACACTTACATGTCTTTCAAGACTCAGTTCAAATGTCACCTTCCCTAAAAGCCACCTTAAATCTCTTCTGAAATGTGTAGAAGGATGGATGAACGGATAGATGGATGTTAGATAAAGTTTTTCTATAAAATTCTCCTTCCTCTATTCTCAACACTCAATAGTGATTAAAAACATGGGCTTTGGAGTTAGGGAGATCCAAAATCAAATTCCAATTCTGTTACTAAGTAGATCTGTAAAACTGAGGTACAGGCAATCCCAGGATTATGAACATCTGATTTACAGACAATTTCTACTTGCCCTTTAAAGGTATGGAAACTTGCCCTCACTTTGAAATCACAGAACCAACCCCTACTCACAACAAATTCTTCATTACAACCACCTTCACTTGCTGCACATGCAGCTTTTAAATCAGCTTCAAGCCTTTTCTTGCACTAAAGTAAAGCTAAATAAGAACCATATGTCCCTGTTCTGACTTTAAAAATTCTATTTAAAAACTTAAAGACACAGGAACAAATCTCATTTGTAGCCCAGGGGGCAAGGGCAGATTAACCAGTAAGCAAGGTATACACCAGCTTACACTAAGCAAGGTATGCATGGGCTTCATTGTGCTTACTTTCATGTGGTGAAACCCAGGTAAAACTGTTCACTACAAATTAATAAATAAACACAATGAAGCCCATGCATACATTGCTTATTGGTAATCTGTCCCTGCATAAAGGGTTGTAGGGGTGATAACATAATGGGGTACAAAAAGCATTTGGTGCCTAGCACAGAGTGAACATTTGATGAATTGTGCTGTTCAGGAGTCCTGGTGGCACGGTGGTTAAAGCGCTCAGCTGCTAACCACGAGGTCAGCAATTCGAACCCACCAGCCACTCCTTGGGGTAAGACGTGGCAGTCTGCTTCTGTAAAGATTTATAGCCTTGGAAACACTATGGAGTAGTTCTACTCCGTCCTATGGGTCACTATGAGTTGGAATTGACTTGATGGCAGTGGGTTTGGTTTTAGCTGATGTCTTAGCTATCTAGTGCTGCTACAATAGAAATAACACAAGTGGGTGGCTTTAACAAACAGAAGTTTATTCTTTCACAGTTTAGGAGGCTAGAAGTCTGAATTCAGGGTCCCAGCTCCAGAGGAGGGCTTTCTCTCTGTCAGCTCTAGGGAAAGGTCCTTGTCATCAATCTTTCCCTGGTCTAGGAACTTCTCAGCACAGAGACCCCAGGTCCCAAGGATGCACTCACTCCCAGCTCTTCTTTCTTGGTTATAGGAAGTACCCTTGTCATTCTGCTCGCTTCTCTCTTTTACATCTCAAAAGAAATTGACTTAAGATAAAAGCTAATCTTGTAGATTGAGTCCTGCCTCATTAACACGATAGAGATTGGGATTTACAACACACAGGATAATCACATCAGATCACAAAACGGCAGACAATCACACAATACTGGGAATCATGGTCTAGCTAAGTTGATACACATTTTGGGCAGATACAATTCAATCTGTAACAGTTGGGTTGTTGTTGTTGTTACTAGCTGTCATCAAGTTGGCCCCCAGTCCATGGCAACCCTATGCACAACAGAAGGAAATGCTGCCTATTCCTGTACCATCCCCATGATCAGCTGTGACTCAGACTGTTGTGATCCATATGGTTTTCACTGGCTGGTTTTTGGAAAATAGATTGCCAGGCCTTTCTTCCTAGTCCATCATAGGCTGGAAGCTCCTCTGAAATCTGTTCAACACCATAGCAACATGCAAGCCTCCAATGACAGGCTGGTATGGCTGCACATGAGGTGCTCTGGCCAGAAACTGAACCTGGGTCTCCCGCATGGGAGGTGAGAATTCTACCACTGAACCACCACTGCCTCCAGTGATAAATTATAGTAACTATCTCATTAGTGTTACCAGTACTACTTTTCTGGTGTCTTCTCAGTACTCTCATATCACAGAACTCAAACCTCCATTTAAGTATTCACGTAGCTCCTAGACAGGATGCTGGGAGTATAGCAAAACAAGGGAATTGACTAAAAGGGAGGGATCTAGCATGTGTAGACCTTAACTATATGCTAGGCTGTGCAAGATACTTCCATACAGTACTTAATCCTCAGAATAAAGTAGGTAAAATTATATCTACTAGAGAAGTGAGGGAACTGAATCCGAAAAGCTCAGTAATTTGCTCAGGCTTCAAAGGTAGCAAAATGGCATCAGCAGGATTTTCCCCCAGGCTTGCCTGACTGCATTCCAGTACTGGTCTGCCTATGCCACCCCACCCTTGCCATGGAGATTAGTCTCTTTATCTTCTCATTCAGCTCTTCCCAAGGTCAGGGCAGGGAACCACGTTTGCGAAAAGGAGTGCAAAGTTTCCCCTTAGCAGTAGATAAGTCAGGGCCTATAATAAGGAGCAAGGCAGAAGTCAAAAGGAGAGATTAATCAAAGAAATTACAGTATGAAATAAGTAAGGCGATCTTGTCCCAGCCATCTCAATTTCTTTTCTCTTCTTCCTTTAAAACGCTGTTTCACATGAGATTGAATAAGTCCTTAACTCATTCTTTTTGAGTTAGTATTTAAGGACATTAAATATAAATGAAACATCGTCCTTTAAAATAAATCAGAACATTATATAGATGGCAGATGTCTTCCTTGCCTGCCTCTCTAATCCTGGTCCCCTCCGCACTTCCTCAGAGGTAACTGATGTTGGATTTGGTGTGTGCCCTTTCAGACATTTAAAAATATATTTACATACAGAAATACCTACCCATACCAAATACATAACAGTGTTTTATGTTTAATTAATGAATAAATTTTTACACACAGAGAAACAAACCAACCCTGATTTACACAACTCCTGCTCTAGGCAGACATTCTCTAACCTTCTGGCCTTCAGGATTAAAGAGAATGGACTTCCAAAAAGTTATTTCACCAAGGGACGCAAGAGAGAAGCAGCTTTTCAAAAATTACTTTGACATCAAGAATGTGTACTTTCTCCCTGATGGTTTGGAAATGATTATTTCAGATATTTCCTGACAAAGAGATGAAGCTAATTTATTATTTAGTGTTTCTAAAGTCTACTGAAAACTGGACTCCAAGAGAGAGATTGTAAAAGAAAACCAAAATAAGGACTAGCCCACTTGTCCCGCCAATTCCCACTCATTAGGTGGTTTCCAGAATCAAGAACTAACTACATTTTTTAAAACTGAAACTCAAACCAAACATCTGCAGAACACTTAAGTAGCCTCCATGGATGGAGCCCCATGGAACATGTTTTGAAAACATCTGACTGTCTGTTTTCTAGGCCTTTCCTAGCACTGTATTTCTATGATTCTATGATCATAGTTATTCACTGGAAAATGTCTCCATATATAATCCAGACTGTTTGTGAAGGGCAAGGACACAGTTCTTTGTATGACTCTTCAGTCTCAGAGATCACAGGCATCTAAGCCTCAGCCAGGCGGGCCTCACTGGAGTCAGCTATGACCTCCAAGAGTTCCTCCCTGCAATGCAAACAACCCCATGTTGTTGTTTTCCTTTCCTGCACCAAAAAAAGTATACATACAGATATATCTTCAAGTATCAATTTCCTTGTTGAGACATGTCGATGTCACAATGGAAGCGTTTTGTTGGGAGCTATTCATAGTAACTTCCTTGGGTAGTGACATACCCTCTATTTCTGGTATAAGCAAGGAAACTCACCAGCCACTTCCTGGCAACCCTTTGCCACTTACGTGAGAAACTACCCTCCAGAAACCAGGACAGACACAAGTAAGGTAAGGGTGAGGGTCATGGGAAATGGGAAGAACCCTGACTGATTATACTTTCTTCCCCTGCAACCCTGTCACCTCATTTTTCTGTATGAGAAGCAAAGTAGAAAGGTACCCTTATGGTCTTTCCCTTCCTTCACAACTATCAAAACCTTCCCTTTTTAGATTAAAAAGGGGATTTTAGATTAAAAAAGACTTAAGAGATGCAACAGTCAAATAAAATGAGTGGACTTTCTTGGCTCCTAGTTGGAAAAACAACTGTAAAAAAAAGAAAAAAAAGAAGGTAAGATAATCAGAAAAATTTGAATATGGATTTGGTATTAAATAAATAATATTCAGGATTATTGTTAATTTTGTTAGGTAAGATATGGTATTGTAGTTAGGTCAACATCGTCCTTTCTTTAGATGCATGCCAGAGTATTTAAGGGTTAAATACCATGATGTCTACTTGTAAGGGTATGTGTGAAATTTTTCATAATATTTGGTATTTTATAAAAAGAGAGAGATGAAAATGAGAATGCAAAACTGTTGAATGGTTATTAAAGCTGGGTGATGATTTCATGGAGGTTCACTGAACTCCTTACTTTTCTGTAGATGTGGAAATTTTCAAAGTAAAAAGTTAAAAAAAGATTTTTTTCCCTTTTTTGTAACCTATTCCTAGATCTACCCTACCAAACCCACATTTTTCCTTTCTCCCATCCACCTATTATATTAACTTATCACCCAGTGATTAGGAGCATTAGCAGCTTAGGGCAATGGTTCAGTAGCAGGCTCTAGAGCCATACTGCCTGACTCCAACATGGCTTGGCCAACCTACCAGTTCCGTAACCTTCTGAGAGTTAGTTAACCTCTCCAGATCTAAGTTTCCCCATCTGTAAAATGAAGACTTTATAATATGATTTACTTTATTAGGCTTTTGTGAATATAAATGAGTTAATAATTATATTTAGAATAGTGGTTGGCATATAGTAAGCATTCAATAAATGTTAGTGACTACCCTTGTCAATTGTAATCCCTGGATGGCACAAACGGTTAGACACTCGACTACTAGCCGAAAGGCTGGCAGTTTGAACCCATCCAGAGGTGGCTTAGAAGACAGGCCTGGCAAGCTGCCTTCAAAGGTCACAGACTTGAAAACCCTATGGAGCAGTTCTATTCTACACACATGAGGTCGTCATGAGTCAGAATCAACTCGATAGCAACTAACAACAGTCCTTGTCAAGTAACTTTTAAAATCAGGAAGGTATACTACAACATCATCTAGTTCAATTCTCTTACTTAATAGAAGAAAACCTTAAGGTCAAAATGTTAAAAACAAAACAAACAGACAAAAATATCCCAGTCTAAGGTCACACAGCTAGATAAAAGCAGATCAAGTCTAGATTTCAGCATTCCTGAAATCCAGGCCAAAGTCCTTCCCTCTATACTTTATTCACTTTACTATAGTCAGTTCAGTAAGAAGTAATTAGTATCTGCCACGTTCTCTACTCAGTGTTAAGTAAAAGACTAGATCCTTTAAGTAATATACCATCTAGTTGGAAAGCAGTAATAACACTGGATTTTGCACAGTGGTTTTCACTTTTAAAAGTGCTTCTGACAAGTTCAAGAATAGGAAAACTAATCTCTGATGATAGAAATCAGAAGGCTGGTTGCCTCTGGGCAGAAAGGATTGGCTGGAGAGGGAAATGGAAGGGACATGAAGGAGCCTTCTGGGGTGATATAGTATATCTTGACTGGAGTGTTGGTTACACATCAAACTTTACACTTAAGATTTGTGTATTTCACTATTTGCAAATTTTACCTCAAAATTTAAAAATTGCTTCTATAACACTTACTTCCTTGGCATCTGTTAACTACAGCAAATAGGTATTTCCTGAGAGTTGAAAACTGGAAGTTCTAGAAAGGTAAGTGCAATGCGATGGATTGCTTTTACATGGTCTTTCTCACCATAGTCTTGTAACTCCCACCAAATGACTGGGGAGAACTATGCAGAAAAGGTGCTTGAGGCCCACCAAGGGGGTCAGGCAGCCTGCTAACAATACAAATAAGGTACATGGCACCCTTGTGGGGGTTGGATCATGCAAATACAAAACTTTAATGAGGGGACTGGTCAGTTTTGCCATGCCACTAGGCTTAAAATGAGCTATCCCAGAGGTGGAAAGGGGGACCTGACTACCACTAAGAAGAGCCGAGTGTGTCCTTTGGACCCAGGATCTCTGCACTGAGACCATCCTAGACCCAGGAGACAGAGAGAGCTGTAACATCAGAAATGGGAAGATGGCAAGAAGCAGTGGCAGAGAAATGGTGGCAGCAGAGGCAGCAGAACCAGGAGACCAACAGGAGATGGCACGGTGAGCTTCCTACCCCAGGGAGTGAGAAAGCTGAGCGCTTTCAGGCCAAGGCTTATTGGCAGAGTGGGGTGCCTCTGAGCACTTACCGGTGGAGCTAAAGAGCTTTGTAACACTTGCCCAAGCAGGGCAGAGGCCAGGCCAGCTCAAGACGCCCAAGAGGCCCGAGGAGCTAAGAGGCTGAGGGCTAGGGAGAGGCTTGCTTGTGGGCACAGACAAGAAGCCGTCGTGACCGAAGACCTGTATCCTGAGTCCTTCCTGATCCTGAATTGTAACCTGTTACTTCCCTAATAAACTCCATAATTGTGTGTATTGTCTATTAGTTCTATGTGGCCTTTGCAACTAATTATCGAACCCAGCAGAGAAGTAGAGAGTACCGTGGGGAGACAGCTGGTGTCAGAATTGGTTTAAAAAGTTCAGAGAGAGGAGGTATGTCTGACCTCCACCTCATAGGAATCAGCTTTGGGCCGTGAAGTTAGACAAGGAGGTCTGACGCTGCTACCACGCCATTTTTACAGTAAGCAACTTGTTCAAAGCTATATAGCAAAGCTAAAGCTAAAACTAGATCTTTTGATTTCTGGTCCAATGTGACTTCAAATACAAGGATAAACTGAGACAACACAAGACACAAGTGGGGAAAGGGGTGGATTGTTAGCCTTGTTTGGAGAAAAGATGGAGAAGACAGAGATCAGCATAGGAAGAAGGATCGGGAAAGGCTACGTGGATGAAGTGGGACTTATCTGAGTCTGTCGCTAACATTCTGACACATTTACCTGGTGGCAGCTGCCCGTCTCCATCAGCATATCTCAGGCTATTTGAGAGAAAGAATCATATTGTTCTGCCTCCTTGGTTAGCCTCCCCAGCAGGTTACAGGTATAAATACTGTCACTTCAGCTTGTCCTCTGGGCCTTCCACACTCTAATTTTGCTTCTTCACCCCTCCTCTTAACTCCTTCCCAGGACATGAACTCCTAGGACACCGTTCAATCCCATAGGGATAAATTCTGAGCCATGTAACTTTACTTTCCTAGTGCAAGAAGACTTGAGACCAGGAGAAGTAGAACAAAGTCCTGTGCATTCTGTGGGATAGGGTGAGTGTTTGGTGGTTAAAATAAAAGTCCATTGTGCTTTATTCCTCCCTCCAGATCTTATCAACATGAAGAATAATGCCCTTAACGCAATGGCAAAGAAAAGTACAATGTGATCTTTAATCTGTCCTTTAGTGTTTACATGTGAGCCATTTGGCACCAAGTAGGCAAACAGGGGTTTTGTTAAGAGGGGAAAAAGTTGTCACTTTCGTACAATGTATCTGAGTTGGATGGTGTGACATCACTGCTCTTTTAAGGTAGTACTACTAAGTTTTAAATTGCTCTTGTTTTTACTGGTGTAGACAGCCTGTGGTTTAGCTGCACGTAGCAGAGTGACTCAGTAACTCTTTATATACAATCCTCACTATTTACAATGTACTAGCTTTTAGGACTGGAAGACACCTTAAAGATCCATGGGGGAGGGAAGGGTGAGAGGTAGAGGTAGAAGGTATGAAGTTGAGGAGTGATCCAGTTACACAGATCTGCCAGAACTTGTGACCTGAATCTTTCCTATAAACCTTAACATACAACTGAGTATTTAATTATTCCCGGTCTTCTTTAGTCTCTAATTGTTCCATCCATGATGGCTTTGCTTGCCTAACTAGATCAAAAGCTCCCAGAGAGAGACTTTATCACAGTGTTAGGCCCTAACAGATAATAACTACACACCTTTCTTACAGTGGTTACCATTTCTTGAGCATCTACCATGTGCCAGACATTGAATTCCTACAAAGACCCTATAAAAAAGACATTATAACCCTCATTCTATAAACAAGAAAACTAAGTCTACCAAACTAGGACGTGGCAGAGCTATGGTCTGATCTCATGTCTAACTAAAAATCGCATGTACTTTTCACTAATCTATACCTCTCATGGTATTTCCATGATAAGCAAACTTTTATAGCTCCCATTAACAACGTAACTCTCAAACATTAGTAATTTCTTTCTGGCTGTTATATTAAATTAAAACTTTTCAAGCTACCCTTTATCATTCTCTGTCTTGGCAATTAATTTAGAAAAGCAAGAGATAAAATTATTCCTAAGACCTAGGTAGCCTATTTTTCATTTGTCCTGCTAGACACTTTCTCTCCATTCTCCATCCAGTTCTGTGCCCTGGAAGGTGGTCTTTATGAGCTGCGTCATTCAACAATCTTGCCCTCTGGGTTCCAGATGAGTTTAGAAATGAGAGCGACTGGATGGAGGTCTATGGAGGAAAGAGAGTGTTGGTGATGATGTTTTTCTTGTTCTTATAAGTCTGACATGGTTAGACACTGGAGAGCTTCTTCAGGTTAGCTGGTTTCTCACAAAATCACAGCTCCTATCTTGTGGCTTTCTCCTAGAGCAACAGCTACTCTCTTGGGGGTGAAACTGCTCCCTTCACTTTCTGTCTTAGTTATCTAACGCTGCTACAACAGGAATACCACAAGTGAGTGGCTTTAACAAACAGGAATTTATTTTCTCACAGTTTATGAGGCTACAAGTCCAAATTCAGGGCACCCGCTCTAGGGGAAGGCTTTCTCTCTCTGTCTGTTCTGGGGGAATGTTCTTTTTCTTTTCAGCTTCTGCTCCTTGGCTCCTTGGTGATCTTCATCTGGCATGGCATCTGTCTTACCCCATCTCTGCTTGCTTGCTTAATATGCTCTTTTATATCTCAAAAGAGATTTATTTAAGACACAACCTACACTAATATTGCCACATTACCATAACAAAGACAACCCATTCTCAAACGAGATTATAACCACTAAAGGGGTTAGGATTTATAACACATATTTTAGGGAGACACAATTCAATCCATAACATTCAGGTACTAACTTCTCTCCACGGATACTAGTCCCATCATCCTTTGTTACTTTCCCTTAAGCCTATTTACACCTGTGGAAATGGTCCTTAAATTAAACTTCTTCAATTGCTCCATTTGAGGATCTCATTTATTTCCTCAAACTAATACAACCCGTGCCCTGAAATCTTGATGCTTTGAATATCTGCTCTTTTCACACATTCATTCATACATTCATTCCACAAATATTTATTGAGCACCTATGTATGCCAAACACTGAGTTTACAATGGTGACAAGATAGCTACGGCCACCACTCTCCTAGAGCATAAAATCTATAGTGTAGATAGACTTTATACAGATAATCACACAAACTAATGGGAAACCTGAATTGTGCTATGTGCTTTAAAGGAGATGCACACGGTTCTATGACAGCCTGTGATAGAGATTCAATCCAATCAGGGAGACCAGAAACAGCTTGCCTAAAAAAGGAAAACCAGTTAATATCTAAAGGACAACTGGGAGTTCGTTTGGCATATAAGGAAAGAAAGACCATTCCTGGCAAAAGCAGATGGCTGATGAAAGCCAGTGTGTCTGGAACGGAAAAAGTAGGAAGGCACCTTAGAAAAGGTAATGCTGAAGAGGCTTTGTAGGCCATATTGAAATTTTTTCTTCTGGATGCAGTATGGAAGTTGGATTAATTGACCAGAGTGGCTGAGCAGAGACCAGGTGGAAGCCTATTCTTGCAGTAGACAAGCTGAAAAGTGATCTATATAGTGGTAGGAGGATGGTGAGAAATTGATAGCTTTGCCCCTCCCTGGGAGAGTTTAGTGCCTGGTTCTTTGTATACTAATGTATACAACTGTCCAACAGATGAAAAAATGCTGACTTCTCAGTGTTAGATAGTGGTCAAGAAATATTGCTCTAGGTCTTGGAAAAAGGATGAAACTCAGCAACAGTCATATACACACCTTCAAAGCATGAAAAACTGTCCCCATGTAAGCTTTATGCCTTTCTGTACAACAATTCTCAATGCTCAGAATTTCCATAAGGGGAGAGACTGAGCTCTAGTCAGACAGACCTGAATCCCATCTTGATTCCGCCACTTACTGTGCTGATGGTGAAGTTAATTACATTCTCTGATCTTTAGATCCCTTTCTGTAGAGTAGGAACAATATTTAATAGTTATTATAAGGATATAATAACCTACCAGGTGCTCAGGAGAAGAAAGGTGTTGCAGTCTGCTTCTGTAAAGATTACAGCCTTGGAAACCCTATGGGTTGGTTCTACTCTGTTCTATAGGGTCGTTATGAGTTGGAATCAACCTGACAGCAAAGAGTTTGGTGTTTGGATTATAAGCATATATTAGTGATTATAAGTTAGAAGTATCACACTTAGAGAGAGAAATATCTAAAAGTTAGAAAGGAAACATCTTTTTTCATTATTGCCTGCATACGTGTGAGAAACCTTTACCAAAAATTCACAGTCTAATAGTTTATTAACCAGAACAGGAATATAAGCTACATAGGGCAGGGATTTTTGTCTGTTTTGTTTACTCCTGAAAAATGGCTGGAGCATGGCTGGGACTCAACTAATTTGTTGTTTGGATGGGCCATATATACGTAATATAGATTACACCTCAACATAAGGAAAAACAAAATCCTCACAACTGGACCAATAAGCAACATCATGATAAACAGAGAAAAGACTGAAGTTGTCAAGGATTTCATTCTACTTGGATCCACAATCAAAGCCCATGGAAGCAGCAGTCAAGAAATCAAATGATGTATTGCACTGGGAAAATTTGCTGTAAAAGATCTCTTTAAAGTGTTGAAAGGCGAAGATATCACTTTGAGGACTAAGGTGTGCCTGACCCAAGCCATGGTATTTTCAATCACCTCATATGCATATGAAAGCTGGACAGTGAATAAGGAAGTCCGAAGAAGAACTGATGCCTTTGAACTATGGTGTTGGCGAAGCATACTGAATATACTATGGACTGCCAAAAGAACGAACAAATCTGTCTTGGAAAAAGAAAAGCCAGAATGCTCCTTAGAAGCAAGGATGTACTTTGAACATGCTATCAGGAGGGAACAATCCCTGAAGAAGGACATCATGCTTAGAAAAGTAGAGGGTCAGTGAAAAAGAGGAAGACCCTCAAGAAGATGAACTGACATAGTGGCTGCAACAAGGGGCTGAGGCATAGCACAATTGTGAGGATGGTGCAGGACTGGGCAGTGTTTCGTTCTGTTGTACATAGGGTCACTAGGAGTCTGAATTGACTCAATGGCACCTAACAGCAACCAACCACTAGAAAGCAAACTGGGATTACTATGTCTTGGCACTTTTTCTATAAAAGGCAAAATAGTAAATATTTTAGGCTTTGTAGTCTCTGTTTTATCATCTTCTTCTCTTTTTTTTAACATTTTAAAAAAGGAAAACTCATTCTTTGCTATAGACCTGACAAAAAAAGTCCCGGAACTGGATGACTCAGAAGCCATAGTTTACTGACCCTTGACTTAGACTATTCATGTGGGGTGAAAATTGGTGGGAAGTCAAGCACCATGACCAGTTTAGTATGTACGGTACTTAGCAGACTCCTCGATATGCAAAAGCACTCAGTAAATGTTAGCTGCCATTGTTGTTGATTATGCTATTGTTTTTCTTCTTCTTGTTATTCTGCAACAGCTGGACTCTAGAGACCTCTACTCTATGATAAATCTGCCATAGGTGGTTGACTGCCTCTAACTCTGGACTGAAGTAGCATCTGAGGTAGGAACCATGTGAGCCACTGGGTTACCATAAGAGAATAAACAAAGATACTGAAAACAGCTCAGGGTCAAAAGCCAAGAGTCACAAAATTAGTAGAGGATACGATAGGTGTATTACGGTACAAGAAATGAGTTCTACTGTCAAATATTAGGGAATACAAAGTTAAAATGTAAAATAAGTTCCTTTACAGCAGGTCATCTCAGAGTCTTGAATAGGCAAATGTGTAATACACCTTTCCAGGATAAAATTCTATGCAATGTTTTCCTTACAACAGAATTCTTTTTCCAGAGGGCATGAATAGAACATTTTAGAAAACATCGCCCTTATTGTTTACTGCTCATCTGTCATCTCCATAGCTTTGTATTATCTGATCTTCACAGCAGCCCAGTGAAGATGGGAAGACTGTTATTATTATCCTACATCATTGGTCATATTCAAAATATTTAACAACCAGTATGGCATGAAACCAACATTAGCCCTGAAGTGGGGTCCTTATGGCCCCCTGCTGAGCCCCACAGTAACCCTTGTGCTGCTGAATCATGGGACCAACCAAACCAAACCCACTGCCACTGAGTCAATTCCAACTCATAGTGACCCTATAGAACAGGGTAGAACTACCCCACAGGGTTTCCAAGACTGTAAATCTTTACAGAAGCAGACTACCACATCTTTCTCCTGTGGAGCAGCTGGTGGGTTTGAACCGTTGACCTTCTGGTTAGCAGCCAGGTGCTTTAACCACTGCAACACCAGGGCTCTGAATCTTGGGAAGGTGGTAGGAAACTGAAAGAAAGGTGTCAGTTGGAGTGGCTATTCACCAAACAGTACAAAAGGATTCCAATATTTTAATAAGCAATATTAACTCTACCAGTGTGCACTGGATGACTACCTGTCTTGACTACATTTACTAAACAAAGAAACAAATAGAAAAGATGAAGTGGCTTCTCTAGTACTATTAACTAGCTGTGGCAGAGCAAGGATTCACACCTGATCTTCAGGACTCCAAATCCTCTACTATTTTCTCTTTGCCACCCACTTTCTTTACTTCTGTGTTCTTTTTCATATCTTATAGACCACCTTGGTCAATGCCTCAGTCCTAGGAAAAGAATATCAGATTTGGAGATAGACAACTTGCATTCAAGTCCTACCTCTGCTATTTATTAATTGTGTGACTTTGGACAATTCACCTGATCTCTCTGAGATTCAGTTTCTTCACTGGATAAATCACGGTGAACATGTCCACACTGCAAGGTAGTTGAAGAAAAACTATAATAAACATTAAGAGCTGTACAGATGTTAGCCATTTGCATTATTTGTAGATTGGCAGATCTCACCTTAAAATTCTGAATGGCAGAACTGCAATTCTTTCTCCAGATGAGGAAACTCAGACTTCAGAGAGATTAAATTACTTGCCCAAGGTTACACAGCTAGTGATGACAGAGCCAGAAATGACCTCAGGGCTCTCTGCTGGGCAGCCTCCAAACTCACAGCACAGGCTGCCTACAAAGATGGAAATGTGAATGATCCCAAATTATAGTCACAGTACTCTTGGCAGGCCGACGTCACCAGCTCCATCCAAGCCTGCAAGAAGGTCTGCTTCTGGCCCAGCGTACATCTTCTGTAGTTCAGGCGGCACCTAGCCAACTGTCTACAGGTTAAGAAGTCACTCCAATGGCTCTGGGACTGAAATAACAAGAAAGTGTGTTAATGAGGCTCTTTCTGCTGCAGACAGAGCAGGCAGAAAACATCATGGGCAGGGACCGATGCCATACCTTACTAGGCTCTTACTCTCAAGACCTCAGCTACCACAGGCCAACAGGGCCACGCTTCCTGGTGTGACAGCTGAGAAAAAAGTACTATTCTCAGCTTAGAGGATTCAAGGTGAAGACAACTCTCAAAAAGACAACCCTCACTGAAGAGCAACAGAAGGTCAAATGATAATGGATATTCCCCACTCCTAGAACTCTAGGCAAGTTGAGTAAAGCACTATGGTCTTGTGAAACAAACCTGGCTTTGGAGTCAGCTATTTTTGGATTCAGAAATGAAGTGTTCCACTTGCTAGCTCTGGCAGTCACTGCACCATCCCCGAAATTTCTGGCTGGCTGGCTTCCAGGAACATGATAGGACTACACTTCCTGGCCTGCCTGTGGCTGGATGGGATCGTGACACTAATCCTAGCCAATGCATTACGAGAAGAAGGGATGTATGTCACTTCTAGGTCACACATTTATTTCTGGTGTGACATTGTCCAGAAATGCCCTTTCTTCTGGCACAGAAATATCTGCAATTCTTGCTGCTCTGTCTGCCTGGATCTCTAAGTACAATGAACAAGAACTGTCTGCTGATCCACTATGAACATGTGACACAAGTAAGAAATAAACTTTTATATTTTAAGGTATTGAAATTTAGAATTTGTTTATTATCATAGAATAATCTGGCCCATTCAAATTTATACACTAGCTATATGACTTTTAGTAAGTTATTTAACTTCTCTGAGCATGAGAATTTCCTGATGTTTAAAACAGGGATATACACCTTTCAGGGCTATGAGGATTAAAGATAATTTATGTAAAGTATCTCACATCTCTTAGCACATATTTCATACTCAAGCAATGTTAACTATTACTATTACCAAAACAATCAGGGAGAAAAGCAGATAGACACAGGATACCCTTAAGCAAACATAGTTGGCACTGTCCTCTCAGCCAGTTACATAGTCCTGGAGCTTTGGCAGCCAGATGAGCCAGCTATAATTAGAGTGAGGTCCCTGAATGTCTCCAGTACCTCATTAATTCCTTCATTTTACAAATATATAATCAGTGCCTACTATGTGACCAGTACTGTCCTAGGCACTGGAAATATAAAACAAAGTCTCCCTTCTCACAGAGTTTACCTGTACCAACTAACACATTTGAATTGCTATATGTTTTAGATTATACCAAATTGTATCATCAGAGAAAACAAGGAGCTTGGAATTTGATCTTTTGCATTTCAGGATTCTTTATTCCTTTGAAATATTTTTGCATATATTAATTGATTTAATCCCCCTGGTGGCACAGAGGTCAGAGACCTAATGGCACAGTAGTTAAGGTCAGCAGTTTGAATTCACCAGCCACTCCTTGGAAATCATATGGGGCAGTTCTGCTCTTCCCCATAGAGTCACTATAAGTCAGAATCGACTCAACGGCAATGTTTTCTTTTTTTTTTTCTTTTAGTAGCCTAGGTTAAGTGCTGGCTGCTAACTGAAAGATCAGCGGTTCGAACCCACCTGCCACTCTGAGGGATAAAGATGTGGTAGTCTGCTTCCATAAAGATTTACAGCTTTGGAAACTCTATAGGACAGTTCTACTCTGTTTTATAGGGTTGGTATGAGTCGGAATTGACTCAATAGAAATGTTTTTTGAGGGGAAGGCAGTATTTTCACTCCTATAAATAAACGGGAAAGAAATTAATATGCATATTCACAGAAAGGGAAATTGAAATTAGGAAAAGTTATTAGTATCGTAGTTTTTGTAAGCATCCAGCTACTCAGTGACAGAGCCAGATCTAGAACTTGAACTCAGATCCCTGGTTTTAGGTCCTTTTTTTTTTTTTTAATCCCAGATTGACAATAAAGACCTGAATCACAATTTTGCCTAGAGGTTCTCCTAGATAATTCCTGTATGAAAGTGCTGCAGGTGAGGATGGGTCAACATTAGAAAATCAATCAACGTAATCCACCACATAAATAAAAGGAAAGAAAAGAATTGCATGATTATCCCAATCGATGCAGAAAAGGCATTCCACAAAGTCCAACACCCATTCCTGAAAAAAACTCTCAATAAAATAGGTATAGAAGGGAAATTTCTCAACATAATAAAGGGCATCTATGCAAAACCAATGGCCAACATCATTCTTAATGGAGAGAGGCTGAAAAAATTTCCCTTGAGAACAAGAACAAGACAAGGATGCCCTTTATCAACACTCCTATTTAACATCGTGCTGGAAGACCTAGCTAGAGCAATAAGTCAAGAAAAAGAAATAAAGGACATCCAAATTGGTAATGAAGAAGTAAAACTGTCCCTATTTGTAGATAATTTGATACTATACATAGAAAACCCAAAAGACTCCATGAGAAAACAACTGGAAGTAATAGAAAGATTCAGCAGAGTAGCAGGATACAAGATAAACACACAAAAACCAGTTGGATTCCTATACACCAATAAAGAGAACTATGAAAAGGAAATCAGGAAAACAATACCATTTATATTAGCCCCTAAAAAAATAAAACACTTAGGAATAAATCTAACCAGTGGTATAAAAGACCTATACAAAGAAAACTACAAAACAGTACTGCAAGAAACCAAAAGAGATCTACATAAATGGAAAAATATACCATGCTTATGGATAGGTAGACGCAATACTGTGAAAATGACAATTCTACCCAAAGCTACTTACAATCCTGATCCAAATACCAACAACATTCTTTAAGAGATGGAAAAACTGATCACTAACTTTATACGGAAAGGGAAGAAGCCCTGGATAAGTAAAGCACTACTGAAGAAGAATAATAAAGTAGGAGGACTCGTACTACCTGACCTTAGAACCTACTATACAGCTACAGTAGTCAAAACAGCCTGGTACTGGTACAATGACAGACACATTGTCCAATGGAACAGAATTGAGAAATCAGATGTTAATCCATCTACCTACAATCACCTGATTTTCGACAAGGGCCCAAAGTCCATCAGATGGGGAAAAAAACAGTCTTTTTAATAAACGGTCCTGGCAAAACTGGATGTCCATCTGCAAAAAAGTGAAACAGGACCCATACCTCACACCATATACAAAAACTAATTCAAAATGGATCAAAGACCTAAATGTAAAGCCAAAAACTATAAAGTTCATAAAAGAAAAAATAGGTTCAACGCTAGAGGCCCTAACGCATGGCATTAACAGGATACAAACCATAACCAATGACACACAAACTCCAGAAGATAAGCTAGATAACTGGGATCTTCTAAAAATTAAACACGTTCATCAAAAGACTTCACCAAAAGAGTAAAAAGAGAACCTACAGACTGGGAAAAAAATTTTGGACAGTACAAATCAGACAAAGGCCTAATCTCTAAAATCTACAAGAAAATTCAACACCTCTACAACAAAAAGATAAACAATCTAATTAAAAAATGGGCAAAGGAAATGAACAGACACTTCACCAAAGAAGACATTCAAGCAGCCAGCAGACACATGAGGAAATGCTCACGATCACTAGCCATTAGAAAAGTGCAAATTAAAACCACAATGAGGTACCATCTCATGCCAGCATAACTGGCAAGAATCAAAAAAAAAACAAAAAAACAAAAAAAAAACTGGAAATAACAAATGTTGGAAAGGCTATGGGGAAATTGGAACTCTTATGCATTGCTGGTGGGGATGCAAAATGATACAACCATTTTGGAAAACGATATAGCACTTCCTTAGAAAGCTAAAAATAGAAATACCATACGATCCAGCAATCCTGCTCCTAGGAATGTATCGTAGAGAAATAAGAGCCACGAATAGACATAAACACACCCATATTCATTGCAGCACTGTTCACAATAGCAAAAAGATGGAAACAACCTAGATGCCCATCAACAGAGGAATGGATAGACAAACTATGATATATACACACAATGGAGTATTATGCAACGATAAAGAACAATGATGAATCTGCGAGGGCATTATGCTGAGTGAAATGAGTTGATCACAAAAGAGCAAATATTGCATGAGACCACTACTGTAAGAACTCATGAAAAGGTTTACACACAAAACGAAACAATCTTTGATGGTTACAAGGGATGAGAGGGGTCGGGAGGAAACACTAAATAGACAACAAATAAGTGGTAACTTTGGTGAAGGGTAAGACAGTACACAGTATGGGGGAAGCCAGCACAACTTGTCCAAGTCAAGGTTATGGAAGCTCCATAGACACATCCAAACTCCCTGACGGACCATACTGCTGGGCTGAGGGCTGTGGGGACCATGCTCTTGGGGAACATCTAGCTCAATTGGCATAATACAGTTTATAAAGAAAATGTTCTAAATTCTACCTTAGTGAGTAGTGTCTGGGGTCTTAAAAGTCTGTGAGCAACCATCTAAGATACTCCACTGGTCTCACCCCTTTGGGAGCATGGGAGAATGAAGAAAACAAGATATAAAGGGAAAGATTAGTCCAAAGGACTAATGGACCACAACGACCACAGCCTACACCAGACTGAGTCCGATACAACTAGATGGTACCCAGCTACCACCACTAACTCCTCTGACAGGGATCACAACAGAGGGTCCCGGACAGAGCTGGAGAAAACTGTAGAACAAAATTCTAACTCACAAAAAAAGACTAGACGTACTGGCCTGAGACAGACTGAAGAAACCCCCAGAGTATGGCCCCCAGACACCCTTTTAGCTCAGTAATGAAGTCACTCTCGAGGTTCACCCATCAGCCAAAGATTAGACAGGCCCATAAAATAAAACAAGCCTAATGGGGCACACCAGCCCAGGGACAAGGACTAGAAGGCAGGATGGGACAGGAAAGCTGGTAATAGGGAATCCAAGGTCGAGAAGGGAGAGTGTTGACATGCTGTGGGGTTGTTAACCAATGTCATAAAACAATATGTGTACTAACTGTTTAATGAGAAACTATTTGTTCTGTAAACCTTTATCTAAAGTACAATTAAAAAAACATTAAAAAAAAAAAAGAAAGAAAGTGCCACAGGTGAAACATACAAGAAAGGAGTCATTCTGTGATTACAATAATAATAAAGCACCATGAATGAAATACTAGACAAAACTGTCCTCTACAAAATTCTGCCTACTAGTGGATCAAAAAAGTCCAGCAAGTTTCTACTTTACAGCATGTATGAGGAAAGACGTTTAAGCACACAATGTAGGTATTTTTATGATACTGGTGCAGAACATAATAAGAAAAGGCCAACCCATGTATTAACCGGCTTCCTGGTGTCTTTTTATTGGAGTAAATTTCCTAGAAAGCTAGATCACACCCAGTTCCTCACCAATAGCTCAGTATTTCACCCTAAGCCCATTCCTTCAAAATTTAACAAATCAAATACCTGTTCAAATGTCATCTCTTCCATGAACCCTTCTTTGATTGCCCTAATCAACAGTGACCTCCTATCACCTTTTCTTTGTATCTTCATCTGGCATATACTATACCCTGAAGTCATAATCAGGTGGTACTGAGATAGCTACTGGGCTGTGGCTCCACATAGGGAAATGGTGGGAAATAAAATAAGAAATATGGCAAATTGTGACAGCCACTGAATGCCAGACTAAAATGTTAGAATTTCCTCTATACACAAAAGTGGCTGCTGGGAAATTTGGAATACTTACTAAGTAGAAATAGCATCACGTGATCACTGAAGGGGGGGAGGTAAATAACATGAAATGATGGACAATCTGAAAAAGTTATTTTTGTCCTAAAGGTGTTTTTAGATTTATATCTGACTAGCTAAATTTGTTTCAAACCCTATAAACAAACTGCGCCCTAACTATACACGTGAATCATGTTGTTGTTGGGTGCTATGGAGTTGATTCTAATTCTAATTTACAGAGACCTCATGTGACAGAGAACTGCCCCATAGGGCTTTTTTTTTTTTTTTTTTGGCTGTAATCTTTATGGAAGCAGATGGCCAGGTCTTTCTTCCGCAGAGCCGATGGGTAGATTCAAACTGCCAACTTTTCCGTTAGCAGCGGAGCCCTTAAGCATTACGCCACCAGAGGTCCTTACCTGAACCACAGAATTTAGGAAACGCTCTACAGGGCCATAATCTGTGAAATCTTGCAGGAATTCTCCTAGATTGCTAATTTCAGGGGAGATAGTCCCCGGTATCCCAGCCGACCAGGGAATTCTGAAATATAAGTATTCTTTTCACACAGTTAAGAAACTGAATTAACTAAATAGTGAGTGACTTTGGAAAGTGAGTTTTTACTTACACAGGTATCATTACAGTCTGCAAGAGGCCATCTATCACTTCATCACAACTGGCACTTTATTCATTTTCTTAAGGAGTGTGTGAATTCTGAGGTACTCTCACTCTGCGTAAGGCACACAGACTGCTCTGCGTGAGATGAGCCGTGAGTGGTCAGGCACGGCCTTTGAGCATCTTCTAAGTGAAATCATCATGGTTCCTCTCCACCTCATTAGAAGCCACTGTCCTGACGGCAACTGTTGCCCAAATCTTTAATGGGTGAAAAACAGGTGAAATTGGACACTACAGATAGTAAGTAAACACAAGTAAACCCGTGCCTACCTTGCTTATTGGGTAACCCGTCCCCGCGCCCTAAACCTATTTGTCGAAGGTCTCCATTTTGTTTCTCGTGCTTGCCGGGAGCCACTTCCGATAGGCTAGGCCCTCCTGGGGCTTTTCTGTCCCGTAGTTTCCTCAGCGTCCCTCTATGGTACATCTGCCCTATTACAGATAAACTAGTTTCGCCTTCTACCCTACTCCCCATTTCTCAACTACTCTGTCTGTAGTAAGCAGGGCACTAACCTTAGACTGCATTTTGCACATTCCCTGTAACAGAGATCTTCAAACTCTGTGGTTTGCTTACTTGCCAAAAGACTGATTTTGCAAAAGCTAAGTAGCTATTTACACATTTTTAAGCTGTCTTCTAAAATTTTCTATCATAAATAGTCGCAAAAAAGTGTTATTTCCAATATATTGTAAGTAATAACATTGAAAAACAGAACTGTTGCATCTCTTTATCAATTTGTCCAATGAAATCTAAGTACTACAATAATTTGATTCTCATCTGTTTGAAAATACGTATCATCCACCTGACAATATGAAACCAACACTTCATTAAAAATCATACACTTTTATATTGTTGCTTTTTGGTCATCAAAATGTCCCTGATAAAATTTATCCAAATAAAACGTATCTTTATACTTTATTTTACTGATCATCCTATCATACTTCTCTACAACAAATATACGTATTATTTGAAATAATATGTATTTTTTTATTTCCTGTATTCATAATTCTCTAATGTTTGTAATTTCTTCTAAACCAAGTTATCCATTAAAATTATTACTAGCACTTATTAGTTCCAAACAAAATAAACATATTGCATATTTTAATCAATAATTATTGAACATAAACCTGTTGCCTTTGAGTCGATTCCAACTCATAGAGACACTATAGAACAGAGAAGAATTGCTCCATAGGGTTTCCAAGGCTGTGATCTTTACAGGGAGCCCTGGTAGTGCAGTGGGTGAGTTTGGTTGCTAACTAAAAGATTGGCAGTTCAAATCCACCAGTTGCTTCTTGGAAGCCCTATGGGGCAGCGCCTATGGGGTCACTATGAGCTGTAATGGACTCGATGGCAATGGTGTCTTTTTTTTTTAGTTAATCTTTACAGAAGCAGACTGCCAAATCTTTCTTCCATGGAGTGGCTGATGTGTTTGAACTGCCAACTTTTCAATTAGCTGCCCAGCGCTTGACCACTGCGCCATCAGGGTTGCATATTAAACATGAAAAGCAAAATTTTATTTGACATGCATCTTGTAATCAGATGAATATTTTATCCTTTAGTTCACTGAATAGTATTTATTATTTTAACAAGAAAAATTGCAGCATTAATTTTATTTGTTTTTCATTTTTATAAATACAAGCATTGAGAAAACCTAGTTATATACAGCAATGAAAACTTAGTTTATTATAGCAATGCAATTAAATATTTGAACTCCTTTCAAGTTACATAACAAAAATTACATAAAGCTTTTGTTCAAAAACAATTTGTAATCATTTATTGACTGTCTAATTTTGTTGAAAGCAAGTAGTTGGAAACCAGCCGTGTTGCAAAAGAGTTTGTTAATCTGACATTATAATCATTCATTTTCTCAAATCTGAGAAATACAACAAAAAGGCTTTACAAAAACTAATCAGATGATGATATGTATTTCTCTTTCACTTTGAGGAAACTTGTTTAACCCAATATAAACACAAAGGTTTGAGAAAATCAAAATAATATTAACTTAAAATCACCCTTTCTTATATAGTATTTTTAATGAAATGCTTCTATTTTCTCCTGTGTTTTAAGTGCATTTGTAGATTTCATTCATTCAGTAAGTGAAAAATGTCTGCCATAAAGCCAGCTTGGTAAAGCCAGTCCTCATTGTCAAATCAAATCAAGACCTCCTGTGGTTCCTTCTTTAAAGAAAGAAATAAGACCTCCCATGATTCCCTGTTACATCCACCACACTAACATGCAAAAAACTTTCACAATCTTCCATTTTTTTAATTCAAATCAAATTTGATTTAGCCCCAACCTGGGGTGGCTAAAAATCCAATATGCCATTATCCAACAGCCTGTTTCCCCTCTTTTAGGAATTTGAAGGAATATCATTGCTTATTCATTTTAGGAACATACAGTTTAAAAACGTCTGGTCTTCAGAATGATACTCCCAATGCCCCTTGCAATGAACGGCATGGTCCCTTGGAAGACCACTGCCTACTGTTTGCCAAGCTTGACTGAGAGGATTTTATTGAGGCTCCCAGGTTTGAGTATACTGTGGCCAGCTGCCCTACACATCACACGGTCATCCCTATTTGGAGACTTCCGTCCCCACACCCATTGTATTTAAGTGAAATCAGTGATTGAAAACACTATGGGGCATGTTTGCCAATAGTTCTACTCTGACATTATATAGGGTCTGCCGTGAGGCAGAATTGACTCCACGACAACTGGTAAAAAAAAAGTCTTGATCACTCTACTGCTTCTCCTTCTCTTACTCTCACTTCCAGTCTTTCCATCTTAGAATTACTTTCACCCTGAGTCAGCCACCAGTTAATTCCCTCCTCTCTTTCCACAGCAATCTCTGACTTTAAAACAAATGTCTGGGTAGTAGAGTTTTGGAGATTGGAGGGATGCCTAACACACACACACACACACACACACACACACACACACACACACACCCTTGAGAACAAATGTTTCATACCCTTAGTGTGTTGCTGTGATGCTGAAAGCTACGCCACTGGTATTTCAAATACTAGCAGGGTCACCCATGGTGGACAGGTTTCAGCAGAGCTTCCAAATGAAGACGGCCTAGGAAGAAGGACCTGGCAGACTACTTCTGAAAGAAATTGGCCAGTGAAAAACTTACGAATAACAGTAGAACATTGTCTGATACAGTGTTGGAAGATGAGCCCCCCAGGTTGGAAGGCACTCAAAATACAAGTTGGGAACAGCTGCTTCCTCAAAATAAAGTCAACCTTAATGACATGCATGGCGTCAAGCTTTCAGGACCTTCATTTGCTGATGTGGCAAGACTCAACATGAGAAGAAACAGATGCAAACATCCATTAATAATTGAAATGTGGAATATACAAAGAATGAATCTAGGAAAACTGGAAGTTGTCAAAAATGAAACAGGACGCTAGAGGATAGATATTCTAGGCATTCATGAGCTGAAATGGACCGGTATTGGCCATTTTGAATCAATCATACTGTCTATTGTGCCAGGAATGACAAATTGAAGAATGGTGTTGCATTCATCATCAAAAAGAACATTTCAAGATCTATCCTAAAGTACAACACTGCCAGTGATGGAATAATTTTCATACCCTTATCTTAGTTACCTAGTGCTGCTATAACAGAAATACCACAACTGGATGGCTTTAACAAAGAGAAGTTTACTCTCTCACAGTTTAGGAGGCTAGAAGTCCGAATTCAGGGTGCCACCTCCAGGTGAAGGCTTTCTCTCTCTGTTGGCTCTGGGAGAAAGTCCTTGTCATCAATCTTCCGTGGTCGAGGGGCTTCTCAGCACAGGGACCCCAGGTTCAAAGGACATGCTATTCTCCTGACTCCTGTTTCTTTGTGGTAATGAAGTCCCCATGTCTTTCAGCTCGCTTCTCTCTTTTATATCTCAAAAGACACTGGCCCAAGACACAAGCTAATCTTGTAGATTGAGTCCTGCCTCATCAACATAACTGCCGCTAATCCCATCTCATTAACATCACAGAGATAGGATTTACAACACAGGAAAATCACATCAGATAACAAAATGGTGGACAATCACACAATACTGGGAATCATGGTCTAGCTAAGTCGATACACATTTTGGGCAGATACAATTCAATCCATGACAACTCCTACAAGGGAGACCAGTTAATATGACTATTGTTGAAATTTACGCACCAACCACTAATGCCAAAGAAGAAGAAATAGAAGATTTTTACCAACTTCTGCGGTCTGAAATTGATCAAACATGTAATCAAGATGCATTGATAAATTACTGGTGATTGGAATGAGAAAACTGGAAACAAAAAAGAAGTATCAATAGTTGGAAAATACAGACTAGGTGATAGAAATGATGCTAGAGATTGCATGATAGAATTTTACAAGATCAATGACCTATTCAACTGAAATACCTTTTTTCAATAAGATAAAAGGCAACTATACACATGAACCTCACCAAATGGAATACACAGAAATCAAATCCAGCACATCTGTGGAAGAAGACAACAGAGAGGCTCAATACCATCAGTCAGAACAAGGCCAGGGGCAGGCTGCACAAGAGACCATCAATTGTTCATATGCAAGTTCAGACTGAAGCTGAAGAAAATAAAACAAGTCCACAAGAGCCAAAGTATGACTTTGAGTATATCCCACCTGAACTTAGATACCCATTTCAAGAATAGATTTGATGCATTGAACACTAATGACTGAAGACCGAAAGAGTTGTGGGATGACATCAAGGTCATCATACACGAAGAAAGCAAAGGATCATTAAAAAGACAGGAAAGAAAGAAAGACCAAATGGTTGTCAGAAGAGATTCTGAAACTCGTTTCTGAACATAGAGTAACTAAAGCTAATGGAAAAAATAATGAAGTAAAAGAGCTGGACAAAGATTTCAAAGGGCAGTTTGAGAAGACAAAGGAAAGCATTATAATGAAATGTGCAAAGACTTGGAATTCGAAAACTAAAAAGGAAGAACACACTGAACATTTCTCAAGTTAAAAGAACTGAAGAAAAATTTTAAGCCTCCAGTTGCAATATTGAGGGATTCTCCAAAATATTGAATGACGCAGGAAGCATCGAAAGAAGATGGAAGGAATACACAGAGTCACTGTACCAAAAAGAATTGTTTGACATTCAGCCATTTCTGGAGTAGCATATGATCAAGAACTGATGGATTGAAGGAAGAAGTCCAACCTGCACTAAGGCATTGGTGAAAAGAAAGGCTCCAGGAATTGACAGAATACCAAATGAGATGTTTCAACAAATGGATACAACACTGAAAGCACTCACTTGTCTATGCCAAGAATTTGGAAGACAGCTACCTGGACAAATGACTGGAAGAGATCCATATTTGTGCCCATTCCAAAGAAAGATTATCCAACAATGTGAACATATTGAACAATATCATTAATACAACACACAAGTAAAATTTTGCTGAAGATCACTCAAAAACAGTTGCAACAGTACATTGACAGAGAACTGCCAGAAATTCAAGATGGATTCAGAAAAGGACATGGAATGAGAGATTTATTACTGATGTCAGGTGGATCTTGGCTGAAAGAGGAGAATACCAGAAAGATGTTTACCTATGTTTTACTGACTCTGCAAAGACTATACATAGGGTCACTGTGGATCAGAAGCTCCTCAACAGCAGCTAACAACAACTTCCATCTTTCTATAGCAGTAAAACCAAAAGATAGCAGTTAACATCTCAGTAAATTTTCCTGAAGCAGAGTTACTCTTATCCATATTTTTGAAGTAAGAAAACTGAAATTCAAGGAGTTTATGAAATTTGCCTAAGAACATATAACTAAACCAAGCATTGTAGAAATAAGTCCAGAATTTGGGTCATTAGGATGTCTCCTCATAATGATCCTGTTATACCACCCTAGAGAACCAAAAAGCAACTAATAAAGCAGAGTACCATACATGTGGTGAAATTTAAAGTGAGAATTTGTTGAAAAATTGACTTCCAGTCAGTTATGTAGTGAGCTCCACTGTATAGAAATAAATTGGCCACTATTTAGTGCTGTAACTTATGAATATTGTATACAATCACATGTTTTTATTTTCCCTAGGCTACAAGAAAAATAGAAAGCACTTGAATACCGACAACAGACAGCCAGGAATGTGATTTAGAATCACCTCACTCCAGTTTTAACTATTCCACTAATTGGACATGGAAATGTCAGCATTTGTTTTTTGTTTTTTTTTTTCCGGATTCCTCAGCAACTGTTACTCATGAGTTTAGAAAGCAAGACAGACCTTCTCAACGGGCATTTGTGGAGATACCAATAAGTGGAACACTGGAGTCTTCATGGGATTTGTTGCTCAAAGATATGCTACAAATTAGATGCCTGTGTATCAAATTCCATCCATTTTTCTCACTTCCTCCATTGACATCTGTGCTTTACATTGGCAGAAAAATCATTTGATCCTACCATGGCGATTCCATTAGAAAAACTTAAAGCCAACTGGTATATTTATTGAGCATCTCTCATGGTAGTCCTTCCTGCCATCCTAGCAGCAGATTATTGGGAGATTCCAGTCTGTCATGCTTCCGCCCAACAGAGGACACAAAAGAGAGACAGTCCAACATTTTGACATACAGACAACAGAGCCAAAAATTAATTGAGGCATCCATTTCTTTAAATCCCAATCCAATCATTTCCTCTCTGACTCTGTCAACACTCCCACAGTACAAGCAACACAATGAGCCACTACCGGGTGTCCAGCACTTCCACAGTCTTGATCTGAAGTGTCCTTTGATCAGCCCCTCCCTCTTCAGATCTCTAATGACACAGAGCTCTTGTCCTTCCACTCTTCACTTGAGCTTAGGATGGATTTCTAAGATAATATGCCGGGTTCAATGTTGAACCAACACTTGGCTAGACTGTCTTTTAATCAGCCTCCTCATCACAGTCAGAAGGAAATACTCTGAAGCCACTGCATTCAGTGTTTTTCATATTTAAGACTTTGGATACATATTTCCAGGGGGAAATCTCATCAGTGACTTCCTTTTTATTATTTCATTTTGATATTGAATTTTCGACTTTTAATTTTCTATTTGCTTGGTGGTGTAGGGTATATAAAAATAAGTACATGCAATGGAGTTGAGGGTCTAAAACGTTTAAGAGAAAACAATTGCGTTTCTTAGTAGCAGAGACAGAGTTTTCACTCAGTTTATAACCCTGGGACCTGGCCAGATACATGGTGCGCTGAAAGTACTTAATAAATGCAAATTAAATCGAATTGAAATAAACTGAATATAAGAAGACAATTAAGTAACAAGATGAATGGAACCAAAAAGTAAAAAGTCATTATAAGATGGGCCCAAATCAGGGAAAGGAGGAGCCTGGTCTTGGGGAACAGTTAGGTTAGGGCATCAAGAGGGCATTTCACATAGGAGAGCTGCGCAAAACGTGTTTTGGTTAGTGGAAAGCATTTTTATAAAGGAAATTGTGAAAGAGAAAGCCGGAAAGGGAATTATGGGCTGGATTTTGAAGGATTTCAAATCCCTGGCTCAAGAGTTGGATCTTTCTCCTGTGCACAGTGAAGACCCTTTGTAGAAATCAGGAGGTTGAAACTACCTTCCTGAACCTCTTAAAAGGCTGCCACAGCTCTGATGGGCTTCCCCTTGCAACTCCAGCCTCACAATTACTAAGACATATTTTGTAAAATATTTAATAAGAAAACCTATGTCACTAAAGCTAGAGGGCAGATGTTGTGTACCGAGTTGATTCCAACTCATAGTGACCCTATAGGACAGAACACATAGGGTTTCCTAGAGGGCAGATAGGTGTGTATTTGTGTGTGTATGTGTGTGTCTATGTCTTTGTTGGGAGAGAAGTCTCAGAATTACTGCAAATAATCAGAGAATTCATATGCACGACCTGAATTATCCATAAATTATATAAATAGCACTAGATAGACAGCTGCTGTCAAGCTGACTCTGACTCATGGCAACATGTTTCATAAACAGAACAAAATGTTGTCTAGTCCTACATCATCCTCACAATTAGCAGCATGTTTCAGCTCATCATTATGGCTAATGTGCCAATCCATCTCAACAAGGGTCTCTCTTACCCTCGTAGGCCCTCTATTTCACCAAACATGATGTCCTCCTCTAGAGATCAATCCCTCCTGATGATGTACCCAAAACAAGTGAGTTAGACAATGTTCTGTTGTGATTCATAAGGTTTTCATAGTTTAATTTCAGAAATAGATCATCAGGCCTTTCTTCCTAGTCTGTCTTAGTCTGGAGGCCCTGATGAAACCAGTCCACCATAGGTGACCTTGCTGGTATTTGAAATACCAGTGCATAGCTTTCAGCATCATAGCAACACGCAAGCCACCACCGTATGACAAACTGACAGATGGTTGCTGGATCTCACATATACAATTGCTACTGTTTTCAAAATGTATAAAGATATTTTGGAATTAATAAAAATAGAAATTAATCTAAACATATGGATTTAATTTAGAGTAACTCTTTGCTCTCTATTTGCTATTTTAGATCATGTAAAGCCCTATGAGTGGTTTTCTATTGAAACGAAGCTTTCATCCTCAGGAATCTTGATAACCATTGCACTGAAAATTCTTTGATTTGGAACCTGGTGGGTTATCATAATCCCAGGATATTAATAAACACATTACAAAGAAGCAAGCTCCTTTGAAATGGTCAGTGCAGGGAGAATCTTCACAAGAAGACATGCCTAGATAGACTTTCAGCCCCAAATCTTCTAGTCCAGATTTCATCTTCTCTTTGAGTAAGGTAGGTAAGGAATAACTGGATAATTATTGGACAGTTATCTCACTAATTAATGAGGAGGAGCCCTGGTGGTGCAATGATTAAGCACTCAGCTGCTAACAGAAATGTTGGTAGTTTGAACTTAGCAAGCTTCTCCATGGGAGAAAGACCTGGCAATCTGCTTCTGTAAAGATTACAGCCTAGAAAACCATATAGGGCAGTTCTACCCTGTCACATGGAGTCACTATGAATCAGAATTGACTCGATGGCATGTAATAACGACAACAAAAAAGTAAGAGGGGCATGAGTTCCGCCACTGTGGTAAGTTGATTACACTGATGCTTGCATTTTTCAACTGTCTAGCCTTTGTCATGTAACTTTGTTATGACCTCTTACTGTCTTAGTTATCTAGTGCTGCTGTAACAGAAATACCACAAGCAGATGACTTTAACAAAGAGAAATTTATTCTCTCACAGTCTAGGAGGCTAGAAGTCTGAATTCAGGGCACCAGCTCCAGAGGAAGGCTTTTTTTCTCATTGGCTCTGGGGGAAGGTCCATGTCATCAATCTTCCCTGGTCAAGGAGCTTCTCAGCACAGGGACTCTGGGTCCAAAGGATGCACTATTTTCCTGGCTCTCGTTTCTTGGTGGTATGAAGTCCCCATGTCTTCTGCTCATTTCTCTCTTTTATATCTCAAAAGAGATTGACTTAAGACACAAACTAATCTTGTAGATTGAGTCCTGCCTCATTAACATAACTGCTGCTAATTCCACCTCATTAACATCATAGAGGTAGAATTTAGAACACATAGGAAAATCACATCAGATGACAAAATGGTGGACAATCACACAATAGTGGGAATCACGGACTAGCCAGATTGACACACATTTTTGGGGACACACGATTCAATCCATAACACTTACCCTAATGCTAGACCTGGCCATGTGACTTGCTTTGCCCAATGGAATGTTTGCAAATATGACCCAAGCAGAGGATTGAAGAGTACTTATGTATTTCTTGCTCTTGCCCTCTGCCATGCCATGAGATGGTCATGCCAAAGCTAGCATGCTGGAGATTAATAAATATGAAGCAGAAAAAAATTTAAGTCATCCCAGCTGAGGCCATGCTAGAGCAGCCAATAGCCAGGCAAACCCCAGACATGTGAGTAAGCCTAGCCAAAATCAGCAAAGTCACCTAGCCAACCCAGAGCTGGCTGCATGAGTGAGATCATCTGAGATAAGCCAAATCCAACTTAGATTAACTGAATTCCACAAACTCACAGGCTAAACAAATAAATACCGCTGTATGTTACTAAGGTTTTCTGGTTGTTTGTTATGCACTATTATTGTGGCAATGTTGTTATTAGGTGCTGTCAAGTCAATTCCAGTTCATAGTGACCCCACGTGAGAGAGTAGACCTCCCCTATAGGATTTTCTTGGCTGTAATCTTTACAGGAGCAGATTGCCAGGCCTTTCTCCTTCAGAGCCACTGGGTGGGTTTGGACCGTTAACCTTTCAGTTAGCAGCCAAGTGCTTAGCCATTGTGTCACCGGGCTCCTTCTTGTGACAATAGATAACTGAAATGACCAATTGCCCGTTCTGTAACCTTCAGTTTTAAATCGGAGGTAATCATGCTACCTACTGCAGGAGATTGGCGTGAGTATTAAGATAATACGCATGAAGGTCTTAACACTGTGTCAAGCACATAGAATGAACTCCAAAAGTATTTGGCAGTATATGAAGAGGAACAGTAAGAGTTAGAGTGATAAAGAGAGAAAATGGACACAGGAAGAAAAAGAGAGGGAATGAATTACTACTGCTCCCACCACCCTCACCTCAGCAGACATTAGTATTTTTTGGCTCAAATGGTATAGAAGAGTCAAGATTAAGTTTAAATATTCAAACAAAATTTTGCTGAAGGTTCTTGGATCACAAAAGAGAAATTAAATAATATGATACGAGAATATCTTCAGCTATATCTTCCAAAATATCTTCGTTATGGGGGTCCCTCTGCCTCCATATAGTAGTAGGAATCTTTCCCCACCGCTCAGTAGGGCTCGAAAATACATCTCAAAGTGCAGACTCAAAAAGAGGAAGACTTAAAAAAGGTAGTTGTTCTCGCCTAGCCTAAGATCTTCCTCCCAAAAATCAGGAGAATGGGTTTCCTGTCCAAAAAGTCATCCTTTCCCTAGGCGATGTACTCAGATTTCCATCTCCTTTAGGGGGAACCATATTCCCTAGTCATGGCAGAATGACCATAACAAACCAACCATGTCAGAACACAATGCAATAGTTTCTACACCCATAGAAGAAGTGCAAACAGGCAGGGAGCACTGGGCAGATGAGCCCACAGATAAAAGAGAAAACAACGCACGCGGAGCCTTTGTCCATTCCGTCTTCCAACTCCAATGCACAGACTCATCTCTCCTTACTCTCTCCACTGTTCAAATTCCAACTCACACTTCAAGTCCACTTCAGAGGGATTCCACTTCTCTAGAGATTTCTCTTATCATTACCCTCTTTCAAATTCTTATAGGCCTTGTCTGTGGAGTAACGACATAGAAGGGGATGAGGGGTGAGGAATATAACCCTAACCATCAAAATCTCAGCTCTACCACTCATTAGTGGTGGGACCTTGGGTAAGTTATTTAATCCAGCTGAGTTGCAGTGTCCTCATCTGAAAATAGAGATGGTAAAGGCATATACTTGCAAAATGATGCAGTACTCTATATAAACTACTTAGCATAGTCTGGTACATATTAGGTGTTCAAGAAGTGTTAGATGTGCTCATCATCATTATTTATACAAAAATAATATTTTTTTCAGGGTGTAAAAACACTAGAATGATAGCTGACAGAAAGTAGTAAAGTATTTTATTATTTATTTATTACTAATTACTATTTTATAAGTAATGGGAAAGACTGGGAAAGAGCTGCCTCCTCAAAGTAGAGTTGACCTTAATGATGTGGGTTGAGCCAAGCTTTTGGGACCTTCGTTTGCTGATGTGGCGTGACTCAAAATGAGAAGAAACAGCTGCAAACATTCATTAATAATCGGAACGTGGAATGTACGAAGTATGAATCTAGGAAAATAGCAAGTTTTCAAAAATGAAATGGAACGCTTGAAGACTGATATCCTAGGCACTGGCATTAGTGAACTGAAATGGACTGGCATTGACTATTCTGAATTGGACAATTATATAGTCTACTATGCCAAGAATGACTACTTGAAGAGGAATGGCATTGTATTCATTGTCAAAAAGAACATTTCACGATCTATCCTGAAGTACAATGCTGTCAGTGATAGGATAATACCTATACGCCTATGAGGAAGACCAGTTAATATGACTATTATTCAAATTTATGCACCAGCCACTAAGGTCAAAGATGAAGAAATTGAAGATTTTTACGAACTTCTGCAGTCTGAAATTGATTGAACATGCAATCAGGATGCATTGATAATTACTGGTGATTGGTATGCAGAAGTTGGAAACAAAGAAAAAGGATTGGTAGTTGAAAAATATGGCCTTGGTGATAGAAAAATACTGGAGATCGCATGATAGAATTTTGCAAGACCAATGACTTCTTCATTGCAAATATCTTTTTTCAACAACATAAATGACAACTATACATGTGGACCTCACCAGATGGAATACACAGGAATCAAACTGACTACATCTGTGGAAAGAGACATGAAAAAGTTCAATATCATCAGTCAGAACAAGGCCAGGGGTCGACTGTGGAAGAGACCATCAGTTGCTTACATGCAAGTTCAAGTTGAAACTGAACAAAATTAGAACAAGTGGATGAGAGCCAAAGTATGACCTTGAGTATATCCCATATCTGAATTTAGAGACCATCTCAAGAGTAGATTTGATGCGTTGAACACTAATGACTGAAGACCAGACGAGTTGTGGAACAACATCAAGGACATCATACATGAAGAAAGCAGGAGGTCATTAAAAAGACAGGAAAGAAAGATCAAAATGAATGTTAGAAGAGACTCTGAAACTTGTTCTTGAATGTCGAGTAGCTAAAGCAAATGGAAGAAATAATGAAGTAAAAGAGCTGAACAGAAGATTTCAAAGGGTGGCTAAAGAAGACTAAAGTATTACAATGAAAAAGTAAAGTATTATTAAAGTATTATAAAGACCTGGAGTTAGAAAACTAAAAGGGAAGAACACTCAAGGCATTTCTCAAGCTGAAAGAACTGAAGAAAAAATTCAAGCCTCGGGCTACACTAGTGAAGGATTCTATGGGGAAAATATTAAACAATGAAGGAAGCATCAAAAGAAAATGGAAAGAATACAGAGAGTCACTATACAAAAGAGAATTGGTTGATGTTCAACCATTTCAGGAGGTACTATATGATCAGGAGCCAATGGTACCAATCTGCACTGAAGGCATTGGCGAAAAACAAGCCTCCAGGAATTGATGGTATACCGATTGAGAAGTTTCAAAAAATGGGTGCAGCACTGGAAGTGCTTACTTGTCTATGCCAATAAATTTGGAAGACAGCTACCTGGTCAACCGACTGAAAGAGATCCATATTCATGCCTATTCCCAAAAAATGTGATCCAACCGAATGTAGAAAATATCAAACAATGTCATTAATATCACATGCAAGTAAAATTTTGCTGAAGATCATTCAAAAGCGGCTGCAGTAGTATATCAACAGGGAACTGCCAGAAATTCAAGCCAGATTCAGAAGAGGACATGGAACCAGGGTCATCATTGCTGATGTCAAATAGATCCTGGCTGAAAGCAGAGCATACCAGAAAGATGTTTACCTGTGTTTTATTGACTTTTCCACTGTGTGGATCATAGCAAATTATGGATAACATTGTGATGAATGGGAATTCCAGAACACTTAATAGTGCTCATATGGAATCTGTACATAGATCAAGAAGCAGTTGTTCGAACAGAACAAGGGTATACTGCATGGTTTAAAGTCAGGAAAGGTGTGTGTCAGGGTTGTATCCTTTCAGTATACTTATTCAATCTGTATGCTGAGCAAATAATCCAAGAAACTGGACTATATGAAGAAGAAGGGGGCATCCGGATTGGAGGAAGACTCGTTAACAACCTGTGTTATGCAGATGACACAACCTTGCTTGCTGAAAGTGAAGAGGACTTGAAGCACTTACTGATGAAGATCAAAGACCACAGGCTACAGTATGGATTACACCTCAGCATAAAGAGAACAAAAATCCTCACAACTGGACCAATAAGAAAAATCATGATAAACGGAGAAAAGATTGAAGTTGTCAAGGATTTCATTCTACTCGGATCCACAATAAACACACATGGAAGCAGCAGTTAAGAAATCAAAAGACACACTGCATTGAGCAAATCTGCTGCAAAAGATCTCTTCAAAGTGTTAAAAAGCAAAGATGTCACCTTGAAGACTAAGGTGCGCCTGATCCAAGCCATGGTGTTTTCAGTCGCCTCATATGCATGTGAAAGCTGGACAATGAATAAGGAAGACTGAAGAAGAATTGATGCCTTTAAATTGTGATGTTGGCAAAGAATTTGAATATAGCATGGACTGCCAAAAGAACGAATAAATCTGTCTTAGAAGAAGTACAGCCAGAATGCTCTGTAGAAGTGACAATGGAGAGACTATGTCTCACATACTTTGGACATATTATCAGGAAGAATCAGTCCCTGGAGAAGGACATCATGTTTGGTAAAGTACAGGGTCAGCAAAAAAGAGGAAGACCCTCAAAGAGATGGATTAACACAGCAGCTGTAAAAATGGGCTCAGGCATAACAGCGACTGGGAGAATGGCACAGGGCTGAGTAATTTTTCGTTCCGTTGTACACGAGGTCGCTATGAGTCAGAACTAACTCAACAGCACCTAACAACAACAACAATATTTTATTATCTTCTACGAGGTGTTTTTTCCTTTTCCTCTAAGGATTCTTAATTCACACTGAGAACCTCTTTTGTAGTTAGTCATGCACCCATCTTATCTTCCCAGTGGGATTCTAAGTCCTTGAAGGCACATTGTCTCAAAACATCTTATCTACAGAAGGCAGAAAAACTTGAGTTATTCACAGTTTTAGTATTATTCTCTCTCAGGGCAGGGAATTGCTAACCTCCCTACTAAAGAAAGAAATACTACCCTTTAATGCTAGCCCAGCTGTGCTGCATTGTAGGCAGGGATGGATTACCAAATGAACAAGGTAAACATGTGCTTAGGGCACCAACAAAACAGGGGCACCAGTTGTCCAAAGCAAAGACCCATAGATGCCAAGCAGACAGGACACAAGGAAAAGTGAGCACCACAGTGGAAGGGAGCTGGCAGTTCATTAAATGAAACTGATACCAGCTCTAGTGTGTGAGAATGTGCCGGCTGGAAATAAAGTTCATGCAAGGTCATAAGGGTGCCCAGGCAGAAGGTTGTTTAAACTATATGGCCCCTACCACTTGAATACCTTCATTGACATCTGTCTCCCACAGTCCCCTTCCATGTAATTTAAACTCCTTATCTCAGTGGGTCTCTTGGGAGTATACTGTATCTTTCTAATAAACAAGAATTGGGCATGGGTTGTTAAGTCTAACTCTCGCTAAATTCACCCAATCTGCAACCGTATCGAACATGAGTGGTTACTGGGCAAGGACGGATTATATTAACAGAACAGGGCTCTGACTCATTTTGAGAGAACCATCTTGTACATCACATATGCTGATCCAGCAACTCCAGCCAGGAAAGCCAGCAATGCTCTTTGCCATGATACAAACACAAGGGTACGCTCTTGTGCACGCTCTGGTAAACAACCAATGGGAAATCCAGTCTTAGATGATGTGCCAAAGTGAGGGAACTCGAATAAGTTGACTATTGCAATGAATTCAATCAAGTTATTACGTATGGAAGTAGATATTGTTTTGTAGCATAATTGTGATGAAATCACTGAAGAATTTGTAAGAGGAAAGAATAGAAAGAATTGTTTTTAATGCATGTGGGAGATGAGAGACCTATCTAAAAATAAAATATACTAATTTGTGGTAATATTTCTTTTCTGATCATTAAATTTTCTTTTATGGCATCCTTTCATTTGTTCATTTATAATTATTGATTTTATTACAAAACAAGCATCTAAACTGAAGGATGGGCTGTTCAAAGCAAAATTAGTGAAAGTCAGCTTTTCATTGTGAGAGATCAAAAAAATTTTACACTGATTGTTAAAACAACTAAGTTCACTGATCCATTTTCTTTGTTGTAGAATATGTGGAATATTCCTTTTGTAGAAAATGTAGTATATAGTAAAAATCTCAGTGCCCCACATCCACTAAAAATTTTATAATTCAGTTCATCTCATTCCACTAAAATGGCATATGCCACTTTTTCATTCAATTGCTAATAGTGTAGTCACATTTAAAAAGAAGTTACATCATGGGTAGCTAAAACACACACGCACATATACATATATACATTCATGTATATATATAACTCACATATCCCGTTAGAATGTGTGAGGAAGCAGAGGAGGGGGCACAATGGATTATCAGTGTTTAGGGCCCTCACATGCCTTAATCCAGCCTGACTGCAGGTCTAGCAGGATCAGGGAGGACACATGTTCTCAGTTGCCATTAGCAACCAGGGAGCATCTGAATGAACATATCAAGTCCCCAGCTCAGGAGTGTTCCCTGGGCGAGTCATACAGACAGCCTGCAGAAGGAAAGTCATTAAATCGGTAGTGACCGAGACAGACCTCCTTCCTGCAGCACTGATAAACAGGGTGAACCCTAGACAGCGTGGATGCTGATGTCCTGGACAGAAACGGATTTCGGAGTTTTTTCCCCCAATGAGTCATAATTGCCACGGTCCTAACACCTGTCACCAGGAAAAGGCAAAATCAGTGTAATCACCAAAGCAACTGCCTCAGGACACATTCTTTTAATAATTTGGTTGGAGGAAGTTCAAGAATGCAAGTGATGGGTTTCAAGTGTGGAATGATTAGAATTGCCCTAATTGCTGAGCTCTCTGAATTTAAGGTAGAAGGGGGAGGAGAGAGGAGTTATATTATTATTACCAACAACAGGAAATCAAGTAAATGGAGACTTCTTTTGTGACAGATAAAAGCAGCTGTGATACCAGTCATTGTAGTCTGCATGAAAATATGAAAAAAGAATTATTAGATTCCTCAACCAAGAAATTAGCAATGGGGTTGGCCTGATGAAGTGATAAGAACTGATGGCCTGAAGAACAACTGTCTGAGATTACACCCACCTTTTAAAATAAAGTCAGATGAAAAGACAACTGAGCAGGGGAAGGGTCTTTAAGTTGTAGGATAGAATTTACAGGTTATAGCACACTGCTAGTGATATTATTTTCTTGCCGTCCATGTTATTATAATTCCTTAAAGGCCTTATGGCCATCTAGATAGAATTAAATCACTAACCAATGCAGCCATCTTGTTCCTAGACCACCTACTATGTAGTTCCTATTGCTAGTGGTGGAATTTCCCTGGGGAACCATTTGGTTATTTTCAAATTCCAAAACTGATTACAGGTAGTCCCTAATTTATGATGGAACTCTGTCCCAACAACTCCATCATAAGTCAGTTCTGACAAAAGTCAAATACCTCATTTTTTTTTTCCTTTAGTTTTCATTATTGGTACCTTTTATTATAAGTAGCTTTATAAATCTGATCTATTTTTGTGGGTTGGAAACACTACTATAAATTTACACATATATTTTAATACATACATACATTTAAAAAAATACACAATTCATATAATTTACTCCAACACTGAAGAAGTGTTTGACAACACTGGCATTTCTTCAGTTGCAGTAATAATTCCGCTTGTGGAAGGTTCTGGATCATCTGGATTATCCCTCGGAATGAGGATGGTACTTCTAGTCAGAAAATTAATAAGAGCTGTCTGTATGGTCCTTTTCTTTTTTTCTTAATATATTTCACAATAACATCTCACTGCTTCCTGAATCTGCCTATTGACTTTAGCAAAGTGATCAGCATTTGGGTTCATGTTTTCAAGCAACTGAAGATCCAGATTTAGTTTAGAAAAAACTTCAGCAAATTACTCACTGCAACATTATATATAGTACATATTACTAACAATAAGATGTACAAAAAAAAAAAGATAGTCATAAGTACAGTTCATCGTATCTTGAATATGTCATACGTTGGGGACTACCTGTATGTATTTTGTACAAATGGTTAACATGCTTGGCTGCTAACCAAAAGGTTGGAGTCCACCCAGAAGCACCTTGGAAGAAAGCCCTGGTGATCTACTTCCAAAAAATTAGCCATTGAAAACTCTATGAAACACAGGTCTACTCTGACACATAGAAGGTCTCCATGAGTCAAAACAGACATGATGATAACTAGTTTGGCTTGGTTTTCTCACATTCTAGAATTTCTAAAATGACTGACAATGCCTAAGAGTTGGCAGGGATTAGAGCAACTGGGGCACTCATAAATTTGGATGTCTTATAAAGTTAAACATACATTCATCATATGGCCCAGTGATTGAAATACTAAGTATTTCCTGAATAAAAATTAAAATGCATGGCTACACAAAGACTTGTGCTAAATGTCATAGTAGCTTTATTCATGATAGCCAAAAGCTAGGGGGAAACATCCATCAGCTGGTAAATGGACAAACATACTGTGATATACTTACACAAGGGAATACTGCTTAGCAACAAAAAGAAACAAACTACTGATACACACAAAATATTGATGAATTTCAAAAGCATCAAAAAGTAACAGAAGCCAGACCTAAACAAAGACTATATACAGTATGTTTCCTTTTATATGAAATTCTAAAAAAGGCAGAACTGCAGTGATAGAAAGCAAATCAGAGGTTGACAGGGCCAAGATATGGGGAGAGGGGATGGATTACAAATGCATACAAGGGAATTTCAAGGAGTAATAGAAATAATCTATATTATGATTGTGGTGGTTGTTACATAATTATATACATTTGTCAAATCTCATCAAATTGTACATTGTGTACTATGAATTCTATACTAACAATCTGTTCTAAGGGAACAATCTTTGATATGTAGAAAACTTAGCCACATTAATATTTATTACATATTTTAAAATAATAGCAAAAACTTGGGAATAATATCCAACGGTAAGAAATTTAATTAAATAAACGGTGGTATGTCTACAAAATGGATCGCTATGAAGCTGTTAAAAATGATGTTATGATAAATATTTAATGACACAGAAAGATATATAGCTATTTTAAAGTAGATAATCAAACATTATATTGTTTGTCCATTTTATTATCCATTTATGGGACTGTGGCATGTGTGTATGAGCATCTGAATGTTTATTTATATATACACATATTTAGATATCTCTACATTAGAAGGTTATGCATCATTATGTTAACCGTGTGTTTCTTCATTTTGCATATCATTTTCTAAGTGTCTAATAAAATACATTCATTTCCTTTTAAATAAGAGAAAAAAACAAAACAAAAAAACGTTGCTACTTTAAAAAAAGACATACGTTGCCTTTAAAGGGTTTAGAGTCTTGTTAGAGTCATGTAAATAACATACTGTGGTTGTTGTGTGCCGTCGAGGAGATTCTGCCTCATAGTAACCCTATAGGACAGAACAGAACTGTCCCATAGGGTTTCCTAGGCTGTATACTTATGGGAGCAGATCTCCAGGTCTTTTCTTCCACAGGGCCACTGGTGGGTTCCAACCACCAACCTTTTGGTTAGCAGCCGAGTGCTTAACCATTGCAACCACGAGGGCTCCTTGCAACATAATACAAGGTAAAATAAAATAAGCACCCTCAGGGATAAGAAGGGATAAGTTGGCATGGGTCAAGAGTAGTTTCACACCAAAGCTGGAACCACTGCTGTCTTCAACATCCAGACCATGACCACTGTCATGAATTGGATTGTGCCCCCCAAAAATATCTGTTAACTTGGCTAGGTCATGATTCCCAGTATTGTATGATCATCTACCACTTTGTCATCTGATGTGATTTCCCTATGTGTTGTAAATCCTATCACTATGATATAATGAGATAGATTAGCGGCAGTTATATTGATGAGATCTACAAGATTAGATAGTGTCTTAAGTCAATCTCTTTTGAGATATAAAAGAGAGAAGCGAGCAGAGAGACATGGGGACCTCATACCACTAAGAAAGCAGTGCCGGGAACAGAGCACATCCTTTGGACCTGAGGTTCCTGCACTGAGATGCTCCTAGACCAAGGAGAGACTGATGACATGGTCCTTCCTCCGGAGCTGACAGAGAGAGAAAGCCTTCCCCTGAAGCCAGCGCCCTGAATTCGGACTTCTAGCCTACTGGACTGTGAGGGAATAAACTCTTGGTTGAAGCCATCCACTTGTGATATTTCTGTTATAGCAGCACTAGATGACTAAGACAACCACATTCTTCTGTCTGAACTACTGGACCCACTTTCTTCACTCATGATGACTTTCTCTGAAGGATCCCACAACCTCTGCCCCCTGCCTCCAGCGCATCAGACAAGAGTATTGATATCTGAACCTCAATTGTGGACTGAATTTAAGTTCTCTCACAAGTCAAAGGATGCTCCTGGACACCTGCAGCATCCAACAATCTAAGAGGTCCTCTGAACATTCCATAATAGAAGATGACTTGATGAAGGCCCAAGCGCTCCTCTAAAGGTATTGTATCCCCACAAATCCTGCCTCATAACAAAGACAACTCATTCCCAAATGGGGTTATAACCACAAGCATAGTGGTTAGGATTTACAACACATATTTTTAGGGGACACAATTCAATCCACAACAGTGGATTTTCAACAAAATTGAATCCCTATTGCTGATGTTTGTGTTCCACTCCATCCAAATTCATCTTCGCCAGAATCATCTAGTGTTTCCAGTTAGAAGCCTCCAAAGGCTTGTGTCGAAGGTAGGGGTAACAGGGGAATTCCAATTTACCCTCAAACAAATGAAAAGTAAAAAAACCAAGTATGGATGAAGGTTGTATTGTATAATAAAACAAATTCTAATTTATGTTATAGTAAAAATGAACAGCAGAAAGGCTGGGGGTCTACTTCTGAAAATCAGCCAGTGAAAATCCTGTGGGTTACAATTACAAAGTAGCACTTCCCCAGTCATGACAATCAAAAATGTCTTTAAATGTTGCCACAGATATCTCCTGGGAGATAAAATCACCCCAGCTGAGAACCACTTCTATTTGGGAAGAATTAGTTAGAATTGTATAAGATCTCAGAGCCATCTTCTGACCACTAATTCTCAATTTACAGTCCTATTGGATGTAGGAAACACAGGAAATCTTGGGCTAGTTGTAGACTAATCCCAAAACACAACAAAAAATGCTTGGTATTAATTCCCCTATTCATAGTAGAAGAAAATTTGAAATATTTGTATTTTCTCAGGGGTTTGAATCAGCCACTAAGTATTTATTTATTGAGCTCTTCTCTGCATCCAGGTATGAAGGAGAAGCTAGAAGTGTCTGATATGGTTCTTCATGCAAATTAAAATCCAGTTGAGCAGCAGAAATAATAGAACTAGACTAAAAGGCACCTTAGAGATGATCTACTCACGCCTGTAATTTTTCATATGAGAAAAATAAGATCAAGAAAATTCAGAAAGGTGATGTGACTTATCTAAAGACATCTAACGAGGAAACGGGCTTGGGCTAAAACATAAATGTATTGACTCTCAGTCAACAGTTTTGACCAATACCAAATATTATCTAACTTCTAAATAGAGTGAGACAGTCTCTGAGCACTGGAGGCCTTCAGAGTAAAAAGAAACTCAAGAAGGACTCGAGTAGTTACAGAAGGTAACAAGGAAAGGCAGAGACTGAAGCCAGTCTTTGAAGAACAGAGGCAGCTCCAGGGAAGAAGGCAGGAGGACCATTCTGATATCTTTCCTACATCCCTTGCGCCAAGTTGGGGGCAACATGAGAGAAGAAAGAGAGGCAGCAAAGTGTATGGTATGATCCAGAGACTGAACTGATGTTGGGAAAGAATAAAAATAAGGTTCAGGATAGTTTTCAAAATCATTTGTTGAATACCAGTTACCTTCTCTTCTGGGTACTGCCCCCACTTCTGCTCTTCGATCTTCAACAGCAGAAACATCCCCACTGGCCCAGAGAGGAACAGCTGTGCTTGAGGTGAAAGGCACCCCAAGTCTTCAGCCACCTTTTTAGCTGCCCAGCCCTGAAAGTCCTCATCTTTGTAATTCAGATTATGAACTTAAAAATTTTCCACACAACAGAGTCCTAGGAACAGAAATAATCACCGTGATTCCAAAAACGAAATTTTCATCACTTCTCTCCCTTTAGTATTTGACCTCAAATATCAAAATGGACTTGATTCCTTTTGCTTTGCGCAAGTGATATTTACTCTCTGGGGATGAAGTTGATTATCCCAACTTGTGTATGTATGTGTCCGTGTGCATGTGCATTGAGAGCGAGAGAAGAGACACTGATTGATTAATTCTGGCATGAAGGACTGGCATTGATTCAATAAGGAAGAAATCAGGAAGAAAAAGCAAGATTATCCAGTTGAGGTTAAAAAAAAAAAATCTGAGAGGCATATACACTCAGTTCTAACACAACAACTTACTATCACTATCACCACCATTATTTCCAAGGTAAATGAGATTTTTAAAACGGTTTCCATTTATTTGACTCTGACTCATGGTGACTCATGTGTGTCAGAGTAGAACAGCTTTCTCAATGCCTAATCTTTTGGAAGTAGACCTCCAGGCCTTTCTTCTGAGGTACCTCTGAGTGGGCTCGAACTGCTAACCTTTAGCAGTCAAGGGTGTTAACTGTTTGCACCACCCAGGGACTCCTACTGTACTTCTCCCACATTTTCAGATATTTCTCAGGTAAAACACCCCCACTGAAACAGGGTTTGCCTACTTTTCATGTCTTCTAAAAATATGTACTTGGTACCAACTATGTAATCTCTTTTTCACCTTGTAACTAGGTTTCACTTGTATGAAAACATTTGGAGAGAAAAGGACTAAGGACACAAAACTGAGGGATACAGCATAGTGTCTGTTTCAGATATTGTTCCCAGCCCTGTGGATTCAAGTTCACGTCTAGGGAAGAGGGTTTTGCAGGCAGACACCAAGGAAATGTTTTCAAAGGGATTCTGAGATGTGAGGGTCTGTACAGTAAGGAATTGATGTTTTAGGTGACAAAGTGTGGCAGAGAGCTGGGAAGTGGGGCCTTCCTCACACCTCTGTGTGACAAATCCCTCCAGCACAGTGAGGACTTTAGAAAGCATGAAGGGACCTCATCCACAGTGGGACAACAGCGTCCTCAGAGCATCAGCAACTGGATGCTATTAAGACATCTACCTCAAGGGGACTTTTCATTCAGGGAAATATTTATTGAGCACCTTTCTGTGTCAAGCATTCTTCTAGATGTTGAGGATACAGCAGTGAACAAGAAGCAAGAGCAGCAGATGCAATAAGGGAAAGACAGCAGCACATGAGAAACTATTTATGAACTCATAGGGGACACCTCAAGTACTCCCAGAAATACCTGGGATGAGGTGGAACTGGAGGGCTGCATGTAGGGACTGGAGCTATGCAGATGAGGGCACAAACAAGTTAAACTGTGGCTAATACTTATTGTTTGTTATTCTATTGATAGATGCAAGCTGGTGTATATGTGCATGGATAAAGCCTGGAAGGAAGAAGTCACTTCTGACTCATAGTGACCCTGTCTTAGGCTGGGATCTCTAGAAGAGCAAAACCAGTAAAGTTTATATATAAATATATAGACAGAGATTTATTTCAAGGAAATGGCTCACGCAACTATGGAGACTGGCAAGTCCCAAATGTGTTGATCAGGCAGTAGGCTGAAGGCTTCTTACATTCCAACAACTGGAAATCCGAGGATTACGAGACAAATGCAGGACTGAGAGAGAACAAGAGCTTGGCCAGAAAATCCATACACACTGGATGAAGGTCACACCCCCAAGGAACTGATTAGCTGCTCACATCAGATCACGAAATGGAAGATGACGGAATAATGTCAGCCAGTCCACAGAGAATCATGGCCTAACCCAGCTGAGACGTAATATTAACCATCACAGACCCCATGTGTTACAGAGTGTGCTTCATAGGGTTTTCAGTGGCTGATTTTTCTGAAGTAGATCACCAGGACTTTTTTCCAGGTTGCCTCTGGGTGGACTGAGTGCATTAACTGTTTGCACCACCCAAGGACTCCAAAATGGTAGCAGTGATTATTTCTGGGTAGTAGAATTATGAGTGATATTTTTATATGATTTCACATATTATCTATTTTCCAAATGTTCCATGGTGAATATATATTACTTTTGTAAACAGGGGAAAAAAAAGCAATTTTTTTTTTTTTGGTAGTGAGGAGGCAGTGTTACTCTGTCATTAAGTTGCTTTAGATAGTATGATTTTATAGAGAAAACTTTGATCCTGCTGTATATTTAGAAGAAAGGTATTTGATGATAAATTTACCAAAACAATGGATTAAAATATGTTTCTAAGGAACAATAGACAGATTTCTCTGCCACTGACTTACAATTAAATGTTCAATCTTATTGTGCCTTTTATTTTTTTCAGCAAAGCAAATTCTACCTGAAACGAAAAAGAAGACTGTAATTACCTCTGTCTGCGAACAATCATAAAAATAAGCTCTGTAATTTCCAAAACTCCTTGTCAGAAGATCAATTCTGCATCAATAAATGGATAATTAATTGGACTCTACAGATGATTCAAGAATTCAAATATTACATCTTTGCCCTGGTATCTATATAAAGGGTTGAAATTATTTACATGTGTGGCTTATTTTATATCCTGTCATTATAAAAGTGTACTTCTTAGTTCATTTGTAAGGAGTTCTTCCTGAAACATCTGGACTTCAAAAGTTTAATGTTATCTTCCATGTGACCATGCATTTAATATTATGCACTATATTAACTGGTTGTCCTGGAGAACTATAATTCAACCTATTATCTGACATAGTTGGTATTGTTTGTAAGCAACAAACAATTTTATCTAGTTTTCCCCCTTCATATCTCATTTCAATTAAAAAATGGAAGATTAATTTTCCTAAAGACACTACAATGAGATTTTATTCCAACATAAGGAACATATCTGTATCAGGGTTAGAGAAATGAATAAGATAAAGAGATACATAACAAGCCTGGAAAGGGATAATAATGGTGAGGCATAATAGCAAGGGATTGGCATGGGTACACTAGAATGTGGCAATTCCTGAAGTGAGAGACCCTGGAAAGAGAGGTGGATGGCACTGGTGCCTAGTACAGTGTTGTCCTAAAATAGGTCACTAATTCCTGCTTGATGACGTTGTTAGTGGCAACTATGCACCTGCATAAATTCTCCCAGAAAATAAACTGCAAATGCTGATTTTGTTGAATCAGGCATTCAATGGTTGATCCAAAAAGACTTTCAGAAAATAGTCAAGGAGGCTTATTGTCCACAAAATATCCATACCCCCAACCCAAGCACCAGGGAAAGCTCACCAGGCTTCAGAAGGCAGAATGGCTCTATCATAAAGGAAAGATATCCCAGGAGTCCCAGCCATGGGTGGATGGCTTTGTCCTGGAAGCCCAGATCTCAAGGCCTGTTTGTGCCTTCTCAAACATGACTGGTAAAGAGGTAACCTTTGAAGTGGAGTTTCACACTGCTGAGGTCAGGGTCATTGGGAATCTTTGATGCATTACAAGCCTTCCTTCCTTTCTCCCGGGAAATCTAAGAGATGAGTTGTGAAGGGCATCTCAGATCACAGCCAGTCTGTAACCAAGCTTGACAACTGGTTTCACCACACTGAAGCCAGTCAATACTCCACTGTTTGTCCATTCATCTCAGCCAGTTCTGGGAGATAGGCAAAGCCAGTTGGAGGACAAGAGGTAACAGGGGAGCTCTCCCCTCCCTGATGGCAATAAACCAACTTGAATTCTCAATATACTTCTATGTCTTGCCAAATGAGCTGTTCTGCCTAAGTAACAATCCAACAACCTTATTATAAAAACGCATACACTTTTCCACTTTATGAACACCATATAGCTAAAGATGGAAACCCTTCAGTGATTGTCAAATCACACAAGAGGATGGGAGTGATATTCATGTTGAATTACAATTTACCATCTCTACAGTACTTGCCAAGGCCCTATCATTGTTTCCATTTTTGAAACACTACTTTTTTTATTTCTTCAGGGGAAAAAACAAACAAAAAATTATGTTTTTGGTTTTCCCACTTAAAGAGAGAAACTCAGGTCTAAGTAAGTAGTGTATCTTAATAGTTCCTCTCTTGCTTTCAAGAGTGAAAAACAAGTGGAAAAATTTCTAAGTCCATTTAGAGAGAAAGACAGTCCCCCCCTTTAAGCTAAAAAAAAGGATGAACCAAGTATAATCACATACCAGAACAAATTATATTGATCCATATTACCAAAATAAATTCCAAGAATCATCTGAAAAATATGTTCTGTGGAAAAATATTCTGAACACAATTCTATGGTACTTACCAGTTGGATTTGTTTAGATTTGTGTCACATTTCCTAGTATACACTGCTAGAGTTTAGCAACTTCCCTATGGAAGCTCTGGGGGTAGAAATGAACAGACACAGCTGCTCATCAAATTCACTGTGTAGAAAGTGAAGTCTATATAAAAGTAGGAAAAAAAAAAAAAACAAACCCAAAACCAAACTCATTGCCGTTGAATCGATTAAGGCAAGTCTATAAAGAAGAGAGTAAAAGAGGCTGAGACAGGCAGACCTAATGTCAAATCTCAGCTCTGACATTTACCAGCTATATGTCCTTGAGAAAGAGGATCAACTTCTCTGAGCTTTGGCTTCATCATCCATAAACTGATGCCGGTAACAATTCCTACCGCATTAAGTCTATTAATGTATGGAAAGCAGCTAACACATTGCCTGGCACATAATAAGCACGCAAAACCAAACCAAACCAAACCCGTTGCTGTCGAGTCAATTCCGACTCACAGAGACCCTACAGGACAGAATAGAACTGCCCCGTAGAGTTTCCAAGGAACGCCTGGTGGATTCAAACTGCCAACCTTTTGGTTAACAGCCATAACTCCTAACCCCTATGCCACCAGGTGCATTGACTCACAGGTCAGCAACTATGGCCTTTGGGTCACTCATTTTTCTAAATAAAGTTTTATTGGAACACAGCCACATCCATTCATTTACATATTTCTGTGGCTCTTTTCTAGCTGTAATAGCAGAGTTGACTATGCAACCAAGACCATGTGGCCTACAAAGCTGAAAATACTTGTTACTTGGCCCTTTCCAGAAAAATTTTGGCTATGCGTGCACTGAGCAATAAAAATAATCATTATTATTAAATCCCATGTTTGTCTTTTTATGTAGAGAGAAACTGGCTTTCTGAGAAGTGGAGCAACTTAGTGAGAATTGCCCAGCAAAGTCGAATGCTAACTGAAAGGCTGGCGGTTCAAACCTACCCAGCTGCTCCACAGAAGAAAGGCCTGGCAATCTTCTCCTGTAAAGATTACAGCCTAGAAAGCCCTATGAAGCAGTTCTTCTCTGTCACATGAGGTCTCTATGAGTCGAAAATCAACTCGGTGGCACCTAACAACCACAATTGTGTTTGCAGAACCTTAAATAAGGTCATTTCTTCAGGAAGCATGTTTAGCTTGGAGTCCCATACCACATCTGCTGTTTTTTTCAACTGATTGACTTACAATTCATTTCAAACTGACTAAAACCAGACATTATCATTTAGGGCTTGGAGGTTGATTAAAAGTTGTGCACAGTTTGGTTCATCCCAAGAACCCTACCCCAGAATGTTCTCGGTAAAAATAAACTTGGCTCAGATATCCCCAGTGGGCCTATCTCTCTCTGGTCTCGGAGTTGTCTCTGATGTCAGAGAGCAGGAAACACACCCAAAGGGGGAGTGTCCCTGGCTGGGGACTTGATCCCTGAATGTAAGATCAACAAAAGCCTCAGGATCACCCAAGCTATCATGGAGTGGACAGGTTCAAAAGTGAGGAGTTCAGACAAATTGACAGTAAGAAATTAAAGTTTTCCAGAAAGACCGTTTAACTGAAAAAGCATTTCACTTTTCAACAACACTCTGGCTCACTTACTGATAAGCCGTAAAGAGAAGCTTTTACAATGTGAATTTGATGTGCAGCTATGTCTGTTCATTTCTATCCCCAGAACTTCCTTCTTATTAAAATGAAAAGTAAAATTTGAACTAAAACTCAAAAAGGCAAAAATACTCGTCCAGAGGGGAAAAGTCGAGGGAAGCAGGATTTCTTTGGTTTCATCTCTCAGGTTGAAGCTCATTCACTTAATCTAACAACATCAGACCACACATAAATGGCTCCCCTGCGACTCTTGTGCTTTCTTTTTTGCCCTTCCACTGGGTGACCCTTACTAGTACACAACTTTGTTAAAAAGAAGGAACGTTCAAAACATGGAATTCTTTTCTTACCCTGATGTTGAGTGTGTTTATTTGAAAGGTAAAAAGTCCTTCTCTGAGCTTAAGATGGACTTCCAAAATATATTAAAATTCATGAGGGTAATTATTGAAATAGAATATTGTACTTTAGGGTTTTGGAGTTGATGAAAAATAGCAACTAGATTTGAATAATTGGAGATTTCACTGCTAATTATTTTGACTCTTTAACATTTTATCCAATTTAAGAAAAATTTCTTTTCTTCATTCTTAAGTGGCTCTGGGATCGACAGTAAGTCCCAGCCTTGGGGCACAATTTTACAGCCAAGTCACAAAAGCCTCACAAACAAAGTTTATAATAAGAATGTTGACACCACCTTAACACAGCAACATGACCGGCGCCACTGTAATGTAATCAGAATACATGGGAAATAAAATATCTTTTTGTCAGAAAAAAAGAGAATATGAAATTCCCTCATTGAAATAAAGCACATTTGCTGATATTTACTAGATTATAACATCATAACAATTTTCAAAACATGAGGTGACTTGAGGGAATATAGAAATTCAATTAGCACCTGCATGAGTGATATAGAGACTTGTAATGGCCAACTTGTCCACTCCCTCTCCGAACCCAATGGGATAAGTACAAGTTCACCAAGAGGATTAACCAAAAGACAGAAAGCCCTGAACCACATAAAACAGGAAAAAAAGCAGAACATCTCAGTTGTCCAACCCAGGGGCAGATATAAAACTAAAAATGGCTCCAGGAGGATACCAAACAGATCCTGGTGTTCCCTCCTGTAGGGACTGAGGAAGAAAAATAAGCACAAAAATAGAAACGGAGAGAGAACACAAGAGCTGATCTCTTACATTCAAAAAGCTCCATTGCAGTCAGACAGCCCATAGTTTTTCGTGCATTCATGAACACAGAGAAGTCACACCTCAGTTATTAGTTCAGAGAACGTTCCCAATTTTCCATCCCTGGCGGAGTCTTGCTGATCATTTCTTATCTTTGGAAAGTAGAGAAATCAGTTCTGCTACCTCACCACCCACAGAGAAGTTAACCTCATGACCCTCCTTTCTGTTCTTCTATCTTTTTAATTCTGAACTCTACAGTTTTCTCAGCTCATTTCCACAGGGAGAGCTTTTCTTGGAAGGGTGGGTTACGCTCACTTTCTCTTACTGTTATCATCTTGATAGCTTACAATTACACAGAACTTTCCACTTTCCACAACTCTTTCAAACATTGCCCAGCAACCCTTTGCAGTGTGTATTACTATTTCTAGTTTACTCAGGAAACGGAGCCTGTATTAACAGACTCACTACTTACATACATGATCCATTCCCACCCCTATCCTGACAAAGTGACTTTTTGTAACTTCACATTTATAAGCAGTATGTAAATGGCTTGCCATACAAACAAAACTTACACCTTTCAGACACCAAAGCTTCATTTTAACCATTTTGCAGGAAACCCTTCTCAAAATGCTTATATGAAACAAAGAACAGTCGATGTAATTTAACCTTTTCTTGAAGACACAAGGTTGTCTTTATAAACATCTGTTATTTTACAAAGATGTACTATAGTTTTGTTTCTTTGAGTCTATAAACTTCCTCCCTCCTTCTTCTTGTCAGGCTATCTGCTGTCACTTCTTATTTTAGTGGATCTTCCCCTTTCTGTCCCCTTCCTGTCTCACTTCCCCCCATGCCCTTCAAGCAGTGCACCATCTAACTATTGTGAACCAAGAAATAGATGATGATTTTTTTTCAAGAATTGCATGTTAGATAAGGTTCTAGGGACGACCTAGGGATTAATGTTAATGGGTTTGGTGCAGAGACCTTATAAAAGGTAGTTCACGCCTCAAAGTCCCTTTTCAACTTACTTTCCATTCAGGGCTATGTTATGAAAGGAAAGCCTGAGGTTGCCAAAAGTCTAAGCTTCCTTCAGATAAACAAGGTATTTGTGAACTTTAATTTCCTTTTTATTTGTATCTACCCAACTTGCTAAAGTTTTCTGAATTATCTGCAAACAGGTCTCAAGGCAAAGTAGTAATCTATAAGTAATATTACTTTTGTGCCCAGTGTTTTTGGTATTATTTTAAATAACAGAAATTTGAACAATCCACTCTAGTTCCCAAAATTACTCTGAGTAATGGTGCAAGAAGAAAAAGAAAAAAAAAATTATCAAAGTTGATAACTGATACAAAACATCATTTTCAAGCATTATTCAATTTTCTTAGTAAAGGGCAAACCACATTTATCTCTCTAAAAGGGAGAAAAATTCACTGAAATAGAGGTCAAACCAAAACCAAACCTGTTGCTGTCAAGTTGATTCCGACTCATAGTCAGGACGTCTAATTTTAATGCTTACTAGAGCCCCAGTGGCACAGTGGTTAAGCATTTGGTTGCTAACCAAAAGGTTGGCAGTTCAAATCTACTAGCCACTCCTTGGAAACCCTATGGGGCATTTCTACTCTGTCCTATAAGGTCACTATGAGTCAGAATCCACCCGACAGCAACAGGTTAACAATGCAAACTTAGCTAAGTCATTTGATCTACTTAGTCCAAACAGTCTTTTTTTTTTTTTTTTTCTGACATAATTGAACAAATAAGATTTTTTAAGGCGCCATTCAGCTCCCAGATAGCTTGGCATTTAAAATAAAGGGTTGATGTTCAAGCAAAATCTGTGAAGATGATGACATCTAGTGGCTTCCAAGTTTATATACATCCTGACCAATCAAATATTCCGGTGAAGTCACCATTGATCACTACAGTCTCATGGATGAAAATATTTAGAATTTTAAAATAGAAGGAATCTATGCCACTGAATTATACATGTAGAAACTGTTGAATAGGTGAACGTTCTGCTGCACATATTTTCACCACAATAAAATAAAAAAATTTAGAGGATCATCTAGTTCAACTCCCCATTTTACACTTATGAAAACTAAGAAGCAAAGTGGTCATATCCTTGCTTAAGATCACACAGCTAGCTAGAGATGATCCAAAATCTACTGACTCCAAATCCAGTGTGTTTATCTTTTACATTTTTATGTTCCCTACAAAAGCCATGAAGGGCAAGAAAGTATACCATAAGAGACCAAGAAGAATTTTATTCTTTGGTGCAATACCATTATCTGTCATCATCCCTGTTAGCGATTATCACACTGTTCTGTCATGTTTGTTTGCTTATTTAATTTTCATCATTAGTCATAAGGTTATGAAGTTAGTTCATCTTTGCAGCTTTAGCACTCAGAGCTATATTGAGCCCATCACTGATACTCAACTCTACTTTTCTTTCTTCTTGTTTCTTTATTTCTTCTCTCATCCTTTCTATCCCTTTGTCCATCCTTCCATCCATCTCTCTCTCTATCTACCCTACCTGCTTATCAGTCAAGGATTTAGAGAATATTAACAATACATCCTTTTAAAAATGTGGTAAGGAGTGTGCAAGTTTATAAAACGAAGTGTCATTTCAGGGACATAAGAGAAGGGAGTGGATGAAAAGTGGGTCGTATCTCACAGTCTATCTTGGAGGGTGTTATGAATTGAATTGTGTACTCCAAAAATATGTGTTGGAGTCCTGACCCCTATACATATGGATGTAATTCTATTTGGAAATGATATTTTTGTTATGTTAATGAGGCCATAACAGTGTAGGGTGTGTCCTAAACTTAATCACATCTGAGTGATTTAAACAGCAGCATAGACACAGAGAAAAGTGAGCACAAATGGGGAAAGATAGGTGCTACATCATGTGAAGCTTGCCAAGGAACTGAGGAACACTTGAGAGACCAAGATCTTCCCCAGAGTCGACAGAGAGTCTCCCCTATAGCTGGTGCCCAGAGTTTGGACTTCCAGCCTCCTAAAGTGTGAGGAAAAAAATTTCTGGTTTTTAAAGACACCCTTTTGTGGTATTTCTGTTACAGCAGTACTAGCTAACTGAGACAGAGGAAAAAGAATCTCTGGATAGAAAGTGGCTTCTGGCAATTTAAGAAGAAGGGAAGTAGGCTGAGTCCTACGGGCCTGCACAGAAAAAGGTAAGTTGAGAAACTCTGAAAACAGAGCTTTTCGGTGTGTTACGCCCACCCTTTCTGGAAGAGTTGTGCTGCACCGCCTGGCTAGAGAGTCACTGGCACGTGGTCCCCCCCGGTCTGCGCCACCATCACCAACCTTCTCCCTCAGCATTATTTTTTTTTGTTTTCTTTTTGTTGTTGTTGTTTCTTCACTCTCTCCCTTCCTTCCTTTCCTTTTTCTCACCCATCTAGCCCCATGCCCAGCACCCCACCACCACCACCACTCAATGAGCTGTGCTATACCACTCGGCTAGAGAGCCTCTGGCACATAGCCTCCCTGGGTCTGCACTGCTCCCTTAGCACCATATTTTTTATTTTTCTTTATCTTTCCACTTCTCCCTTTTCTTTCTCCCTCCCACCTAGGCCCTGCACTGCCTCTGCCCCTTCCTGATGAGCTGTGCTGTGCCACCCAGCAAGAGAGACATCAGCATGCCATCACTCCAATTCTGCCCCTCCCCCAACAATTGGCTCCCTCAGCACCATATTTATCTTTGTTGTTGTTGTTTTTGTTTTTTTGTTTCTTCTCTCTCTCTCTTCTTTCCTTTCCTTTCTCCTGCCCACCTAGCCTCGTGCGCTGTCCATGCCCCTTCTCAACAGGTCAAGCTGTGCCACTTGACTAGACACCCACCAGCACACAGCCTCCCAGGTTCTGCCCCACCCCCATTCACTGAATCCTACTGTGCCACTACTTTACTTTTTTCCTTCATTTTTTTTTTGCTTCTGTTTCTCTCTCTTCTCTCATTCACTTAGCTCCGCACATGATATCCTCTCCCTTTCCTCCTGCCTATCTACATCATGTGCTGAGTACCAGCCCTCAAATGGCACTGGTGTGGACCCTTCAAACCACACTCTGCATTGCCCCCCACCCCTGCCCTGCTGGCCCCAGTTCATGCTGCAAACAATCCATCCCAGCCCCCCTCCACTGGAGCTGTCCTGCTGCACCACTGCTGAGCAATCAGCCATGCCCACCCAGACAAGGTGGGCGAGAAGTATTGTGCCCACAGACAAGCAAGCAACAAAACACGCCCAGCTCACCTGCCCAGACATAACCAAATAAAACAAAAAAGCAGGATGAAACAAGCAAATCTACAATCAATAAATGAATAAAAGAATTCCTTAATATCCTAGAGACAGCAGACAATATGAAAACATATTAAAAAACAGGACAGGATGGCTCCATAGAGCAACCAAAATATAATACCAGATGACCTTCTGGTAGAAGAAAAGGCACTGGAACGACCCAATAGGGAATTCAAAAGTCTAATATTCAGGGTTCTCCAAGGGATTAAGAAAGAGATGAAGGAAAATACAGACAAAAATAAGGAAAAATACAGACAAAATCAGGGAAAACACAGACAAAGTAATGGAAGAATTCAAGAAAATAATACAGGAACAAAATGCCAAAATAAATAAACAATTAGAAATCATACAAAAACAACAATTAGAAATCCAAAAGATAAACAACAAGATTTCAGAAATGGACAGTACAATAGAAGGTTTTAGGCACAATTCTGAAACAATGAAATACAGGATCAGGGAAATTGAAGGCAAATTCTTGAATACCACTTTGAGGAAAAATCAGAGAAAAGAATGAAGAAAACCTGAGAATGATGTTGGATACAATCAAAAGCAAAAATCTGGGTGTGATACAAGCTCCAGAACAGGGGGAGAAAATGGAAAACACAGAGAGGATTGTTGGAAATTTGTTGACAGAAATCTTCCCTAATGCCATGAAAGATGAAAAGCTGACCATCCAAGAAGCTAAACAAACCCCATATAGGATAGACCCCCAAAAGAAAGTCACCAAGACATATCATAATCACACTTGCCAAAACCAAAGATAATGAACGAATCCTGAGAGCAGCTTGAGAAAAATGAAAAGTCACATAAAAAGGGGAAACAATAAGACTAAACTCTGATTACTCGGCAGAAACCATGCAGGCAAGAACAGTATGAGATGACATATATAAAACCTTGAAAGAAAAAAATTGCCAACTGTCATGGATTGAATTGTGTCCCCCAGAAAATGTGTGTCGCACCTTGGCTAGTTCATGATTCCCAGTATTGTATGATTGTGTTATCTGATGTGATTTCCTTATGTGTTGTAAACTCTACCACTATGATGAGATTATATGTGATCTCCTCATGTGTTGTAAATTCTATCACTGTGATGAGGTTATACTGATGAGGTTGACAAGATCAGTGTCTTAACGCAATCTCTTCTGAGATATAAAAGACAGAAGTGAGCAGAGACACACGGGAACCTCATACCACCAAGAAAGCAGTGCTGGGAGCAGAGTGCATCCTTTGGACCTGAGGTTCCTGCGCTGAGATGCTCCCAGACCAAGGAAGGACTGAGGCATCACAAGGACCTTTCTCCAGAACTGACAGAGAGAGAGAGAGAGCCTTTTCCTGGAGCTGATGCACTGAATTTGGACTTATAGCCTACTGGATTGGAAGAAATAAACTTCTCTTTGTTAAAGCCATCCACTTGTGGCACTTCTGTTAGAGCAGCACTAGATCACTGAGACACCAAGAATAATATATCCAGAAAACAGGGCCCTTAACTGCCATGAGGCACTTTAGGGTTCCCAACATTTGAATAATTTTCAAGAGAATAGTATGCCCAACATGTGCTATAGGTACAAATGATAAGTACAAGTTTGTTAAGGTTCTATACTGGCCATTGAGAGACCGCAAGATTGAGATGGGCCTGAAAGGTAAGTGTAGTGGATGGCATGAGCACGTGAGCAAAGGCCAGGAGGCAGAAAATCACTGTGGCAGCTCTCATGGGGTAAATCCATTTGTCTGAAATTAATGTAGGCACAGGACAAAGTGATTAGGATCTTAGCTATGAAGGTTCTTTAATGCTAGGATAAAGAAAACCTTTGCTCTATGTAATGAAAATCCAGTGTAAGGTCCTCAACAAAGAAAAGATGTGAGAAAAGTGAAGTCCAATTTGGGCGGATTGTTGAGGATGATACCTAGTGAATGTAGAGTAAGCCGGGGAGTATAATTAACAGTAATAGCCCTTTCCCTAAACGTAATTAACTTTTATAGCCTTTTAGAGTTTCAAAGTACTTTTTATACATGCACTTTTATTTTATTCTCCAAACAAGGTCCTGAATCATTTAAAAAGGGTTTATTTACAGGAATATGGGTTACAAAGAAGGAGTCCAGGTGGCACAGTGGTTAAAGTGCTCAGCTTCTAATCAAAAGGTCTACTGTTCAAAGCTACCAGCCGCTCCGCAGGAGAAGGAGGTGGCAGACTGCTTCTGTAAAGATTTACAGCCTTGGAAACTCTTGAGAAAAGTAGTGGCCTTTGGTTGAAAAGCATAAACTACCCATGGCAATCTTCCAGCAGGAAATGAGCTAGGGGAATAAATACCCTGATTTTGTCTCCTCCCTCCCCTCTCCTGCTGAGGGTTCCATTGGGTGGAAGCAACTAGAAGACAGATAGCATGGGGATCTATCGATATTTCCACATTTATTTCCCCTGCTCACCCTCTGTAGCCTTTCAGCCACATGTAAAGTGTTATGTCCCCAACACAAGGGGCACATGAAGTCCCTTAACATTGTTTTTGTTGTTAGGTGCCATCAAGTCAGCTCTGATTCATAGTTAACCTATGCACAACAGAATGAAACACTGCCCAGTACTGCGCCATCCTCACAATCATTGTTATGCTTGAGGTCATTGTTGCAGCCACTGTGTCAGTTCATCTCCTTGAGGGTCTTCCTATTTTTCACTGACCTTCTACTTTGCCAAGCATGATATCCCTCTCCAGGGACTGGTCCCTTCTGATAACATGTCCAAAGTATGTGAGACGAAGTTTCGCCATCCTTGCTTCTAAGGAGCATTCTGGCTGTACCTCTTCCGAAACAGACTTGTTCCTTCTTTTGGCAGTCCATGCTATAGTCAATATTATTTGTCAACACCATAATTCAAAGGTGTCAATACTTCTTTAGTCTTCCTTATTCATTCTCCAGCTTTCACATGCATATGAGGCGATTGAAAATACCATGGCTTGGGTCAGGCACACCTTAGTCTTCAAGGTGACATCTTTGCTTTTCAACACTTTAAAGAGGTCTTTTGCAGCAGATTTGCCCAATGCAATGTGTCTTTTGATTTCTTGACTGCTACTCCCATGGGCACTGATTGTGAATCCAAGTAAAATGAAATCCTTGACAACTTCAATCTTTTCTTCATTTATCATGATGTTGCTTATTGGTCCAGCTGTGTGGATTTTTATTTTTTGTTGAGGTGCAATCCATACTGAAGGTTGTAGTCTTTGATCTTCATCAGCAAGTGCTTCAAGTCCTCTTCACTTTCTGCAAGCAAGGTTGTGTCATCTGAATATCAAAGGTTGTTAATGAGTCTCCTTCCAATCCTGATGCCCCCTTCTTCTTCATATAGTCTGGCTTCTTGGATTATTTACTCAGCACATAGATTGAATAAATGAAAGGATGCAACCCTGAGGCACACCTTTCCTGACTTTAAACCAGTCAGTATCCTCTCGTTCTGTTTGAACAACTGCCTCTTAGTCTATGCACAGGTTCCTAAAGAGTACAATTTAAGTGTTCTGGAATTCCCATTTTTCACAGTATTATCCATATGTATATTCATATGGCTGCAGGAGTATGTTGACAGGGAACTGCCAGAAATTCAGGCTGGATTCAGAAGAGGACGTGGAACCGGGGATATCATTGCTGATGTCAGATGCATCCTGGCTGAAAGCAGAGAGTACCAGAAAGATGTTTACCTGTGTTTTACTGACTATGCTAAGGCATTTGACTGTGTGGATCATAACAAATTATGGATAACATTGCGAAGAATGAGAATGCCAGAACATTTAATATAGCTCATGAGGAACCTGTACATAGATCAAGAGGCAGTTGTTCAGACAGAACAATGGGATACTGCATGGTTTAAAGTCAGGAAAGGTGCGTCAGGGTTGCATCGTTTCACTATATCTATTCAGTCCGTATGCTAAGCAAATAATCTGAGAAATTGGATTATATGAAGAAGAACATGGCATCAGGATTGGAGGAAGACTCATTAACAACCTTCGTTATGCAGATGATACAACCATGCTTGCTGAAGGTGAAGAGGTCTTGAAGCACTTATTGATGAAGATCAAAGACTACGGCCTTCAGTATGGATTACATCTGAACATAAAGAAAACAAAAATCCTTGCAACTGGACCAGTAAGAAACATCATGATAAACAGAAAAGACTGAAGTTGTCAAAGATTTCATTTTACTTGGATCCACAATCGACACCCATGGAAGCAGCAGTCAAGAAATCAAAAGGTGCACTGCATTGGGCAAATCTGCTGCAAAAGACCTATTTAAAGTGTTCAAAAGCAAAAATGTCACCTTGAAGACTAAGGTGCACCTGACCCAAGCCATAGTATTTTCAATCTCATCATATTCATGCAAAAGCTGGATAATGAATAAGGAAGATTGTAGAAGAATTGACGCCTTTGAATTGTGGTGTTGGCAAAGAATATTGAATATACTGTGGACTGCCAAAAGAATGAACAAATCTGTCTTGGAAGAAGTACAACCAGAATGCTCCTTAGAAGCAAGGATGGCAAGACTACATCTTAAATACTTTGGACATGTTGTCAGGAGGGATCAGTCCCTGGCGAAGGACATCATGCTTTGTAAAGTAGAAGGTCAGCAAAAAAGAGGAAGACCCTCAACGAGATGGGTTGACATAGTGGCTGCAACAATGGGCTCAAGCATAACAACAATTGTGAATATGGCGCAGGACCGGATGGTGTTTCCTTCTGTGGTGCACAGGGTCGCTATGAGTTGGAACCAACTCAACGGCACCTAACTACAACAATCCATGATTTGTCATAATCCACACAGTAGAATGCCTTTGCACAGTCAATGAAACACAGGTAAACATCTTTCTGGTAGTCTCTGATTTCAGCCAAGATCCATCTAATATCAGCAATGATATCTCTTGTTCCACATCCTCTTCTGAACCCAGCTTGAATTTCTGGCAGTTCCTTGTTGATGTGCTGCTGCAATTGCTTTTGAATGATCTTCAGCAAAATTTTACTAGTGTGTGATATTAATAATACTGTTCGATAATCAGTGCGTTCATTTGGATCACCCTTCTTTGGAATGGGCATAAATATGGATTTCTTCAAGTCGGTTGGTCAGGAAGCTGTCTCCCAAATTTCTTGACATAGATGAGTGAGCACCTCCAGCGCTGCATTCGTTTGTTGAAACATCTCAGTTGGTATGCTGTCAATTCCTGGATTCTTGTTTTTCACCATTGTCTTCAGTGCAGCTTGGAATTCTTCCATCAGTACCATCGGTTCTTGATCATTTGCTTCCTCCCGGAATGGTTGAACGCTGACCAGTTCTTTTTGGGACAGTGATTCTGTGTACTCCTTTCATCTTCTTTTTATGCTTTCTGTGTTGTTCAATGTTTTGCCCATTGAATCCTTCAATATTGCTACTCGAGGCTTGAATTTTCTCTTCAGTTCTTTCAGCTTGAGAAATGCTGAGTGTGTTCTTCCCTTTTGGTTTTCCAAGTTCAGGTCTTTGCACGTTTCTTTATAATAGTTCCCTTTGTCTTCTTGAGCCGCCCTTTGAAATCTTCTGTTCAGTTCTTTTACTTCATCATTTCTTCGGTTTGCTTTAGCTACACTATGTTCAAGAGCAAGTTTCAGAGTCTCACATCCATTTTGGTCTTTTCTTTCTTTCCTGTCTTTTTAATGATGTTTTGTTTTCTCCATGTATGATGTCTTGCGTCATACCACAACTCATTGGTCTTTGGTCATTAGTCTTCAATGCGTCAGATCTGTGCTTGAGATGTTCTCTAAATTCAGATGGAATATACTCAAGGTCATATTTTGGCTTGTTCGTATTCATGGACTTGTTCTAATTTTCTCCAGCTTCAATTTGAACTCACATGGGAGCAATTAATGGCCTATTCCACAGTCAGCCACTGGCCTTGTTCTGACTGATGACATGGAGCTTTTCCATCATCTCTATCCTCAGATGTAGTCAATTTGATTCATGTGTATTCCATCTGGTGAGGTCTACATGTATAATTGCCTTCTATGTTGTTGAAAAAAGGTATTTGCAATGAAGAAGTCCTTGGTCTTGCAAAATTCTATCATGTGCTCTCCAGCATCATTTCTACAACCAAGGCCATATTTTCCAACTACTGACCCTTCTTCGTTTCCAACTCTTGCATTCAAATCACCAGTAATTATCAACACATCTTGTTTGCACGTTTGATTAATTTGAGACTGCAGAAGTTGGTAAAAATCTTCAATTTCCTCATCTTTGGCATTAGTGAGGTGCATAAATTTGAGTAATAGTCGTATTAACTGGTCTTCCTTGCAAGCATATGGATATTATCCTATCACTGACAGCATTATACTTCAGGATAGATCTTGAAATGTTCTTTTTGATAATGAATGTAACACAATTCCTCTTCAATTTTTCATTCCCAACATAGTAGATCATGATTGATTCAAAATGGCCAATATCAGTCCATTTCAGCTCATTATTGCCTAAGATATCAATCTTTATGCGGTCTATTTCATTTTTGATGACTTCCAATTTTCCTAGATTCATACTTCATACATTCCATGTTGCCATTATTAATGGATGTTTGCAGCTGTTTCTTCTCATTTTGAGTCATGCCACATCAGCAAATGAAGGCCCTGAAAGCTTAACTCCATCCACGTCATTAAAGTCAACTCTACTTTGAGACGGCGGCTCCTTCCCAATCATTTTTTACGTGTCTTCCAACCTGATGGGCTCATCTTCTGGCACTATACCAGACAATGTTCCACTGCTATTCATAAGGTTTTCACTAGCTAATTCTTTTCAGAAGTAGACCGCCAGGTCCTTCTTCTTAGTCTGTCTTAGTCTGGATGCTCTGCTGAAACCTGTCCACCATTGGTGACTCTGCAGGTATTTGAAATACAGGTGGTATAGCTCCCAGAATCACAGCAACATGCAAGCCACCACAGTATGACAAACTGACCGATGCGTGGGGTTTCTTAAGATACTGCATCATAACGGAGCGATATCAAGTCAATCTAACTTCCTCATGAGACCTAAAATCTTAGCCACCCCTGGTGTTCTTCATATATGGTAGAATGAAAGTTACAAAACTCAAAGCCAAACCCACTGCTATCAAGTAGATTCAGACTCATAGCGACCCTATAGGACAGATTAGAACTGCCCCATAGGGTTTCCAAGGCTATAAATCTTTATGGAAGCTGACTGCCACATCTTTCTCTCATGGAGTGGCTGGGGGGTTCAAACCACCGACCTTTTGCTTAGCAGCTGAGCACTTTTACTACTGCACCACCAGGGCTTCTAAAGGACAGTTAGGGGAAGGGAAATAAAAAGAAAGAAGCGATATAAACATAATTGTTACAGTCCAGACTTCTTTCTGGTCATGAGTTAGCAATTACAGCATCAGCGATGGCTTCATGGGTGTACAGCCTACAAAATCACACAGAGACCTGCACTTAGAAAGTCCCTGCACTTGGTTGATGCTCTGCTGTTCTCATCTTGAAATTCTTGAGATAGTTTTTGAACAAGGGGCCAACATTTGTAGTTTGCACTGGACCCTGTAAATTTGTAGCCAGTCCTGTGTAGCTTCCTTCTTCTAGCACCTACCCAAGTTACCTTTAGCCTTTGTCAGGACCTGGCTAGACAGGGGTTTTTATGTAGTAGGATGACCCAAACCTTCCTTACTAGTTTTTTATTGGGTTGCCACAGCTTTCCAATGAGGAGAACACGAGGCAAGGACACACCAAAAACAAAAGGCTCAGTGAATCTCCTGGGTTTCTGATAAAGTCCTCCTTTATGTAGCAGAAATTCATTTCCCTCTTAGTACAGGTTTGGTTTTCTTTTTGGTTTACATACATAGTTAGTTTTCTTAACATTTATGGAACAAACCATCTTCTCACTGACTTGAAATGTGCTAGGTATCTTTGATATATTCATTTACTTCTCACAGATGCCCTTGAAGGTTCATAATTCCCACTTTCTGAAGGCAGGAATTAGGATTCACAACATGTTAAATCAAACCACACTGCCTACCACCAACCAGAAGAAAAAATTCTAACAATAGGATTATCTTTCTTTCTTCCTTGCTCTACTTTCATTCATTCTACAAGATTTATCGACTGGACTTTTATCTACCTGGCCTTGTGCAGGACATTAGGATATATAAAAGAAAGTCACAGATGTTGTTAATCAAGAGCTCCAGAACGGGGGCAAGACAGACAAGGAGGAAGCCAGATGCAATACATTGGGGTATGTTCTCCAGAAAAGGTATAGAAAGAAAGCTCTTACATCTAGTCTGCCCCAATTTAACCTAAATCAATCTTTTTTTTTTTTTTAATTGTGATTTAGGTGAAAGTTTACAGAGCAAATTAGTTTCTCATTAAACAGTTAATACACAAATTGTTTTGTGACATTGGTAGCCAAACCCACAATATTTCAACAGTCTCCCCTTCTCTACCATTTCCCTGTTGCCATTTGCCCACTTTTCCTGTCCCTTCCTGCCTTCTCGTCTTTGCTTTTGGGCTGGTATGCCCATTACTCTTGTATACATGGTTGAACTATGAAGCACGTCCCTCAAAAATGTTATCGTTGCCCCTATAGACCTATCGGTCTCTTGCTGAAGGGTGAACTTCAGGAGTGACTTCAGTAGAGTTAGGAGGGTGTCTGGGTGTCATATTCTACAGCTTCTCCAGTCTGTCAGGCCAGCAAGCTGGTCTTTTTTTGGGGGGGAATTTGAATTTTGTTCTACATTTTTCTCCAGCTCTGTCCAGGACCCTCTATTGTGATCCCTGCCAGAGCAGTCGGTGGTGGTAACTGGGCACCATCTAGTTGTTCTGGGCTGTCTGGTGGAGGTTGTGGTAGTTCTGGTCCATTAGTCCTTGGGACTAATCTTTCCCTTGTCTTTGGTTGCCTTCATTCTCCTTTGCTCCAGCCAGGATGGGACAAATATATGTATCTTAGACGGCTGCTCGCAGGCTTTTAAGACCCCAGTCACTACTCACCACAGTCGGATATAGAACATTTTATTTGTAGACTACATTATGACAATTGAGCTAGATGTCTCCTGAGACCATGGTCCCCAGCCCTTGGCCCAGTAGCTTGGTCTCTCAGCATTTGGGTGTGTCTGTGAAGTTTCTATGACTTTGCCCTGGTCAAGTTGGGCTGACTTCCCAAGTACTGTGTACTGTCTTACCCTTCACCAAAGTTACCACTTATCTACTATCTAGTAGTGTTTTTCCCTCCCCACCCTTCCCCTCCCTTGTAACCATCAAAGATAGTTTCCTTCTGTGTGGGAGCATTTTCCTGTGTTTTTATAGTAGTGGTCTCATACAGTATTTGTCCTTTTGTGATTGACTTATTTCACTCAGCATAATACCCTCCAGATGTATCCATGTTGAGATGTTTTGCAGATTCATCACTGTTCTTTATCGCTGTGTGGTACCACATTGTAAACTTCCATTCTTTGTAATTACACATATTATTTGTGGCATACCTCACAGACAATTTTGGTTCATTTCCCAAGGTAGAGCTATTGAGAATCACTATCCTAAAAAGTATGTAGGGCAGTGACCATAAATATAAGACTAGGAGTCCATCAATAGGTTTTTTTTGTTGTTGTTAGTGGTGGTGAATACCCAAAACTTACACAACAGCATGCTCCAATTGCTCTGGATCTGAGATATTTGGAGGCTCCCAGAATCTTTGCTTAGCCTTAAATGCACACATGATGAAAGAGCTCCTTCCTAACAGCAGGGGGCACTGTGCTATCAGGATCCTTCCGGAGAGATTCCTACACCAGTACTGACGTTTACAGCTTTGCTTACATCACCTGCACCACATTCAACCCCTCAGAAAAATCTCAGCTTTTTCTCTTTGCCATCCCTAGACCATGACTGGGACCAAGGTTGGGGGAAGAGAGGGAGAGAGAAGCTGCTTCAGACCCTGTTGCACAGCAGTTAAGAACAGCTATTTGTCAGCTGACAGGCACAGGTTCTAGTTCTTGTTCTGCCTCTAGCATATTCAGTATGCTTCATCTCTCTGGTCCTCAGTATCCTTTAACTAAAATTAAGATAGAATTCAGGCAAATATGTCGAATGAGCATACTTGTTTTACATTAGATGGTCAGTCTTGATCCTGTTGATTCTAACTTAAATGTGAGAAGTTAGATTAAAATTGTATATAACTCCTGGAACTTCTTAAGGAGAACATCCAGCAAATACTAGCAATATTATACTCTTATTATAAATCTTATTCTAGACCCAGGTAGTATAGAGGTTTGGCTTATTTTTCACAGTACAAATTTAAGAGGTTATTTTTCAAGCAAGGTTTGTCTCAGCACTCATTAATTCCCTCAACATTTATTGAACATCTGCTGTTTGCTAGGCTTACATCTGCTAGGTGCTGGCAAAAACTACAAGTTGTGCTCGCCTTAAGATTAACGCCTACTGATTTTTCAGCTTTCAGCTCAAGGATCCATTACTTAGGGAAACCATTTCCTAACCACATTACTGGAGCAAGTATAAGTGTTATATTTGCTGATAGCATCACGCAACTCTTAGCAGCACCTAGCCAGTTCGATTTCAACATTAAAAAAAAAAAAAACTAGAGTGTCCATTTAAGAGACAATAATTCTTTTAATGATAAAACTTTACCTTTAAAGAAAAAATAGTGTCTCAAACTAGGAGACGGTACATTTTTTTAAGATGGTAAAATTTTACCACTAAAAAAATAGTGTCCCACACTAGGGAACAGTAATTTAAAAAGTGTCTCAATCTGGGAGAATAAAATCCACAAAACTGGGTGACTGATGACATAAACTGAAAAAGTGTTCACTGTGCTTCTGATTTCAAAGTAGTATTTATTTTAAACTGGCTGGCAAAGTAAATGAAGACGAATCATTCTAATCCAAACACTAAGACCTATGCGTGAGAATCCGTGAAGTCGGCGTGGTTATTTCTTAAAGTAAAAAACTTCATTGCATTTTCGTGGGTCTTAGGGAAATGCTCCCCGATGCATTATAGAGTTGCGGTGACATCTATTAAGGAATGTCTGAGGCAGACACTCGTTCACCAACTACAAAGGCTCAGGTCTTGGAAAGCCTGGATTACCATTAGCAGGGCTCGATTCACCGCTATACACTGAAGGTCCTGGGCGGTCCCCAGAAGAGGCAGTCACGCCGGGTCAGGCAGCGTGGAAGCCGCAGGAAACCCTGAACGATTATCCAAGTCCTCGTCTCGGTGCCAAGAACGCTATCCAGATCGCCAAAGGCTTCCAGGAAGTTTTAGCCCGAGCCCTCCTTGTTCGCTACGGTGGCCGGAAAAGCCCTTGACTAGAGGGCAAAAAGTCAGCTGGCGGCGGGGGTGGGGGGGTGGGGGGGGACAGCGCACGCGCATTGAGGACTTTCCAGCTCTGGAGGAGCTCAGTCCTGCGACGGCAAGGAGGGTTTCCATTCCTCACCCACCGCACACTCATTTCCTAGGGGCGGGGGTGGGGGGGGGGGGGGTCTGTCACCAAACGAGCTTTTTCACTGGCTTAGGGTCGGGAGGGCCCGCCTTCCCGCGTTATCAATTGGCTGCCCGTTCTGCCGGCTAGGAGGCGGGGTTTGGGCGCCTTCGAGTTGCATCAGCCAGTCCAATTCAGGGCCACGTGGCACAAGCGTAGTGCTCCCGGGCGTCGGGGTCCACCTCTGACCGGCCTCGGCCTTCGTCCGTTTGAGACCGTCGCTTTTGGGTTCCGTCTTCGCTTGGTAGCTTACCGATGTCTGAGGAGAAATCTAGTGATCCTGCCGGGAAGATGGGAGGCGAAGAGAAGCCGGTGAGCGGGCTGAGGGGGTCCAGAGGCCGGGTTGGGGTACTCCTCCGTACGGATGCTGCTCACCGGTGCCCGCGGGGCGACGACTGGGAGGAGGAAGCGGCTCCGCCGTGTGGGACGGGGGAGGCCGAGGGGACAGCGGAGCTCCTGGGCAAGTGAAGGAATCGGCCATTCATAGAGCCGGGCGCCGTTCTTGGAGGTCATCTCCGGGCCCATCGTCTTTTGCAGATGATGCAGCTGATCCCTTGAGTGAGTGATTTGCTCGGATCCACACATCTAGTTCGAAACCGAGACAGTTAGAATCTACTGCTCAGGATCCGTCAACTAGTGCTTTTTTGACTCAACCTAAGCTGGAAAAGCCTCATCTGATGCTAAATGAGGAAGGAGGAGTTATTGCTCCAGTTTAGGGAAGGGAAAACCGAGTTCCGGAGAGCTGATAAAACTTGCCCCATCTTGGGTGACTTGTGAATAAATGGTAGAAGCCGGACGACTCCAGTTGGCCGATTCCAAAGAGGTTCCTGCCCGTTGCTGGAGGCATGCCTTATCATATTCACACGAGCTGGTCATTTCACCTTTGGGTTTCCTCCTTGGTGTCATCTTCCGCATAGGAACATCTCCCAGGTTACTTTTCACGCCGCCAGACCTTTTTTTTTTTTTAATTTACAATCAGCAAATGTTAGGTACTCATTCTGCCGGACGCTGTGCTATAGGCATTGCACGTAGGAAAACGAATAGGGCCTAGTTCCTGACCTTGAGGGCCTCACAGTCTGGTGTGGGAGGGACAAAGAAAGACAGTCCTAGCGAAGTGTGGGATTACAGAAGAAGGAGCTCCTAACTGGGTTTAGGAGGAGTCGCTTGTACTGAATTTGGATGAGTGAGTGTGAGTTCACCAGGTAAAGATAGGGAGGGCAGTGAAAAGGCACACCCAGGTTACCTTAGGCGACCAAAGATATTTGAAATTGTATCTTACGCATAAAAGATTGTAAGCGGAAAGTGATATATGTGGATTGTTTATTTGTAAAGATCACTCTGGCATAGGGTTGGAAGGTGCATTGGAAAGAGGTGAGGCCACATGCAGAGGAGGCTGTTGCAATAGTCCACATAAGAAGTGATGAAGTCTGAGAATTAAAGCAGTTCTTAAGTCTGTGACAGGACAAATCACATAAAAGCCACAATTTCCTCATCAATAAAATGAGGATGCCCCTAACTCAGAGGATTGGATAGGGAAAATGTATATGCGTACACATTCTAAACTATATATAAATTAAATGTAAGGTGACATATGGTGGCTATCCCTAGACTTTTTTCCATCTCTAGATTTTTTACTTAAAGTGGTATCTTTATTGTTTTGTTACTTGTTTATGCTTTCAGCTAATAATATATTGTCAACAACTTTCCATGTCCATAAATATTCTGCTGTGTGATTCTAAGTTCTGTGTGCTAACTTTCAGTTTGAAGTTTTAAATTGCTTGAATATAAATATATAATATATAAACTCATGCATTTTGTTCTGTTTTCTTTGGAAATAGAAAATAGTTGTCCATCGCCTTCCCAGTTGTTGTAGTAAATAGAGAATGGACCTCAGGGTTCCAGAGAAACTGGTTTTACTGTCCTGATTCTGCTGCTTACTAGCTGTATACATCAGGGCAAATTAAGTACGCTCTTTGAGCCAGTGTTCTCGTTTGTAAAATGGAGAGAGGTGTTAAGAATACAGAAAACTCTTGGGTTAATTTTCTCCCTCTTCTCCGCTACTCCTGTTTATTTGACAAATATCTGTATGGCCAAAACCAAAAATGATGCTTTATCAGAAAAATTAATTACTTTATTCTCTTTCCATTTTAAATCTGTACACACAAACCTACAGTTAATTTTTATCCCTTTTCTTACCCAATTTAGTTGACTGATCATGTCAATTCTATAGTGAAGGCTTATAGGGACTCTGTTGTAGTTCTTTATTTGATTATTCATTCATCTGTTGAATATAAATGAAACTAAAAGGTTATTAAATCCAGAATACTGAGGTGGGGAAAGTTTTAGCTCAGCATGAAGTTAGGAGTCATATTGTTTTAATTTATTTTTTAAATTATACAAATGATAGGTTGTTTTGTAATATTCAAATGAAGAGATAAATAAAATGTGGGACGTCTGTACATTGGAATATTATTCAGCAATAAAAAGAAATTCAGTGCTGATACATGTTACAACATGAATGAAAAAAGATTGAAAATCCTGAGGTTCATCCTTCAGCCAAAGATTAGACAGGCCCGTAAAACAAAATGAGACTAATGGGGCACAACAGCCCAGGGACAAGGACTAGAAGGCAGGAGGGGACAGGAAAGCTGGTAATAGCGAACCCAAGGTCGAGAAGGGAGAGAGTTGACATGTTGTGGGGTTGTTAACCAATGTCGAAACAATATGTATACTAACTGTTTAATGAGAAACTGTTTGTTCTGTAAACCTTCATCTAAAGTACAAGAAAAAAATTAAAAAAGATTGAAAAGACACAAACATATATAAAACTCCCCTCCACATCCTCAGTAAACCAAAGCCAAACCATTGCCATCAAGTTGCTTCCAACTTATGGCAACCCCGTGTGTGTCAGAGTAGAACTTTGCTCCATGGGATTTTCAATGGCTGGTTTTTCAGAAGTAGGTTGCCAGGCCTTTCTTTCAAGACACCTCTGGATAGACTTGAACTCCAGCTTTTCAACGGGAAGTTTGAGAAGTTGAGCTCATTAACCATTTGTACCACTCAAAAAAAAAAAAAAAAAAAGGAAACATCAAACAAACCCATTGCTGTCACATCACTCAGGGAGTCCCCAAAACCACCTCCTTCGCTGCTGACAATCACATCCCTCCTTAGAGTATGGTGATCACTGTCAGCACTTGAGTGTGCATTCTTCCTGCCACTTACAGGTTGTGTGAACCTAGAAAAATCATCTGACATTTTCCAATTTAATCCTATTTGTGAATTGGGATGATAGTAATAGTCACCTCACAGGGTTGGTACGAGAATCTGATGTGATTGTTGGTAGAAATGCTTTTTAAATTGTAAAATATTTCTGTAGTGTAATTTGCTTTAGGATGTTTCTTATTGAATAGTCACAGTGAAGTAAATAATAAATTTCTGAAAAGGTAGCTCTTCATAGTATTCCATAGTGTAGATCAGGGTTTGTCATTCTCAGCACTGTTGACACTGTGACTGGACAACAGTTCTTTGTTGTAGGGGGCTGTCCTGTGCATTGTAGGATGTTTAGCAGCATCCCTGGCCTCCCTAGTTGTGACAATCAAAAATGTCTCTAGATATTGCCAAATGTCCCTTTGGGGAACAGCATTGCTCCTGGCAGAGAACCACTGGTGTAGATCAACTCTGCCATTACTTACTATAGGACTTACTGCTTTAACACGTTCTGTGACTTCAGTTGCTTCTAATTGAGGCCCATGCTCCTTATGGTAACTTTCAGTGATTTAGTGGTGTCTGAGCCTAGTCAGTATTATCTTGCATCACTTCCTAAAATAAGCTGCCTGCTTTAGTCACCCTGCTTTAGTTATTCTCTCTTATTTTTTTTTAGACATTTCTAACAAGTTATTGTACACCTAGAACACATTTCCTCCATTTTCAAAATCCAGCTGTTGAAATCCTATCCATTCTTTAAAGCCCACCCTGCTCTAACACTTACTGTCATCCCAGCTTATTTGACATATAATCCTAGTGCTGCTGCTGTGTTCTTTTCTTCCCCAGGAGTTTCTCACACACGTGTGCCTTAGTTTCCCTGGAGAGGTTAAGTTTCTACACGGTAGGAACTGGATCTTACGTTTTTTGCTGCCACAGGGTTTAATAAAATATTATGATCATGTAGGCTTTTGGTAGTACTTGTGAAATGAATGGATATACATTGCGTTAAATATTGTTTCTGAAAATACTGTTACTGAATAAATTGCATGCTTCTTTGTGGCTGTATCTTTAATATATGAGCCAACTAAACCTAAAGCAAGAATTGTGGAAACAGGCAAAATAAATGAATTTGGGAAACTGAAATTGTCAGATAACTCCCTTCGTTTCTTTTAGGCCTTGGCTTTGTTGTAAGTTGTTAACTTGTCTTTGCCCGTAGTGAAATTTTCTAGTCTTGCAAAATCAGAGTTTTACTTTTTTTTGGTACAGATGCTGAAATAACATCCTCACAGCTTTGGAAGCAGGATGCTGGGAGTTAAATTAGATTAAAATATAAAACTTTCATTTCTGTTTTGTTTATTTAGGTAGGTGCTGGTGAGGAGAAGCGAAAGGAAGGAGGCAAGAAGAAGAATAAAGAAGGATCTGGGGATGGAGGTCGAACAGAGGTAAATGTTTTAGGACTCTGTTATCAAAGAGTGACCAGTGGTAGGGAACTATCTCTCATTTATCCTACATGTAAGGAGTCTAATGGTTTACATGGGGCTGTAAGATGGTACTAGATAGACAAATCAGGGAGAAGAGTTAGGAAAGCATAGCCAGAGAAGGGAATTATAGATTTACAGTTATTTCTTACTGAAAAAGGGAAACAGCTAGGATGTGAATATTGAATGATCTGATGGTGAGCTTATAAAATCAGAGAGCAAAGGTTGGACTAGTAATTGCTCAGTTGCTAGATTGAATGCTAGCTTTCTGATGAGCTGATTAAATGAGATGTTAAGGGGTAGAGACTTGGTATTTATACTAAATGAAAGATAACCCAAAGAAGGCTCCTTTCCTTGATCCCCTCCACACTGTTTGCATCTATACCTGCCACCAGGGTTTGGTTTTGAGCCAGGACAGATCCACTCAAGTCTAGAGAAAATCCTTTCTCTCAGTTTCCCAGGTTCACAATAAATGGAACTGGCGTTTCTGAAACCAGCCCAGAATCAACCGGGTTCCTTGGTTTTTCACTTTAGGAGGCAGTTCAGCCTGTCCTTCATGCTTTCTTTTTGAAGTTGAACTGCGGAGTACTGTGCTTCACTTTCTTGCTTTAGTCATTGCAGCTGTTTTATTGGAGACTCTTTGGAAAACTTACAGCAGCATGCAGAAACACGAGGGGACAGGGTTTTTAGAAGTACATACTATATAGTACAATAAACTGGCTTTAAGGAGCCATTTTTAGAAATGCTCCCAAAACTCCAAACGCTGCCCTTGACTCGATTCCAACTCATAGTGACCCCATAGGGTTTCCAAGGCTGTAAACCTTTACAGAAGCAGACTGCCACATCTTTTCTCCTGTGGAGCCACTGATGGTTTTGAACTGCTGACCTTTCAGTTAGCAGTCAATTGCTTTACCCACTGTGCCACCAGAGCTCCTTTTATAAATGGTACTTTTGCTGAATTTGTATTTGTATTGTTTCCATTTACTTAGGGGCATGTGTGTAAGTGATTAAGTGTAGTGTTGCTTAGAGTTCTACCTAACCATTTCTTATATGTTTGACTAATCTCCTGTCCATTATTCCCGTAACAGTTGTGGGAGAAACTGTTGATTGTGAATCTAAAGTTTGTGAGTAAGTAGAAAAATGCAGTGTTCCTTGATTTATTTTTATACTTTCAATATAGCAGTAAATGCTGTTCTATCTCAGCTTGAGAATTAGCCTGGAAACAGGAAACAAAGGGTGCAATTACAGAACTCCTCTGAATAGAGAATTTTAAGTGGGACATGGCATTAAACATGTTTTAAATGATCTGTCAAGAAAAAAAATTGCACAGTGAGATGTCTAAGACCTTTCCTCCTCCTCTGTACCCCCATCATTTATATACTTGTCTTGTTCACCCTCAAAGGGCAGCGTGCGGGCCTTTATTCATCTCTGCATTCCCAGAGCCCAGCACAGGGCTCAATGAATGTTGGTAAATTAAGTTTGACACCAAGTTCTGATTGGGAGGTGCCAAGTAGATACGGAGATAAAATTTATCAAGCTGCAGAACAATCATGTAGGTGGATAAGACTACACTCATGCTTCAGAGTAGGCAGGACCAGGTAAGAAACCACTTGGACTGAGTGGTTCAGACTATGTTTGTAGAATGACAGGGTCTGAGCTTTCAGTTAATTCAGTGGCTCTTCACCATTGAGGGTTTCAAACCCCTGTTGTAATGTAATTAAAAAGCTCCCAAGAGCAGCTAAATAACTAAAGAAAGGGAAGGACTGCTATAGGAGGAAAGTAGAAAGAGATTAGGGTTCTTCCATTTGAAAAGACGAAGGCTCAGAAAAGATAGGATTGAAATGAGAAGGAAATTTTATATAAGGAAAAAAAGTGAAAGTACTGCTTCACAAGATAATCTTACTGTTCTAAGAGGTGGTTCAAACAGATGGAACATACAAATATCTATTAAAAAATGTTGTAGCTATTCTTTTCTAACTCTGATATTTAGGGCAATGTTGTTAACCTTTGAAGCTGACATAGTGAACAGCCATGACACCAACACTATGTTACCCAAACTGAGTGGACAATGAACCCCTAAGTATTTTCATTTTCTATTATCTCAAGTCAGGTTCTCAAGGATTAGTTAATAGCTTGTATTTCTTTCTTTCAGATTGTGCATGCTATGTCAGTGTGTATTATATGTAGAATTTTTGGTAGCATTATCAAAATCTAGTAAGTGGTAAAGCATATATTTGAATTAGTCATTATTATAGCTGATTGATTTAAATCCATATGAAGGTAGAAACTTATGGCAAAATTAAGCCATCTTTTCTTCATTTTCATTTATAACTATTATCCATGTTGTTCTCATTTCTAGATTGTAAGTGGTATAGATGTTGGTGGTTTGACTGTCTTGTGACCACAGATGCATTACCTACTTTGTGAAATGTTTTAGAGACTGTGGAGTCTCTGACAATAAAGAAGTTAGATGTTTGGTAGCTGTGTCTTTTTTTTTTTTCTTTGCCAAATTTTTGGGAACCTGAGTGGGCATTTTATAGAAAATACCTTGGTTAATTTTTTCCACTATAGGCTGTAATGTCGTGCTATGGTTTCTTATACTTGCTAATTGAACACTCCAAGACATAAGGTGATCTTTGAATTCAATAAATACTTTCCTTGAATGGGAGTCACCAAGGCAAATAAATTTATAGTTGAAAGTTAAGAGTTGTGCATGTCACAGAAAAAGAACAGACTTACTGGCCTAACAGAAAGTGGAGAAACCCCGAGAGTTAACCTGCGGACATCGTTTTAGCTCAGTAATGAAGTCACTCCTGAGGTTCACCCTTCAGGCAAAGATTAGACAGGCCAGTAAAACAAAACGAGGCTAAAGGAGTACACCAGACCAGGGGCAAGAACTAGAAGGCGTTGGGGGGACAGGAAGCTGATAATAGGGAACCCAGGGTCGAGAAGGGAGAGTGTTGACATGTGGTGGTGGTGTTAACCAATGTCATAAAACAATATGTGTAATAACTGTTTAATGAGAAGCTAGTTTGTTCTGTAAACCTTCATCTAAAGTACAATAAAAAAAAAGTTAACAAACTATCAACAACATTGATAAACATTAAGACTATGCGCAATGAAATAAACTGGAGACAAAAAAGTAAAAAAAAAAAAAAAAAAAAAAAGTTGTGAGTGGCCACATAGGCTGATCAACTACACAGGCCATTTCCTGAACAAGATTGAAGCAAAATGGAAAAGCCAGTTAGTTGTTTTTATTTCCACTATGTCTTAGTTACCTAGTGCTGCTGTAGCAAATATAACTCAGATGGGTGACTTTGAAGAAAAAAAATTATTTTCTCACAGTTCAGGAGGCTAGAATTCAAAATTCACGGCGCAGCTCTAGGGAGAGGTCCTTCTTTCTTTGTTTTGGCTTCTAGTAGACAGCAATCCTTGGGGATCCTAGGTTTGTAGATAATCTGTTGTGAGTGTCTGTCTTCATATGGTGCCTTCCCCGTGTGTGGTTATTTATGTTTTTCTATTTTTTTAAATTTCTTAAAGATTATAATGAGAGGACATTTAATTTCTTTAACCTTCGTTTAGGACCAGAGTAAAGTGATGCCTGGTAATTTCAGCAATCCATATACCATGATAAATCATTTACCTTGGGCTTTCATATTATCTGTTAATTACTTTTTTCCTTTAAAAAGGAAATATTTACTGATTGTTTATTTCCTCATTTGTTGTCTTGCAGTTAAGTCCCTGGCCTGAATATATTAACATACGTCTTGAGATGTATAATAAACTAAAAGCAGAACATGATTCCATTCTGGCAGAAAAAGCAGAAAAAGATAGCAAACCAATTAAAGTCACTCTACCTGATGGTAAACAAGTTGATGCGGAGTCTTGGAAAGCTACACCATATCATATTGCTTGTGGAATTAGGTATAAACTACTCTGATCTTGAACTTCTATAGTTTGTACTTAAACTTTTTTTGTAATCCTGCCAAATTTTATCCACATAAGTTTTTATGTTGCTGTTTAAAGTTTTAATGTGTTTATTTGGGATTTTTAAAAATCAAAAGAATGGGGAGCTTTATAGTCAAGATTCAAAGTTAATTTCTGAAAGAGTCTACTTTAGCCTTATCTTATAAAGAATTCTATATCATTAGTCCTACTTTGATCATCCCGTTGCCGTCGGGTTGATTCTGACTCATAGTGAAACTAAAGGACACTGTAGAACTGCCCCATAGATTTTCCAAGGAACGGCTTGGTGGATTTGAACTGCTGATCTTTGGGTATCAGCTGAGACCAAGTATTCGACTTAAATGTCTCAGTATTGAAGATAAAATGAAGGTAGATCATCTCACATGGGAAAGTAAAGAAACTAATATGTGACACTAGAAAAAATGCACTATTTTTGTAAGTCCAAAGAAGGACCATACCTAATTGTAAAACTTCTGGGTTGAGAAGAAGCTATTTCAGGTAGCTGAGAATTAGATGCATATTGTTGTTGTTAGGTGCCGTCAAGTCAGTTCTGACTCATAGCTACCCTGCGTACAACAGAATGAAATGCTGCCCAGTCCTGCACCATCCTCACAATCATTGTTACATTTGAGCACATTGTTGCAGCCATTGTTGTCGATCTCGTGGGGGGTCTTCCTTTTATTCAGTGGCCCTCTACCTTACCAAGCATGATGTCCTTCTCCAGGGACTGTTACCTCCTGATAACATGTCCAAAGTAGTGAGACAAAGTCTTGCCATCCTTCCAAAGAACGCTCTGGCTGTACTTCTTCCAAGACAAACTTGTTCGTTCTTCTGGCAGTCCATGCTGTATTCAGTATTCTTCACCAACACTAATTCGGAGGCATGCGTTCTTCTTCGGTCTTCCTCATTCATTGTCCAGCTTTCACATGCACATGAGGCAGTTGAAAATACAGCTTGAGTCAGGCATACCTTAGTCCTTAAAGTGACATCTTTGCGTTTTAACACTTTAAAAGAGATCTTTTGCAGCAGATTTGCCCAATGCAATGTGTCATTTGATTTCTTGACTGCTGCTTCCATGAACATTAATTTTGGATCCAAGTAAAACAAAATCCTTGATAACTTAAATCTTTTCTCCGTTTATCATGATGTTGCTTATTGGTCCAGTTGTGAGGATTTTTTGTCTTTTTTATGTTAAGGAGTAATCTATACTGAAGGCTGTAGTCTTTGATCTTCATCAGTTAAGTGCCTCAAGTCGTCTTCACTTTCAGCAAGCAAGGTTGTATCATCTGCATAACGAAGGTTGCTATGAATCTTCCTCCAATCCTGATGCCTCATTCTTCTTCATATAGTCCAACTTCTTGAATTATTTGCTCAGCATGCAGGTTGAATAACTATGGTGAAAAGATACAACGTGATACACACCATTCCTGATTTTAAACCACCCAGTATCACCTTGTTCTGTTTGAATAACTGCCTTTTTGTCTATGTGCAGATTCTACATGAGCACAATTAAGTGTTCTTGAATTCCTGTTCTTCCCAGTGTTATCCATAATTTGTTACAATCCATAGTCAAATGCCGTTGCATAATCAATAAAACATAGGTAAACATCTGTTTGGTAGTCTTTGCTTTCAGCCAGGATCCATCAACAATGATAACCCTTGTTCGACGTCCTCTTCTGAATTTCGCTGGAATTTCTGGCGGTTCTCTATTGATGTACTGCTGCAACCGTTTTTGAATGATCTTCAGCAAAATTTTACTTGCGTGTGATATTAATGATAATGTTCAATAATGTCTGCATTCTGTTAGATCACCTCTCTTTGGAATGGGCACAGATATGGATCTCTTCTAGTCAGTTGGCCAGGTAGCTGTCTTCCAAATTTCTTAGCATAGATGAGTGAGCACTTCCAGTGTTCCGTCCGTTTGTTGAAACATCTCAAGTGGTATTCCATAAATTCCTGGAGACTTGTTTTTACCAATTCCTTCAGTGCAGCTTGGACTTCTTCCTTCAGTACCATCAGTTCTTGTTCACGTGCTGTCTCCTAAAATAGTTACACATCAACCAATTCTTCTTGGTACAGTAACTGTGTATTCCTTCCATCGTCTTTCGATGCTTCAGCATCGTTCACTCTCTTGCCCGTAGAATCCTTCAGTATTGCTACTCGAAGCTTGAATTTTTTCTTCAGTTCTTTCAGCTTGAGAAATGCCAAGCGTATTCTTCCCTTTTGATTTTCTAACTCCAGATCTTTACACATTTCATTATAATTCTTTGCTTTGTCTTCTTGAGCTGCCCTTCAAAATCTTTTGTTCATCTCTTTTACTTCATTTCTTCCATTTGCTTTAGCTACTTGACATTCAAGAGCAAGTTTCAGAGTCTCTTCTGACATCCATCTTGGTCTTCTCTTTCCTGTCTTTTTAATGACCTCTTTTGCTTTCTTCATGTATGATGTCCTTGATGCCATCCCACGACTCATCTAGTCTTTGGTTATTAGTGTTCAGTGTGTCAAGTCTGTTCTTGAAATGGTCTCTAAATTCACATGGGATAACATCAGGGTTGTACTTTGGCTTTTGTGGGCTTGTTCTAATTTTCTTCAGCTTCGACTTGAACTTGCATGTGAGCAATTGATGGTCTGTTCCACAGTCGGCCCCTGGCCTTGTTCTGACTGATGATATTGAGCTTCTCTGTCATCTCTTTCCACAGATGTAATCGATTTGATGTTATTGAAAAGGTATTTGCAATGAGTAAGTCGTTGGTCTTGCACAATTTTGTCCTGCAATCTCCAGCATCGTCTCTATCACCAAGGTCCTATTTTCCAACCACTGATCATTCTTCTTTGTTTCCAACTTTTGCATTCTAATCACCAGTAATTATCAATGCATCTTGCTTGAGTGGTTGATCAATTTCATACTGCAGAAGTTGAGAAAAGCCTTCAATTTCTTCATCTTTGGCATTAGTGGTTGATGTGCAAATTTGAATAATAGTTGTTTTAACTGGTCTTCCTCATAGGTGTAGGGATATTATCCTATCACTGATAGTGTTGTACTTCAATTATATGCATATTTTGGCAATAAAGTAAAATAAATAAGCATTCTTAATCTGATATGATTGTGATCAGTAGTTGGTAAGTTATCAGAAAGTGATAAAGTTGGGAAATCATAAATTGATACATATATCTTAAACCAGATGTTGACAAACTATGGCCATAGCCTGTTTTTGTAAGGCCCATAATCTAAGAATGGTTTCTGCACTTTTAAATGATTAAAAAAAATAAAAAAGAGCCATGTGTGGCCCACAAAATCTGAAATATTTACTATCTAGTCCTTTACAGAAAAAGCTTGCTGACCTCTGTCTTAAATATTTTAACTTAAAACATGTAAGCATATATTTATTCACCAGTTATATATAAAAAGAAGGCAGAGGTCTTTTGCGGGTAAAAAACAAACAAAGCAAACCCATTGCCTTCGAGTCGATTCCAACTCATAGCAACCCTATAGGACAGAGTAGAACTGCCCCACAGGGTTTCCAAAGAACACCTGGTGGATTCGAACTGCCAACCTTTAGTTAGCAGCTGAACACTTAACCAGTATGCCACCAGGGTTTCTTTTAGGGGTAGAGAGTGCTAATTAGAGTTTCTGTATTATCTTAACACACTTGAAAAGCAGTCTGAGTGCAGAATTCTTCTGGGTTTTTATCTTTATCCATAATCTTTTATAGTTGTTTCCCCCACGCCTAATTTGACGGCATTGTTTTTCGTAACTTGCCTTTATCAAGCCTTCCCAAACATTCAACTTGATTTTCATAAAAACTGTAATTCCCTTGTTGTACTTGTACTTTATTAATGTTATACTTAATTATGCATTGAATTGAACTACATGAAATCACCATATGAATTGTCAAAAATGGTTAATTATCATCAATTTTATATTGTTAATACAGAAAATAACAATATGCACATAAACCGGTTTGGGAACCAACACAGGTGATTCTCTGTAAGCCCACTACTCAACTAATGGGAGTAGAATCAGTTAGGTATGTGAGCCATGGGTCTACTGTATGAACATCTGTTAGTATAATACTCTTTACAAAGGGAATAGAGTGCTTCCGTTAATTTGACAGGTGTTTCTAACTGCTCTCCAAAGGAAATAAGAAAGTTGGAACGTTAAGAAAGTTTCCATGTGAAATCATAGACTGGATAGACCTTTAACTCTGGGTAGCTTCAAACCAGTTCTTTATGGTTCATTCATGGCTGAGGAGCTAAAACTGGAACAGACCCAGTTTTTTAAAATCGGAGTGAACCAGAATGATAACTGGAATGGGAAAAATTATAGGTCAAAGCCCTACTGGAAACCTAATCTCCCTCTTAGAAAACAAGGGCAGCGTGTGCGTTGCATAGCAACCAGGTATCTTGCCTGTTGGATTTTGTCAGGCTAATTAAGAGATTCTTCCATTGTCACACAAAGAGATAGTGGCTGTGTTGGTATTAAAATTCAGGCATCTAACTGTTAGCCCAGGAACTTTTTCTCTATATAATGTTGTGTTCCAGATTATGTTGCTATTTTTCAAATGACCACTTGAAAAATATTTTTGAGAGAGCTGTAAAATTTAAAGTTAAATTATAGAAGACAGTGATAAATTTTAGTTCTGGAGTTAAGTCACTGATTGACAGTTTAGGTTGCTTTATGACATTTTTACAGAAATCCACAATGCTTCTTTGTTGTTTTGTGAAAAATTATAATTTGAATAATGGCCCATTTTAAAGTTCAGATGATTACCGATGAGTTTGAGAGGGAAGAATAAAGAAGGCATGCGCCATTTGCTTCAAAAGGGGTTTCTATGAAGTTTTATTACAAATTGTAAACTACAGATTGTTTTATCTCATATTTGAAAAGTTGAAGTAGTTTAGTATGTTCAGGGTGTAATCTACATCTTCAAAGAAACTCTATTATGAGCGTCTCAGGGCACTGTTTGGAACCCTAAGAGAAGTAATTTTCTTCCCAGAGGATGTAGAGAGCATTTGTTACCTTTTGATCATAGTTCTTTACTCTTCTGAAAATTTTACACCAATACATTTTTCTCAACCAAATCCATGTATACTTTTGTGAAATGTATTTATTTTATTGGCTTTATCGGATGTCAAGGAGAAAGGAAGACATGGATATAATGTATGGCAAAGTCAGTGGGAACATTAAAAATAGGACAGGATTTTATTGTTTACTTTCTGTTTGCTCTTCTGTCCTGATCCTTAAGTGAGAGAGGTTGTAAACCCTTATGTGGAGCAAGAAAAGAACCACCCAACACAGCAAATCTAGCTAGCTTAAAGCCTTCTGGTGATAGATTTATTTAAGACTAACTGTATAAATACTGTGTACTCTTTCTTCATAGTGTAGAGTGCTGCCTGCTTTCATTGAGTTGTCCAGACTATTATAGACTGTGCTTTCTTTAGTTTTGCATTCAGGTCTGTAATCTGGCTAACCTTACTCACTTCTGCTCTGGCCATACAGCTTCCTGAACCTTTTTAAACTTGCATCTCTGCCTGCATCCAGGCTTTCCTCTCCTTTCTTCCTGTCCAGCTCTTTTCGGTCCCTCATTCCCTCATTACTTTATCCTCAAAGCCTTTCCAGACTGCTCTGGGCTGTGATGCTTTCTCCACCTCAGAACTCCTGTGGCTTTTACACTTGCCATGCTTCTGACATTTAATCACTTGATAATAGTTTGTGTTTTGAGCTATGCTACCATGACTTGCTCTCTTTGCTTTCTTTTTTATGTATTTTTTTCATTTTTTAACTTGTTATGTTTGTCTCATTTCCCCTGCTCCTTGAGGACATAGATGGTATCTAATGCTTCATTATTTCCCCAGAACACAATGCTCCAACAACCTGGATGCACAGTAAATTCTGTTCACTTGATTGGATGATACCTTTGGTCAAAGTTTTCCAAACTTTTCTACAAATAAACTATAATACTGTACCCATAATAGGAGAATGAAGACCTACCCCCAGGTGGGCTGGGGATACAGAGATGTTGTCTGTGAACATGCCTGGAGCTGTCCGCTGTAAATTTCTTTAAAATATCTTCTTTCATCTTAGAAATTCATTATTGCTCCATAATACACCTATGTGTTAATATGAAAGTTTTAAATTATTCTTTTAAATTGTTCCAAGAAGACGTGCCATTTTTATTTTGTGGCTTCAAGTGTCCCTAACATGCTGTTGAGAGTCCCATACCACAAAGGTTGAGAAACATAGTTTAGACTGAGTATCCCAGGTGGAGAATCACGTTAGCCTAAGTCCTAGGTGCTTATTTCTTTGATGTTATATTGTAAAACTTGTTCGGGATAAAATGAAAATAAACCAGATTTCAAAATGGTAATCAAAAATTTGTTTATTCTCAGAACTTAATGATTCTAAACTGGAGTGTAGGGTTGGCTCCGAATCACTAGGGAACTTTTTCCGAATATCTGTTTCCACCCCCTCCCCACCAGAAGCCCTGTCACAGGGATTCTTTCACCTGTGTCCATGGGCTGTATCCTACCCTCTGGTGTATTGAATGAAAAATCGTTTTTGTCTTTTCAGTTACTTTAAAAAATATTTCTGTGCCCCATAACATATAATGTGGAGTCTTGGTAGCACAGTGGTTAAGAACTATGGCTGTTAACCAAAAGGTTGGCACCAGCCACTCCTTGGAAACTCTATGGGGCAGTTCTTCCCTGTCCTGTAGAGTCATTATGAGTCAGAATCGACTCGACAGCAATGGGTTTACAACCTATAATGTCAATCAAATAAAGTTGGTATACATGTATATAAATTTTATTTGACTTGATATAAAAAAGAATGAATTTATCTCTATTTAAGGGGAAAAGGGAAGAAAATGACTCCTAAGTGTGTCTGTGTAACAGTTTTATCCATACTGGAAAAAGTTTTATTAAATAGTGCTTTATTTTACCTATATATGTACTGTAAATAATATTAGGCTATTTGCAGAATTTATTTTGATGTTAGCTTTGCCTCAAAGAAAATATCTGTTACAGATTAAAGCAGGGAGGAGCAGCGGAGATGTTAGTAGCCCCCATTTTTCCCTTTGGAGTCTAAATAGCTTGTCTTCGTAGAAAACTTATTTGGAAAAATTAAAAATTAATCAAACCACTACCCCTTGTTGTCAAGTTGTTTGCAACTCACAGTGACCCTATAGGACAGTAAAACTGCTTCACAGGGTTTCCAGTGAGCAGTTGGTGGATTCGAACTGCCGACCTTTTGGTTAGCAGCCAAGCTCTTAACCACTGTGCTGCCAGGGCTCCAATCAAACCTCTAGAAATTGTTATTGCTTGTTTATCATAGTTGTCATGTTTGCTTAAATAAGAAGCGTTAACTGTCAAATATTAATGTTCTCAATTTTGATGATCTTCCAGTTACAATCTTTGGTAAATTTGGGGAGGTTTGTTTCTTTTTCCAATTCAGTAAGCTGAATATACATCTATATATAACATACATAGTGTTAATACGTATAATATATATGTAGTGTTGATTTATTTTCCTGTTGTTGGTCTCAAATTACATATTGTGTCACAAAAGATTCTTTTTTAGATTCTCACATTTATATATGTATGTGTGTATATTTTCAAAGTCAAGGCCTGGCTGATAACACTGTTATTGCTAAAGTGAATAAAGTTGTTTGGGACCTAGACCGCCCTCTGGAAGAAGATTGTACCTTGGAGCTTCTCAAATTTGAAGATGATGAAGCTCAAGCAGTAAGTTTGTATTCATTGTCCATTGAGTTTCAGGATGAGTATTCACATTTGCTGTCTTCTCCAGCCCATTACTACACCCAATGCTTTATTGATGTCTTGTTGTCATATTTGAAATCTTAATTTCAAATTTCATTTTTGTCCTTCATTTAGGAAACATAATAAAAGTAAGTGCTTGCACTATAAAGTTAAGAGATGAAGTTGAATAAATTTGTTTTAACTACTTGATATTTCAATGGGAAAAACATTACAAAAATTTTGTAAAAATTGATGAAGCAGGTAAAAATTGCTTTCAACACTGTATCAATCAACACTTCAGCAAGATGCATACATTCAAATAAATTTGACCAATACGTAAAGTATTCCCCATCGTATAATTGATTTCCATATTTTTTCCCATCTTACAATGCACATTTGTTGGAAGTGTACTATAAAAATCAACCTGCATTTGATCGTAAGGTTTTCATCTTATTTCTCCATAATGGTATACCATGTAAGGAGAAATAAAGTATTTTGTTTCAGTGATGATGGTTCACTTATATATTTGCATCAGTGATTTTCAAATATATTCTGAAGTCAATAAATTTTTTAATACTGTGTTTGTACCTTAATAATAAATCTTAAGAGCATTGGTGAAAGTATATTCGGAATCATCTGAATGACCACATAAATCTAAGTACTGCCATTTGATTTCAGTGTCCATATGTTTCTCCTTGTGTTTTATAATTGTGTTGTGAGGCCAAATTGTATCCCTTTAATTGGCTTTGACCGATATCATAAAAACAGATGTAGTTCTTAAGTGATGTTCCGTGACCAAGAAAAGGCCAGATGACAGCCTATCTGACGTGGGTAAATAAGACAACCATATTGCGAGTGGTGATTATTCAGGGGAAAAAATCCATCCCATTTAATTATCAATGTTAACTTGAATTTAATTAGTTTGGAAACAGCTAAACCAGATGATTTCTAAGGCACAGATACAATTTAGACATTAGAATTTTTTTAAATTGTTTTGACTTTGGGTAGAATCACACCCAGTTTTTAAATTTAAATTTTCATGTATTGTGTTTATTTAAAATAATTTTTATCTGTCTTTCAGATGACCATATTCATTTATAACTTTTATGCCCAGATGTAAACCATCTCATTTTTCTTTGAATTTTCAGGTATATTGGCACTCAAGTGCTCACATAATGGGTGAAGCCATGGAAAGAGTCTATGGTGGATGTTTGTGTTATGGTCCACCCATAGAAAATGGATTCTATTATGACATGTACCTTGAAGAAGGGTAAGTTATGTAACTGGTTAAAGAAAAACTCTGAATTATTGCAAGTCTGCTGTAATTAATATGTTATTTTTTAAATCATTCTCAATTAAAGGAGAAATAGTAGTCCTTGGACACCCTTTTAGCTTAGTAGTGAAGTCACTTCTCAAGGTTCACCTTTTAGCCAAAGATTACCCAGGCCCGTAAAATAAAATGAGACTAAAGGGGCAGACCAGCCCAGGGGCAAGGACTAGAAGGCAAGAGGGGACAGGAAAGCTGGTAATAGGGAACCCAAGGTCAAGAAGGGAGAGTGTTGACATGTCCTGGGGTTGTTAACCAGTGTCATAAAACAATATGTGTACTAACTGTTTAATGAGAAGCTAGTTTGTTCTATAAACCTTCATCTAAAATACAATAAAAAAAAAATTTAAAAAAAGGAGAAACAGCATAAAGCTCATTGCTTCACAGTCTTCAAGTATTCGCACTATCAAAACTTGAAGCATTGCAATTTAGTTATGAGGTAGTAAAGGCTTTAATGCTCCTCAGCTGAGAGTCGGGGGGAGGGGGGAGGGAGAGGGTGGGGAGAGGCAGAGGGACACTTTGTAGAGAGCTCTGTTGTAGTTCAGTGGAGGACTTCAAAGGTATATGTTGGGTAATAAAATGAAGCTGATCCTCCCCTCTCCTTTAAACCTGGCTACGGTTATAGAGGTGTGAGTATGGGGTCATTAGTGGGAAAGATTTCCATGATGGCCAAGGTAGAGCCACTGAAAGTATAACATAGAAAAATAATTTTATAAAAGTTTTGGTGTAGAACTCTAATATATGAGGCAAAAGTCTAATTTTTTATAATAGAACGTTTCCTCCAGTTTGCAGTGTGATTAGAATGGAATCAAAGAGGTTGTACTTTCTTCCCCTTCAGAGGTGTGTCCAGCAATGATTTTACTTCTTTGGAGACTTTATGTAAGAAAATCATTAAGGAGAAACAAGCTTTTGAAAGACTGGAAGTTAAGAAAGAAACTTTACTGGAAATGTTTAAGGTAATTGAACCATAACAGACTGCCTCCACTTTTATATCATTCCGTTATGTCACCAGTGGCATCACTAATGCTGGTGCAGCGCATTAACTCATGTTGTCACCCCTCCCCCCATTGACCTCTTCCCGTACCAGACCATAAAGTATCCTTAGTAATGTTTATTATCAGTTTTAATCATAGAATAATATGTGATAAACATACAGTTGGCCCTCTGTATCCACGGTTTTTACATCTGCCGATTCAACCAACCATGGATCAAAAATATTCAGAAAAAAAAGTTCTAAAAAGCAAAAAATTTGCTGCACACTGAGTACTATGCTGAATCCACGCGATGCAGTGATGTGTAAGCATCCCCTGCTGTAGCCTCCTGTCATTTCATAGGTCCTCAGTCTCTCTCTAGCACTTGTCTGAGCATTGTTCACCTCATGTCTCGTTTGTTTGCTACTTATGTGCACCCTCTGTTTCTGTGAAAAAAATGCCTCCTAAAAAGCATTTAAGTAGTCAAAGCAATCCCTCAAAGGCTAAGTGTGAGGGGGTTGAGAAGAACAAGAGGAAGGGGTTTCAGGCTAGTAAGGGATGGCTGGCTGGCTATGAAAAGCGCTACAGCCTGAAGAACTTAAAGATCACAGGAGAACTGGCATTGACTGATGCCCAGGCAGCTTCAGCATTCCCAGAAGAGCTCAAGAAATGCAGAGAAGAAAAAGGCTGCCTTCCAGAGCAAGTCTTCAATTGTGATGAAACCACTGTTTATATAGCATTTTCATTGTGTTAGGCATTATGTGTAATCTAGAGATGATTTAAAGTTTATGGGAGGATGTGTATAGGTTATATAAAAATACTGCACCATTTTATATAAGGGACTTGAGCATCCTTGAGGGTCCTGGAACCAATCCCCCATGGATACTGAGGGATGTCTATAGATGTAAATTGCTTAAATGTAATACTTCTTAGGTTATATGAATACTAACAGCAAAATTGTTTTGTAAAATCTTTGTACGTTGAATTACATTATTAGTAACTAAGCAGAAGCCTTTTTTGATTTTCCCCCTTCTTTTCCTTTCATTAATACTTCAATCTCAAAAAAGTTCCTGATAGAATAGGTTCACAAATACTAATTACCTAATATTGTAGCTAAAAAAAAAAAAAAAACCAAACCTGTTGCTGTTGAGTTGATTCTGACTCATAGCAACCCTGTAAGCCAGAGTAGAACAGCCCCATAGGGTTTCCAAGGAGCAGCTGGTGGATTTGAACTATTGAAATTTTGGTTAGCAGCCGAGCTCTTAACCATTGCGATACCAGGGCTCCACTGTAGCTAAAACACGAGAAAATTTGACAAAATCGGTGACTATAAAAACACTGGCAACAACTAAAACAACAGCATGTGCTTATAGCATGTGCAGACGAAACCACATGATTTGAAGAATCAATGTAATTGGGTAATAATGACAGCTCTGACCAGAGCACATTAGAAAAGTCAAGAAGTAAGTTAGCGTAGGGTTTTTAGCCTTATAAGTATATTGATAGATATAAGCTAGGCTTATGAAAAATTTTTTGTTGTTATAACTAACTACAGGGATATTTTTATAAAAAATAATAAATTTCTGCTGAAACACTGCACAGAAATTTTATAGACAGTCATTTTGGTGTCACCCCCTCTGGCAGTGTTACCCTGCGTGATCCATACCCACCTAGTTACACCACTTCATGTTACTTGAAGTTGTACTACAGGGCTTTAGTGTACTAAGTTGAAGCCTACTTTGTTCATTAGAAAAATTTAACCATGTTCTTAATACAGGAAATAATGAAATACGTATATTCATAAAACGCTTTGATCAGATGTGCTGGAGGAATTATATTTTAGTTACATTACTTAGAAGTGAAAATTACTAGAGTGTTTTTATAAAGATAATTTTTTATATTTTCAGTATAACAAATTCAAATGCCGGATATTGAATGAAAAAGTGAATACTCCAACTACCACAGTCTACAGGTGAGAATATCAAATGTCATTAACTGCAACTGTTGCATACATTGTGTTAAATCTTTGTTAAAATTCCTTTCATTTTATCTTTAGGTGTGGCCCTTTGATAGATCTCTGCCGGGGTCCTCATGTCAGACACACTGGCAAAATTAAGACTTTAAAAATACACAAAGTAAGAGATCTACTTAATGATTATATAAACGTATTTGTCTAGCATAGATACGTGTTTAAACTTTTATTGATTTCTCTTTTCTACCATTTTTCTCAGTAGTTTCCTTTTGCATTTGTAAGGATAGTGATTTTTCTCATACTGTCTTCTAACTGTGGGTGCTATATGTCATCAATGTTTCATAACCCAGGTTATCTTAAGGAGTGACTGGCTCAACAGTCATCACCAGAGCACGTGGGGATGAAGGTTTAGGGGTTTCTGAAGTCAGGCAGGCAGGGGCCATCAAGGCTCTAAAAGCTTTGAGACTCATTTTGCGTGTCTGAGTCAATCATTATCCAAGGTATTCTTCGTAACAAAACTAATCTTGCCAATTGTATATTAGTTCATAACCATTTTATGAGTGACTATTACAGTGCACTTTAAATCACAAGAGTGATTGAATCATTTCAAGTTGTTTTTTATTGGTTCATTTTCCATTTTTTGTGTAGTCATTTTGTGAGAGATAACCTTGCAGTCAGAGTAATTAACATTCATGGGATTGTAGTTTGAAAAGAGTATTAAGGGGTGGGTGTTTGTGAGGGGAGAAAGCAGCCAGCTTTGTGCTCAGGGATGAGCACGACTACTCTAGCTAGGCCCCAAAGCAATTGTGAGATGTTTACTAAGTACACTTTTTATGTCATTTTTTTTCTTGTCATAAGGACTAACATGAATTTGACTTATGTGTTGATTATGAGAAATAACATCCAATTCTTAAGTATGAGATATTTGCAGATTTAAATGTTGTTTCATGGTTAATCTTTGTTTTCAGAATTCTTCCACATATTGGGAAGGCAAAGCAAATATGGAAACTCTCCAGAGAATTTATGGCATTTCATTTCCAGATCCTAAAATGTTGAAAGAGTGGGAGAAGTTCCAAGAAGAAGCTAAAAACCGAGATCATAGGAAAATTGGGAGGGTATGTTAAAGAACAGTGGCGTCTTGACTGAGTTTTTGTCGTTTCATTTTAAATTTGAAATTTAGTATTAAGTACTAGGAATTTTCTAGTATGATGGAATAGAGATGCCTCTTGAAGAGATCTGTAACTTTCAAGTAACTACGGTACTATGTCCCGTATGAGTGTACTTACTCACTGTACACATTTTCTTTCTAGAGTGTGCTCAAAATGTATTTTAACTATTCCTTTTACTAAGAACAAACACTGATGACCTACCATTTCTGTAAAAGAAGCATAGCAGCATTTTATGGAGCTGGGAAATCACTTAGTTTCACTGACTCATTTTAAAGATGCAGAAACTGAGTCCCAGCAAGATTAATCCACTTGTTGCCCACAGTGACACAGTGAGTCACTGATGGATTCTGTGGTGTCATTTATCCCTGTAGTCCCTTCATGTCTTCTAAATTAAAAGTTATTTTTGGTAAGAATATTCCTTCCTACCATAGTGTTCTCTGTGTGCCAGGGGTCCTCTGCTGTTAGATTATGACACTTCAGCAGGAGGCAGCATCCACTGCCATGCCCCCTTGATTGCCTCAAATAAATTCCAGCAATAACGAAGCAATTAGTGTGGCCACTCCCTGAGATTTTGGGGCATTTGATGAAGGGGTGGTTGGAAGCCGTTGTATGTTTCCTTCACCATGGCCCAAAGTCGGGCAACTTTATCTTCTATTTCAGTATCAATGTATTTTTCCCTGTCTCCTCCCTACCCCTATTACTGAAAAGAAAGAGAAAAAACAAAATCCAGATCTTGGAGCTTTGAGGAGTTAAAACTATGAGAGGTCCTGCTGTGAATAGTGGAAGAGAACTGAGAGACCCCTGCTCCATTTCATGTTTCGTATACTTGACTAGATTTAGGAGGGTAACAGGCAGGAAGCATACTTGTGCTAAGTTGTAAACCAGATGCGATTCTGTACCATTAAATTATGTATCAGAAATACTGATGGGTTTTCTTTGATACAGGAGTGTCATGACCATGTTCTGAGCTCAAGAACACTAAAGTTTATGTTGACGTTATGTGTATATATAAACATCCTTTGCTTTCATTTTACTCAGGATCAAGAACTGTATTTCTTCCATGAACTCAGCCCTGGAAGTTGCTTTTTCCTGCCAAAGGGAGCCTACATTTATAATACACTTATTGAATTTATCAGGGTAAACCATATTCATTGTTTCCTTCTGTAGATTTAGACTGTAAGATGATTTTATTAAATAAGATCTGCTAAAAGGAAGGAGAATCTTGTATTTGAAAAGAAACATTTAAAAGAGTAAAAATGTGAGTCTGCTATCTTATAAAATATTTTAAAAAATGATTTCTTCCTAATACTCGATTTTGTCCGTATATGGGGATATATATACAAGACAGAAAAGAAGCTGGTAAGCTTGGAGTGGGACCTTTACACAGGCACTCTCTGCCCTCTTTGACCATTCATTTGTATTTTCCTGGAAAAAGCAAGTTAGTCTTTACATTGTCTTTTTTTTCTGTTTTAAATTATGCAGGCTTTTAAGCATAAGTTTAGTATAGAAAGTAGTATAACCAATATCTGTGTACTCACCATCCAGGTAGAACAAATTTTTACATTGTGGTATATTCATTTCTGGCTTTTTGTTAAAGAAATAAAGTATGACACATAGAGTGGAAAGCCCCCTTTGGGACCCTTTTCTGATCCATTCCCTCCTTTCCTAGAAGAAACTATTAAGTTGGTATGGATCCTGTGTGTCTATGTTATTTTACACGTCCCCTACATATTGGACCCTTAAACTATTTAAGTTTTTGTGTGCTTCACATTTACACACATGAAGTCTCACTGTATATTAGTCTGCATTGTAACTTTTCTTTTTTTTTTTTAGATAATATAAATCAAATTTGTCCACTTTCACTGCTGTATATTATTTTGTAACTATCACAATATGCCCATTGCTTTATTGATGGACATTGATGTAATTTCCAATTTTCATATATTACTAATACTGCATTAGCATGCTTTTCAAGGCCTCCTTATGTACATATACAGGAATTCCCTCTTTTGCATATACCTACAAGGGGAATTTCTGAGTCATATGTGTGAAAACCCTGGCATAGTGGTTAAGAGTTCGGCTGCTCACCAAAAGGTCGGCAGTACTAATCTACCAGGCACTCCTTGGAAACCCTATGGGACAGTTCTACTGTATCCTGTAGGGTCGCTATGACTCAGAATTGACTCGACGGCAATGGGTTTTTTGTTTGTTTTTTTAGTATATGTGTATCTTGAACTTAACTTGATAGAACAAATCTGCTTTTCAAATTTTTATTCCTACTGGAAAGTATGAGATTTTTTTTTCCCCCTATACATGTGTTCTGCCTCTTTTCTAACAGAGTGAATATAGAAAACGAGGATTCCAGGAGGTAGTCACCCCAAACATTTATAACAGCCGACTCTGGATGACCTCAGGCCACTGGCAGCACTACAGCGAGAACATGTTCTGCTTTGAGGTGGAGAAGGAGCTATTTGCTCTTAAACCGATGAACTGCCCTGGACACTGGTATGCAGCAGCTTTGAGTTTCTGTGAAGGATTTTCCTATGCTATAGTTAGCTCTAGATTGCGTTCCTCCCTTTGAAAGAATTTTTGTTAAAAATAAATTATGTAATGGAAGAGTATTTAAACGCAACTGTATTGTGGTATTCCAATATCTTCTGTGCCCAATTGGACCCCCCAGAACTATAGACATTCAAGATGGTACTAAAGCTGGAGCAGTGAACAAGGCAGAATGTAAAACAGGGAGACTGAATCTGGGCCTTAGCATATTCTCTAGATTTTTTTTTTTTTTTTTAAGAAGCATGTTCATTATAACCTACTGCTAATGAATTTATATCTTTGGGAAATTTTTGCCTTGAGGCTGTTCCACTTCCCATCCTTCTTAAAAATTAGATGGAAACCAAGTTGGGAGCACTAGGGAGAGCTTTGGGTGCAAGTAACTCAGGCCCAGCCCCATGGGCAGTGCCCACAGCTCCAAGCAAGAATTCAAGGGCAGAGGAGGTGAGAGAGACCAGGAGTCTCCATGAGGAAGGAGCCTGGGTTGTAGGCTAGGGATCCAGCTAAGTCCATTCTTAGTTTTCCCAAATTCTTCCAAGTTTCTGAAGCACTTTCAGACTAACAAGGAATTGAAGCACTTACGGGAGTGACGGGAAAGCACATCTAACTTTGGCTGGCAATGTTATAAATGATTTGTATGTGGCTAAGGTTTTTTTTTTTTTTTTTTTTTTTTGAGTATGAGCCTTAAAGGCACTCCTTAAATTAATGTAAATATTGAGCACTAGGACTTGACTTCAGGCTTTTGGGAAATTTTTTTATTTTATCTTATCTATAGTTGGTTGTATTATAATTTATTTGCTGTGTTATTCATACATGTGCTTAAATTGCTGTAGGAATGCCAGAATTTGAGAAATGTTGCTTGCGTGGACAACTAGAATCATTGGCTTTTTGGCAGATTGTATAATTAAATGTAATATTAGAGAAGCAGTTATAGTCTTGTGAAATTCTCAGTGGATTTTCTTCTTTCTTCAGCCTTATGTTTGATCATCGGCCAAGATCCTGGAGAGAGTTGCCTCTCCGGATAGCCGATTTTGGGGTACTTCATAGGAATGAGCTGTCAGGAGCACTCACAGGACTCACTCGAGTGCGAAGATTCCAGCAAGATGATGCTCACATATTCTGTGCCATGGAGCAGGTACGAGACCCTTTGCAATAAAATGCTTAGAAAGCAGTGGCAAGAGAGTCCAGGAAAATAACCACTGTGCCCTCTTTTTATTTAAAGATTGAGGCTGAAATAAAAGGTTGTTTGGATTTTCTACATACCGTGTATAGTGTATTTGGATTTACTTTTAAACTGAACCTTTCTACTCGCCCAGAAAAATTCCTTGGAGATATTGAAGTATGGAATCAAGCTGAGAAAGTAAGTGGTGTTTTTCAATTTGTTTGAATACTTTTAGACTGAAATTGACTTGTTCTGTGTTGTAAGAAAGCCAAGCCTTTTTACATGGATAAAAGCAGAAGAAAATCAGAAGTGGTTCCTAGATTTGAGTAAGCTAATTTTTTTCCGTGATAATATATCTTGAAATGGCTGAAAGTTTTTTCAGTTATTAAACCATAAGCTCTAAAAGGGATTTGTGTGAGAGTATTATGTAAGTGGGCAGAATTACAAAGCCGAGAATAGTGATCCATCAAAGTTGTTATATTTTTAATCGCACATCAGGCTGGAAGAAGGGATGTTGCAGATGAACAAAAATAAATATCATTTTGCTTTATCCTCAGCAACTGGAAAATAGCCTGAATGAATTTGGTGAAAAGTGGGAGTTAAACCCTGGAGATGGAGCTTTCTATGGTCCAAAGGTTGGTACCAGAATATGTTAGGGTAGACCTTTGGGCTGATGTGTGATTTTCATTTTTTGATAAAGAAGAGATTACTTTAAAATCCATTTTAAAAAAAAAGGAAAAGGAAAATCGGCCCTAATTTAACTGTTGAGTTCAGCTTTAATATCGATGACATAACAACCTGATCTTTGTTTCTTAGATCGACATACAGATTAAAGATGCAATTGGTCGATACCACCAGTGTGCAACGATCCAGCTGGATTTTCAGTTGCCCATCAGATTTAATCTTACTTTTGTAAGGTAAGTTTCTGAGTCTGCTCTGAGTGTTTTTCTCCAGTGACATATGGGAAAAATACTTAATAAAGCAAAGCAAATTCTTTGTTTTTCTTCATAGCCATGATGGTGATGATAAGAAAAGACCAGTGATTGTTCATCGAGCCATCTTGGGGTCAGTGGAAAGAATGATTGCTATTCTCACTGAAAACTATGGAGGCAAATGGTAATCTTGGTCTTTGTTTTCTTTTGTTTTTGTCTGGATAATGTTAATTGGTTAAAAGAAACATCTACTTTCCCGTTTAGTTATGAGGTGGAGAGGGAGAATGATTCTAACTGCTTCTAATTAATCACAAGTGTTTGCTAAAAAGTAAGGGATCCAAATCTAAACCCAAATTTTTTAGCTTTAAGAATATTTTTTATTACTAATAACTTTTACTTCATAACTTGATTTACTTGGCTATTGTGTAGTATTTTCTGAGTAGGAAGAAGCATATTTGTTATTTTGATTGCTTTTGATGTTCATTTAGCTTTGTTTGGGGATTTATATAGCTTTGCTGTTTCTATCTGGGTATGCAAGCATAGGCTTTTGGCTTCCCGTGTTCATCCTACTGATGATACTGGGCAAGTATTTTGACATCCTTTAGAAGCCAAATATTCTTTTTAATTGAAAATGCAGACTCCAAATTATTTGATCAACTTTTTGTGACTTGTTTTCATTAGATTATGTTTTTGCTGGCAAGATATGAGCACCTCACTTCCATTTTATTTTTTAAGCAATTTTCCTAGAGCCCATAATTTGTAAAAGCAGTTGAAAACATCACAAGGTTATGAAACACCCATTTTGTAGATTGCCATATTACTTTATTTACACAAAACTTTTATAAAATGTAGTCAGCTGTTTTATACATTACAGTCATTCATTTCAGTTTTTATTTGTCATTTGGTTAGCTTGGACATTTTGGGGAGTTTTTCATGCTCGTCAGTGAAATAAAATAACCTCATTCAGTTATATTTCACAAAATCAAATCAAATCTAGCTGGCTCCTAGAGAATAGGGGGATCCTTGGCTAATTGCTATGCCAAACCTGTGGTTGGTGGAGAAAGCCCTCATGGAGGGTAGAATTTAGAATCTATTCTAGCCTTTTCCTTGATGTAACAAAATATTGGAAAATAGAGAAGTGATGGAGAGAAACATTGGCCTGATGTCTGCATCGCTGGAATGGTTTGACACAGTGCACCTGAAATACTCTAATGGGAGAATTGCAGATGGGATCATCTTTAATAAGTGTGAAAACACACTTGTTTTTTTAAATACCATCATCAGTTTTTATCAGTTATAATTTGCTGAATCCTGAAAATTAGATCTTGAATAAACCAAAGGTACATTCTCTGTCCCCCACAAAGAATAAGTATAAAATAATGCTTGAATAATCACTAAATAGTGTTATGTAATACTTTTTTAACACCTCCTGCATCCAAGGCATGGTGATTTGATATGTGTGAGGCGTAAACCCTATCCTCAGTTTGCTTTGCAGTCTGCTTAGCAAGACAAATCATAGTTACAGATTTTTGTTATTTAGAGTTAGTTTTCTGCTCCTGAGTTTTTCCCCCTTAGTCTTCTTTGGATGTTGAAAAAAAAAGCCAAGCTGTTTAAAGTAGGCCTTTCATATTTCTCGAAAAGTTACTGAAAAATAGACTAAGAATAAATACTTTTATTTTCTTCTAAAGGCCCTTCTGGCTGTCTCCTCGCCAGGTAATGGTAGTTCCTGTGGGACCCATGTGTGATGAATACGCTCAAAAGGTAATCCTTACATATTACTTTTCTTTAAATTTATTTCCTGTTGTTCGGTTTTTCAAATAGGGTAAGCCATGTATTCTTGGTAAGCCAAGCTGCTTGTGATAAGGAGAAGTGTTGCTATTTCCATTCTGTATTCTGATCAGGACTTCTAGAAAATCCTGCTCTTCTCTGTAGTGGTCTGGGTGTTATTGTGATGGCAGGTCTACTTAGCAGGAACTTTGTAACTTCTGTGTCTATGAGAAGAAGATAGATAATTAGTGCTCCGTGACTTTGAGTTAGAGCCCCAGGGTGCCATCCCTACAGCAGCAATGAGGAAGGAACTCCGGCCTCAGACTCTTGGCCCCTTGTTTGAGTTAATAGCCATTTTTAAGGAAACTGGGTTTTTTAAATTATTATTATTATTTTTAAGTACACTTTATTTTTTAGAACAGTTTTAGGTTTACAGAAAAATTGTGCAGAAAGTATGGAGAGTTCCCATATTCCACACTCTTAACTCCTACACAGCTTTCCCAATTATTAACATGTTACATTAGTGTGGTACATTTGTGAGAACTGATGAATCAATATTGATACATTATTATTAATTAAAGGAGCCTTTTATTATTAACTGAAGTCCATGGTTTAAAACATTAGGGTTCACAGTTTGTGTTATAGTCCTATGAGTTTTAACAAATGCTTAATGTCATGTGTCCACTATTACAGTATCACACAGAATAGTTTCATTGCCCAAAAAACACACTATGCTCCACCAGTTTATCCCTCTTTCTCTTCCCCCTGAACCCACGGCAACCACTGATCTTTTACTGTCTGTATATTTTTGCCTTTTCCAGAGTGTCATATAGTTGGAATCATACAGTGTAGAGCCTTTTCCGACTTGCTTCTTTTCATTTAGCAGTATGCATTTAAGGTTCCTTCATGTTTTTTTATGGCTTGATAGCTCATTTCTTTTTACCACTGAATAATATTTCATTGTGTGAATGCAGCACAGTTCATCCATTCATCTATTGAAGGGCATCTTGGTTGCTTTCAATTTTGGGCAATTATAAATAAAGCTGCTAAAAACATTCACGTGCAGGTTTTTGTGTGGACATAGGAAACTGTATTTAAACCAGGTATGGTGTTTTTTCAGTATAAGATGCAAACTCTCAAAACTAGTTGTTAGGAACAGAAATATATTTTTTTTCTTATTCACCCATCATTAATTTGTTTTAATTTAAATTACTTTTAAACTCGAACCTTTATTACTCCATTTTTAAGCTAAAGGATTAATTCATGCCCATGAGAACCTAATAAAAGGGAAACTTTCTGATACTGAGAAATTAATATTTATTCAGTTGAGGAACATTTCTTTGAAACATTAATCGTGGTATTTTTCATTTCTGAAATTTGAGGTTCATGTGAAAAGACAGTGAAATAAAAATGATTCTTCAGATCTTTTTGTCCTGTCACTGGAAATTTGTTGGTAGGTGAGTGGGAAATTTAATCTAGCTTAGAATTTCACTGTTTGGGAGAAGAAAATACCAAAATTTTATGCAAATAACACGCTTCTTCTACATTTGTTGGCCAACAGCGCCTTCCCCCTGCAAGGTATTTTCAGAAGTGCCTCTATGCCGATTTTTTTAACATGTTGCTGTAAAAAAAATTAAGGCACTTATGAAAATATCTCGTAGGGCGAGGGTGCAGCTGGCAAACAAACAGAAGGCATGCATTATTTGCATAAAAATACAGTACTGGAAACTTTACCTAATACACATAAACTTAAGATGATAAAATTAGAACTAGTATTTTTGAGAAGAAAATAAAAAAAACAATGAATAATATTTAACTTGCCAACTCTAAAATTCCTGAAAACTTATTTCAGGATACCCTGATTTGATCTTTTGCTCTAACTTCTTCATCTGCCTCCTTCATTTAATAAGCTCTCTTTAAATCAAAAAGGAAATCAGAATTTAGAAAGAAAAAGAAAATTCAGTAATTCTTAAGCCTGATATTTTATTCAAATTATTCTTTTAGAATAGAGTTCTATTTAATTAGGTCATTGGTATACACAGGGTATTAAAGAAACAGTTAGGGTTAAAAGACAATTTTATATGACAGTTTATATTCCATTCTCCAGAAACATAAAAGAAACTGTGGCAATGATTTTAGACTATTGTTTGCATTACCAGCATTTATTTTAAAAAATATCGTGCACATAAATGGTAGCAACAAGTGGATTCCTACCTACTTACCAAATTGCTGCTTATTTGAGGGATCAGAAACATTATATTCTATTAGGCTGGGCATCTATCGTTGGATGTTATATGGAAGCTAACCAAATTATTTCCTGGAAACTGTATCAGGAACTTGAGATACACTTGCAAAAGGATTTCTTTCCCTTTACAACCTATATGATTTAAGAGCAGTGAGTAAGGAAGACCGAAGAGGAATTGAAGCGTTTGAATTATGGTGTTGGTGAAGAATATTGAATATACCATGGACTGCCAGAAGAACAAACAAATCTATCTTGAAAGAAGTACAGCCAGAATGCTCCTTAGAAGCTAGGATCATGAGACTTGTCTCACATACTTTGGATATGTTATCAGGAGGGACCAGTCCCTGGAGAAGGACATCATGCTTGGTAAAGTAGAGGGTCAGTGAAAAAAAGGAAGACCCTCAATGAGAAGGATTGGCACAGTGGCTGCAATACTGGGCTCAGACATAGCAACGATTGTGAGGATGGCGCAGGACCCGGCAACGTTCTGTTATATGTTATACATAAGCTGTTTATGAGTTGGAACTGACTCAACGGCACCTAACAACAGCAACAATATGAATTAAGAGAGCTGGTTAGATTTAGCTGATTGCTTAAATTCTGATGTTTAAGGATTTTTCTAAAACATTTCTCTCTCAAGAGCAAAATAAGTTTTGATTTTTTAAATTGTAGAACTAAGTAACAAATTAATAATATATGCTTCAGTATATATTGTTAGCAGTCCTTTTTTAATGTTTGTATGATTATCTAAATCCTATGTGGAGTAAAACCATTTAAGATCAAAATGTAGTTCTAATTTTACATCTGAAGAATTCTGTATCTCTGTTGCAATAGGTACGGCAACAATTCCATGATGCTAAATTCATGACTGATGTTGATCTGGATCCAGGCTGTACACTGAATAAGAAGATCAGAAATGCCCAATTGGCTCAGTATAACTTCATTCTAGGTATGGAGGGAAACTTGCCATAGAAAATTTCTCAAACCTTAGGAAGATCCACTAAAATCTTGAGACCTGGCCCTAAGTTTGATTCCTTCCAATCCTGATTCTTAAAACTGTTAAGTTTCTTCAATTAATACAACAAAGGAAAATTTGGATTTGAAAAGAATCTTCAAAAGTTTGTCTAAAAATTTCCTCCCCTTTACCTCATATTTCTTCATACAGTAAGGTTTTATTAAGTTGACTGCATTAAGTAACTCAACAAACATGGCTATTTTAGAGCAACACTGCCAACTGGTATGTATTTTCAAAAAATAAATAGACTTGTAACTCAGTTGTTGAACTATATATGGTCACCTGCTCATTTTAATGAAGGTTCAGGGTGGCTCTTGGGGCCTAAGATGATTTCCGCTCAGATGTTCAATAAGAATCCTTCCGTATCTTTAGATTCAGTCTCACAAAGCTTTGTGTCTTTTATGTTTTAGTTGTTGGTGAAAAAGAGAAAACCAGTGGCACCGTGAACATCCGCACAAGAGATAATAAGGTCCATGGAGAGCGTACTGTTTCTGAAACCATCGAGCGGTTGCAGCAGCTCAAGCAGTCCCGCAGCAAACAGGCAGAGGAGGAATTCTAATGAAGAACTTCTCCCCAGTGTGATCAGTGGACAGTGATGAGCAGCGTTTCCCTAACATTCAGTTTGTATTCCAGAGAACATCCATTCATGCTGAACTGGGAACACTTTGAGGAACACTTTGATAGCATCTGTGTAGCTAAGCGTAGGATAAATCTTTTTTGACAGAGAGGTTTTGGACAATATGTATTTGAAGGGGTTAATCAAGAGAGACTCATTAAGATGATTTCATTCGTTAAGTGTCTGAGCATTGGAAATAAAGCGTGAGGAATGCTTTGGTATGGTGTGGGAGAACTTTTTGTAAATTTAATGCGTATAATAAAATGGGAATTTGATTAAAGTAACAGAGATTAGAATTGGATTATGGCAAAAAAATAAATAAAAATTTTTATTCACATAAGTTTCAAGACTTCACTGTTCTTCACATACATATGCACCAGGAACAAATATGTGATTCAATATTTATCTTTAAAGTTTTACAACAAATATGAGGCAGAGTGGATGGAGGGAGCAAATCTGCAGTGTATGCTGTTCTCAAGGATGCTGGTTTCTCAGTCATAGGATAAATGTCTTTCTGGAGTGTCACTTTTACTTACCTTTTTTTTTTGAGTGGAAGCCTTTTCTGTTAAAATAACAACCATGGATTTACTATAGAGTAGATTTAAGATAAAGGATGAGGCTTCAAAAAAATATGTTTATGGCAGACTGCCCTGGGCCCTAGAATCCCTCATTACACAAATTCCCTCCTTTATAAGGAATAAGTTCAAAATTTTCTACCAATGAATGGTGATTGGGAAAATGCCACAGAATAAGGAATTCCTTATGTGGATATACGTCAACTCATCTTTAATAGAACCATTTATTTAAAAGCACCATCTTGTCAGTTCTCTAATAACCCCAAATAGCTTGTTCATAATAGTTGCTTGAAAGAGAAGCCAATTTACATAGATCAATCCTCACTTTAATAAAGGAGATAAGATCTTTAATCATAGGAAGTATTTTTAAAACCTCATAATTAAGTTTTGCTTATGAATGTCTGAAGAGTTAGCTTTTGATTAGATTTGTAATTAATTTTTATATATATATAATTATATTTTTATATATTATATATTTTTTATAGTTTTATATTTAATCAGGACTTTGCATTCTCAGTAATACCACAATTTTCTGATTTATCTTAAAACCGTGTATTTGATTTTTATTCCTTTACTCTAAAATTCATATTCTTAGTTTGAATTTTCTTCAGTTTTAAAAGCTTCATGTTACAAAACATCATTTTAAATGGTTTCCATAATATGTAGTCCAAAGACCAACTCTGGCTTAGCTAGATTTCATTTCAGTACCTATTGTGCACTTAACAGTAACAAATGGCTTATGTGGTATATCAGTAACTTCTGTTGAAATATTTAGAGAAGCTTTATAAATCTTTCAGCACTTCTCAACAGAAGTATAATAAAGACATCTGTTGGCAGGACTGAGAATTAAAGAATCCTCTTTGCCTAACAGTTTAGCCCTCACATCCAGTGGAAGCATTGCTGACCACCCCCTAAGAGCTCTTGTAACTCTGTGCTTATCCCAGAAAGCTCTATAGCTCTTCATTTGATTTTCCTTTCCCTTTCCTGGAGGGCGGTGACTGTCTTATTTACCATTGTATTCGTCTGTTCTATTCTGGCAAATACCGTTGAAGAAATGAGAACCCAGTTGTTAAATGTTTATTGAGCATCTAATCTATTGAGCTCTGTATCATCTTGTTGGTAGTTAAATATACAGGAACAACTTGAGAAAAATTAAAACAACATAATCAAAATACCATGTTATAAAATCTATAAAGATAGATTTTGTAAATTTGGCACTAAGCTGGAAAAAGGTGAAATTCAATCCAACTCATAAAAGAGGTGATGGCCAGGGTAGGAAAGTCAGGAAGTAATTTCAAATGCCAAGATAAAGGTTGGAGTCCTGGTGGTGCAGTGGTTAAGAGCTATGGCGGCTAACCCAAAGGTTGGCAGTTCAAATCTACCATCCACTCGTTGGAAATCCTGTGGGGCAGTTCTACTCTGTCCTATAGGGTAGCTATGAGTCAGAATTGACGACAGCCACAGGTTTTATGGGTAAGATTAAGGTTTGTCAGCAGTACTGAGCGATGTGAGGTAAAGGGGGTATATACAAGTGAAAAGGGGGAGAGACCTAGAATGTTGGGCTGAATTCACACTTGACCCCTCCGATGACTTGTGTGCCCAACGACTCCCCTTGCTTCACTTCCTCACCTTTAGTGCAGCAGTGAGCACCTGAGTCTCTCTCACTACTAGACCAGTTCTCAAATTGTAATGCATTTAGGAATCACCCAAGGATGACAAAGTGCAGATTCTGATTCTGTAGATTTGGGCTGAGTCCCAAGAGACTGTATTTAATAAGATGTCAGGTGATGGCTAAGGAGCACACTCTTGAGTAAGTCTCCCGTTCTCCACTTTGACCACCTGTAGTCTCTTCTCTGTAAATAGAAGATAGAAGATAAATAAGAAAGTCAAATAGTGATGAAAGGCTTATAATGAAACCTGCCTCTTTTCATCCTCACCTGGAAGTTGTCCTGCTTTCCAGGACATTTCCTTGACTTTATCTTGTCACTTGTTCCTATTGTATTTTTTTAAATTTTAGCAGCAAGTTTTTTAGTTTTCAAGAGTATTTCCTTCTTACTAGTGCTTATATTAAAGTATCCTGTTCTTGTTCCTTGGATTCTATTTCTTCTCTAATCTTTAATGATATTAATTGTAATTACATTTAAGTTTTGTTCTGCTCGCTACATTAGTTCTTTTAAGTTTATTTGTTGTGTTTTGGTTTGTCTTTCATATTGTAATCTTGCCTAATTTCTGGGAATCCTTGTTTACAAGTTAAGTGAAGCTCTAAAAAATTTATCAGAAGTGTGTGTGTGTGTGTGTGTGTGTGTGTGTGTGTGTGTGTGTGTGTGTAGAGGTGGGCTGTAGCCTGGAGGACTATACTGAATGGTGAACTGATGGACATCTAGGTTTTTCATTCTGTTCTAACCTAATGGAACTCCTGTTCCTTAATAGGGAGTCCTTGGGTAGTGCAAATGGTTAAGCGCTGGACTATTCTCCGAAAGGATGGCAGTTTAAAGCTATCCAGAGGTGCCTCAGAAGAAAGGCCTGGTGATCTGCTAAAATGTCAAAGCCTTGAAAACCCTATGGAGCAGTTCCACTCTGCACACATGGGGTCACCATGAGTTGGAATCAACTCGCTGGCAAGTAACAACAAATTGTTTAGATGTTCTACTTTCTGAGAGTTCTTGTTAACTATTTTCCCACTGATTTTTTTTTTTAATTTCAACTGCCACTTTTTTAGTTTTCAATGGTTCTTCCTTCTTATGCCATTCCTTATAGCTTCCTGTGGAGTTCATTGAGTTTCTTTAGAGAAGTTTCTTCCACTCTCCCTGCAAGCCAAGCCTGGTGGCTTTTTGGTGCTATGTGAGGGAAGGGGAATGGGAGGCAATGTCTTGTCACTTAGTATGCAGACTTTCACTTAATCCTCCTGTTTCCAGGACAGCACCTCATCCTCATCCTTCTCTGAGCATGGTGTTCCAGAATCCTGCATTCTTTCTTGTTCTCCAGAGAACAAACCCAGCTGTCTCCCGGGAGGAGGAGGGTGGGGCAATGGGTAGGAATGTAGATGAGGGTCTCACTGCTCTTTATGCAGACTTTCAAACACTGCCCTTATATTTAGCTCCCTGTCTTCCATTGTACCTGATGCCTATAACTCCTGGACCTTCCTGGGTTCTTCAAGGCAAATAGTCTTGCTTTTTGTTGGTAGACTCCTGCCCTTTGCAGTCATTTAAATCTGACCTTCTTTCTCTCTGCTGCGTCATTTGCCAATGCCCCATCATCTACTTCCCATCTTCAGATGTTACGGTTTAGGGTAACAGATGTTCCCTGGTGTGTTGGACTGCTAATTGCCTGACTTCTTCCTGAGCTCAGATTTTGTTGAGGAAGACAATGTGTCCTCCTTAAAACACTCTGCTTCCCAGATTTGCGTGCAACTAGGACCACTTGTACATAGATCAAGAGGCAGTCGTTTGAACAGAACAAGGGGATACTGCGTGGTTTAAAGTCAGGAAAGGTGTGCGTCAGGGTTGTATCTTTTCACCATACCTATGCAATCTGTATGCTCAAAAATAATCTAAGAAGCTGGACTCTGTGAAGAAGAACAGACATCAGGATTGGAGGAAGACTCATTAACAACCTGCGTTATGCAGGTGACACAACTTCGCTTGCTGAAAGTGAAGAGGACTTGAAGCACTTACTGATGAAGATCAAAGACCACAGCCTTCAGTATGGATTACACCTCAACATAAAGAAAACCAAAATCCTCACAAGTGGACCAATAAGCAACATCATGATAAACGGAGAAAAGATTGAAGTTGTAAGGATTTCACTTTACTTGGATCCACAATCAGCACCTATGGAAGTAGCAGTCAAGAAATCAAAAGACACATTGCATTGGGCAAATCTGCTGCAAAAGACCTCTTTAAAGAGTTGAAAAGCAAAGATGTTATCTTGAAGACTAAGGTGCACCTAACTCAAGCCGTGATGTTTTCAATTGCCTCATATGCATGCGAAAGCTGGATGATGAGTAAGGCAGACCGAAGAATTGATGCCTTTGAATTGTGATGTTGGCGAAGAATATTGAATATACCATGGACTGCCAGAAGAACAAACAAATCTGTCTTGGAAGAAGTACAACCGGAATGCTCCTTAGAAGCAAGGACAACAAGACGATGTCTCGCATACTTTGGATGTGTTATCGGGAGGGATCAGTCCTTGGAGACTGCTTGGTAAAGTAGAGGGTCAACGAAAAAGAGGAAGACCCTTAATGAAGTGGATTAACACAGTAGCTGCAACAATGGGCTCAAGCATAGCAACGATTGTGAGGATGGTGCAGGACTGGGCAGTATTTCGTTCTGTCATACACACGGTGGCTATGAGTTGGAACCAACTTGACTTGATGGCACGTAACAACAACAACAGGACCACTCATGTGAGAGATCTAGCCAATGAGAAAAGAGTAGAAGTCTCTGAGTGGAGTTTTTGGAAAAATTTACTGAAGAGAACAAACTTTTGCCTTTTGCCTGCCTTTCTTGTCAATTTTTTTTTCTTTCTTTGCTTGGAAGGCACTGTAGCAGCCATCTTGCAACCAAGAGGTGACCCTGAAAGTGAAAACCACACATTAATAGAAGAAAGAGAATGCTAGCAGGAGCTAAGATCCTTGATGATGTTGTGGACCTGCTGAACTTGCCTGGACTGCCTAACCCTGGATTTCTTGTGTGATAGAAATAAATCCCCATTCGATTAAGTTCCTATGGTCATATTAGTGGTACGTTGTTGTCAGAGAAATCCCTAACTCATATACTTAGTTTCATCAAAGATAGAGATTTGTTTTTGCTTTTTGTTCTTGTTTTGGGGTCATTTTTGAGCTAATAGAGTTGACTTTCCTCTGCCATCTCTCTCTGCTTTTGGATCTCACAAAAGTCTGGTCTCTTAATTGTTTTATTTTTTTCCACTGAGGCCTCTCCTGCCCCTGATTGCCCTTTGCTTCTCTTCCCCACTTAGCTTTGACTTCCATAATCAATCACTTGAATTCCTATTTTACCAGTGCTCTCAACTTTCATGTACCCTTGTCCTGCTTGACTCAGTGGCCAAAAACTCAACCCTCCTCCAAGAGACTGAGCACTGTTAGAAAAAATTATAAAATATATAAATTGGTGCCATTTCCAATTCATGATCTCCAACCTCAGCTGCACAATAATTTATTCATGTATAGTTATCTGATCCAGTCCCTCAGTAATTATACCAAAACTTCACAACTTTCTTCAAATCTCCTACTCAACACCTACCCCCGTCTGTCTCAGTAGACTACTAGTTCTCCTTCTGCTTCATTAAATCTACGAACCTATATCTATACTGGTCCTTCTTGCCTCCCTTCCAGTGAATGAGGTCTTTTCCCTCCTACTTTTAACCATTCTACTGGAGCTGTTCATTCAATAGAGAGAGTGTAGAATAGAGGCAAATGTATGAGCTTTGGGGCCAGACAGTTGGGTTAATATCCTACTTCTGTCACTTATCAGTTGGATAACTGTTATAAATTGAATTGTGTCCCTCCAAAATATGTGTTGAATTCCTGTAGATGTAACCCTGTTTGGAAATAGGGTTTTTCTTATTAAGATTATGAAGAGCTAATTATATGTAGTATAAGAACAGTGATGTTGTTATTCTTATCTGTTCAGGTACCTTGCTCCAACAGTTATCCCCCCTATGTCATCAGTTTCTCCTCCAATTGCCTTCTGCCCCTCAACCTAAAAACAGCAATGTCTTTCCTATTCTGCTGTATTCTGTGTCCTTAGGTAGCCTGACCTATTTCCCACCACATCATTCAACTGGTGCTTGCCAAAGACTAAAGAGGCCTCCCTGTTGCATCTGACAAGCCTCTTTGAGGGAATTCATGTATTCAGGAAAAAAAACCCAAAAACCTAGGATTCGACTTTGGAGCTGGTCCTCTACTAGGCTATGAACAAGACAGACATGATCCTGCTTTTATGGAGTTTACAGTCTAGCAAGAGAGGAGGAAATCAAGTCTGATGCATATTATGAAGGAGGAAGTATTGAGTACTATGGAATCACATATAGTCTGTAGGCTTATGGAACGCAGATCAAGAATAAAGCCCTGGCATGACAATTGGTCTTTTCTCCTGGAGCAATGTAGGAAGAAGGAGAGTCAAGAATAGGAGAAGGAAATGGAATGTGTGGCTAATTGCCTCCATGAACAACTGCCTCCTTTGCCATGAAACCGGAAGAACTGGATGGTGCCTGGCTACGATTACCGAACATTTTGATCAAAGATTCTATAAAAGAATCCTGATCAAAAGGGGGAAAATGCAGAACAGAATTTAAAATTTTCATGGACTCCAGACTTTTTGGAGTCATGGAAGCTGGATGAATGCCTAAAACTATTGCCCTGAGATAATCTTTAAAACTTCAACCTGAAATATCCCCAGAAGTCTTCTTAAAACCAAGTAATACTTTAGCTTAACTAGTAAAGAATGTCTGCCTTGAGCCTTGAGCTCTTTTAAGATCTATCTATGCGGGATCAAATTGACAAAATTGACAACAGCAACTTGAAAGATTAGATAGGAAACTTAGGAGGCAGTGAGTTTATGTTAATGGGGGAGGAACAACTCAGAAAAGGAGGGTGAGAATGGTTGTACAACTTGAAGAATGTGATCAGTGTCACTGAATTGTACGTATAGAAACTGTTGAATTGGTGTTATGTTCTGCTGTGTATATTCTCACCACCAATAACAAATAAGATAAATAAATGCCTGAATGAAATCAGAGGCTGGAGAATGACAGAAAGGGACTGATAGAAGAAATATCAAGAAAGGGGAAGTGACTGAACTTTCAGGGGGTTGAGATGGGAGAGATAATGGGGAAGAGGAAGCAGGGCTAGTGAAAAATTGAGAGTGGAGGGATTGAGGGATGGTGCCATTCACGAGAGAAATTGCATCAAGGAGGTTGGGTGGAGGCACATCACGTCCTAGGGGGAACAGATAATTGGATCTAGATTCATAATGGCCCTTGTAAAGCGACGTTTTTGTGTCAAGTTTGAAACTATACGATCATATGCTTTCTATAGCTGCTTAGAGATAGTCAATCTGAGAGAGACTTAGTAAACCAGTTTCTTCAAGGTGTGACTTTTTGAAGTCTTTAATATCTCAGGCGCATTGTGAATCTTCAGTGATGCCGGAACTCCTTTTATTGAAGGAGACTCTCCTGTTCTCTACTATTAGGAGGTTTTACTCTTGGAAAACCTATATGCATAGTTATGAAAAATTAAAGCCTCCAGACAGCAGAGGGCGCTCTTGTCCTCCTCATCAATTAAACTAACTTCAGTGCAAGCATGAACTTCAAAGGGAGCTTGTTATGTATGCTCCCTCCATGGTTCCACCCAAGTTTATCTCCAGCATTGCAGAAAATTAGCCTTTGAAACTGTTCAAATGCAGTGCCCCTTAATGTTGAAACAAAGTCAAGTGGAAACATCCTTCTAGTTGTCCACTCTCTGGGAAGAGTAATAGAAACCAACAGCGCTATTTGATCATGTTTATGTCTTGCAACAGGGCCTTGCACTGGCCATTCTCAGTTGCCCGTTGTTGTAACTAATAATCGAAAGAGCACAATGAGAGACTGGAAAGCTACACTGGGGAGACCCTCACCATCTCAAGAGTAATGAGGGGGCATAGTGAGGTAGGCAGGGCATAGGCCCAGAGGAAAGGTGGATAGACTTCTGGTTTTTAAGCAGGGAAAAGAAAACTCTCATGTGGAAGAAAGGCCAGTGTTAGGACGATGCAATAAAGGTTTTAACAGGATGTAAGAAATGTCTATCAAAAAGAGTATGGATTATACAGAGAAGGAGTTCTGCCTCACTTGAAGTACCTGTATAAAATTCCATTATGTCTTTACCACAGTTTATTCAGAGATTCTCTTACTGATGGATTTTCAACTTGTTATGGGATTTTTTGGTTTGTCTGGTTTTTTTTTGTCACACAAACTTGATGCAAAAAAGTATCTTTTGCATAGATTCCTGTGTAGTGGTCCTCTTACGTCTACAGAAGAGTTTCTCAGAAGTAGGGTTGCAAAGTCAGAAGATCTGTTAGCTTTTATTACTAATTTCATAAGCTCTGTCTTAAATTCCTTACAAAATTTACATTAGATCACCTTTGTCACACATCCTTATGATCACTAGACATAATTATTTACCTAGCAAAGAAACAAAAACCTTGCCAATCTGAAGGGTAGAAAGTGCTGTTCCATTATTAAATTATTTTAGTTTTCCTGATACTTTGATATAAAATAAACCTGCTGAATGACAGAAATATACAAATGACTTCCAATTTGGAGACGAGATGGCAGAGACATGGTTCTGCCTGGAGTTTGACGAAGTTTATGATGAATTTGCTGTCAGGCATTGTTATGGATTGAATTGTGTCCCCCCAAAATTTATATTGAAGTCCTGACCCCTGGTACCTGTGAACATGACCTTATTTGGAAACAGGATTTTTGGAGATGTTATCAGTTAACATAATGTCATACTAGATCCTAATCCAGTCTGAGTGGTATCCTATAACAGAGAAGAGATGCAGAAAGACAGAGGGAATAAAGCCATGTGAAAATGCATCTACAAACCTAGGAATGCCTGGGAGTACCAGAAACAGAGACAAGAGAGTATCTTCCCTTTGAGCCTTCAGAGAGAGCACAGCCCTGCCATTGTCCTGATTTTGGAACCGTGAGACAATGCATTTCTGTTCTTATACACCACCCACTATGTAGTACTTGGAGCCCTGGTGGCACATTGGTTAAGAGTTCGGCTACTAACCAAAAGGTCAGCAGTTCAAATCCACCAGCCGGTCCTTGGAAACCCTATGGGGCAGTTCTACTCTGTCCTATAGGGTCGCTATGAGTTGGAATTGACTCAACGGCAGCGGGTTTGTTTGATGTAGTACTTGGAGTATATGGGTAGTGCAAATGGTTAATGCATTCAGCTGCTAAAGAAGAAGAAATTAGAAGTTCAAGTCCACCCAGAGGTGCCTTGAAAGCAAGGCCTGGCAATCTACTTCTGAAAAATCAGCCATTGAAAACCCTATGGAGCACAGTTCTACTCTAACATACATGGGGTCGCCACGAATCAGAGTCAACTTCACGGCAAGTCGTTTATGTGGTACTTTGTTATGGCAGCCCTAGAAAACTATTACAGGTAGAGTAGAGTAAATAATGATGTCCACTTTGTCCCCATCCTCCCTGCCTGTCTGTGATCCCAATGGAGGGAGCAAAGTCATCTGCATGTTGTCCATGTCTGGAATGTGCCCTTCCCCTCCACCTTTCTGCACGTCCTGAACCTCTAGCTTCACCTCATGAGGCCCCTTCACTGTGTCCTGTGGGACTTTGACTGGAAAGAGAGGGGTGGACAAACAGTCTCAGCTGATTTTCAACTGTGGCCAGAAAATACAAAATGCCACAGTATTCTTGTGATACATGGGAGTTACTGTTACAATAACTAACTGGAAGAAGACCCATTTTTCAATGATGTCACTAAGGTTGTCACTCAGTGTGGTAATTTGTGGTCTCCCCCTTCAGGGTGGGCAGGGCTGGCCAGCGAACTGCCCCCTGATGGGGGAAGTGGTTCTGCCCCATTCCCTGCAGGGCTGAGTGCTGTGCCCCACCCTCGTGGATCCCCGAAGCTCCTCCCCTTCCCATTGGCAAAGGCAGAGACTGTCCTCTCCACCCAACTGGTGAGTGACAGGTGGGGAGGATGACAAGTTACCACAAAGGGTGACAGATGACACTAACCCTAGTGATACCACTGCCTTGGAGACCCCTCCTCCAGCAACACCAGCCTGCCCACCACTACCAAGCACCCTGGGGTCATCTTGGTGTCACCCCCTCTGATAGTGTCAGGGGGTGTGGTCTGCACCCCCACACACACCCCCTTAGTGATGCCACTGCCATTTTTTCTATGGGATCATTCCCTAAAGAGGTATTTTGGAAACAGAATCAACAAAGCCCTGTTGCTAGGAGAACGCGCAGGAATATTTTCAGGTGTTCATTTTAATTAAGGGTGTAATGGGATCAGTGACGGGGGTAGATAGGTAAGGATGGAACTAGAGAAGGAGGGATGTAAGGATATCAGGATTTTAGGGCTCAGTAAATAACCCGCTTTTCTCCCTCTGCTGAGTGTGGAACAAATGGAGAAAGGGAAACACAGGAGCCGGGCAGCAGGAGATCCAATCATTACCTTCATCACTGATCAAGCTGTTCAAAGCACAGGCTGGGGACTGTAATGACAGTGGGCTAGCTGCAGTTTCCCCTCGAGGTAGAAGCTAACTCATCCACCCAGTCAAGACAAAGCTGCAAAACCCTCTCCTGATGTCCTAGTTACCTAGTGCTGCTGTAACACAAACGGCACTGCTGTAACAGAACCAAGTGGGTGGCTTTAAAGAACAGAAATTTATTTTCTCACAATTCAGGAGGCTAGAAGTCTGAATTCAGGGTGCCAGCTCTAGGAGAAGGCTCTCTGTCCACTCTAGGGAAAATCCTTGTCTCAGCTTCTCTAACCCAGGCTAGATTTATCTTTCCCCTGATTGTGCTTGCTTGCTTTGGTGCGTAATCTGCTCTTCTTATATCTCAAAAGCAATTAGGTTTAAAGCACACCCTACGCTGATATGGCCTCATTAACATAACAAAGAAAATCCTATTCTCAAATGAGATTACATCCACAAGTATAGGGATTAGGATTCCAACACCTATTTTGGGGGAAGACGATTCAAACAATAACACCCCATAAACCATGAAGCAGGAAATACATGCTTCCTAGGCAGGCTGATTTACAAGAGGAAAGGGGAAGGGACTGATGGGCAGCACTTGTTCCTTCTCTTACTTTCACCAATCGGATAAATTGCCCCTCTCCACCTGTCTTCAGAGAGAGGGAGTGGGGTGGATAGAGGGACCAGGAGTGTGAGTCTTAACATGATGAGTAGGAATAAGCGATGAAGCCCTGGTGGCGCAGTGATTAAGAGTCAGCTGCTAAGCAAAATGTCAGCAGTTTGACTCCACCAGCCCCTCCCTGGAAACCTATGGAGCAGTTCTACTCCGTCTATAGTGTCACTATGAGTCAGAATCAACTTGACAGCAACGAGTGCGGTTTTTTTCCCTAACAATTGATAGTTTCACCATTACTGTTTAGTAAACTCTTGTTCCTATTCAAAGACACTCCTGGCAGTGAGAACACCCACATGGGCGTTGGGGCTACAAAGGCCAAAGTTTCACCCAGGCTTTGGTGAAGTACAGGTAAAGACTGTCCTTTGAATTTTTTTCTGTAGCCGCTATTTTCAAAAGACTCCACTGTTTGGAACCTCAGATACTAACAGTTGGTGTATAAACAGAGACGAAGGTCTTTGTTTTATGTACTCCAGAATGAACAAATTCAATAAACCAATACGTCTTAGCACCTGCTCATGCACTAATGGAAGAAGCCAGCACTCGTCTGGTAAAATCTTCATCTAGGGCCCATTCCACCCATGAGTCAGTCAGTTTGTCGTACTGTGGGGGTTTGCATGTTGCTGTGATGCTGGAAGCTATGCCACCGATATTCACATACCAGAAGGGTCACCCATGGTGGACAGGTTTCAGCTGAACTTCCAGACTAACAGTAGGAGGAAGAAGTCAAAACATGACTAGGGAAGAGCTGCCTCCTCAAAGTAGGGTCAACCTTAATCACTTGGATGGAGTCAAGCTTTTAGGACCTTCATTTGCTGATGTGGCACAACTCAAAATGAGAAGAAACAGCTGCAAACATTCATTAATAATCAGAACGTGGAATGGATGAAGTATGAATCTAGGAAAATTAAAATCATCAAAAATGAAATAGAATGCATCAACATTGACATCCTAGGCATTAGTGAACTGAAATGGACTGGGATTGACCATTTTGAATTGGACAATCATATGGTCTAGCATGTCAGGAATGACGAATTGAAGAGGAATGGCATTGCATTCATCTCCAAAAAGAACATTTCAAGACCTATCCTGAAGTACAACACTGTCAGTGATAAGATAATATCCATACACCTACAAGGAAGACCAGTTAATATGACTGTTATTCAAATTTTGCACCAACCACTAAAGCCAAAGATAAAGAAATTGAAGATTTTTACCAACTTCTACATCTGAAATGGATCAAACATGCAATCAGGATGCATTGGTAATGACTGGTGATTGAAATGCAAAAGTTGGAGACAAAGAAGGATTGGTAGTTGGAAAATACGGCTTTGGTGACAGAAACAATGCCGGAGATCGCATGACAGAATTTTGCAAGACCAATGACTTCTTCATTGCAAATACCTTTTTTCACCAACATAAACAGCGACTATACACCTGGACCTCGCCAGATAAATACACAGGAATCAAATCGATTACATTTGTGGAAACAGACAGTGGAAAAGCTTAATATCATTAGTCAGAACAAGGCCTTGAGTATGGATTACACCCAACATAAAGGAAACAAAAATCCTCACAACTGGACCAATAAGCAACATCATAAGAAACGGAGAAAAGATTGAAGTTATCAAGGATTTCATTTTACTTGAATCCACGATCAACATCCATGGAAGTAGCAGTCAAGAATTCAAAAGACGCATTGCATTAGGCAAATCTGCTGCAAAAGACCTCTTTCAAGTGTTCAAAATCAAAGATGTTACCCTGAAGACTAAGGTGCACCTGACCCAAGCCATAGTGTTTTCAATAGCCTCATATGCATGTGAAATCTGAACAATGAATAAGGAAGACCAAAGAAGAATTGACGCCTTTAAATTGTAGTGTTGGTGAAGAATATCGAATATACCACGGACTACCAAAAGAAGGAAAAAATCTGCCTTGGAAGAAGTACAAGCAGAGTGTTCCTTAGAAGCAAGGATGGCGAGACTACGTCTCACATACTTGGACATCTTATCAGAAGGGATCAGTCCCTGGAGAAGGACATCATGCTTGGTAAAGTAGACAGTCAGCAAAAAGAGGAAGACCCTCAACAAGATGGATTGACACAGTGGCTGCAACAATGGGCTCAAGCATAACAATGATTGTGAGGATGGCGCAGGACCGGGCAATGTTTCGTTCTGTTGGATGTGGGGTTGCTATGACTCAGAATGGACTTGACTGTACCTAACAACAACAACAACAACAGGGCCCATTCTGTGGAAAGTGTAGCCTGGAATGATGGCTGAAGCGGAAGGTTGGGGATCTGGGTTCCAAAACCCAGCTCGGCTGCAGCTGGTGGTGGTGGTGGTGGTGTGCTTGTGAGTCGATTCTGACTATAGCAACCCCGTGTGACAGAGTAGAACTGCCCCATAGGGTTTTCTAGGCTGTAATCTTGATGGAAGCAGATCACCAGGTCTTTTCTCCCATGGAGCCACTAGTGGGTTTGAACTGTTGACCTTTCAGTAGGCAGTGGAGCACTTAACCACTGGGCCACTGAAGTAGCCAAATCCCTTCTCTCTAGGCTTCAGGTCAATTTCCCGCACAAAATGAGGGGTTTGAATATGGCAGCACTCCTTCCACATGAACACAGATTTTACTTTAAGTATATACAAAGAAATACTTTTTACTAATGATATGCTGTTTAAAGGAAAAAAAGTTTTAAGTGGATGTGATGACATTTCAAATAAAAAATAAATATTTGTGGGTGGCAGGAAGGAAAATTATTGTTCTCTATCCGATTCCCAGTAGAAAACAACAGAACCCACTGTAGCTAGTTCAAGTGGAAAGGAGTTTATTAAAGGATAGTAAGTGGTTCACAGTATCTCTGTGGGTGTGGGGCGGAGTCAGATGTGGAAGCCATGCAAATAAGTTCAGTCCTCAAATGGCAACACCAGATTTCCCAATGGAGCTCCTACTGCTGCCCTCAGCTCACACTACATCTGCATCCCTGGGAGGGGTGCGTCTGCCCGCGCATCTCTGCAGCTGGCTCTGAAAGCGGGGCATCTTTCCACCAGGATTCACTTGCCCCGCCAAGCTGGCTGGATTCTCATGGTGCCGCCTTCTTCCGTGCTTCCTTGTGGTCTAGTTGCAAAGGAGATTGACTTCTGTCTTGAGGAGGTAGCACGTTGTCTTAGTTATCTAGTGCTGCTACTGTTACCCTAAGCAGGTCATGCCTGGTGCGGCTTCTCGTCAATAAAGACACACCAAGGTGAGAAGGGAAGAGGAGCGTTTATTGCAACCGCGCAGGCAAGGAGGTTTATTCCTCAAATCAAGCTCCCTGAACAAAGGGAGGCAGAACCTTTTATACTATCCTTCACAAGGAAGTATGTGCAAACATCACGGACTACATAGGTTATCATGGTGTGCAGGCGCAGTAAGACAAATTGCGTTTTTTTCCCTTAGTATGCACCGAACATGGCGAATAAGTCCCGCCCTGGGAGGAGATCTCACACTTCTGAGGCTAGTAAACTGGGTTTGACTGGTTTAAGGCAGGAACTGAGCCACACGTAACATTCAGCGTCTTTGAGGACAACGGACAGGAAGGGGTAGGTTTGGCTTGGTAATGGCTGGGCAGCTGCTCACTGAGCCACACACAGTGCTATCACTTAAGGTTTTGTTTGATAATGGACAGGAGGAGAAAGTCTTGCTTGATAATGGCTAAGCAGCTGCTAGCTTCATTGGCTATCAGTATAACAGAAATGCCACAAGTCAGTGGCTTTAATGAACAGAAATGTATTTTCTCACAGTTTAGGAGGTTAGATGTCTGAATTCAGGATGCAGGCTCTAGGGCAAGTCTCTCTGTCCACTCTGGGAAAAATGTTTGTCTCAGCTTCTCTAGCATTCTCGAGGTTCCTTGGAGCTCTCCATACAGTGGCTATCTTCCCCTATTTGTGCTTCCTAGCTTCTGTGTCTAATCTGCTCCTTTTACATCTCAAAAGTGGTTCAGTTTAAGGCACAGCCTACGCTGATACAGCCTTATTAAGATAAAAAAAAGAAAATCCTATTCCCAAATGGGATTACATCCACAGGTATAGGGGTTAGGATTTACAACACATGTTTTTGGGGGCATAATCCAATCCATAACACATATATAAGATGAGAATTTCTCCAACTGTAGGAACAGAATTCAAAAAGTAGTGGGTGACAAAAAAGCATGACAAATGTCCATGTCCACTGTTATGTCCCACAGGCAGAAATCCAAGAGCCTGAATGTTAATTCACCACTTAATGCCTTTGATGTGCATGTGTGTGCCAGGCACCTTGGGGCTGCCCTACGTTAACTACCATCACAGTTCTTCTTGTAATAAATAATTACTTTCCAAAAAATTGAGTTCTTGAAAGTGAAAATCGTTACTATGGTCATGACTCTGGAAATGGATATGTTATGGTGAATTAGTCATTAAGTATTAATTCAATGGGCAGCTATGTGGTAAGTTTGGTTGAATAAGCTGACTAAAAGAGAGTGTTTTAGGGAAGAGGGTGGCTGAGTACAGGTCATTCTCTTCTTATATGTTTATTTTTCAAAGGGTAGTCCTTCAAAATCATCTAGGGTGCTTGTTAAAATCAACTTACTAGGCTGATCCCTGACCTAAAGACTCATCTCTGGAAGAAAAGTCTGGAACATATATTTTAACAAGCTCCTTAAGTCATTGTTATACACACTAAAGCTTGAAAATTACTGCTTTATGTGGGAACTATAGATACCTTAAGGGAATGTTAATTCATAAATCTAAAGTTAATGAAGTAATGATTATAGCAGGGTACTGTTTACATCTATATTATTTATCCTAGTCTCTGTTTATTTGGGACTAATGTTTCCTACATACATTCTAGTCCACAAATTCTAAAATGAAAGTATCTTACTTTGATCAGTACATTTGAATTTCACATGGCTAACATTTCCTAGCAGTCATTAGGCCAGTTTTCTAAGCTGATGGTTACAATCAGGGCATAGCTTCTTACCTAAAATGCTAAATTATTGCCTTTGGTAAGAGAACAGGAAATAAGCCTTGTTTTTCCTCCTACTGGGCTTTAATTTCTAAATAGTATTTAGTTACTGAAATTTTAAAGTCTTCCCTCCTTCAAGGAAAAACACTCCACCAACTTTTCTCACTAGCTAATGTTTTGAAGCCAGTGTTTCTCAAAGTTTAGTGTGAATCAGAACAATCTGGAGGGCTAGTGGAGTCTGCAAAGACTCCGACTGAGTCAGCCTGGGAATGAGCCATCCCTGGGACTGCACTTTGGTGCAGGTGGTCCAGAGACCACCCTTTAAGCTCTGCTTGGACTGTGCCAGCTCTTCATATAGTGATTATGCTTTTAACATAATCATGAGGAGGATAATTTAATTGTGCAAGAATGAGTAAGTAATTTGTCTCAGGCTCATAAAGAATGCAGACAAGTCAGGCTAATCCAGTGTTGCATGCAGATGAACAGGAATTCCAGGGCTGTGCAACTGTGTCAGCTGAGGGTGCAGAGCTGCTGCAGCAATCCAGGGAGGAGATAAGTACTCTCTTCCACTGTCAACAGTTCACCTTCATTTCTCACCCGGAAACTGTGTTTGCGGAGGGCAGTGAAATGTAACCAACTTTGATACAGGGCTTTTGAGTGTAATACTTTTACTTATTGCTTAACCTAGCAAGCCTGTGGGGAAGCCTGCGGGGAAGCCTGCAGATGCTTGTAGATGTATCTTCACACGGTGTCTGTCTCTCTGTGTCTGGACATGCCTTTATCAGACGCCACTCAGAAAGGATTAGGTTTAGGACCCATCCTAGTTTCTACTCTGATATGACTTCACTAACACAACAGAAGAAAAACTCCATTCGCAACTAGGATCACATTCACAGATACAGGGGGTTAGGACTTCAACATATTTTTGGAGGAGACACAATTCAATCCATAATAGTCGGCAACTTACTATCAAATGAGCTCAGGAAATAAAGGCTCTTTGTACTATTCTTGTAACTTTTCTACAAGTTTGAAACTATTCTAAAATAAAAGATAATTTATTATAAGACTTCTATAACCCATACCCATTGCTGTCGAGTCAATTCTGACTCATAGCAACCCTAGAGGACAGAGTAGAACTGCCCCATAGGGTTTCCGAGGAGCAGCTGGTGGATTCAAACTGCTGACATTTTGGTTAGCAGTCAAGTTCTTAACCACTGCACCACCAGGGCCCCAAAATTTCTATATATCCTTAAAGTTGCTTTTGGGATTTAAGAAGCTAAACTTAACTTTTTTTTTTTTTAAATCAGGATTATTGTGGTATAATTTGCATACTGAAACTTCAGCCTTTTGGAACCTACAGTTTCATGAGTTTTGGCTGATGTATACAGTCATGTAACCTCTATGGACAACTGATAGGAACCTTAACTATTGACGCCTCTCATTAAGATGCTTTTAAAACTGATAAGGGATTAGTTGAGTTTTGGGGCAGGTTTTCATTTTTTTGTTGTTAGGTGCCATTGAGTCGATTCCGACTTATAGCTATTCCATGTGACAAAGTAGAACTGCTCCATAGGGTTTTCTTGGCTGTAATCTTTATGGAAACAAATCCTGTGGAGCCACTGAGTGGGTTCTAACCACCAACCTTTCAGCCAGCAGCTGTGAGCTTAACCATTGCACCACCAGGTTTCCCTTTTTCATTTATTTTACAGATATAAATATTAAACCTATTATTACTTTGTATTTCAAATATTCAAATACATAACAGGTGTGTTATGGTTTGAATTGTGTCCTCCAACAAAATATGTTGAAGTCCTAACCCCCGGTACCCGTGAATGTGACCTTATTTGAAAATAGAGTCTTCGAAGATGTTATCGGTTGAGTTAATAGGAGGTCATATTGGAGTAGGGTTTCTCCTAATGCAATATAAGTGATGTCCTTATAAAAGAGCAGAAGAGACACAGGGCAAAGGCGGCCATGTGAAGATGGATGCAGAGATTGGGGTGATCTGCAAGCCAAGGGAAGCCAAGTATTGCTCATTGTCACTAGAAGCTGGGAAAGAGTCATGGAACAGATTCTCCCTCAGAGCCTTCAGAAGGAACCAATACAATGGATACTCTGATTTTGGATTCCTTATCTCCAGAACTGTGAGAAAATAAACTTCTCTTCTTATAAGCCACCCAATTTGTGTGCCTTGTTAAAGCATTCCTCGGAAACCAATATAATATGTAATACTAAAATATGTTTGACTTAAAAAAAAGATTAAAAAACCTACCATAAAACAAAACCCTACTGCCCTCAAGTCAATTCCGACTCATAGTAACCCTACAGGACAGGGTAGAACTGCCCCATAGGGTTTCCAAGAATGTAATCTTTGTGGGAGCAGACTGCCACGTCTTTTTCCCACGGAGCGGCTGGTAAGTTTGAACCACCTGCCTGTCGGTTAGCAGCCGAGCACTTTAACCACTGCACCACGAGAACTCCCTACCATAAACAAGCAAACAAAAAGACATAAAACAAGATCTGTCTTTCCCTGAAGAAAATGCTTGCTTATCCTGTCCTTTCCCCATTAACACTGAATTAGTGCTGTGTAGGCAGAGAAATGAGCTTTGGCCGTTGAAAGCCTCATTAGTCCCAGGAAGAAGTCCTGCCCAAATGCCCCATTGTCTCCTCAGCTGTAGCAAGTACATTCCTTAGGTATCATGCTCCCCAGGGCTTTTGAACCCACCTACATGCTCTGCTGTGGGCTGCAGCACTTAACTTTCCTTTTCTTCTGCATTTGGCTAATGGAGTATGAAGTGTTGACTAACGCTTATGCCGGGAGGACAGGAGATAGTGTGGGCAGCAGGGACCAGGTGATGGTGCTGTTGGTGCTCTGCTCTCACACTAGCTTGCAGGGAAGTATTGGAAACGGATTTCTGAGTGTGAAGGTCATAGTTTCCTTAATTCATTCCCTAGCTTTCTCCTGATGTTCTGTAACAAGACAGAAAAACTCAACTCACGTCACAACCAGAGGTGCAGTGAAAAGGAAATTACTTTGTATATAATTGGAACTTTCTCCTGAGCCCTCTCCCACTGGATAAAACCAAAAAGCCAAATCTGTTGGTCGAGTCAATTCCAACTCATAACGACCCTATAGGACAGAGTAGAACTGCCCCATAGGGTTTCTAAGAAGCACCTGGTGGATTTGAACTGCTGACCTTTTGATTAGCAGCTGTAGCTCTTAACCACTGCACCACCAGGACTCCGAAGTAGGCAAAAATTAACTACAGCTTCAATCCAATTTGAAATGTATTCCCTTTAAAAATTGTTCAGTTTCTATCAGTTAAAAATGCTTATTCTCTCAAATAGGCTGTCTTCGTTTTTCTAACATGGAGTCCCTGGTGGTGCAAGCAGTTAAGCGCTTGGTTGCTAACCAAAAGGTTGGAGGTTTGAGTCTACCTAGAGGTGCCTTAGAAGAAAGGCCTGGTAGTCTACTTCCAAAAGCTCAACCATTGAAAACCATACAGAGCACAGCTCTATTCTGACACACGTTGGGTTGCCATGAGTCGGAATCGACTGCTTGGCAATTTTTTAAAAATTACTATTGTGTCTGATATTAGAAGGTTATGCTTACTTGATCTCATGGCTTGTGGGGTGGGGGAAGTTGGGGTCCACGTGGAACCCTGCAGGCCATGTGTTGCCCCATGGATCTCTAGTGGGTTCAAGGAATTTGGGGGCTGATCAACAAAAAAGATATAACCATGGACTTCACCACTAGAAGGTCTGATTCAATAGGTCTGGGGAGGAGACTCAGTACCCTGAGTATTACCGTCCCCACAAAAGAATCTGATGTGCATCAAATTTGGAAAAATTTATGTACTTGTGGATAAATATTCTGACAGAATCACACACTTGATGACTTCTGTCTTTGGTATTCTTTTAACACCCTCACTGCTATGTAGGATTTTATATTAGCATAAATAAAGAAATACAATAATTAGCAGTTGATAATCAATAACTGATAAGTGTTGGCTATGCCAGTTGTCCTGTAGGATTTCATTTTAAAATTTAAATAAAGAAATGCTTGGGTTTGACATGCATAAAGTCATTTAGTTTATTACAAGGTAGTCATGGCAAGGCAAGCAAGTAAGACCTCAATACATTCATTTGTAACTGGAGAATCAGAATTAACAATTACAATGTCAGTTCAATGGTTACAGTCCAAATCTTTAGACTTCAGGTGTTTACCTTTAGGGAGCAGAGCCAACATGGTGCTATAGACAAAAGCACCATGCTGTCCCTCTGCAGCAAAGACCCAAAAAACTAAGTAAAACAGATACAAATGTTCAACCTTGGAACCCCAAGTATCAAATGAACGGATAAAGAGCTAGATCGAGCACTGAATGGAAGAAGAAACTGACAGAAAACAGAGAATGAAGAGAGCTACGGAGTGGTAGGTTGCCTGCCAGATAATGTGGCATGGCTTTACCATCTTGGAGCACAGGGAGTATGGGAAGGCAACTACACAGAGCTCCCAGGAAGAAGCAGAGCACCTGGTAACCAGAGATACACACTTTCCCACCCCTTACCCTTCTGCCCTGTATGCTGTCTCTGCCACTTTCCAATCAATCATGGTCACTCGGCTGGAGAGACACTGGCTCACTGCCAGCCTGGGTCCACCCTGCACCCACTGACCAGCTCCCTCAGCACCATATTTTTTATTTTTCTTTCTCTTTCCCTTTCTCCCTTTTCTTTCTCCCTCCCACCTAGGCCCTGTGCTGCCTCTGCCCCTCCCTGAGGGGCTGTGCCATGCCACCTGGCAAGAGAGACTACAGCTCGTCACCACCTTGGTTCCATCCCACCTGCAACAGCCAGTTCCCTTAGTGCCATATTTTTTGTTTTGTTTAAGTTTTTTGTTTCTTTTCTCTCTTTCCCTTCCTTCATTTCCTTTCTCCCACCAACCTAGCTCTGTGCACCTACTCCACCCCTTCTTGATGGGCCATGCTGCACTGCTTGGCAAGTCAGCAGCTGGCATACAGCCTCCCCAGGTCTGTACTGCCCCCACCCATCAGCTCCCACTGTGCTGCCATTTTTTTCTTTTCTTTTTTTTGCTTTTATTTCTTTCTCTTCTTTCTGTCTCCCATCTAGCTCCACACATCACATCCTGTCTCTTCCTTCCTGCCTCTCTGCACCACCTGCTAAGCACTGTGCTCCTGAGCAGCACCTGCATGGACCCCTGGACCCTACCCTGCGCCGCCCCCCAGATCCACTCCACCAAGCACTTTGCCCCTGAGCAGTACTGGCATTGACCCTGGAACTCCCGGGCCCCACCCCGCCCCCAACCCTCGGCCCCACCCCACTGAGTGCTGCACCCTGAGCAGTATCGATGTGGACCCTGGGACCCACAGGCCCCACCCCATGCCACCCCATAGCCCCAACCCACTGAGCACCTTACCTATGAGTGGCACTGGCACAGACCTCTGGATCCTTGGAACCCACCCCATGCCACCGCTTTTTCTTGCCCCACCAAGTGCCATGCCCCCAAGCAGGACCAGCACAGACATCTGGACACCCGGACCCTGCCCTACGCTGACCCCCAGCCCCACCCAACCAAGCACCATGCCTCCATGCAGGACCAACACAGACCCCTGGACTCCACTCTGTGCCACTGCTGGCCCCACCCAGCCGAGAACCATGCCCTTGTCTGGGATCAGTGTGGACCTCCAGACCCCTGGATCCCACTCACCATGCCACCCCCAGAGCTGCCCTGCCGGCCCCAGTTTGTGTCACAGACAAATGACCCATTCCTGTACCTCCCCCACGCTGGACCTGCCCTGCTGTATCATAGCTGAGCAACTGGCCCTGCCTACCTAGACAAGGTGGTGAGAACTATCATGCCCACAGATAAGCAAGCAACAAAACACGCCCAGCCCACCTGCCCAAACATAACCAAATAAAACACAAAAGCAGTACAAAAAAACAAACCTACAATCAATAAATGAAGAAATTAATTCCTGAGTGTCTCGAAGACAGCAGACAATATCAAAACATACTAAAAAAAGGGACAGAATGACTCCAGTAAGTGACCAAAATCAAACACCAGATAACTTTCTGGTAGAAGAAAAGACACTGGAACTACCTGATAGGAAATTCAGAAGTCTAATATTCAGGGCTCTCCAAAAGATTAGGAAAGAGATCAAGGAAAACACAGACAAACTAAGGAAAAAATAGACAAAATCATGGAAAATACAGACAAAATCAGGGGAAAACACAGATAAGGCAATGGAATAATCCAGGAAAATAATACAAGAACAAAATGTCAAACTAAATAAACAATTAGAAATCACACAAAAACAGCAATTAGAAATCCAAAAGATAAACATCAAGATTTCAGAAATGGACAACACAGTAGAAGGTTTTAGGAGTAAATTTGAAACAATGGAAGACAGGCTCAGCGAAATTGAAGATAAATCCTTGGAAATCACTTTGAGGAAAAAAATCAGAGAAAAGAATGAAGAAAACCTAAGAACTGCGTGGGATACAATTAAGAGCAAACTTTTGCGCATGATCGGAGTTCCAGAACAGGGGGAGAAAGCGAAAAACACAGAGAGGATCATTGTAGATTTACTGACAGAAAGCTTCCCTAATATCATGAAAGATGGAAAGCTGACCATCCAAGAAGCTCAGTGAACCCCATATAGGATAGAACCCAAAAGAAAATCACCAAGACATGTCATAATCACACTCGCCAAAGCCAAAGCAAGAATCCTGAGAGCAGCTCGAGAAAAACAAAAAGTCACATACAGAGGGGAAACAGTAAGACTAAGGTGTTATTACTCAGCAGAAACCATGCAGTCAAGAAGGCAGGGGGATGACATATATAAAACCTTGAAAGAAAAAAATGCCAATTAGGAATGATATACCCTTCAAAACTCTCACTCAAATATGATGGCAGAATTAGGACATTTCCAGATAAACAGAAATTAAGGGAATATGTGAAAACCAAACCAAATTTACAAGAATTATTGAAGGGAGTCCTTTGATTAGAGAACCAACAACATCAGACAACAACCTGAATCTAAGACACAGGACAGCATCAGCCAGATACCAACCTAGGTAATGAACTCTCAAGGATAAAACAAAACTAAAAGATTTACAGCAGTAAACCAGAGATGTCAATCTATAAATGATGCAACATCAGAATAATAAAAGGGGAAATAAACAGTGTAGGTATAGAACTTTCAAATGCAGAGCAAGTCAAGGTGACATAAAGTAATGAAAGACTGGTTCAAACTTAGGAAGATAGGGATAAATTTCAAGGTAACCTCAAAGAAAGTTAACAAACCTACTCATCAAAATGAAGAAGAAAAGGTCTCAGTAAACACAAAAACAAAAGAAATGAAAAGAAAATCCACAAACAAAAGGAACTCAGCACAGGAGAGTAAAAAGAACAAAGAAAACGTTAGTACTCCCCCCCCCCCCCCACCAAAATAAATAAATAAATAAAGCACTACAAAATGATAGCAATAAACTCACACTTATCAATAATCACACTGAATGTAAATCGTTTGAATGCACCTGTAGAAGCGTTTACCTTTAACAAGTGGTCTCAGGAGAAAGGCTTGACCAAGACTCAAACTCAGCAGACGTCCCTTGTAACTAGGGTCTGAGGTTGGCAGTGGCAGACAGAATCTCAGCAGGCTTTTGGTCTTCAGAGAAAAGAAATAGACTAGAGACAAATCCCTTTGCCTCTGCCATCTCTCAGGGAATGAACCGAAGTCTTTGAGTTTATGTATGACTTTCTCGCCTTGGCCTCACGTGATAAGGGCCAGTATGATGTCAAAGGCTAGTATGTTACATATTTTCTTCAAGGTTAGAGATCAGTTGAATGTCGTATCTTTTCTTCAAAATTAGAGATTAGGGAGGTTGTTTAAAATTTGCTTATGTTTCAAGGTTAGCTTACAAAGATTAACTATGTGTTATGTTTTCTTTTATCACAGCATGCCAGGTTGAAATCAACTTTACGGTTGTTTACCACATTCTTTAATACTTTGTATGCTTCTATTTTTAAAGTTAGGAATCTCTAAATAACTTTCTAATGATTTACAGTTAATGGTTAGAGAGCCTCACCAAGGTGTATGCATTTCTGTTTCTAAGTTCGTATTATGAACACTTATATATATGTACTATGAAAGTGTTATAAAAGCATACATAAGAGTGACTTATACCCATGTGATGTGAGAGCATTATAGAAACATACAGAACACTCACAGACACCTTATACCTTCATGACAACATGGTTTGGATGAATTTATGAGGCATGAAGATTGAAGTAAAAAAGAGCCTGAGCAAAGTGTATCTTCCCACTGAACACTCAACAATTGCAGCTCAGTCTCTCCCCCTCTCTCTACTTATGCAGTAACTGAATACTTATGCAGTAACTTGAGTAATTATACATTACTTAACTTAAGTAGTAACTTACATAGCCTCTGCCCAGGCCCTGTCCCAGCCCAGGCACTCCCTAGCTCCTGCTCCAGCCCCAGTTTTCAGGAGTCAGAGCTGCTGAGACCTGGTCTAGGTAGAGATTAGCTGTTGGATTGTCCACTATGTAGGTCAATCCCAAACCACAATATCCAGGTCTATATTCTCAAATTATGAGCCCTGAAGCTTAGCAAGGGGAGAATGCCTATTAGTATCTCTCCCTGACCATCTCAGCAACTGTAACCTAAGACCAGGACTTGGAAATGGGCAAAGAGTGAGGCAGAACATCACTCTATTATCATGCAGAGTCCCTGAAACTTTCTACCATCAGAAGCTAAGCCAGTTCTTTTTCTTCTCAAACAGGCATGCAAATTACCCTTCTGGATATTATTCCAGCTCAGTGTGGGCAATGGTTCATTTAACATGTAATCAAATAAATTAAGTGGAAATTTTTAGTTTCTACCTACTTCTTTCTTTGGGGACCTGAGGTGCAGAATAACTTGGGATGCTGATAGGAAACTGCAGAGTAACCCTTTGTTAACACTTTTAACTAAGTACCAAACCTTCTTGCAATCAGAAAGTCTTCTCTAAGACTTTCTTTTTTGCACTGGGTTGTCTCACTTCAGCTCAGTCCAGGGTTACTCACAAGACAGGTTACTATGGAATCCAGAGGCGACCTCTAACCTCAATCCATCCCCTTCTCTCATCTCCCAGATCCCTTCTCCCCGACACATAGAATCCAGCCTGACAGAAAAAGGATTATCATTCCAAGGCATGGTGTTTTCCTGAGTCAACTTGTTTTAAGCTCCCAAAGCTGAACTGTAAGCATGCCTACCCTCCTACTTATGCCCCCATCCTCCTATCAGCCCCCTTTTCTTTTAGTAACAGAAATGTTTCCTATTCAGTAATATGACTCTTCTCTTTCTGCCTTTACATCCCTCTTCCAGTCTTCCTTTTTCCCCTCTCTTCATATCTTTCCCAACCTCTTCCTCCAGGATTTCTTCTCCTGCTCATTACACAAGAGACTCAGAAACAACAAAACAAGGCAGCATGGCACAGATCAATTTAATGGCCTCCAGTGCATTCATCTTCCATGCTTTGGCACACTAGTCTGTTGTCCTGTCTTATTCAATAGACTATTGCCATCAAAGGGAGCTGTTTTAGGGATTTCACCCCAGCTTCCAAACAGGAAAGCCAGCAGCAGCTTTCTCTCTTTTCTTTCTCTCCTTTTGTAGCTCCATCAACAGTTGTCAATTCTCTCAATACACCGTTAAACATGAGAAACATCCTTTGATGTACTCTTTCTAGTACTAGGTGGGAGAGTTGTTATGAAAGTCCTCAAGGCAGTGAATGTCAAACAATTCATTCCAGGATGCTCCTGTTATGCCTCAGCATACCCTCCCTGTAGGCAAAGGCTGGCCCTGTTCATTCAGATTGACTTGCTATGTTTCCCTTTGGAATTGTAAACCTTGAGAGTGGGTCCTGGTTTAAAATGCCTCATACAAACTGGCTGTGATCAGCACTGCTGTAAGGAGCAGCCCAGCTAAAAATGACGAAGCAAAAAGGAATAGTGATCATACAATATTCACCATTGTGTGACTGACTGACTTACCTCAATATAATGTTTTCAAGCTTCATCCATATTGTAGCATGTATCAGAACTTTATTTCTCTTTATGGCTGAGTAATATTCCATTGTATGTAGGTATCACATTTTGTTTATCCATTCATCTGTTGATGGATATTTAAATTGTTCCCACTTTTTAGCGGTTGTGAATAGTGCTGGGATGAATATTGGTGTATAGGCTTCTTATATGAAATAAGCAAAAGTACAGAGACTAAAGCTTATTAGTAGTTACCAGGGGTGGGAGGGAGAAAAGGAAGAGTCATTGCTTAGGCGGCACTGAGTTTCTGTTAATGGTGGTGGAATAATTTGAAAAGGATAGTGGTAATATTTGCACAATATGATGAACATAATGTCATTGAATTGTACATGTAAAAAAATGTTGAATTGGCAAATGTTTTGTTACATATATTTTTACCACAATTAAAAACAACAACAAAAAAGAAATAAGGATAGGTTTTTATGACAGACTTAACAACAGCCCTTTGCTGACCACTGCAGAAAAATTTTCAACGTGGTGGTAGAACCAAGAAGTGTCACTAGCAAACACTTTCAAATCCCTTCCACGTTCATGCCCTAGCAGGGATTGTCTTTCCCAGGACAATGGAGTTTGATACTGAATTTCCTTCCCTATCTCACCATAACCAGTTGGACGCTCAGGGACTTGTTCTGAGAAAAGTTTATGTGACCTCAACCTCTCTGTGGCTGAGTCACCTCTTTTCACAAAAGGAACCCAGAAACATACAAATCTGTTATGGATTGAATTATGTCCCCCAAAAAATGTGTATATCAATTTGGCTGGGCCATGATTCCCAGTACTGTGTGGATGTCCTCCATTTTGTGATTGTAATTTTATATCAAAGAGGATTAGAGTGGGATTGTAACACCCTTACTAAGGTCACATGCCTGATCCAATGTAAAGGGAGTTTCCCTGGGGTGTGGCCTGCACCACCTTTTATCTTGTAAGAGATAAAAGGAAAGGGAAACAAGCAGAGAGTTGGGGACCTCATACCACGAAGAAAGCAGTGCTGGGAACAGAGCGCGTCATTCAGACCTGAGGTTCCTGCACTGAGATGCTCCCAGACCAAGGGAAGACTGATGACAAGGACATTCCTCCAGAGCTGACAGACAGAGAAAGCCTTCCCCTGGAGCTGACACCCTGAATTTGGACTTGTAGTCTACTGGACTGTGAGAGAATAGATTTGTCTTTGTTAAAGCCATCCACTTGTGGTATTTCTGTTACAGCAGCACTAGATGACTAAGACAAAACTTCACTCACAGGAGAACTGAAGAGGATAGCTATTTGTAGTATCCAGGAAACAAACACAGAGGGCTGGACTGTATTTGATTAACGTGATGATAATGATCATTTTATGTCCTTATTGAGAGTCATGTTCTCAGTCACTATTGTCATATGCTTCTCAGTTTATGCCAGATATGATGGTTTCAATAGAAACCTAGATGGAGTGCTCAGGTCTTCGTCAGTTGTTCATGTGTTTATTCATTTGACAATTATTTATTGAGCATGCACTACATGCTAGGCAGTCTTCTATGCACTGGAGATATGAGAAAGAACAGAGACAAAGACCCCTTCACTCACAGCATCTATGTTCCAGTTATTGTTGTTGGATGCTGTTGAGTTGATTCCATCTTATAGTAACCCCATGTGACTGAGTAGAAAACTCACTGGTTTTTCTTGGCTATAATCTTTATGGAAGCAGGTAGCCAGGTCTTTCTCCTGCAGAGCAGCCTTTGCATGGGTTTGAACTGCCAACATTTGGTTAGCAGTAGGGGCTTGACAATAAATAAGTTAAGGGAAGTGGCTAGAACATTTCTAGGGGTGATGGCAAGGTTGTAATTTTAAACAGGGCAGTGAGTGAAAGCCTCACTTAGACAGTGATATTTGAATGAAGATCTGAAGGAGGTGAGGGAGGAAGCTATGTGCATATTCAGGGGTAAAGCCTTCCAGGCAGAGGGAACAGCAAGTGCACAGACCCATCATTCATCATTAATTAATCAGGGAATTATTAATATTACTCCCTGTCCTGCCCTTTGCCCATCAAGCCCAATCACTATCTGGTTGAACTGTTTGGATGTGGAGCAATCTCTATTCTAAATAGCTTCTAAATACTTACAGTTTCTAAAGTACTCTTGTCACCTGTTCTCCAATGCCTGAAATATTAGGTTGAACCATATGACATTGCCAATATACAATCATTTTTTTCTTTAAATTTTATTTATTGGTTGTTGTTGAGACTATAAACAGCAAAACATACACAAATTCAACAGTTTCTACATGTGCCATTTAATGACATTGATTACATTCTTTGAGTTGTGCAGTCATTCTCACCCTCCTTTTCTGAGTTATTCCTCCCCCATTAACATAAACTTACTGCCCCCTAAGATTCTCATCCAATCTTTCTAGTTGCTATTGTCAATTTGATGCCATATAGATAGTTCTGAAAGGAGAATAATGCTCAAGGCAGACATTTTTCACCAGTTAAGTTAAACTATTGTTTGGTTTTAAGAAGACTTCAGGGGATATTTTTGGTTTAAGTTTCAAAGATTATCTCAGGGCAATAGTTTTAGGGGTTCATCCACCCTCCATGGCTCCAGAAAGTCTGGAGTCCAAGAGAATTTGAAATTCTGTTCTGCATTTCTCCCTCTTTGATTCTTCTATGGAATCTTTGATCAAAGTTGTTCAGTAATAGCAGCCAGGTACCACATCCAATTCTTCTGGTCTATGGCAAAGGAGGTAGCTGTTCATGGAGGCAATTAGCCACACATTCCATTTCCTCTTTCTATTCCTGACTCTCCTTCCTGTGTTGCTCCAGGTAAATACAGACCAACTGTTGTGCCTTGCATGGCCACTTGCAAGCTTTAAAGACCCCAGGCACCACAATATGCAACCATTTTTGACCTACAGGAATGAGTTTCAAAAGGGGAGTGAGGAGTATTGCTTAATGGATACAGAATTTCTGTGTGAGATGATGAAAAAGTTTTGGAACTAGATAGTGGTGATGGTTGCACAACATTGTGAATATAATTAATGCCAATTAATTGTACACTTAAAAAAGGTTAAAATTAAAAATTTTATGTATATATTTATGCCTATAATTTTGTTATATTTTATTACAGTAAAATAAAATAAAAAAAGTTTATCATCTACCTTGAGTGACAAGTTTAGCATACATGCAATAATAAAAGACTAACAACACATGACAAAGTACCTCATGTGGTTTAGAACACAAGTTGTAGGAGGTTCATTCACCGCCACTCAGGTCCTCAGGAGGCAAGGCTGGCAAGGACTGGCTCGCTTAGTTTCTTAGTCCATCCTTGGAGAGGGAGAGCTATGGGATGCTGGATGGAAACACTGCCTGGGCCTGGTACTTAACTTGTTCTATAATTTTCAAACGTTTAGGCACTCAAGTGCTGGGAGGGTGCCCTGGAGCACGTATTCTTGGGCCCCAGAATGGGCAGAGAGAAACATCAACTGCTAGTGTGACGGAAAAACCTTAGGCAGCTTTAGAGAAACCTGGCATATGCCTCCCTCTACTCCTTGGGCTGTAGCTAGCTGGAATTAGCACAGATCAGAGGTGGTTCAGATTAGTGCGAGCAAAGCAAAGAAATATCCAACTCAGTCCACTCTGAGATGGTACCAGCTGTGCCCTGAGTCTCCTACCATGGCAGGCAGACTGTGCTGGACACTGCATCTCTGCACTTCAGCCTCTTTGGCATTTCACTCCTCAACTCCACTTTCTGAACCCAACACACACATGCACACACACAAACACACACACACACCTCACCACCACCACCACCACTACATTATCCATACTGGACAGGCTGCCTACTTGTCCCTAAGCATGACCTGTGGATTCCTATGTATGTTCCCCACAACTGCCCCTAATCCCTTATGCTTGCTTCTCTTCTTTCTTCAAATTCCAGCTTCTTGACTACAGAAATCTCTCCTATGAATGGGTGAACAAAAGAAAAGGTAATTTCAACAAAAAAATTTTGAAATCTTACTATACTCCAGGCACTATGTTAAACATTGAAATTTTCAGAATATATTGTTCCTTGCCAACTGAGACCAGGGAGTGCAGAGGTTGCTATGCCACAGTGGGCAGTCAGCTGGGCCTCAAGTGGTAGCATTTTGGGGATCAACCATAGTACAAGGTCTAACCCTCAATTTGGCAGCTTTAGAAACTAAATTTTTATCTGGTATATTAACCAAGTTCACAGGAAACTGATGTATAATCCAGAATGTCAGTTTATTAAATTTCCAAGGATACTATATCAGCCAATGGTAAGAGTTGTGTAAGGTAGTGTCTTAGTTATCTAGTACTGCCATTACAGAAATATCACAAATTGATGCTTTTAACAAAGAGAAGTTTATTGTCTCACAGTCTAAGAGGCTAGAAGTCTGAATTCAGGGAGCTAGCTCTAAGGGAAGGCTTTCTGTCTCTGTCGGCTCCAGGGGAAGGTCCTTGTCATCAATCTTCCCCTGGTCTAGGAGGTTCTCAGCACAGGAACCCTGGGTCCAAAGGACACACTCCACTCCTGATGCTTCTTTCTTGATGGCATGATGTCCCTCGCCTCTCTTTTATATCTCAAAAGAGATTAACTCAAGATACAACCTAATCCTGTACATTCAGTCCTGCCTCATTAACATAACTGCCTCTAATCCTGCTTCATTAACATCATAGAGGTTAGGATTTACAACAGATAGGATAATCACATCACAAAATGGTGGGCAACCACATAATACTGAGAATCATGGCCTAGCCAAGTTGATACACATTTTGGGGGGACACAATTCAATCTATAACAAGTGGTGAATGATTAATTCTCTTGGAAAGTGCTGGAAAGGCACCTGTAAATTTTTATCTTCGCTTGCCTTTTCTAGGCACCACGAACAGCACCCCACTTCTGGTCCCCTGTTTTTTCCCCAAGAGATCAATTGTGTCAATTGCACCTCAGCTGCCTTTCACAGGTTGGATATCTGATTCCAACTCTTATTGCTGTGACTGGAGAAATGGCAATAAATTTTATTGGGGTTCCATGAACTCACACCAAAAGCTAAGTAAGTAATGGTGAGACTTTCCCCAATTTGCAGAAATAAATAAGGTGAAATATGAAAACTGATAAATTTTATTTCAAATATTTTTTATTTGAAATGTTGGTGAGTGCTAGTCCTTCTTTGGAAGAAAAGGTTAGCAGAAGACAAAATACATGAATATGGAGAAAATGCATATTAACAGGGAAACTCAGAAACAAAGCATCCTTCTGCTTTGCTCAGACACTTGTGCATGTGGTTATAATTTATAGCATGTTTCATAGAATATGCATTTAATTGAGTAACATTTCTAAGCCTGTTAAATAAAATTTAAGTAGGTTTAGGATTGCTTGACGAAAGCACAGTTCAAATGTTGGATTTAAATATTAATACTTCATGATGTTCCTCAGAGACCATCACTGTCTACTTCTTGGCTCCCTGGCTTAGTAATCTAGTGCTGCTATAACAGAAATGCCGCAAGGAGATGGCTTCAACAAAGAGAAATTTATTCTCTCACAGTCTAAGAGGCTAGAAGTCCAGTTTAGGGTGCCAGCTCCAGCAGAAGTCTTTTTCTCTCTGTCAGCTATGGGAAGAGGTCCTTGTCATCATTTTTCCCATAGTCTAGGAGCTTCTCAGCAAAGGGACCCTGGGCCCAAAGGATACATGCTCCTGGCTCTTCTTGCTTGGTGGTTATTAGGCCCCCATTCTCCTAGTCCATCTGAGTGGCAACTCCAACCTTTGAGACCCCAGAGGTTGTGGCCCTACCTTTTGAGACTAAGGCAGCTCTGCTTCCTGTGTTCCTTGTCTCTTCACCTTCTGCTTCCTGGTTCCTTGGCCTCTCGGCTCCTCAGTCCTCGCCGCCACTGTCTGCCCTGCTCCAAAGCTCTTTAGCTCTACTGGTAAGTGCCTGGATGCACCCTACTCTGGATCAACAGGCAAAGAAGGGAGTTACCATGTTGGCTGGTGTGATTGATCCTGATTACCAAGAGGAAATTGGATTGATATTACATAATCGAGGTAAAGAAGAGTATGTCTGGAATGTAGGTGATCCCTTAGGGTGTTCTTAGTACTACCATGCCCTGTGATTAAAGTCAATAGAAAACTACAGCAACCCAATTCTGACATGACTACTAATGGCCCATACCCTTCAGGAATGAAGGTTTGGGTCACCCCACTCTTGGCACCAAATTGTTATTCTTAGTGCTGCTATAGTAGAAGTACTACAAGTGGATGGCTTCAACAAAGAGAATTTTATTCTCTCACAGTCTAGGAGGCTAGAAGTCCAAATCCAGGGTGCTAGCTCCAGGGAAAGGCTTTCTTTCTCCATTGGCTCTGGTGGGAGGTCCTTGTCATCAATCTTCCCTGGTCGAGGAGTTTCTCCATGCAAGGACCCCAGGTCCAAAGGACATAATATTTTCCTGGCTCTTGTTTCTTGGTGGTATGAGGTCCCCAAAAGGAGCTGTAGTGTTGCCACTCTCCACTTTCAAGTGGTGCCTGCATACTGCACAGAATCATCTGTAAATGAGGCACTAGTTTTCTCTTTTTCAGTCAGCTGATCATAAGGAACTCTCCATGAGGCCATAAGTGCAGACTGGGAGATGGAAGGTAATGTGGCAGAAGTAGAGACCATGGGTATTTGGGCCACTTCCTCATGCAACTTATTTGTGCCTTCAGGTCCTGCTCAGGCCCGATCTTGTATATATCACTTCCATTTAATGACAGAGTGCTGCTGTGCATGTCCACAAGGAACCAGGAAGCAGAAGATGAAGAGACAAGGAACACAGGAAGCAGAGCTGCCTCAGTCTCAAAAGGTAGGGCCACAACCTCTGGGATCTCAAAGGTTGGAGTTGCCATTCAGATGGACTAGGAAAATGGGGACTTCATTACCGCCGGCAAGAACCAGGAGCATGTGTCCTTTGGACCCAGCGTCCCTGTACTGAGAAGCTCCTAAACCAGGGGAAGATTGATGACATGGATTTCTTCCCAGAGCTGACAGAGAGAGAAAGCCTTCCCCTGGAGCTGCACCCTGAATTTGGACTTCTAGCCTCCTAGACTGTGAGAGAATAAATTTCTCTGTGTTGAAGCCATCCACTTGTGGTTTTTCTGTTATAGCAGCATTAGATGATTAAGATACTGACCTTATCTGATATTGCTTAGTTGAGGTGACTTCTGCCTGGTTTACAACAGCTCTTTCTGCAATGGACAGGACCCAGTGTAGGACTGCCAGACTGGCCGTATTTAGCAGTGACACCATGCTGTAGTGGCAACAGGTAGCAGAGCCCATCTATCTGGTGACCTTATTATTGATGGGGACAAAGTTTATCAATATAGGCATGCTGTGTTTTCCCTGATCCACCCTATACCAATGGCCTGCTAAAGAGAATTTGTGTTTTTGTTTTTGGCCACCCAGCTTCCCCCCTTTCCTTACTCACTGAAGACAGCCCTGCCATTGACAGGCCCATTCCAGGTTTTATGCTGCTGAATGAGGAGAACACTTAGGTAGACATGGGCTGAAAAGTTGGAGGAATGGAGGAGAGTAAGGACTTCCTGAGAGCTGTGGGAAGAATTAGGGTTTAAGAAAATTAAACTCTCTAGATGTAGGATGTGGGAGCAGTGGTTGTTCAGGGTAGAGTTCTCATCTTCCATGTGGGAGACCTGGGTTCAATTCCCAGCCCATGAACCTCACGTGCAGCCACCATTGGTCTTGTCAAAGGAGGATTGCATACTGTTATGCTATTGAACACAGAGGAGTTCTAGACTAAGATGGACAAGGAAGAAAAACCTGGTGATCTACTACTGAAAATCAGCCAATAAAAACTATGGATCACAACAGTCCTCTTTACAACTGATCTTGAGCTTGGCACAGGACCTGGCAGCATTGCATTCCATTGTGCATGTAATTGCCATGAGTTGGGGTCTGACTTGATGGCAGCCAACAACAACAGATCTGGGACAACCAGAAGGGAGAAAAAGAGACCTAAAGAAACGTAACTGTGGGTTTTGAATGGCATTCTTTAGTGTTCTTTGGGACATGTTAGCAAAGTTTGAAATTACTTTCCACTTGCATTTGTTTGAGGGACTGTGTTCCTTTGAATGAGACACTGTACTGAGACTTTGCTACTGAGATTATTTTTCTCCCTGTGGGTGATCTTACTTCCAAACTCTGAGGGCTTTTTATTCTAATTACTTATGCACTACTACACCTATGGTATCTTCTGAATTATTCCCTTTTACTATTATTCTGCTTTTGAATTTCTGTTTAACTCTTTAGATGTATGGGTTAGCTCTATGGCAAACTCCTTGAGGGTGAAGACCAGTCTTGATACTTCTTTGAATCGACCGTTGCTTAAAGCACAGTGCTAATCTCATAATGGGAAGTCAATAATTGGTGAACAAATGAACCAGGGATGTATGCTAATACTAGGTTTCCAGTTTTTGTTATTATAAGCTTTAAAAAAAAATCTATTGCATTCTCTATGTTCCTTCATTCCTTACTTCTGGGTCATTCCTTTAAATCACATAATTCTATGCCCATCACATCCTATGCTAATTATTAAGCTATTGTCTCTCCACTCCAAAATCATCCTTCTATTCTGTGCTTGGTGATGCTGTGGTTGAGATTCTGCAAACCGCATTTCTGCTTTGCCATTTGTGCCACATCAGGCTCTGCCAATAGGAGGTGCTAGAGGAGACTCCAAGGCAGAAGAGGGAGAAGGCCTCTGCTCCACCCTCACCCACTTTGTGAGCTTCATGTCCACTCAGGATTCCTCCACTTAGTCTCACTTCTTCACTCAGAATCAGCAGTTCCTTCCTGTAGCAAGCAGGGGAATGGAGTCTGCAGTTTTTCCAACACTTGCCAACAAGTCGCTGTTGCTTGTTCCCATCCCTGCTCTCAGAGATGCCTGTCTCAGCCTAGCTGTGCCTCCTGCCCAGGAGTCTGAGTTTATGCTCCATGAGATACCCTTCTCCAAGTTTCTTCGTTTTAAGGATTCCAACCTCTTCCCTTTGGCCTCCAGCCCTAAGGATGGTAGCTGCTTCCTTTAATTGTGACCTCCCTGATACTTTATATTTCTCTTTTACTCTTTCAGTCACCTAGTTAACAATTTTAGACCTTGCTAACAATTCTTTTAACATTACATTCACTCTGTTTAAATAGTGTGGTTTCTGTCTCCTGATCAGACCCTGACTGATACCAGAAAGCAGAGTCAGAGAAAGAGAAGCCATTCAAAACAGAAAAGCATATTAGATACCATTTGTCTTCATCCTTCAGTTTACTCATGAAGAAACTGAGACCCAGAGAGGGAAAACAACTTGCTACTAAGTAGCAAAGTCATTATTTTTTCCTTGCAATAATGAGGAGTTAAGTTAGAAGAAACATAATATAGCTTCCATAACTAAGATTAAGATATATTGTCTAAATAAAAGTTTTATTAACCCAAATAATTTTAATTTCTGAAATTAAGAAAGTTTGGATATTTGAACATTCTTATAGAGACCCCTGGGAAGTATCTTATTCATAGTATTAAATTTTCAGAGCAATGAATAGATGAGATAATTTAAAAATAAAATTTTAATTTGTACTTGGATTAAGGCCTGGAGACATGGTGACCAAAAAAAAAAAAAAAAAAAAAAAAAAGTACTTTTTCCCAGAATGCAGTAATATGCCTTAAAAAACTGTTTCTTAAAGCATGGTGTGATAGTTACGGTTGTGTGTCAACTTGGCTGAGCCATGATTCTCAGTGGTTTGGCAGTTATGATGTAGTTTGGCAGTCATATGATGATGTGATCACTTCCATGATGGGATCTACTGCGAACATTCAACCAGTTGAAAGACAGTATGTTTGGGCGTGTGGCCTGAATCAAGTATAAGTGGACATGCTGGCAAGGGTTGGGGGCTTTTGTTCACTCTGGATCCTGCAGCTGACTCCTGTTCATCTGACCTTCGATTCGTGGGACTTGAGCTAGCAGCTTACCTGAGGTCTTGCCTGCCGATCTTGGTATCTGTTGATCTTTACAGCCTGTGAGCAACAGCCTTGCTCTCTGACCTGCCGATCTTGGGTTCACCAGCCCCTGCAGCTGCGTGAATGAGAAGAAGCCTCTAGCCTGACTCACGGACCACAGGCTTGCGATGTTCCAGTCTCTACAACTGCATAAGACATTTCCTTGATATAAATCTCTCTGTATATATATTTATATGCTTTACTGGTTTAGTTTCTCTAGAGAACTCAGCCTAAGACAATGCTTATTAAAATAACCAAGCAGAAACAGAACAATCAGTTAAGAACAAGAAGACACAGAACACCCAAATTGGTACAATCAAGTTATTTGCTTGCTAGGAATGCATACATGAGAGAGCCACCATTTGAAATCAAGGTGGATGGTTAAAAACACAGTATATCTCACTGTTCTTGAAGCCTTAGCTATATTTTCACCCCATCTTTCCTCTCCCTAATGGAATTGACCCTGAAGGAAATTAGTGGTTTAATGGAAGCGGTTTATTCTCTGGTGTTTGTTCTGACGCCAGGAGAGAAAGAGAGGACCTCTTTTAGCTAAGCCAGTACTCCTAGGCTTGGGGTAATAGTGAGATGTTCTAATGACAGGAGGGAGTTGTTTTTGGCTACGTGGAGGCTCGCTAGGTGTCTTGGTGCACACTGGGGGTGGGTGGGGTGGCTTTGAGATTCTGTTATCCTGAAACCACCACTTGTCTTTCTGTCAGTTTGCCATACTGTGGTGGCTTGTGTGTTGCTATGATGCTGGAAGCAATGTCATCAGTATTTCAAATGCCAGCAGGGTCATCCATCATGGACAGGTTCCAGTGGAGCTTCCAGACTAAAACAGATTAGAAAAAAAGGCTGGCAATCTACTTCTGAAAATAAACCACTGAAAACTCTATGGATCACAACAGTGTACTATCCAATGTAGTGCTGGAAGATAAACCCCCTAGGTTGGGATGCAACAATGGACTCAGCATGCTGGCAGTCATGAGGATGGTGCAGGACTAGGTGGCTTTTAGTTCTGTTGTACATGGGGTCACCATGAGTTGGAGCCTACTCCATGGCAACTAACGACAACAATAATCTCAAAACAGGGGCTCAGAGACATTTAAATAGGACATAGAGTAAATGTATCCTTAATTTGTACACTGAGTGGAGTAGCAGGGTAATCATCTGTATTTCCATATGCCAGAGGGGCCATTAGTCATGTGGGTAATCTGAATCTCAAGAATGTATTATTTCATCCCTGAAATCCAAATGAGGTATTTCTGGGCACTTCCCCATGGTCAGGTTCAGTAGTTGATAGCGTATGCTACAAAGGATCCCAGCGGTTGCATTGAGTCCCCTCAGGGCTGTTCTTTCTCATGTCTCCACATTTTACTCAGAACAGCTAGGCTCCTCAACTCTTTTCTTATATCAAATTTCTAGGTAAGATTTTGTCATATGAATGATTTTGTGGCTCAAAAATACTTTTAAAAAAATCACAAAACTAGGACAAAGTTTCCATGCCTGCTTCTCTTCCTCAGTTCTAGGGGGACCTTGCTACTGGTGCCATCACTCACCTGCTAGGAGCAGCCAGGGCTGCTGTTAGCCCATGTGGAGCTTTGTGCAAAATAGCAAAAGGCACAAACTTTCAAGACACTTTAGTTCCATCTATGGGAAAAGTGTAATAACTCTGGAGAGCTCTGATGTCTATGATGTGAATGGTGCCCCATAGGGTTGTGTAGCCCATGACCTGCACAACCACATTTGGTGGCCCCGCTGAGGCTCCATCCCACTCAGCGTGAAATCTAGGACCCTACATAAGCTAGCCCCTTCTTCTCTGCTCTGTTCACTAGTGCTTCTTTCTAATTGATGTTCAACTGATATTTCTTGAGCTCCTGCTATTTGCCAGACACAAAGCTATCCATTTCCATTTACTTTCTTTAGTTTACTCATAATATTCCTGCAATGTAGTTGTGCCCTTTATTTCAGCTACAATCTACATAATTAAAACTCAAAGTGGAATGAAAAATGGGAGTATGGTATTATTTTCTATAACAAGGAAACCAGAGGTAGGGCAGCTCTAGGATTAATTTAGTAGAACAACAATGTCATCAAGGATTCAGATTCTCAGCTTTCACTCTGGCCAGTGTGTAGAACAGTCATCTAAATTTGTTGTATAGCTGGCATTGAGGATGCTGATCATTATATTGCTCAGAGTTTCTCCATCAGCCCTCTCCGTGGGAAGATGGCACAAAACTGAGGGTCATAGTCAACTAGCCCCATTCACTTATTCTCTCAATTTTAGTTTGGCCATTCATCTTGGTTTACCCAGGACAGTCTCCCTGTACTCCTGTTGCCCCATCTTGATTATTAGTAGTATCCTTTTTACTCTTAAAAATTGTCCCTCTAGGTATATAACAAAAGAATTGAAAACAGGGACTCAAACAAACCCTTGTACATCAATGTTCATTGCAGCATTATTAAAATTAGCCAAAAGGTGGGAACAACCCAAGTGTCCATCAATAGGCAAATGGATAAACAAAATGTGGCATATCCATACAATGGGAATATTATTGAGCCATTAAAATTAATGAAGTTCCGATATATGCAACCACATGGATGAACCGTATAAATATTATGCTGAGTAAAATAAGCCAGATACAAAAGGATAAATATTATATGATTCTACTTATATGAAATATCTAGAATAGGTAAGTTCATAGAGTCCTAAATAGGTTAGAGGCTACCAGGGGCTGGAGGGAGAGGGGAATAGGGGGTTATTGCTTGATGGGTACAGAGTTTCTGTTTGCGGTGATGAAAGGGCTCTGGAAATAGATAGTGGTGATGGTTGTACAACATTGTGAATGTAATTATTGTTCTTATTTGCCATCGAGTCGGTTCCAACTTACAGCAACCTTATGTACAATAGAACGAAATGCTTCCTGGTCCTACACCTTCCTCATAATCATTGTTATGCTTGAGTCCATTGTTGCAGCCACTGTGTCAGTTCATCTCATTGAGTGTCTTCCTTTTTTCATTGATGCTGTACTTTACCAAGCATGATGTCCTTCTGTAGGGACTGGTCCCTCCTGATAACATGTCCAAAGTATGTGAGATGAAGTCTTGCCATCCTTGCTTCTAAGGAGCATTCTCTACGTACTTCTTCCAAGACAGATTTGTTTGTTCTTCTGGCAGTCCATGGTATATTCATTATTCTTTGCCAATACCATAATTCAAAGGCATCAATTCTTCTTCTGTCTTCCTTATTCATTGTCCAATTTCATATGCACATGAGGCGATTGAAAACACTATGGCTTAGGCCAGATGCACCTTACTCCTTAAAGTGACATCTTTGCTTTTCAACACTTTAAAGAGGTCTTTTGCGCACATTTGCTCAGTGCAATGTGTCGTTTGATTTCTTGACTGCTGCTTCCAGGGCATTGAATGTGGATCCAAGTAAAATGAAATCTTTTACAACTTCAATATTTTCTCCATTTATCATGATGTTGCTTATTGATATAGTTGTGAGGATTTTCATTTTTGTGAATGTAGTTAATGCCACTGAATTGTACACTTAAAATTCATTAAAATGGCAAATTTTGTTACATATATTTTACCACAATTTACAAAAAAGCAACAACAACAACAAAAAAGTGACCCAGTTTGGATTATAAATTATATGGTCACCTGTCTCAGAGCCTGCTTTATGATTTACTCCAGAGAGTGACAGAGAAAGGGACCTTGAGACTCTGAGATCTGGGCAGCTGGGGACTCAAGGGGCTGGAAGGACTGAGGAATGGCTGTGTTTTCAGAGTTATGGTCTCCTGTCCTACACACCACACCCATCACTGGAGTTTGCATGAGACCAGATGAGGGGGCTGGCCTCAATCCTCCTTATTGAGCAAATGCTTCCTTAGCCCAGGCAGGAACCTAGGATTCTGTAGACAGAAAGTCCCGTCTTTGGTGCCTCCTGAATTGTTTCACCTGCACACTCATGCATGATGGGAGGACAACTGTTCACCACAGACCCTGGGCAGGCTGACAGCGACAGTGTGTCTTCCACCTTGGGTGTGTCATGTCAAACTAGATGTGGCCCAGAGGATCATCTGCCAAATAACCTGCAAAGATCCCCCAGGAGAACATTTTTGTTGACTTGGCCAGAGTAGATGCTTTCTCCTCCTACTTGGGACCACAGAAGCGATGAGCAATAGTCTAGCAAATGCACCTTGGGGGAAGCTGGCCTTTGGAATGCTGTTGTGAAAAAGTGTAAATATGGGCCTAGGAACACTGAGCTTACCCATTAATAGCAGGATTTCAGCTTGATGTTTATCTGGGAAAAAAAATTCCACAAGGGAGGCCTACAGCTGTACCATTTTTATTCTGATTTCCCTACTCCCAGTAACCTAACAACTTAGTTTAAAAATAATCCTCTTATTCTTAGAGTTGTATTTCCCTAAGAAGGGGAGAAGAAATGTTCGTATGTTTGTCAGCTGGTATCTTCCTACCTCCCTTCCTGAGGTTCAGATGCCCACTCAGGCCGAGCTGTTCTCCAACCACCAGACAGATGGAGGTAAGTTTTCTTAATGCTCTTTTCTTTGGTGGATCATAAAGGCAATAAAAAGGCTATTGGCTCCCTGGACAATACAGGTAGACCCAGACTTACAATAGGTTCTGTTCTGATGACTCCGTCGTAAGTTGTTTCTCATGTAAATTGAATACCTCTTTTTATTCTTCAGTATTATTGCATTTTATTGTATCTTTATAAACTCAATCTTTGAACATCTGCATGTGAACATCTGAGAATGATAACATCAGCAAATTACACGCTGCAACACTGAATGTAGTGCATACTACTAAGAATAAGATGTACAAAAAAAAGATGGTTATAAGTGTGTTTCGTTGTAACTAGAATATGTCAGAAATCGGGGACTACCTGTATATAACTAATTCGTTTCTCAACTCACAAAGGCCAAGGAGAGCTAATTTAATCTCATGCATCATTAGCTCATCCATTGTCTGGAATCAAAAACAATTGAAAGACAATCAGCAGAAAACAAATTGCCATTTTGTGCACCCGTGGATTTAAGCTAGTCCCCTGCAGCTCCATCCATAGAACTCCATTTGCAATTTTTTCCACCGCGTTGAAGAAAGGCGTTTCTGCTTATTAGCTGATCAGCACTGCCACTGTCTATCACTGTAATTCTCCTCACAAGGGGCTTCCTTTCAGGTTGAGAATCATGTTGATTTTAAATGGGAAATACCTGCTCTACGGGTTGTCAGGATGTAGCAGTTTTTCTCTTCCTGAAGACAGCCACCATGGGGCAGTCCATGCATGGTTAGGCCCAGGTTTGTGACAAAGGGGCCCATATGGTACTGAGTAGTTTGGCTGTAGGTGTGCAGGTCTGAGGGGCATTGGTGGTTCAGTGGTAGAATTCTAGCCCCACCCCCACACGGGAGACATAGGTTCAGTCCCTAGGTCCCGGCTACGGTACATCATACACAGCCACCACCCATCTGTCAGTGGAGGAGACTTGCATATTGCTGTAAGACTGAACAGGTTTCAGTGGAGCTTCCAGACTGAGGTGGATTAGGGAAAAAGGTCTGGCAATCTACATCTGAATATCAGCAAATGACCACCCCAAGAATCACAAAGAGTCCAAATCCCAACGGGTCAGCATTTCATTCTGTTGTGCATAAGGTCCCCAGTAAGTCAGGGCCAACTCAATGGTAGCTAATAACAACTGGTTAGACCAGCAGTTCTCAAAGTGTGGTTCCTCAGATTAGCGGCATTGGCATCACCTGGGAACTTAACAGAACTGCAAATTCTCGGTCCTGAAGCAGAAACTCTCAGAGTGGGGCCCAACTACCCGTGTTTTAACAACTCTCCAGGTGATGCATGCTAAAGTTGGAGAACCATTGGGTTAGCATGTGTCTTAGTCATCTAGTGCTGCTCTAACAGAAATACCACAAGTGGATGGCTTTAGCAAAGAGAAATTGATTCTCTTACAGTCCAAATTCAGGGTGTCAGCTCCAGGGGAACACTTTTTCTGTCAGCTCAGGAGGAAGGTCCGTGTCATCAATCTTCCTTTGGTCTAGCAGTTTCTCTGCACCGGAACCTCAGGTCCAAAGGACACTCTCTGCTCCTGGCACTATTTTCTTGGTGGTATGAGCTTCCCATGTTTCTCTGCTCACTTCTTTCTTTTATATCTCAAGACAGATTGGCTTAAGACACTATCTAATCATGTAGACCTCATCAGTATAACTGCCGCTAATCCACTGTATTACATCATAGTGATAGATTTTACAAGACATAAGGAAATCACACCAGATTACAAAATGGTACACAATCATACAATACTAGGAATCATGACCCCGCCAAGTTGACAGATATTTTGGGGGGACATAGTTCAATCCATGACAGTGTGATCACCCAGAACCTCAACATTACACAACTACAGGGTAGAAGAATGGGTGAAGGGAGATGGGGGCGGGAAGCATTCGCGTTGTGTTCTATTATTATTAGCCTGCAAGGAGTACAGTGTCTTTCCAAAAAGGATTGTACAAGAATGTTCATAGCAGCTTTATTCATAAAAGGCAAAAACTGGTGCCAGATTTGGTGCAGTGAACAGAAGAATGGATACACAAACTGATATATTTATATAATAGAATTCCACTCGTCAATAAAAAGGAACAAATTACTGACGCGTGCGAAACATGGAAACATCTCAAAACAATATGCTGAATACAAGAAGCCTTACCCCCCCAATATTATATAATTCTTTTAAAAAAAATTGAAAATAGGCAAAACTAATCTACAGTGAAAAAAATCAGAATAGTAGTTATCTCTAGGGGTGGAGTGAGGGTGGGAATTGATTAGAAAGAGGCGTGTAGGAACTTTCTGGGATGATGGTAATCTTCAATATCTTCACGGAGTTTGTATTACACAGGTGTGTGCATTTGTCCACATGCATGGAGTGGTAACCTAAGATTGGAGCATTTAATTACAGATAATTTGTATCTCAAAAGAAATACAAAGACCCACAAGCAAATCCAGCTCATCTCATCAGCCCCTCACCTCCGGGAACGGGTGCCCCTGGCGCTGGGAGGAGTGGGCACCTAATGCTGCTCTCCAAGGTCAGCAGGCATCGTAGGGCACGGCCAGGGCAGGGCGCCAGGTCGCAAAGACCACTCCCTCGCTGGCCCAGCCTGAGCCTGGAGCCTCCCCACCGGGACCTTCATGGGACTGGGGGTTGTGAGCCTGGTGGGACTTGGCCTAGTGCCCACCTGACTAGTCCACAACAGGAGCTGCCCAGGCCGCTCTGCACAGCAGCCCCAGGCTATGCACCAGGGAGCCCTGGCACCTGGTGGACCCAGGTGTTCATACAACTTCCAAATCACGTAACAACCTATTTCACAGAACCTATCAGGGATGTTGGAGCACTGGTAGCAAACTGTTTAAGAGATTGGCTGCTAACTAAAAGGTCAGCAGTGCAAATCCACTAGCCACTCCTTGGAAACTCCAAAGGGAAGTTCTACTCTGTCATATCGGAGTGGGGGCAGGGCCTCCTACCAAGAGAGACATTTAGGGTAAGGAAGGCGTAAGGAAGCAGATTCTGAGTTCTGTTGTAAATGGAACATGACTCTTTTCTTCAGAAGCCTGTAAGACTCAGGGCAAAGATTAAGGGTTCATGCAAGAAAGATGCAAAATTTACTCAAAAATTAGCAGACCAATTATCTTCCTTAATTAGGTAGTTCTGGGACAAAGCAGCCTCTGGTTATTGGAGGCAGGGGAAGGAAGGTGGCTCCTGCACTCTCCTGTTCCCCAGGTTTGCGTGTTAAGAAAGCGGCAGGGGGAAGGAGTGGGGGCAGGGCCTCCTACCAAGCCTGGAGGGAGGGCCAGCTCCTTAAAAACTTCCTGTGGAGTGTGATTTATTGTCAAGAACAACTAGGCAATAAGCCAATGATTCACATATTTCCCCCCAAACCCCATCTTTCTCAGGACCTTTTTTTCTGATTGAGAATATGGCATATGACGTGGTGGTAGGGAGCATGGATTCTGGAATCACACAATTTGGGTTCATATGCCAGCTCTGCTCCTTATCAGGTTTTTGGTAAACCATGTAATCTCTCTGTGTCTGTCTCAATTTTCTCAACTGTAAAATGGAAATAGTCACGTGCTGGCATATAGTAGGCATCATACCAGAAAAAGAAAAAAACAGTTGCTGTCAAGTCGATTCTGACTCACTGCAATCCCACTTGTGCAGAGTACAACTGCTTGATAGGTTTTGAAGGCCGTGACCTTTGCCATGGCACCTCTGGGTGGGTCAGAACCACAAACTTTCAGTTACTAGTTAAGTGCTTAACCAATTGCACCACTCAGGGCCTCCAAGCATCACTTAAGTGTTAACTATTTTAATAAAAAAGTCCCTAGATTTGGCTACTGGTATGCCCTTGACTACTAACCTACCCAGGAATACTTTGGAATGATGCAACGGGACCAGGCTTTTTAAAAAAATAATTTAGAAATCTTGATACGCACACAGGAACTTCAGACTTGCATATCACATATTTACCTACACTCCACTCTTGCTTTATAATGAAAACCCAAATATCACAGAATCAAATTCCCGTGTAGCTTATTTACCTTGTTCATTTGCATCTGCTAGGACAAGAGTTTGACTTGGTCATAGAATAGGAGATAGGTATATAGAACTTGGAACTTGGTGCATGTGGTGGTTTTTAATCATAGTTCCAATTATTCGGCACTCATTCCATTGAGAGGTGGGGTCTATGTCTCCTCCCCTTGGATCTGGGAAGACTTGTAACTGCTTTGACCAACAGAATATGGTAGAAGTGACACCCTCTCACTTCTGAGGCCAGGCCATAGAAGGCTTCATAGCTTCCATCTGGTTCTCTTGGGACACTTGCTCTTAGACCAGTTGCGTTTTAGATGCTCCCTCTTGGATCCCAGCGGCCATGTTGTGAAAAGTCTAAGTCACATGGAGAAACCATGTGTAGGTGATCCAATTGACAGTCCCTGCCTTTGAATTATCCCAGTTCAGGCACCAAACATGTATGTAGGGAGCCTGCAGGAAATTCCAGCCAGAGATAGGTTACTTTCTCTTAAGCATTATGTCCACACTCTGGATAAACAGGAGTAGTGGTACAGATGGTTAATGTGCTTGCCTGCTAACTGAAAGGTTGGTGATTCAAGTCCACCTAGAGGCACCTCGGAAGAAAGGTCTGGTGATCTACTTCTGAAAAATCAGCCATTGAAAACCATATGGAGCACAGTTTCATTCTGACACACAAAGGGGTGGCCAAGAGTCAGAACTGACTCAACGGTAATTTTTTTTTTTTTCAACTCGTTTGGATAGATAAGGAGTAGGTAATGCTGTGAGCTGCAATTCTGAATACTTTGGATCTAGTATTGTGGGGAATTTTAAGCATCACTTCAGATCACCATATGGTAGATTTTGTCAGTCACTGCACAATTATTCATGAGAAGAGACCGAAGTTCTACTTCACCTGGGATGTGACTCGTATAGTGACTTACTGATCTAAGGGTGGAGTAGGAGGGGATCTGGAAGGAGGGTAGGAGGAGGAAGCTGACAGCATCCTCCTCCCGCCTGCTAAACTCCAGGCTGACACTGCTGGCAGGTGGGAGTTTCACAGCAGGGGTAAATGAATCACAGGGAAACGTCAATGAGTTCAGCCATTTATTGATGCCACACAAAGGCAGGCTATGATTACAGTCTGGTTTTAAACACTGGGGTACATGCTGAGGCATTCCCTAAGAAGGCTGGGGGAGGGGGACTGGCAAAACAGCAGAGAGAGGCAGGGAGGGCATGGGTAGGGCCATATGTGTCATATAACACGTTGTAGGACAATGATAGTAATTGTAGGACAATGTAGGAATTGTGCTTCCTCAGTACGGTTTTTCTTTTTTTTAATGATATACAGGCAGTCCCTGGATTACAAACGACTTCCGTTCCTAAGTCTGTTTTTAAGTTGAATTTGTACATAAGTTGGAACAATTAGATATGGTTTGTATCTAACATCAGTTAGTCAAATGTTTGTCTTAGTTATGTACCCTTCTATGCATAAAAAAATACTAAAGAAATACCTACAGCTACATTAAAACATTTTTAACATAATAATACAAGAATAATAATAATGCTTTGATGCACACTGCAAAGTAGTGCCCATTTGCTATTACAAATTATTGTATGTACCTCAAATTTTTAATGTAACAGGCTTTTTACAGGGGTTGGTTTATAACTACGAGTTGTACATAAGTCAGACGTTGGTAACCCAGGGACTTGCCTGTAACTTAAAAGAATAAGAATATTAATACTACTTGAATTAGCAATAAAAAAGGAGTAGTATAAAGTATGCTGGCTAGGTTGTAGGTTATGTAGGCAGTTCATGTCATGTGCTCTCTCCCCTGAAAATGAATCAATGTGTGTTAAGCACCAGGTAAACTGTCCCAGCGTTTCACCTTAAAGGTAGAAGAGAGATGAGCTAAGACCTACAAACTCTGGGGTAGCAATGGGCAGATTTCCGAGTCTGGAGGATGTTAGCCGATTGAAAGGGAAATTATGGTCTGAAACAACATAATCCTTCAAGTTGTATTCCAGATACTTGATGAAGGTTATCAAAAACATTCACTGAGTATCTAAAAGCATCACACTGCTGTAGCTGGGAGACTTGGATGTCTCAGGACATTGGACGGAGGTGGGCTCTTGTTTTGGAAAACCCATCATAAACCAAATCATTCCTGCAAAAGGAGGCAATTCTTTGTATCAGAAAATTATTTCCTGTTTTAGAAAAGTATTTACTATTAAGTTTCTTGAAATATTGTGCTCTCACAGTATATTTAATTACGTTTGGATGTTCAAGAATTAATCCATAACTTTTCAGTGAAGAGCTAACTCTACCCCTGTGAAAGGCAATATAAACTCAACTGGGTTTTAGAACCTTAAGATATTTAAGCACCAGACCTGTAGCAGTCCTCTCTGGTTTATCGTAGACGTGTATCCAGCGGCTCTCATTACACTTTCACTTGCTCATTCAAAGTGGGAAGAAAGAGGAACCTGGATGAAGTTAATCAACAGTTCTGCTTCATATTGGTCCCTGACAGCATTAAAGAAATGGTGGAGATACCATTTAGGTTCTTGCCTTCAGAGTCTCCCTGTTTAAATACTGGGGTACATACCAAGGCACCCCTAAGGATGCTGGGGGTGGGGGACTGGCAAAGCAGCACAGAGAGGCAGGGAGGGCATTTGTTGGGCCTCCTCTCAGGTTGCCAGTGCCAGGACCTGTCAAAACACTGATGACTCATAGCTGAGTGGTTGTCAAGGCAACATCCAGGGTGCCAGACAACTCCTACAGCGAGGGCTGTCTTTATCCTGGAGCCAGAATGGCCGATGCCACAGAACTGTCTCACAACAGAGCCTCAGTATAGGACGTGAATGGCCATGACACATAATTAAGGACCAACTTTCTGCCTTAAGAGGAACTGGAGAAAGGCCTAGAATGAAGCACCTGGCCAGACCTTCCTCACATGTCTACCACCTAATCCACCATGCGAGTCATAAATAACAGGATACACTTTATCTATTGAGAGTCTAGCCTAGTTGAGTTTGTTGAGGTCAGTGGGAATCTGGGTTTGTTCCTGAGATTTGGAAGCCTGGCCATTCCCATGTCTCTGATGACATATATTTGACCCTATGATAGTACAGTACCAGGTTAAATTAAATCAATCCAGTTCAGTAAATTAATCCCCCTGAAAGCCTATACTTCAGGGACAATCTTTGCAAATTGCTTCATTAGAAAAAATCAGGTTCTCATCGACTCCTGTCATTAACAATTTAAATACCTTTTCCTCTCTAAAACTGTGTTTCAGCAGAGATTGTCAGTAGCTAGCAATGTTTACACTTAAAGACAGAGAATACAAGAATGTAATTATTGTCTAGAAATAAATCCCCTGGCTTTAAAAGGATAAACATTTCTACTTTAATCTTGTTTCTGGTCTACCTTGAATTTCATCCCAACCCCAGGGTTTCATTTTCCACAGGAATTAATCAGAGTAATACACATTAATGGCTTGGAAAAAAAATAAAATAAAAGGAACATAATATAAAATTGAAGCTTATGGTATCCAAGCAATAGAATTGGCATTGCCAGCAACACCGTTACACATTTAACAGAGGACGTATATGTAGAGTCTCACATATACATACCCACTTGTATATCTTATGTTTATATTAGTTCTGCCACCATCTAGATATTAGCACCATTTTCCAATAGCACCATTCTGCTGAACAGATAGATAATAAAAAGGGGGTATGGGACATTGTGCTCCATGATGAATAAGAAGTACACCTGTGGATGGGTACGAATACATACATGCTGTCCATTACATGCAGGCCACACCCCTGCCTTCCCCTCTGTCAATAGTTGGTCCAGAAGGCTTTCTCCTCTAGGGTGTCAGACCCCTCTACTTACCCACCCTCTCTCTCCAGGTTCAGTTTATGTTAGAACTTCCCCTTATAAACCAGTTTGCCTGGAAATTTGCTCAGAATTTGAGACCACAGCCTACCCTAACTTCTGATGGATGGTAGGAACATCCAGAATAGGCATTCTGACTTTCGTTTCAGGTTTCCAGACTTCCCTGATTTGCCTGTTGATCACAAGGAAGAAAAAACAAATCAAAACAAAAAAACAACCCTTAAAAGTAACTACTGGGTGAACTGAGTACTAGATTATCTTTACTTCATTTTTTAGAAGCTTTTTTCTCTAGACTAGAAGTTTGTACAAAGTTTTTGTATTTAACACAATTTACTAGGTTCTTTGAAACCATTCAATCTACAGCCCCATTTTCCAACCTAGGGGGTGGGAGGGAGGAGGGAAGAGTGCAGCTTTGGATCTGGCTATCGCAGTTTGAGTATAAAACCCCTGCAGCAAAATGACAGGTCAGACTTGCGTTAGTGGCTCAGGAAGGGAATCTGCAGGAGAGGGAACCCAGACAGAATGACTCATTCCTTCTTCTGGGAAGAAATGGGCATTCACCAGGAAAGAAGGAAGAATAAGACCCCACGTTCCCTTTTTCACACTAGCAGGAAACTGGTAACTGTTCATTTAAATTTTTAAATTTAAAGATTTTAAATTTAAATTTCAAAATTATTCAAGTTTTGAAAATGCTATTTAATTTAAATAAACTTGATTCATTTTTTAACTGAAAATTTTAATTAAATGGAAATTTAAAATATTTTTAATTTAAAATTTTAAACTAACTTTTTTAAAGAAATTATTCTCAAGTCAGAAATGATTTTGTGTAACTAACCTAAATCCCTTAGGCTGCAGTTTAAACTATTTCCTCTTATTCTAGTATCTCAAAATAAGCCCAAATCCCAAAAAAACCCATTGCCATTGAGTCGATTCCAACAAGGAGCAGCTTGTGGATTTGAACTGTCAACCTTTTGGTTAACAGCCAGCTACTTAACCACTGTGCCACCAGGACCCCAATGTAGGCCCAGGACTCTAAAAAGCCCAGATATGGGGTCCCACAGGGATTGAGAGATTGACTGAAGGGTATAACCAGGACTTTCCCTTCCTTCCCTACTTGAATACAGGGTGAAGAAAGAGTCCCTCTGTCTGGCTGAATTAAAGGAATGCTCCTAAAAGCTCCCTCATGATAATTTTAAACAGCAGCTGCCCTGGGCAAACGGGGAAAAAAAAAAAAAGCTGATTTCAACAAGGTAATGTAAGAAGATTATCTGTTCCCTAGATAAGTGTGGCTCTGTTTCCTGATACTCTTGAGGTAGACTGGGGAAAATCTGGTCTGTTTTTAATCTTTTAGGGGAAAAATAGGGACATCTCTTCACAGCCCTGCTTCGTCTAGCACCTTTCTCAGGAACTGGTCCCCGGAGACACCTGATTCTCCCAGATATTTCACCTTCACATTAGAGCACAGCAGTGTTATCGTCCCATACCTCCTGTGAGGGCATTTTGAGGATAACGGAACACATTGGAATCTGTTTCTTATGACCCAGGCTTAGACCTGAAGTACATAAACCGAAACCTCAAGGATGTGCTGTGGTCAGCAGCTGCTGCAGTGGATGGTGGAGGGTGGCTTCCTTCTGGACTTAGAATGATTTGGGGCTTCTGAGTGACTGCTGCTTTCTTGGCCTTCGGGCATGAACGATGTGAGTCTGGGGACATGAGAGGCAGCACTGAGCCCTCACAGCGGGCATGGAGCATTTCTTCATGATTTTTAGTGTCTGGCAGAAACTGGCTGACAGCTTGTCCTTGGTGCAAAGTAAATCTGTGGGAGGAGAAGAAACAAGAAAAAGCAAAAAGTTACAGTTTGTAGGAGAAAGGGTACAACTTCTATTAATGTAAGACTTTATATGCCTACCAAGAAAGGCTCCATAAGAATTCATAATAATAGTTGATATCTATGGAACATTTATGTATCAGGCACTGTGCAAAGTGCTCAGGTTAAGCTGAACTGTTAATCGCAATTTTCCACTCCCATGTAGTAGCGTTATACATCCACACACTTCCCATGACTGCCTGGCAGGTAGAAGATACTCCTCCAACCCTTGACTTTGGGCTCAGCCAAATGACGTGCTTTGGACAATGGGATGTTAACAGACATGATCCCCACAGAGCCTTGAACTGTGCTTCTACCGTCACTGTGAAAAGAACATGCTTTGTGCCACCACTGGCCACAGAGGACAAAACATACATGGAGCAGACCTAGATCCAGTCTACAGCTCAGAGCCAAGGCCAACTGAGCCAGGCTAGATCAGTCAAAGCCCAGCTCACCTGCAGATACTGAGCAAAAACACATAATTGTTGTTTCAAGCCTCTTTTATGGATGGAATTGTGTCTCCAAAAAGTTAAGTGAAAGTCCTGACGTCTATACCTGTGAATGCGATCCTGTTTGGAAATAGGGGGTTTCTTTTATTATGCTAATGAGGCCATACCAGAACAGGGTGGGTTTTTAAACCTAATCACCTCTGCTGGTGTCTTATAAAAACAGCAGAATAGACACAGAGAAACCCTCACAGGGGGAAGACTCATGTGAAGACAGAGGCAGCATGGTGAAGGATAAAAAGATGCATAAAGTGTCACCACTGCCCCCCAGAAACATACTGTATAGATGAAGGCATAAGACATACACCAATAGCTCTCACAGTAAGTATACTGATAGTTAAGAAAACCAAACTAAATCAGTTGCCATTGAATTGATTCCAACTCATGGCAAACCCATGTGTGTCAGAGTAGAACTGTGCTCCATGGGATTTTCAGTGGCTTTTTTTTTTTTTTAAATAAATTGTCAGGCTGTTCTTCTGAGGAGCCCCTGGGTACACTCTGAACTGCCAACCTTTTGGTTAGCAGTGAGTATGTAGAATGTTTGTGCCACTCAGGAACTCCATACAGTTAGTTACCTGGGTTCTAATCCTTGTTCTGCTCTAACTAGCTATGGCTAAGTACGTCCCTTAATTTCTTTGGTCCTTGCTTTCCTCATATATGAAGGGGACTAGATGGCTTAGGGACGTCCCTACCATACAGTCAATGGATGGTGCTGAGACTGTACTGGCCCACACATCCCTGGTCTGCAAGAAATTCAATGAGGCCCAGACAACAGATTTTTCTTCTGGAAAGTGAAATAGTTTCAAACCTTGCTTGAGTGCCTCTCATGGCTCTGGTTGCCTTTCTTTCTCCTTTACAGAGAAAAGATTTTCAAACAGTCCTGAAAAAAAAGCATCTTCAAAAACAGGCCCCTGTCCCTTGTAAATAGGTTGGTAAAAGTAGAAATTGAAGTACTTTCCTTTTTACCTAGAACCTGTGACAGTGTCTCCACCCCCACCCCCCAATAACCTCCCAGTGCTTTTTTTCATCTTCTGGTCATTCAGGCAAAAAACGCTTTGTGTCTCCTCAGAACTCATCCTTCCCTTGACTGCGCCTTGTTTTTGTGAAGAGATAAATGCCCTCTTTTGGTTGCCAGAATCCCATTTAGTGCGCAAGCTTCAGTGCACTTAGGAATAGGTAAAGTGTGATCCTCCTAGCACCTAAAGCTCAGTGTTTCCTTCTTCAGACCTCTTCTTTAAGCCTGTAATAAAATTGCGTAATATTTCCTTCTTCAAACCTCTTTTTTAAGCCTATTATAAAATCAATCTCTCTTAAAATCTCATAAGAAACTTTCTTGCACTCTCTGAAGTTCCAGAGAGAGTACATGTTTCGGCCAAGCATCCCTATTATGGAATATTCCTCTGAGCTCTTCATCTCCTTCGACCCCACCAGAGCAGCTGACACTCTCTATGGAGCCTGGGCCATGAATCATATCGGCTTCTGTTCAAGTCAAGACTTCCTTGCCAGAGTTCCAGCTTTGGAGCAGGGCTCAGCGTGCAAGGTCAGGTATCCCAGGGCTGCCCCAATTTCTTCATCAGCCTCCCCCTAAGCCCTTGTGGTTGGTGGATGAAGGTGCCTTTTGGGTAGCTCTTTGCCCACATTCTATCTGCGATAAGAATGTGAGCAAGTGTCCTGGGGCTGTGGCAAGAAAGGAAGAAGAGAGTGGCGGAAGTGTGAAAGCTAGGCTTGCAGCCCCTTCTCCTCCACAAAGTTTCTTTCAGCCCTGCTGACCTACATAGTCCTCTTCTGCGCCAGTCTCCAAACTTGCATTATCCTGGTTACACTTGCTCAACACGGTGCCATGCTCTGTCCTGAACTGTCTCCTACAGGGTGTGCCAGCCTTTTCTGCTAAGGGCTAAAGTGTGATCTCTCTAGGGGGTGTCTCCCATCATAAAAAGTCTTCTTAGAGGCCCCCAAGTCTTTAACCTCCCAAATAGCAATAAGAGTAACAATGACATTGTTGTTAGGTGTCATTGAGTCAGTTCTGACTCATAGTGACCCTTGGTACAACGGAGCAAAACAATGCCCAGTCCTGTGCCATCCTCACAATCGTTGCCATGCTTGAGCTCACTGTTGCAGCCACTGTGTCAGTCCATCTTGTTGAAGATCTTCCTCTTTTTTGATGACCCTCTACCAAGTATGATGTCCTTCTCCAGGGACTGGTCCCTCCTGATCACATGTCTAAAGTATGTGAGACAAAGTCTCACCGCCCTCCCTTCTAAGGAGCATTCTGGCTGTACTTCTTCCAAGACAGATTTGTTCATTCTTCTGGCAGTCCATGGTATATTCAATATTCTTTGCCAACACCATAATTCAAAGGCTTCAATTCTTCTTTGGTCTTCCTTATTCGTTGTCCAGCTTCCCATGCATATGAGGTGACTGGAATACCTCATGGCAATTTAATAAGCACTTACCATGTAGTAGGCAATGTGCTTGACATATATTATTTTATTTGATCCTCATAGAAATTTACTTGTAGGTCCTTCTACTTTACTCCTTCAAGACTAAAACAAAACAAAACTGAGGGTTCCAGAGATGCTTAGTAGCTGGCCCAACATCACATAGCTGGCATGGAATTTAAATCCTGTCTCAATGCTTCTCACGCTCTACCACCAAGAGAAGGAATCTCATGCACTGGTGATGGAGGATAACAGGATCACACGGACAGGTCCTCCTTACCCAGAACATTTTAACTTGTTCAGTATAGAGGCCCCCACTTGCCAGGTTAGGTTAACAACGAAATGACTGAAAGAGGCTCAACCCAGCCTGGGGTCCTTGCCCAATCCTGGGAACCATGAGATCCCTAACCCTGATTTTCAATGGTCCTCAGAGCTCGGGATACATGCTGGGTGCTGGGGTCCTCAGCGTTTGAGAGTAGGGTCGCAGAAGGAAGGATGGGGCACGGTGGTGGCCTATACTGGGAGCCTATGTTCCAAGCCTGTGTTTAGCAGCTCCTTTAGACAATGGCTATGAGCCAAGCATCGTGGCAGGGCTCAATTCCAACAGCTCTCTTCATTATTTTATAACAATGAAGGCTTCTTGTGTTCATCAGCCAAGTGGATTCCGGCCCTAAAGTACATACAATGCTCATAATTAGGGGCAGCTTGGAGAGGAGAGCCCAATTTGCCTCTGCCTGCTCAATAGAAACCATTCTTGGAAATTTAAAGGGACAGTTATAAGCCTGCTCCTTGCTGCGGGCTGTGTCTAGATTGAAGGGATACTGTTTTGCCCACAAAACAAACCTGAGAAACAAGGTCAATATTGTTGACAATTACAGTTTCCATAAGACTCTGAGGCCTTTCCAAGTCCTTTGAGGCAGGGGCTGTGTCTTATTCATTTCTGTCTCCTTACTTAGTGTTAGCACATGCCTGAGACATATCTTATGATCAATTATGTTTGTTGAATAAGTGAATAAATGAAATCTGGAAAAATATTCTTCAGTTGAGAATTTACTGACTCCAACATTCATTTGAATCAACAATGGGTCTAGGTACAATCTCTATTAATTTCCCTGTTTTTTCTCCTTGCTTTCTCTACCTCTCACCGAATAAATAAAGAAAACAACACCAGGAATGGTGTGCATAAGGTTTTTGTTTTTGTTTTTTTAAATCAATATGAATGCAAAGTCTAAAACATAGCCCATATTCAGTAAATACTTCTGGAAAATTTGCTCCATGTTTTCTTTTAACCCCCAAACCAAACCAAACCAAACCAGTTGTCATCGAGTTGCCATGCGTTACAGAGTAAACTGCTCCATAGGGTTCTCTTGGCTGTAATTCTATGGAAGCAAGATTGCCAGGCCTTTCATCTGCAGTGCCACTGGGTGGGTTTGAACAATCAACCTTTAGGTTAGTAGTCAAGCGCAAACCCAACTACTTGGAAAAGGGTTTTGCAGCCCCTACTATGGCCATAAGGAGTGCTGATGATGCAACAGTTAAACGCTCAGCTGCTAACCAAGAGGTTGGAGGTTCAAACCCACCTACAGGCTCTGTGAGAAAAACCTGGCCATCTGCTCCCATAAAGATTACAGCCTAGAAAATACTACGGGGCAGTTCTACTCTGTCACATGGGGTCACTATGAGTCAAAATCGACTTGATGGCATGTAACAACAACAACAACTATGGAAACGGTAGTTCCAAATTAGATTTTAAGTTATTAAAAATTTAGATGGTACCTAAAAGAACTAAGATAACCTAGAGGAAATCAAATCTTATATGAATTTCATAGTCTTACAAGATGGACTTAGGGGGTATTTTTATCGCGATGCTGGCTGAGAAGAAGCTGGACATTGAATGATTTATTTTTAAAGCATTTTAGAGGGTACAGGGTCAGGGTGGGTAATAGGCTCCTTAAATCAAGGAATTTCTTGAAGCTGTTCTTTCATATTGCTTCTATATGAGTTAGAACAGCTCTACCTTCATGAGAAGCTAGTAATTAACTGGGTTTTTTTTTTTTTTTTTACCCTGGTAATTGCCAGTGAGTGGAATTCATGGTCACTGACATCAGTTGCCAGCCAACTATTAGTCACCATGTCTTCAGTGTGATATTTAAAAATGAAAAATACCAAGGATGCATTTAACCCAGTTTTGATTCTTGAAGATTGCACTGTCTAGCAATAGGACAGTTAAAGATACGCTACATAGAATTAAAAAAATAAATAAAATCCCATAATGTTAGGCATGGTCAACCAAGACCAGGCTGCTGCTTCAAAAATATGAGGAGCAACACAACACAGAAAGGATTCCATAGCTTCAACATTTTTTAAGCATCATCCCATAGAAGGTGCTGAGATGAAATGAAAGGAAAAGGATCTGAAATTTGGTTTAGAACAAGGGTGCTTCTCAACTTGTCACATACATCTGAATCACCAGGACCTTGCCTAAATGCAGGTTTTGATTCAGTAGGTCTGGGATGAGGCCCAAGATTCTGGTTCTAACAAGCTCCCAGGTGATGCTGATACAGCTGGTCTGGGGACCACACTTTGAGTAACAAGAGTCTGGAAGAGTAAAAATTAATAACCATCTTTGAAAATGAGCCCTAGGTGGCTACTTTTGGTGTTCCAAGTAGGCCAATGATAGTTCACCTCTCACTGAGGCTCACTAATGGCTGAGGACTGTGGGACTGTTAAAGCCCAGCTCACTGGCCTTAGCACAGGACAACTCTTAGGCATAACTGACACTCCAGAGTTCCCCTGCAATTTCTACTATCTGATAATATTATATAACTGTGTTTTTGTTTTCTTTAGCTTGTTCATTGTCAACCTCCCCTTTAGAATACAAGTTCTGTTGGCGCAGGGACTGCTCTGATTCAGGCACACAGAGCAGTGCCTGCACATGGTAGATGCCTCATAAATGTTTGTGGAATGAATGAAGCAGGTGTGTGAGCAGCAAAGACCAGAAGCCTAACTTGTATTTTTGTCATTTGGGGTGACTGTACCCCACCTGCCCACAGCCCTGGATCACAGGAGAACTAAGTCTGGCATTTCCTCAAAGGCAGTTTGACTCTTCCAGTAGTAGAATTCCTGAATTTTTAAATATCTACCATCTCCAATGGGGCCAGGTTTTATGTATACATAAAATAATATGTAAGTTTTCCTCCCTTGCCCCAAACGTGACTAACCCTGGGCTGTCATCACTAATTTACCAGCCCATCTGGCACCTTTCTGGAGTTGGGTTAGGTTGTAGGAAGTAAATTAACAGATGTTTGGATAATAAATCCCAGCTCCCATCTGTGAGCTCTAGCACCTGGGTCAAATGCCCCCAGGAAATTCCTTAGCTTGTTTCTAGTATTTGGCAAAACTAGGACTGAGTCTGTGCTGCTCTTTCTGCCCAGTACGTGCTGGTAGAGATGCCACAAAAAGCAATAGAATGGTTCAAAGAGCAATGAGAGGGGAGAAGAAAGGAAAGCAAAGGCTCTGGAAAGTTCACGAACTGATTACAGAATCATTCGAACAGCTTAAACCCCAAATGCTAGCTGGATAAATGTCTCCAAGGCCACATAAAACCCACTGAAACGAAACCCACTGCTGGAGTCGATTCCCACGCATAGTGACCGTACAGGACAGAGTAGAACTGCCCCATAGGGTTTCTAAGGCTGTAAATCTTTACGGAAGCAGGCTGCCACATCTTTCTCCCATGGAGTGGCTGGTGGGTTTGAACTGCCGACCTTTCGGTTAGCAGCCCAGTACTTTAACTACTGCACCACCAAAGCTCCTATGGTCACATGGGTGTGTATATATGATAGCAAGCATGGAAAAAAGTCTGGTTGTTTACCCTTCTAGAAAATTTTCTTTCTCTACCTTGGCATGGTTTAGTAAACATTTTTTGTAAAGAGTAAGCTAGTAAATATTTTAGGTTTTGTGGGCCAATAGGCCACATACTCTTCCACTGAAGCGTGAAAGCGGCCATAGACAGTACATAAACAAATGACCATGGCTGTATTTATGGGCTGTACAAAATAGTGGCTGGACTGGATTTGGCCCACTGGCCATAGTTTGCCAACCCCTGGCTTAGATGATAAATTGCTTAAGGAACCAGTTGAAAATCAGCTGCCATCGAGTTGACTTCGGCTCATGGTGATGCCATGTGCATCACAGAAGAACTGTGCTCCATAGGTTTTCAATGGTTGATTTTTCAGAGGTAGCTCTCCAGGCCTTTCTTCTGAGGTGCATCTGGGGGGATGTAAATCTCTAACCTTCTGGTTAGCAGCCAATTATGTTAATAATTTGCACCACCCAGGGAATCCTGTTGAAGGGACAGTAGGGCTTAATGGAAAGAGGGTGGGTTTTGGGTCCAAAGTGACCTGGAACTGAGTTACAGTGTTACCACTTACAACTGTGTGGCTCTCTCCATCACAGTTTAAAAACAAACAAACAAAAAACCCATTGCCATCGAGTCAATTCCGACTCATAGCAACCCTATAGGACACAGTAGAACTGACCCATAGGGTTCCCCACAGGGTTTCCAAGGAGCGGCTGGTGGATTCAAACTTCAACCTCTTGGTTAGCAGCCTAGCACTTATCCACTGTGCCACCAGGGCTCTAAAAAATGGAAGAAACCACCACCAGCCTTACAGCCTTGCTGTAAGGATTGATTACAATGCCTCTGGTGGCGCAATTGCTATTATCCCTCTCAGCACAACTCTGCATTTGTGAAACCACAGTCTAGAGCAGCGGTTGAGCCACTGGGTAGGTTCGAACCGACAGCCTTTTGGTTGGTAGCCAAGCACTTAACCGTTTGTGTCACTGGGGCTCCTTAAATTTTTACGTGTGGTAATTTTATGCCTAAAGCAATTTGACAATAGGTTATACTTCAAAAATCAAATGATTAAAAAGAAAGAACTTGTGCTAAAATGTGAAGGACACAACTTACATGTTCAAAGTGTTCTTACGATTCTAAAAGCTGGTTAATATTTCTCATTGCACTGGGAATGAACTGGAATGGATTCTGAATTTTGCTCTTTTTTGTATTCACTGAGGGCAGAATGAAAGCAAATGAACTTCAACTGATAGAGAGGACAATTCCACACTTGACTGGGTTTCTATGAAAGGCTAGAGAATCTCTCAGAGAAATCTTTGAAGAAATAGAAGTGATTCTCATCCATGTGATGTCAGTATGCATGTGCTTTGACATGGGAAACCGGGTGACATAACCCCTTAAGGAATTAGAGTCAAATGGTTAAAAGGCATATCAGATGGCTGGCTCCCACAGGAGCTGGCTGGCCTCTTCAGCATTAATATTCTCTGCTCAGTAAAGGTAATGTAAAACTATCCACAAGTTGAGCCCTGTGGAACGACTTATTTGTGAAAAGCTCTCTTCCCACCCGGAGCAAACCCTTTCACTCACTGGCAGCCTTCCTGCAGGCTTGCTGGTTACATTTTCGGAATTCTGGAGGTTTGGGTTCGTGATCACACAGACACCGGCCTTGGTCTTCAGTTTTATTGTCCTCTGAGGAGACACAATGGACAGTCCTCTTCTGAAGGCCACCTCCACAGGAAGTGGTACACTGAAAGAAAGAGGGACACAAGAGAGTCAGAATTCTTTTCTGGGTCAGGTTACCAGCAGAACACCTCTAACCCCACTGTGGTCAAATATGGGGAAGATTCAATTACCAGAAACCTCCTTGAAAGAGTCAGTAAATAGAATAAGGGCACTAATAATTTGGAAATGTGAATTTAAGAAGAGTCCTGTCTTATATGACTGTGGATTGAACTTGGCCTGATTTATTATCATGTTCTCTAAAAAGCGTGCCCTTCTTGGAGAATGAAGAAAACTAAAGACACAAGGGAAAGATTAGTCCAAAGCGCTAATGGACTACAGCCACCACGGCCTCCACCAGTCTGAGTCCAGTACAACTAGATGGTGCCTGGCTATCACCACTGACTGCTTTGACAGGGGTCACAATAGAGGGTCCCAGACAGAGCTGGAGAAAAATGTAGAACAAGATTCTGACTCACAAAAAAAGGCCAGACTCACTGGCCTGAAAGATTGGGGAAACCCTGAAAGTATGGCCCCCGGATACCCTTTTAGCTCAGTAATGAAGTCACTCCTGAGGTTCACCCTTCAGCCAAAGACTAGACAGGCCCATAAAACAAAACGAGACTAATGGGGCACAGCAGCCCAGGGGCAAGGACTAAAAGGCAGGAGGGGACAGGAAAGCTGGTAATAGGGAACCCAAGGTCAAGAAGGGAGAGTGTTGACAAGTCGTGGGGTTGTTAACCTATGTCGTAAAACAATATGCATACTAACTGTTTAATGAGAAGCCAGTTTGTTCTGTAAACCTTATCTAAAGTACAAAAAAAATTTTTTCCCCAAACTTGAGAATGGCCTACTCCCTCCCCCCACCCCCCACCCAAGACTATACCATCAGAATTTAGCTGGACCACCCATGGTCTCAGTACTAGCCCCCCACCCCCCAACAGATTAAGTTCCATTGTAATGTCATTATGTGGCCACCTGGCAGCAGAATGGAGATTCTCTGGCTTGTGGAAGCAGCTTATGTAAAATAATTTCTGGAGATGTCACAAAATGTGTCTCACTTTACCATATACTCCCACTTTACAGTCTATTTCATGTTTTATCACTTTTAGCCTCATATTTCTTATGTGGTTAATTAAAACCTCCCAGAAGGCAGAAATCAGTTCCTCTTTCTTCGTCCTTCACAGCAATGAGAACAATGCTAAACATGGCCTGACATTCAAGAAATACTCACTGGTTTGGCTGAAGAAGATGCAGCATATCAATTTCTAGAAAAATCGCTAGTTTTAAAAGATTCCATTTGCCATTTGGAATCTTATTGGACACTCACCCAGCTTACTAGATAAGAAAACATGCACACTGGGATACCACCGATAAATTCAGAACCCTCCTACCACACTGTTTCCCCCAGAGACCTTGTAATGATTAATTTATGTATCAACTTGGCTGAGCTATGGTGTCAGTGTTTAGTAAAACACTAGTCTAGTTGCTGTTATAATTACATGTGATTAAATCAGTTGGCCTAATGTAAAGCAGACTACCTTCCATAACGTAGGTGGGTATCAATCAATCATTTGAAGGTCTTAAGAGCAAAAAGGGAGCTTCCCTAGGGCATGTTCTGTGTCCAGACTATAAATAATTTTTACCAGAACACTCGTACTCTCTTCACTCTAATTGTTGCCTGAAATATTGATTTTGGGACACGAGCCTGCAGGAGCCTCCAGCCTGTTGCCTGACAATGGATTTGGGACTTGCCAACTCCCTGAAATCGTGTGAACCAATCCCTTGAAACAGAGAGAGAGAAGGAGACATGTTGTGTTAGTTGCCACTGAGTTGGCTTCAACTCATGGCAACCTTATGTAAACCAGAACAAATTTGTTGCCTAGTCCTGTACTATCTTCATCATCTTTCCCACCTAGGGGGGTCATCTTCTAATACTGTATCAGACCATATATATACGTACATATTGTCTGTCAGTTTGTCGTACCGTGGTGGCTTGGGTGGTGCTATGATGCTGGAAGCTTTGCCACCAGTATTTCAAATACCAGCAAGGTCACCTATGGTGGACAAGTTTCAGTGATGCTTCCAGACTAAGACAGACTAGGAAGAAGGACCTGGCAGTCTACTTCTGAAACAATTGGCCAGTGAAAACCTTATGAATAGCAGCAGAACACTGCAAAGAATGGGAATTCCAGGACGCTTAATTGTGCTCATGAGGAACCTGTGTACAGACCAAGAGGCAGTCGTTCGAAAGGAACAAGGGGATACTGCTTGGTTTAAAATCAGGAAAGGTGTGCACTAGAGTTGTATCTTTCATCATACTTATTCAGTCTGTATGTTGAACAAATAATCCAAATGGAAGAAGACTCATTAACAACCTGCAATATGTAAATGACACAACCTTGCTTGCTGAAAGTGAAAAGGATTTGAAGCACTTACTGATGAAGATCAAAGACTATAGCCTTCAGTATGAATTACACCTCAACATAAAGAAAACAAAAATTCTCACAACTAGACCAATAAGCAATATCAATGTAAACAGAGAAAAGATTGAAGTTGTCAAGGATTTCATTTTACTTGGATCCACAATCAACGCCCAAGGAAGCAGCAGTCAAGAAATCAAATGACGTATTGCATTGGGCAAATCTGCTGCAAAAGACCTCTTTAAAATGTTAAAAAGCAAAAAACGTCACTTTGAGGACTAAGGTGCGCCTGACCGAAGCCATGGTGTTTTCAATTGCCTCATATGCATGTGAAAGGTGGACAGTGAACAAGCAAGGCCAAAGAAGAACTGACGTCTTTGAATTGCAGCGTTGGCGAAGAATACTGAATACACCATGGCCTGCCAGAAGAACAAAAAAATCTGTCTTGGAAGAAGTACAGCCAGAATGCTGCTTTGAAGGGAGGATGGCAAGACTTCGTCTTACATACTTCGGGCATGTTATCAGGAGGAACCAGTCCCTGGAGAAGGACATCATGCTTGGTAAAGTAAAAGGTCAGCAAAAAAGAGGGAGACCCTCAAGAAGATGGACTCACACAGTGGCTGCAATAATGGGCTCAAACATAGCAACGATTGTGAGGATGGCACAGGACTGGGCAGTGGTTCGTTCTGTTGTACACAGGGTTGCTGTGAGTCAGAACCAACTTGATAGCACCTAACAACAACTATATATATATAGAGTCTCTCTCTCTCTCTATTATATGTATATATATGTATATATACATACATGTCACTTGTTCTGTTTCCCTAGAGAACCCGAATCCTGACTAAGAAGACAGACCTACAGTACAGGGGATAAGAGAAGAAACATCAAATACTTCTTAACAGCTACGGCTTTATTTTTCTCTACTCTTCTTAAAACCTATATCATAGTGAGCAACTTGGGGCCTCATGTTTGTGTTATAAAGTCATAGTTTTCTGAGATTAAGCCTGAAGGTAATTTTAGTTAGTGAATTCACCTCAAATTCTCCAGGCATGTGGATAAGAAACAAACAGTAAGAAATAATTTCTCAACTGACCTGGAGGAACAACAAGTCTACAACAGAGGACGGAAGGAAGAGCAAGGGAGTGAATCAAGCCACAATGTGATAATGAGCATGGAGGAGGATTCAGGAGATTTGAGCGTTTTTTGCTCACTGCATACGGTCCTGGACCATTCACTTAACCTGTTTGTTTCTTCCTCTGTAAAATAAGGTTGTCAGATGAAGACAAAATGACTTCCTTTCCTGCTTTCTGGTTCTGGTTTTGAGGTCTCGGTGGAACAAGGCTAAGCTAGTCCAGGAAGCCGTGCAAGTCCTTGGGGCAGGGTACATTAAGATGCGAGAGCTAATTCCAAGGCAAGCACAAAAATAAATAGAAGAGGTCACTCTCCATGTATTTATTAGTCAATTAAAGTGACTTCTGATTAAGAAGCTGCATAAATTTGTGTTGTATTTAATTGGAAAATTAAGCAGGAAACATAATTGCTGATCTGGGTTTGTTAACTGTGTTAACGCTGTGAGATGAGGTTTCAGAGGGAAGGTACATCTCTCTTATACGGGGCAGTGGTGGTTCAGTGGCAGAACTCTTACCTTCCATGTAGGAGACCCAGGTTAGATTCCCAGCCAAGGTACCTCATGTGCAGCCACCTCGTGTCTGTCAGTGGAGGTTTGTATGTTGCTCTGATGCTGAACAGGTTTCAGGGGAGCTGCCAGACTAAGACTGACTAGGAAGAAAGGCCTGGTGATCTCCTTCCAAAAATCAGTGAATAAAAACCCTATGGATCACAATGGTCTGATCCACAACTGATCATGGGGATGGACTGGGCAGCATTTTGTTCCATTGTGCATAGGCGCAAATTTGACAGTAACTAACAACAACATCTCTCTTAGGGCTCAGATCTACTCTTTTGTATTCAATTAAACACCGGATTTTTGTGCAGAACTGAGCACCCAAAATGAGCATGGGGTTAAACTTGATTGGCTCCCAGCTAAGGCTATTGTCTAATTGAATTGTCCAGACTCTAAGCTTAACTTCATACTAGCCTCATTCATCCTAGATGTTCTGTTCAATAAGAATGCAAGGGAAAAGTTGATTTGCAGGGTCTAACAGAAGATCAGTAAAGACTCGTTCTATGAGAAGCTGTAAAAGAGATACATGAAGACAGTTGCCATTGAGTCGATTCCCACTCATAGCGACCCTATAGGACAGAGTAGAACTGCCCCGTAGGGTCTCCAAGGAGCACCTGGTGGATTCAAACTGTTGATCTTTTGGTTAGCAGCCGAACTGTTAACCACTATGCCACCAGGGTTTCTACATGAAGACTGTACTCCATTATTATCACCACTCAATCAACATAGATCGAGTGGATAGCTGTGAAGAAGAGAAACAATTTGATGCACACACTTTCATTGAATGATTTTCTTGCACTTGCTGTTAATATATGACAGGCACTATTCTAAATGCATAACAAATGTATCGAGTTAAATTCTTGTAACAGCCATGTAAAATAAGATTTGTTCTCTGGTTTCACTGATGTAGAAACAGATCTCCTCTGCACCACACTGCAGTACAATTGCTTTTATATGGTCTTTCTAGCCATGTTCTTGTTTCTCTCACATAATGATTGGCTGGACCACAGTCTTGCAAGGGTTATTATTATGCAAATAGTGGTGTCTTAGTTATCTAGTGCCCCTATAGTAGAAATAACACAAGCGGATGGCTTTAACAAACAGAGATTTATTCTCTCACAGTCTAGGAGGCTAGAAGTCCAAATTCAGGGTGCCAACTCCAGGGGAAGGCTTTCTCTCTCTGTGGTTCTGAGAGAGGGTCCTTGTCATCTTTCTTCCCTGGTCAAGGAGCTTCTCAGCACAGGGACCCAAGGTCCAAAGGATGTGCTGCTATTCTACTGGCTCTTGTTTTTTGGTGGTATGAGGTCCCCATGTCTCTCTGCTTGCTTCTCTCTTTTATATCTCAAAAGAGATTGACTTAAAACACAACCTAATCTTGTAGATTGAGTCAACACAACCTATAATCTTGTAGACTGAGTCCTGCCTCACTAACAAAACTGCCTCTAATCCTGCCTCATTAACATCATAGAGGTAGGATTTGCAACACATAGGAAAATCACATCAGATGACAAAATTGTGGACAATCACATAATATTGGGAATCACGGCCTAGCTAAATTGACACATATTTTTGGGGTCACAATTCAATCCATAACAAGTGGTTTGAAAATCCACCCAATAGGACTGACTGACTTTTGGTCTAATGAGGTGATTGGTCACTTTATGGTCCTGCTGGAGGGCCATGCCTTGAAATTGAGAAAGTGTTTGCTTATATAAGGGCTAATCCTACAGAAGTTCAGGGGGACCTCAGTACCATCCAGAAGGGTCTGGAGTGGAGCACCTTTGGACCCAGTGTTGCTGCACTGAGAACCTCCTAGATCCAGAAGAAAGAGCTATAACACTGACGATAGAGAGATGGTGGGCTGGTCGGCCCATGGAGAGAGAGCTAAATGCCTTCAGGCAGGAGGCTTGCCTGTGGAGCTGGGTGCCTCTGGGCACTTGCCAGTGGAGCTAAAAAAGCTGTAACACTTGCCGGAGCCGCGCAGAGGCCTGAGTGTGCCCCATGCAACATACCTCCCCCAGAGGTAGTGTGGCAGGAGCCATGGGGTTGGACAGTATGGGCCCAGGTAGCATGGCGGTAAGACAGAGAACCACATGGGCCTGAGTAACACGGTGAGAAAAGCGGCAGAGGCCTAAAAGGGCCCAGCGGCAGAGGCTTGGGAGGTCCTATGCAGGAGTCTTCCCGCAGAGGCCCAGTGGCAGAGCAAAAGCCTTGGGAGCGAGGCAGGCCCCGGGGCAGCATGGTGGTAGGTGGAGGCAGCATTGCCCTGAACACAGCAACTGTTCTGAATCATTCCTAGCAGTCTTGCGGCTGCCTAGAAGTTTGAAGCACAGCCTGTCTGCATGTGCAATGTAGAGAGCCCCACGGCTATACACTCACCTTTCCCCTTTTCGTTATAGCATTTGTAGCCCTTTCTGTGGAGACCCATGTCCTTCATTGTGGGAAAAACACGAATTGGCTAGTTGTTGGGTGCCCATAGATAGACACTCTAACAAAGGGGCAATGGTAAAGTTATTGTCTGTCTACTTGATGGAATTTTATTGTGAATAAAGGGTTAATGTTAGACTTTAGATTAACGAAAGTCTGGTTCAGCCTAGAGGAGGGAAAGTAACCTTGTAGTATGGCTTCCTTGGCAACTACAGAATTAAAGCAAATGTGGAAAGTTATGACTGCCTGTCTACTGGGAAACCTTGATGCGTAGAACTGTCCCATACTGGTACTGGGAGAATTGTGAGTTGGCACATGGCCTTGAGCGTGGGTGACTAGAACAGTATAAAATATTGGCATGAAACCGAAGCTTCTCTGTGTCAAGGTGACGCATATGAACCTTGACTGTCATTCCGTGCCAGCCACACACACACACTGTATGGGTCAAGAGCTGAAAGAAGGTAAGCCCTGGGTAGCTGCTGGGCACCCTGTAGAGATGAGGCTGCTGTGTCTACTATTATTTCTGGTTCACATGGGTCTTCGTTTCCTAGTGCTGCTGTAACACAAATACGAGTGGGTGGCTCTAAAGAACATAAATTTATTTTCTGACAGTGCTGGAGGACAGAAGTCCAAATCAGGGTCTCAGTTGTGTTGATTCCTTCCTCGCTGGTAGTCCTGGGCATTCATTGGTTCCTTGTTGATTCTCACATGGCATCCGTCTTTCCCCATGTATCTGTGCCTTTGTTTCTAATCTGTTCTTTTTATAATTCAGAAGTGATTAGGTTTAGAACCCACCCTACCTGGGTGTGATCTGATTAACATGATAAAGAAAAGCGTATTTCCTTACCCAATGGGAGACAGCAGCCAGCTGATAAATCTTCTCCGTTTCTGCCCCGGGACAAACTGCCCTAAGAAGCAGTGGTTCATATAGCTTTTGGAAGACCTTCCCGCAAGAGTGAGCAATCATTTGCTCCTGATACCAAGCAGTGGTTAGCCGGGTGGAGTGGTCAGTCCTATAACTCAGCACCTCATATTTGATTTCCCTCCTTGATTTCCTACCTCATTCCTCTTTTCTATCACTCCTGCTTCTCTGAGATTATATTTCCTAATACAGTGTTAGCTTTTGCCTCAAGACTCTATTTTCTAGAGAATACAAGATAAGACAAGTTAGAATAATGGGTCAAGGGCAGAATTTTCTTTATTGCTGATATAGTGTTGTTTATGCGATAAATAAATTTGAGGAGAATGATAAATCTTCCCCTTATTTATAATTTAATTATTTTGTTTATGTCTCTATCAAATAGGCTGGCCATCTAGTTGACAACAGACCTGAAGCTCACTAAATCAGGCTAAGTCTAAATCTTCAGGGTATATGCAATCTCTATTTGCTCAGGAAAAACCAGAAGATTCAAGGTGAGTTTGAACCCCAAACGGCCTTTTCTTAGGCTTTGGGCCTCTGAAATAATTTTAGTATTTGCTCTTTTTTTTTCTTTTGGAAGTATTTGATTATTTCTCTTCTGAACTCAAGACAGTATACACTGACCACTATATAGCTATGGCTCAACTTTTAGAGACTTAGAGGAATTAGATGGCAGAAGAGTAACAGAACTAACATAGAGGAACAAGAAAAAGAAAGAGGAATGATGAGGGAATACGCCTAGGGACCTAGTTGGAAAAAGGCAACATGAAATCGAAAATGGCAGATTATAAAAGTATACCATATATTCTATGTTATAAATGGTTATGGTTATATGGTTAATTTTCTTTTCTTTCTTCTTCTTTTTTGCTTTTCTGTATTTTTTCTTTTTTTTAAAATAATTTATTTTCTTTCATTTTTGTTGTTAAGAACTTAACACAGCAAAAAATATACCAATTCAAGTTTCTACAGGTACAATTCAGTGACACTTATAATTATATTCTTTGAGTTGTGCAACCATTCTCACCCCCTTTTTCTGAGTTGTTCCTCCCTCATTAACATAAATAAACTCACTGCCCCTTAAGGTTCCTATCTAATCTTTTGAGCTGTTGTTGTCAATCTGATCCCATATAGATAGTTCTTAAAAGAGCGTAATGCTCAAGACAGACATTCTTTACTAGTTAAACTAGACTATTGTTTGGTTTTAAGAAGACTTCACAGCGTATTTTTAGTTCAAAGTTTAAAGATTATTTTAGGGCAGATTTTCCGTATTTTTTCTGAATATTTTACAATGAATATATATTACTTTTCTAATCCAAAGAAAGCGAATGCTATTTTCTTTTTTCAAAGACAAAGGTAAAATGGCTTAAAACCAGAAAGGTGTGCGTTGGGGTTGTATCCTTTCACCATACTTACTCAATCTGTATGCTGAGCAAATAATATGATTGGAGGAAGACTCATTAACAACCTGCAATATGCAGATGACACAACCTTTCTTGCTGTAAGTCTTACCAGGTTCCAGCTCCCAGTGGCCCAATGACAGCAAGGGTGCTTGTTGCAGGGGGCCATGGACATGGGCCTTTCTGTCCAGTCACAGAAGCCCCCTGGACAAGACACTCCTCTCTCCTGAACTCCACCTCCACAGGACCTAGAGCACTAAGACAGAACAGGGACAGGATTAGGGAAAAACCATGTGATGACAATTTCAGTGATAAGGGAAGAACTTTTGCTGTCACATTTGTTGCGTGCAGCGTTATGAGGAATAATGGATCTGTAGCATTCTTGCGGGTTCCTTACAATGATCACTCTAGTAATTCTAAGCAACAGCGATAAAAACAGAATTAAAGAGCGGGAGGGAGGTCAATAAAGGAAATCATGAGGACAAGAGGAGGGGAAAAATCAGAAGCGGTCAAATAGTTCAATGTCAAACAATATGTCAAAAGGAAGGAGTTTTGCTTAAAAGTCAAAATGGGCGGTCATTCTGGAATGGACATAACATTATCTGAATTTTGCCTTCTGACATAAGTGTCTAGAAACTAAAATGTAAAATTTAGATTTTTTTAATTACGATTAGCTCTGACAACTCAAACAGGGAGCAGACAATTACAATCCAATTTTTCCACGTCCTATTAAAATGCAATTCAGTCTTCCTTCCCCACTACATAAAGTTTTAGAAATAAATTTGGCCATACTAGGTATTGTGAAATTAATGGATTTGCTCAGGGTTCTGATGCATTGGCTGTAATGCTTACAAAATAAATTTGAGCTAACAAGTTGGATTCTTGAATGGGATACAATTCTAAAATGTGTCAGGCTTTTGCTCACATAATTTTATAAAGTATATTGTCTCACTTTTATGAGGCTTTTAGGAAGAAATTAAATAATTCACCAAGAATCAAATATTTTTTAAAAAGCTGAGTTATTGCATGGTAGCATCACCAGAAAAACAATTGTGGTTGTCAGCATTATGCCCATCATGTCACGTACTATGTGTACGTAGGGGTACCATAGAAACCAAACCAAAAAAACAACCCACTGTCGTCGTTATTCCAACTCATAGCAACCCTATAGGACAGAGTAGGCTGTAAATCTTTATGGGAGCAGACTGCTACATCTTTCTCCCATGGAGCAGCTGGTGGGTTCGGACTACCAACCTTTTGGTTAGCAGCCGAACACTTTAACCACTGAGCCACAGGGCTCCTTAGCATAGAAACAGGTAAGTTATATACAATCAACACTTTCTGCCCAATAAGAGAACTAAGCAATTGCTTTCCCAATATTCCAACTTAGAGTGTCAATATGGATTTTTTTTCCTGTTTATTCAATCTATTTGAGAATGAAAAAAATCCCATAGTTTCGATCCTTGTGGATACCTACATGTCTGCATATAAATTCAGGGCCATCTGGCCAAGAAATCTCCAGGAAAAGGGGGATGGAAGAAGGTGTAGCCCAGTGGTTCTCACAGGGTGGTCCCCAGACCAGCAGCTTTAGCATCTCCTGTGTACTTGTTAGAAATGCAAAATGTCAGGTCCTACCCCATATCTCTGAGTTGGACACTCTGGAGGTGGGGCCCGGCCATCTGTGTGTTGACAAGTCCTCCATGAGATTCTGATACATGCTAAAGTCTGAGAACCACTGGTGTAGAGACACATTCCCAGGGCTGAAATGCATCTGCTATGCAGGTCACCTGGGCTGACTGTCCTCCACCCAGTAGGCCCAGAACATTCCCAGGATGGCAGACCACCAGGTGGTGTGCACAGGCAGAGCAGCATCATGATAAGTTGGGGAAAACATCTAAGGATGCCCAGTCCTGCAAGAGCTCCAGGGAAATACTCAAATTACATTTGCATTTTCCATCTCCACTGCTCCCTCAGAAAGAAGTCTTCCAACTTTATAATTTGCGCATATAATAACCTTCTTCTCCTAGCAGCAGGGATGCATGAAAATACCGCAACGTCCTCAGCTTTTGCAAACTCAGTACAGAACAGTTTAGAAAGAAGGGTGGTGGGAGGGCCTCAGGGAACAGGTCCCCTATTACGGGGTTCCCAGAGGCTGGGAAGCATAAAGAAGGCATCTTCTTTTCATAACCGGAAAGCAAATCTGAATGCTCACTTTTGATAACCTGCAAATGCTATTGCTCGGAGAAGGCAATCTAAGCTCCTCTATAAATTCCAGGATTCCAGAAGCTGTCACCTGAGCAGGTATGGGTCAGGCTCAGCATACATCGACAGCATGGAGGCCTGGGGCCAGAGCATGGGAATAGCAGACCCTTCATGTATCTCCAGAGCCAGGCAGGAGAAGGAGGAGAAACAAGAAGCAGTGGTGGCCTCCTCTACCAGGTAGTGGTCCAGAGCTTCAGGAAGCCACACAGTTGCTTGACCCAGTGGGCAGTAAGTAAGTAGCTCTAGAGGGCTCATCCTTCCACAGGCTTCAGCTCTAACTCTGTATCCTGCATATCTTCCCTTCCCTGGTACATAGTAGATGCCCTGGAAAAACAGTTCTTGATTCACCTTTCTCCTCAATGCTCTGTTTGTTCAATGCCTACTGGGCTACATTCTGTAGTGGAAAGAGCACAAGCATTGCAATCCACCTTATGTTTGAATTTAGGATCCAGCATTTATTTTCTAACTGTGTGACCTCAGGTGAGTTTCTTAACTTCTCTGAGTATCAATTTCTTCCCCTATAAAATGGAGTTCATGAGACTTAGCATGAAGTATTGTAGGTAAAGTGCCTAGCCATGGACACACTCAAAATATGCTGAGTTCTTTTCTTTTGTCTCATTTCTACCGTGAACTGATGTAGTTGGGAAAATTTTAGCTAATGAGAGACTGAGAGGCATTATTAACTGGAAAATGAGATCATCATACTTTACCAAAGAACAATAACTTGTTTCCATGTGACAAAGTAGAACAAAGACTAAGTAGAGTCTGGGCCCTTACTAAAGAGTACATACATATGCACACACACACACTCAAACACATGTGCTACCTATTTATATTTTTGCAAACAATAATCTGGGCATTTAACTGGGTGGTGGAACTCTAAAATTATAATGTGTGTGCAAAGGATCTGACCATATCCCAGCCTGACTGTGGAAGCCTTGCAGAGGGATATGAGGTTCTGTCTTAAATAGCTTTCATCAAAGTGGTCCATGTTCAAGTCATTCCTCTGTGTTTCTTTCTTAAGCAGGGACCCTGATTTTCTGATATATCCCTTGGGAGACTGTTGTTATTGGGCACCAATGAGTCAATTCCAACTCATAGTGACCCCATGTGACACAGCAGAACTTCCCCATAGGGTTTTCTTGGCTATAATCTTTACAGGAGCAGATCACCAGATCTTTCCTCCCACCTAGCCACTGGAACCCTGGTGGTGCAATGGTCAAGCATTTGGCTGCTAACCAAAAGGTTGGCAGTTTGAATCCACCAGTCACTCCCTGGGAATTCTATGGGGCAGTTCTACTCTGTCCTATAGGGTCACTATGAGTTGGAATCAACTTGACGGCAATGGGTTTGGTTTTCTTTGTTTGTTTGTTTAGCCACTGGGTGAGTTTGAACCACCAACCTTTTGGTTAGTAGCCAAGTGCTTAACCCTTGCACCACCAGGTCTCCTTATTGGGAGACTAGGTTGTAATAAAACACTGAATCGTCATGATGGAAACCATACAACATAGTCTTCTCAATGGAATGGTTTCAGCTCTTGAAGCTGTTCTGACCTGTTCAGTCTTCCCCATACAGTGTTGGGTCACTGAATGGAGGTCAACCATTAGTATGATGCAGGAGTGGTCTCCCCTGACTTCTAGACTCATGTGGTGACACAGAGATTCATGTTTGTTCTGGTATTGTGGATGGTGTTTCTCCATTTCTGGGTGTGTACCTGCCTCCAAGGATCCACATGCCACTCCTCACAAGGCTCAGTGTTACAGCTTATGGTCCGGCGGGGAGGAATCCCAGCCAGGAACTGGCAGTGAAAAGGCCTCAGGCTCTGGTGGTCCCGGCTGTCCACGCATTGAATCTCCCGGATCTTGAAGCCCCCACTGCAGTTTCTGGAGCACTGTACAGAAAGCAAAAGCAAAGAGGTTACCCTTTCTCTACTGAAGAGACTGTATTAGAGAAATGAATTGAATAAACCGGTCTGTGGTTTGACCTGGAGAGTGAGCAAACCCAGTCCATGTCTCCACCACCATCTATACTCCTACAGCTGCCATGTCCTCCCTCTATTGGTTAGAGTTTTCTAGCCACATGCTCACTGAAAGCCATTAAACAGGCCCCAGGAATCCCCTCCTTCCCACATCCCAGACCTGTGGAGGTGAACAGGTAGGCAGAACAGGCAGCATTACTGCTCTGCCTCAGTGAAGAGCATGATTCACCTGCAGGTGGCTAATTCCTTCGGATCAGGATGTACATTATGGGCGCATGTTGCCTACCACCAGGAGTGGCAGTACTGCTGTTTAGGAGGACTGCTTCTTGTTTACACTCTGACCTCTTGGATTTTGGAGGCAACCCCATCTCCCACCTACATAGATCCTACTTGATAGGAATTTGAGCTTCTAGGACTTGATGTCTAGCCTGTTTAGATTTCTAATGGTTGTCAAATCCCATTAACTTGTCTTCACTCTGTATCCTGGTCTCTCATGGTCAGTTCTGGCCTGGCCTGTTCTGTTGCTGCCCCCAATCAGGTGGAACCCATGGGTAGACATGGTAGGGTCGAAGCAGCTACCTGTACTCCTCAGTTCTCCTTCCCCAAATTATCCTTGGGTTAACAATAAGAACCTTGTGGTTCTTATGTCTTGAAGGTTCCCTCCTCCACCCTGTGTGTTACTAGCCACTGTTCCTCCTTTAAGTCTCAGCTTATATGTTACCTCCTCAGACAGGCCTTTCTTGAATACCTGGTCTAAACGAGACTCTTCTGTTTCTATCACGGGAACTTGAAATATATAATCCCTTTTATTTATTTGGGCTGACTTTACTAGACTGTGATTGCCATGAAGGTGAACCCTACCTGTTCTGTTCACCCCAAGCACCTAGCACAGTCAGGTGCAGCATAAATGCTCAATATGTGCTTGTTGAAAGGATGCGTGACTTCTGAGAAAAGACAAGCTGGGAGGGCTCCCAGTGGGCCAGACAGATTTCTGGTCACCACAAGGATGAAGAGCATCTATCTGCATTCTCCCAGTCCTTCCACTGATGATTTCCTTGGCAGTCTGGGCTGAGAAAATGTACCACCAAGAAAGTATGTCCATTTCTGCAGCCAGGTAAGGTATTTTTTGTCTGGCTCTCCTCTCAACATGGTACAACATCAAACTTCCTTTCTGGCTATGGTGGAATAGTTGTATATGTAGGGTCGGAGTTGGAGAAAGAAAATTCCTCAAGACCTTTCAGCAGAAGTAGATCCCAAAATGCTCTGCCCCCTTCTTCTGCTGCCTGGCAGACTGCACCTAGGTTGCTTGGCTTCAAGGAGTCCTTGAATGGCGCAAATCAGTAGGTGCTAGGCTATTAACCAAAAGATTGGTGGTTCGAACCTACCAGAGGAACCTCGGAAGAAAGGCCTGGCAATCTGATTCTGAAAGGTCACAGCCATAGCCATGAAAACCCTACGGAGCACAGTACTACTCTGCAACCCATGGGGTCACCATGAGTCAGAATTGACTTAACGGCAATTGGTGGTGCCTGACTTCAACCCTTGAGCTGTTACCTAGGAACACATAGGCCAGCGTGCCAGGGGCCAACTGATCTAATACCTCTATAAATCTAATGTGTTTAGCTTCTCAGAAATAAGCAACACTTGCCAGACCAAAACCTGCTGCTGTTGAGTAGATTCCGACTCATAACGACTCCATAGGACAGAGTAGAACTGCCCCATAGGGTTTCCAAGGAACTGCTGGTGGATTAAAACTGCTGACCTTTTCATTAGCAGCCGAATGCTTAACCGCTGCACCACCAGGGCTCCACATGTGCCAGACAGCCCCCAAAGACAAATTAAAAACTTCATTTTTCCTTCTGTGCAGTAAGCACAAAGAGAAAAAAGTAACTGCCAATTTAAAATTATCCACAGAACAAATGAGAAAGCACGCTATGGATTTCCATACAAAACCACCATTTGTCTCACAAAACAGATTTCTGGGAAATAGCACATGTTTAAAACAAGAGGGCTGTTTATTAGACAAAGGACAATTTACATGACATTAGTGTAAAATGGAGTTTTATTTTCTTATTTTCCATTTGTTGCTGTAATCTGTTATTCCTAAATTTAATTTTCATATCATCATTACCCTTTCATCAAATAACACATTCGCATTCAATGGGAAATGAAGGTCATTAATATGCTAATGCCAGTAGTAATAGGAGAAGACACTCACTAGATCTATGATTTTTCTATTACGTTTTCAAAAGGGCCTCTGATTAAGTTAGCAAGAGGAAAGTGCCGGCATATCAAATCATACCATTCCTAACACTGTTTGACTTTATAAAGGGGATGCCAATTATTATATTCATTTTCTGATTGCTCCTGGTGAGGGTCATTTTTATTCATGTTTTCCTAACCTGGATCCTGTGGACCAGACCGAAGACAGGAGCCAGGCTAATGAGGACAGAAAGAGTGGCTAATGCCCTGTTGTGACCAAACAGGCTTAATCATTTTCCAGTTACTGCATCAGTTTGTTTAACTGATGCGATTTGCTAACAAAATCGAGTTAGAATGAAAAATACCTTGCTTACAGAAGCCACTGGCAGCAATAAAATGAAATCACAAACTTTTCTTCCTGGTTTGTTTTGATCTATGAAGTCATCTTGATATGCTTTCCATGTTGGATTCATACAGAGTGTTCAGATGCATATAGTGAAGTTAACACACATAGGGTTGAAAGGTCAACAGCCTGCATCCAAGAATGAACATGGCACCACCAAGGGGCTACGAGGCTCTGGATTAGTCTCTTCACTTCACTACACTAGGTCTATGCATCTCTATCTGTATTAAAACTAGCCTAACATTCTAGACAGACTGACAGATGAGAAGCTGGACTATATTAAGAGAACGTGGCATCAGGATTGGAGGAAGACTCATTAACAACCTTGCTTGCTGAAAGTGAAGAGGGCTTGAAGCACTTACTGACGAAGATCAAAGATTATAGCCTTCAGTATGGATTACACCTCAACGTAAAGAAAACAAAAATCCTCACAACTAAACCAATAAGCAACATCACGATAAATGGAGAAAAGATTGAAGTTGGCAAGGATTTCATTTTACTTGAATCCACAACAACGCCCATGGAAGCAGCAGTCAAGAAATCAAACAATGTATTGCACTGAGTAAATCTGCTGCAAAAGACCTCTTTAAAGTATTAAAAGCAAAGATGTCACCTTGAGGACTAAGGCATGCCTGACCCAAGCATGGTATTTTCAATGGACTTATATGCATGTGAAAGCTGGACAATGAATAAGGAAAACTGAAGAATTGATGCCTTTAAATTATGGTGTTGGTGAAGAATATTGAATATACTATGGACTATCAGAAGAACAAACAAATCTGTTTTGGAAGAAGTACAGCCAGAATGCTCCAATGTGTGACCTACATCCAATATACACATGGATGTTCTGGCAAAGCTTGCTTGCTTACTCTGGTTTCTGCATCCAGCTCACATCATCTGACCTCTGGTTCTCAGGACTTCAGCTAGCTGCCTGCTGTATTGCCTGCCAATTGTCAGCCTCTGCAGCCTGTGAGCCAGAAGCCTGCCGTCTTACATGCTGATCTTGGGATTCATCGGCTTCTACAGCTTGTGAGACAGCAGCCTGCATTCTTACCTGTTGATCTTGGATTCCTCAGCCTCTGTAGCCCGTGAGCCAGCGGCTTGCTATCTGACCTGCTGATCGTGGGTTTGTCAGCTACTGCAGCTATGTGAGTCAGGAGAAGGCTCCAGCCTGACACCTGATCCATGGACTTGGGAATTACCAGCTTTTACTACTGCATGAACCATTTCCTTGAGATAAATCATCTCTCTTTCTCTCTGTACACACACACACACACACACACACACACACATACATACATATGCTTCACTGGTTTTGCTTCTCTAGAGAACGCAGCCTAAGACAGTATTTCTTAATGTAAAACACTCGGGGTTGTCAAAAGAGGGTGATAGCTTATACATACAACAAATTACATACATCAAGGGTAAAATAAATGCAGTGATTTTCAGTGTATGATCCACCTTTCTGATACTCAATTTTTGCTTTCTAGGGGCAGAAACAAGTTGCCACTAAGTTGACTCTGACGCATGGCAAGCCCAAGTGTGTCAGAGGAGAACTGTACTCCACAGGGTTTTCAATGGCTGGTTTTTCAGAAGTATATCATCAGGCCTTTCTTCTGAGGTGTCTCTGGGTGGGCTCGAACCTCCAACCTTTTGGTCAGTAGCCAAGCCTGTTAACGGTTTGCATCACCCAGGGACTCCTCTGGGGACAGAAACTCCCCTAAAACATGCAATTCTATGCTTTGACTTTTGCATATTGGATTTTAATATAGTCATGTGTCACTTACGGTCCACGATATGTTCTGTGAAATAGGATGTTACGTGATTTGGACATGGTGCGAGCAATAGCATTCATTGATTCTCCACCTCTGAGTTGTTTAATAACCTTTTGTTTCACTTCCAAATTGATACTTTTCCTTTGCCTCTTGCTGTTGCTATCACTAGCACTGGTCTTGTTACATTTGGGAGCCATGATGCATTTCACAGTAATATTTTTGAAAGAAAATTAAACAGAGTGGTAACGCTACAATGCTCAAGAGACGTGCCATACACAAGACTGGATGCTGCTGTCTACAAGCTGAAGCTACACTATTATATGGTAGACTTTTTGTTTGTAAGTAAGGGAAGTTCACATTAAAATAATGATAGAAAGTACAGTACATACATAATAGAGGCGTTTATTATGACTATTAAAACATATATATTATAGGTTATATATGTACTGTACCATTATATGCCTGGCAGCACAATTGCTTTGTGTACAAAAGACATGAGATACACATGTTAGCGTACGGGAAGCTGTTGTGTTCACTACGTCTGGTTAAGTCTGTGACGTTCTATTCTCCAGTCGGGATTTCTGAACTCCATTATAACCTTATAGGACCACGGATGTATATTTGGTTGGATGTTGCCCAAAGGGAAGTTATATGGCACATGACTATATATGTTTCTAGGAACATGCTATGTATGAAAGTAGAGGACTTTTTTTTTTTTTTTAATCAAGACAGGAATTATTTAATTCATTTTTTAAAAATTCAAATTTACAAAATGTAGCACTGCCATGGACAATCTGTAAAATCCAATAAACATGGAGACAAGAACTAGAATAAGACAGAAAGCCTAGTTAGCAAAGACTATATGAAACCCAAGGCCATAAGGAAAGGCCGTCACTTCCTCTTATTTTCCAGCAAAGCTCTAGGCAACAAAGTCAACTACTTCTAAAATAAAATTGCAATGATACCTATAGGAGATGATAGATCATTCCAAGAAAAATGTAAAAGTCTTTGTGACTTATTTTAGAAATAATCAAGATCCACAAGACTTAAGCATGGAAAGGGCATGCTCATCCCACGAAGGTAATAAAGAGTTTGTCAAATTAGCTGTTTGCAAAACTCAGAAGGTACAGGCAAAATGTTTAATCGGAAAGTGCGTGGAAGTGTGAACAATGCATAGTTTTGGTGTCAAACCAAATGGGAGGTTTTCAAGCTCACGTTTCTCACTTACAGTGTCTCTTCTATCATAAGAATCACTTTTCCCCCCTACAAATATTCATATTCTGAAATTGGCATGTATATTAGAGTTGATGTACGTATTTATTGTGTAATGTTTCCTTTCTCTCTGAAAAGCTGTAATTAAATTGCTGGTGCATCCTCCAGCTGACGGTTTCTTAGATTGCAAACTATTCAGTACTAGCTGGGTGACCAAGTGTTAGTGATTTAAATGCTCCAAGGCTTAGTTTCCTCAGTGGGAATTATAATCTCAGAAGGTCCTGTAATGGGATGAAAATAAATTGTTTAGCTAAAGATCTGATGCAATGCCGAGCATGTGGTGGTACTTGACAAGTGCTAGCGCCCCCAGGAGGCCAGGTCCTCTCAAGTTTGTGGACTCTGTGAGCACCTTGTCTGCTTGATGCTGGACAGTGAACACCTGCTCAGGACAATCACTCTGTGGACAGGACTTACTCTGCTGTCACCTGTGCATAGGCCTCCTGCCCCAAGTCCAGGAAGCCAGAGGTTAGTAAATGCCTAATAAAAAAACCCATTGCTGTTGAGCCAATTCCGATTCACGGCAACTCCAAGTGTTAGAGAGTAGAACTACTCCGTAGGGTTTTCTTGGCTGTAATCTTCATGGAAGCAGATTGCCAGGCCTTTCTTCCATGGCATCACTGGGTGAGTCTGAACCACTGACTTTTAGGTTACCAGCCAATCACAAACAAGGGACCGCTAAATACCTGTTACCAAAATCTGTTGCCATTAAGTCGACTCCAACTCATAGCAGCCCTATAGGACAGAGTAGAACTGCCCCCACAGAGTTTCCAACGCTGTAAATCTTTATGTAAGCAGACTGCCACATCTTTCTCCTGCAGAGCGGCTGGTGGTTGAAACTGCTGACCTTTTGGTTAGCAGCCAAGCACTTAACAACTGCACCACCAGGGCTCCTCAAAATGCCTAATAGCCAGCCCGAAACTTTACACAGGAGTCCCCAAGTGATGTAGTTGGTAACGTACTCAGCTGCTAAATGAACGGTTGGAGGTTCCAGTCCACCCAGAGGTGCCTTGGAAACCTATGGAGCAGAGCTCTATTCTGACACACATGGGGTCGCCATGAGTAGGAGTCGACTGGACAGCAGATGATTGGTTTTAGCCTTTATACAGAGCTCAGAGTTCACTCAGTGCTTCATTTGAACACTCTTTTACCATTTGCAAAGTTGTTTCATACACATTTTCTCTTTTTATACTTATACCACTCTATAGGACAAGCAGAGGTGAGAAAATTAAAGCTCTGAAGAGTGAGATAAATGAGAAACATACTGGTTAGGGACAGCATAGGGTTGCCGACCAAGGCATATCTGATGCCGAGCCTAGTGCTACCCCTAGAATTCAGTTCTGTAGAAGCTAATTTTCCCAACTGTGCCTCCAGGACAAACCTCAGGTCTACAACCTTGATGTTGTTTCAAATAGATCAGTGCACAGAGAGGAAGCAAGCCACTCCAATAAACTCCTTCTAGACACAGTGGCTACAACAATGGGCTCAAGCATAACAAGGATTGTGAGGACGGCATGGGACTGAGCAGTGTTTCCTTCTGTTGTACATATGGTTGCTATGAGTCGGAACTGACTTGATGGCACCTAACAACAATAACATCAGACACTGTAAAGGTAGAAGTCTGAATGTAGAGTCTCATTCTACTGTCTTGTACATGAGAAGGTGTCCACAGTAGTTCTTTCAGGTGTCACCATGAGGAGGAGAGGCATAAAAAATGTAAGCCAGGAAAACAATTCCAATTCAGTGGTGGGCAATTACTGACAAGTCACCTGGAGTGCCTCAGGTATGATGCCTGTGGGTTCAGGTGAGGCTAGAGTCCCCTGTAATTGCTGTCAGTCCGATAAGAGTCAAAGTCTCTGAACCTAGGGTGGAGATCAGTGGGAAAATGCAGAAGATTCCAGGTAAAATTAGAATTCTTCTCTCTGAGAGAAAAGCTCTGAAAAGGCAAGCTGTCAACTTGGCAGAATATTAACCCTCCAGATCTTTAAAGGCAAACTCAGGAGCCTACTCTAGTGTCTGGAGGTATGCCTCTGAGTAAACTTAAAAGGCTTGACAGAATTAGTGAAGCTGAGAAAAAAGCCTCTCGAATCTTTCCTAGTGCATGACTTGGACTTCAGACATCTGTGCTGTGTGCCGTCGAGTCAATTCTGACTCATAGTGACCCTATAGGAAAGAGGAGAACTGCTCCACAGGGTTTCCTAGGCTTTAATCTTCACGGAATCAGATTGCCAGGTCTTTTCTCCCTTGGAGCTGCTGGTGGGTTCCAACCACTGACCTTTTGGTTAGCAGCCAAGTGGTTAACCATTGCACCACCAAGGCTCCTTTGGTTAATAATGTGGTAGTCAAAGAAAGGGTCTTGCTTAATTGTCAAGATTTAAGATAAAGTCTAAATTAACAGCACTTGATGACCTGTCAGAGACAGCTGCTACAAAACCACTAGGAGTGCTACCAAAAAATCCAACCAGTTGCCATTGGGTCAGTCCCCTCTCATTACAACCCCATGTGTGTCACAGTAGAACTGTGCTCCATAGGGTTTTCAGTGGCTGATTTTTTGGATGCAGATTGCCAGACCTGTCTTCCGAGGCACTTCTGCGTGGATTTGAACCTCCAACCTTTCAGTCAGCAGCTGAGTGCGTTAACATTTGCGCCATCCAGGGACTCCTAGGAGTACTACAGGGTCTAATAAATCTATCTGCAATACTCCAGGCTATGAAAGAGAGCAGACAGAGAATAAAGACAAAGGAGGCACTGGCCGAGCAGGACTTTCATTAGGAGGCCTGATCCCAGAGAAGAGCTCACCAAAGTCTCATTCAAGGTTTTCCATCTAGCATTTCCCAGGCTTACACTGACCTCTTCAAAGTGCAAGCTATTTCACGCATCTGTCTGTTTTTTGAGCCATGTAATTTCTAAGGAAAGGATTATCCTCAGTGAGGAGAAAATAGAACTTTAGGATGTGGTCAACATTTAGCAAGGTCAAGGATGTAAGATGTTTCTTGAGATTTTTCTGGGTATGTAAGACAATTTGTAGCCAAGTATTCAGTCTTTGTTGGATCCTGAATTGGTTATGAGTAGGAAGAGAAAGAAAAAGAAGCAGCATTCAATCCAGGAAGAAAAATGATGTGGAAACAGAGAAAGGGATGTTGGCAGATGTCAGAGGAATGTGTGGCAAATTTTCTAAGGCGTGTCCCCACTTAGCCCTTCTTCCTAAAGATCACAGCCTTACTTTAGAAAAAGGAGACTAAAGAGGATAAATGATATTCCAGTCTCCTGGGTAAGCCCACCCAGGAGAACCAGAGATGAGCAAATGAGACACGTACCACCAACCTTTCATTTAGCAGCCGAGTACTTAACCATTGCGCCAGCAGGGCTCCCATGGTAATCCCTATGATTTACTCATCCAAAATTTTATAAAAGAGAAGAGGCAGAAAAGAGGCAGGAAGAGAAAGAGAACCCTACTTGAGCAAATGCTTATATATGATCTCCCCCGCAGGACAGCGCCGAGTCTGATAAATTACCTTGCTCCAGTTTCCCACTTTCCAGCCAGCACAGGGACGGAGGTGGCATTTCTTCGCAGGGTCAGGCCTCTGAGTAGCCACGCAGTCGTAATCGATCTTGGTGCTGCACTCCACGCTCCTCCAGTAGGCGCCCAGCCCACACGTGGTGGAGCACTGTGCCAGGGAAGGAGAGAGAAGACAGGCTGAGAGCCGCGTTCTCAGACAGGCCCCACCACTGATACCCTGGAGGCAGAGGTTCTCACTAAATCATCTACAAAACCAAACCTGTTGCTATCAAGTCGATTCCGACTCATAGCAGCCCCATGTGTTACAGAACAGAACTGAGCACCACACGGTTTTCTTGGCTGTAATCTTTACAGAAGCATATCTCCAGGCCTTTCTTTCTCAGCACTGCTAGGTGGGTTTGAACTGCCAGTCTTTTGGTTCATTAACACACTACCGTCAAGTCAATTCTGACTTATACGACCCTATAGGACACAGGAGAACTGCCCCACAGGGTTTGCAAGGAGCAGCTGGTGGATTTGAACTGCTGACCTTTTGGTTAGGAGCCAAGCTCTCAGACACTGACTGTGTCACCAGGGCTCCTTTTGGGTAGTAGTCCAGCAATGGTTTGTGATGCCCAGCGGCCAAAATCACGTTCAGAGCTTTTTAAAAATATCAATACTAGCGCCCCCACTCCGAGCAAATTAGTCTAAATCTCTGGGGTTAGGTAGGGTCTAGGCATCAGTATTCAAAAAAAAAAAAAAAAAAAAAAAAAAAAAAAAAAATTCCTGAAGTGATTCTGGTATGCGCCAGGTTTGAGAATCACCAATTTGTATGTGGAAGGAAAACTCAGTGCAAATTGAAACTTGCTTCCCTTTGAGAATTACACTGGCATGAATGCCTAGGGAACTTCAAACTGCCACATTTCATACCAGTGCTATTCAGAGTGGATGTTAGATTCAACGGTCTGCCTCCTACCTCATATCCATACAGTACTGCAACAACATCCTCCCATTTATTTCTCTCCTTGATAAACCTGTGATGTGGTTTGCTAACTTACCTAGCCTGTAAAGCTGGTGATAACACTAGGACCTACCTCATTGGGTTTTTAAAAGGACTAAATGCAATAATTTGTGTACACCTGTACATGGTTAGTGCTCTACAAATACTACCTATTAAACACAACACACCTTCAAAGTCAACATTACAAGCACTGTTTTCTAGATGTCTGGGACTCAGAGAGTTTAGGGGCCATGCTCAAGGTCACACAGACAGTACACTGTTAATTGTGTATCACCTCATGGAGGAAGGTGTGACATTTGCCCCGATCAGGAAAGGTGCTAATGAGACCCAGGAGCTAGCCTTGAATTGCCAGGCTGGGGATGATCTTGGTGAATCTCAAGAGATGTCTATAGTTCTTTGTACCATATTTATGTTGCAAATAAATGTATGTTATCTCTGGGGCTCAGAATCTATTCCTGCTCATGAACAGCTATTTGCTTAATTCTCTTAGACAGTTTATATTTAGGCAGCCGAAAACAGTCCAAAGGTAAAGCTTACAAGAGGAAGTCCACAGAATGGGTAAAAGTAAAATGAGATTCTGAAGATTGGCATTTATATTAAATTAGTTCCAAGTTGGGAGTGGGATAGGGAGAAGGAAGGTCCCTGAGGAGGCTGAGGGACAACTTCACTTTGTCCTGGAAACTTTCATCCTCATCACAGCTGGTGACCCTGCAGCAACCAATTGATCAGGTCACGGAGCAGGTGTCGGGGTGTTGAGAACTGGAACTGATGTTGCGGGCTCCATTAGCATAATGTGAAAACTGCTCTGAAAAGCTGTGGAGAATTACGTTGTCACTTCCATTCTGTACAACTTCACAGCCTACATTTAACTGACCTATGGGGTCTGACTGAATGACGAGGCAATTCAATGAGAAGCGATTTTCTCTCAAAATGTGAGCCACACCCATGCACTATGCATAGCACCTACGTTTTGTTTTTTAAATGTATATTTATACTTACTCACTGCTTCCTATGTACCAACACTTCTGAGTACCTTCCATATAGCTGTTCATTTTATCTCATAACAATCTTATGAATCAGACATTATTATCATCCCCATTTTACAGATGAAGAAACTGAGGAAGAGAGAGACTAAGCACTTTGCCCAAGGGACATATAGTTAGTAAGTGACTGAGCCAGGATTCAAATCCAGAGATTCTGGCTTCAAACTGTATGCCTATTTATAGTGCAACTTAGGTTTTTTTTTTCTTTTTAATACATCAATTCATTAATTTTTGAAGTCACAATTATAAGAAGTGCTGTGTACAATGGGGAATATACACAGCTATAAGAGAGATTCAGATGAAATCCTAAGGAACTTCAGAGGTTACTTCCTACCTTAGGGATCAGGTAAGGTCTATGGAGGAGGAAGCTTTATCCTGAAGAGCAGGTAGGACTTAAAAGGGCAAAGCAGGAGGGGAAGGAAATTCCAGGCAGAGGAAACAACATGAATAAGCACTGGAATGCCAGGGGCAGAACTTTTAAAGAAAACTGAGCAATTTAGATTTGTTGAAGCTGAAGACCTACGAAGAAAAACAGGAGACAGTAAGGCTTGAAAACTGGATTATGTAAAGTTGTGGAGGCCATTGGATGTCAGGTTAGAGTGGATTTTATTTGATCTGGCATGGAATCAGGGGACACTAAAGACTTTTGAGCAGAAGTTTGGCACAGCTAGAAAAGTCCTTCTGGCAGACTAATTTTTCAGTCTTACATCTTTTGCAATGGCGTGTGGACTGGTTTAGAGAGGGGAGAGAATGGAGTTCCATACACAGTCCAGCAAGCAGGCAAGGGCAAGTGTTCTAAGCAAGAGAGAAAACAAGGGTCCTTGATTCTCAACTACTGAGACATTATGGCCATTTTGGACTGAACAATTCTTCCTTAAAAGGGACTATTGTGTCTGACAGGACTTTTATCATCCTTGAACCTCAGACCCTAAATGAGAGTAAAAGCCCTATCCCACCCTCCCATGGTTATAAACAAAAGGATCCCTTAGTCTTTTCCAAACGTTTTTCCCCTCAGACTGGAAACCCCTGGGCCCTAAACTAACAGTGAAAATAAGGAGGAGGTGAGAGAAATGATGAGGGGACTCTGACATAAAAAACTAGTAGGTTATTTATTTATTTATTCTAAGTAGGACAAGGACTGAGTGATACCAAGGATGATTCTGAGGTTTCTAAGATTTGGTGACTGAGAGGAAAGTGACACCATTATAGAGAAGTAATCCTCAAGAAACACACAACATGATTAATGTAAATAGCGTCACTAAATTGTACACATAAAAAATTTTGAATTGGCAAATGCTGTGTTACATACATCTTTACAACCATATATATACATACTTACATTTTATTTTATTCATTTTATACACATACACGCAAAGACAGAGAGGGAGAGGGAGAGAGTTTCAGAAGTAGAGTAAAAGATTGGTTGTAGCAGGAAACTCAAAACCCAGAATTTCCCTTCTGAGTCCTGATCATCTGTGACGATGCTGTGTTGTTAAACATTGTCTCAAAAAATACGCATATATAAAGGGAAAAGGCACCAAGCCCTGTCATGAAGAGATCTTCTGCCAACTGTGAAACTCTGTTCTTGTAATATACTTGCAGATTTGAGAAACTGTGCAGTCTGGACCCTTTTACTAGCCAAACTGCCTGGGAGTAACAGCGCTTCATGACTCCACCACTGTTGCCCAATTTTTGATAAGCTACGATGCATTCAGTAAGACAGTTTATTTCTGTCAGAGTCAAATGACATTTGAGACAGAATTAATTCTCTGTACTTTGTTCTACTGTAATCAAAATGTATTAACCTCTGGGATCAAACAGTCATCATGATTGATGTGCACTTTATTTTGGTTTAGTTTATTTGGGCATAGAAATTTCTTATTAAATAAATTAACATTTATCAATTAGTTAACATTTATTGAATATCATTAGGGTAAAAGCATTAAAACAAATTTAAATTCAATAATTCCACAACCACTGTGGGAGTTGGGGATGGATGCAAAGATAACAGGATGATAAGGAAACTAATTTCTGGGTCACTCTACAGCTGATTTTCTGTAAAACTTTTGTATTATGGACTGAGAAGGATTTGTCCGTACTTCTTAACAGTCCTAAGGTAGGGATTCATCTGAGGATTGTGATAGCCTCCTGAAGAGTACCCCCTTTGCACCTGCAATTTGGTATCTCCCTCCATGCATCTTGGAAGAAAGGCCTGGTGATCTACTTCCAAAAACTCAGCCACTAAAAACCCTACGGAGCACAGTTCTACTCTGACACACAAGGGGTTGCCCTGAGTTGGAGATGGTGGCTTCCATCTCAATACCGAAAGCTGTTCTTCCCAAAGTCACCAGGGACTTGCTAATTGTGAAATCCAATAGGCCCACTGTCAATCTTTATATTCCTAGACATCTATGGCACCATCTCTCCTGGTTTAAGCCCTAAATATCAGATTATTCCTTAATCTGCTTCATAGGGTCTCTGTCTCAGCCAGCCCCTTAAATGTTGGTGTTTTCCAGAGTCCCATCCCTGGCTCATTGCTCCTTGCAGCCTAGAGGCTGTTCTTGGGTGACTTTACTCACTTTCAAGGTTCTAGCTTCCAGCTATTGCTCATGGCTACAAATACTCTCCAGTTCTCACTTCTCTCAACCTCAGACCCATACATACACAAACTTCTGCTGGATATTGAGAAGCCCAGGTTCTGGCTAAAAACCTTTGTGTGATTTTTCAGGCCTGGCCATAGGCAATTTGGAGCCCTGGTTGCACAGTGGTTAAGAGCTCGGTGGTTAACCAAAAGGTCGGCAGTTCAAATCCACCAGCCACTCCACAGAACCTATGGGGCAGTTCTACTCTGTCCTATAGGATCGTTATGAGTCAGAATCGACTTGACAGCAATTTTTTGGGTTTTTTTTGTATAGGCAATTACAAAGGTCTTGCCTGGCAGGCCCTGCAGAAAGCTGCCCAAAGCTGACGTGGTGCACAACCAATGCATTACAGTCTCTGGAGGGACTCACTCAAGGACTCAGGGCCCCCTGGCCAGCCACACTCTTTTGCTTATCTGCATTCTTAGCCCAGGTGCCTCTGCTGAAGCCTCCTTATCTGGGGGAAGGGGGTGACCCTGAAGCCACTTTTCCCCACGCTGACACAGCACTTAGTACTTTTCCACCACTAGCCCTTCCCCTTGCCCTACCATTGGCCCCTCGAGGTCCATATAACTGGAGGAGCCTTTTGTTTGGGTCTCTCTCAGCAGTGAGATGGTCGGTCCCCACATCTATGCTGATCCACCTGACCCTCGCCTGGGAGCTGTTCCTGGGGAAATTTGGAATGGGATGTCTTAATGGGCTACTGGGATCCCTGGCAGCTCAGCTCAGTTCTCTCTCAGCTCAGCATAGATCTCCCTAATAATTATCACTTGGATATTCCAAAGGCACCTCCAATTAAACTCAACCTATAACTGAAATGATCATCGGTCCTTTTTCTCTCTCTGTTGAGACTCACTCCTTCTACATAGCATGGGCGATCTCAGTTTACATGAGCCAAACCAAGAAAACCAAACCCATTGCTGTTGAGTCAATTCTGACTCATAGCAACCCTACAGGACAGAGGAGAACTGCCCCATAGGATTTCCAAGCCTGTAAATTTTTATGGAAGCAGACTACCACATCTTTCTCCTGCTGAATGGCTGGTGGGTTCAAACCACCAGCCTTTCAGTTAGCAGCTGAGCACTTAACCAGTGCACCATCAGGGTTCCTAACAGGGTACAACTGCCCCATAGGCTTTTCAAGGCTGTAATCTTTACAGGAGCAGACTGCCACATTTTTTCTCCTGCGGAGTGGCTGGTAGGTTCAAACCACTGACCTTTCAGTTAGCAGCCGAACGCTTAACCAGTGCACCACCAGGGCTCCTTTTTATAGGAGCACAACCCCCCAAACACCAAAACTTCATGACAGACTTCTCTTTTCCTCTCCTCTTTTCACACCACACATCCAATTACTCACAAAATCCTACTGATTTTAAGTCCTGGATGTGTCTTCAATTTATCTTCCCTCTTTATCCTGTGCATTCCTGTCATAGTTCTCATGTCCCATCTGGGCCACTGCAGTAACCTCCCAGCAGGTTTCACTGTTGCCTCCACTTCTGCTCCCCTCAAATTCCTCATCCTCACTGCTGCCAGGATGAAAAACCTAAAACACACAGTGGCCGAAGTCATCCAGCGGCAAAGACTGCTGGTTATCCTTTTCCTTTATCTTCCTTCTGGGCACACAATAGGAGCCCTGGTGGCACAGCGGTTAAGAGCTCTGCTGCTAACCAAAAGGCTGGCAGTTCGAATCCATCTGCTGCTCCTTAGAAGCCCTATGGGGCAGTTCTACTTTGTCCCATTGAGTCGCTATGAGTCGGAATTGACTCGACAGCAATGGGCACATAATTAGACTACATTTTCCGGTTTTCCTTGAAATTTGGTTGAGCCATGTGACTTAGTTCTCAACAACAGAATGTGAGCAGAAGTGATATGTGCCACGCCGAGGCCTGGCCCGTAAAAACCTCCCACAGGAGCTCCTCTATGATCTTTTCCCTTTCTGACTGACTAGGATGCCAGCCCCAGGGCAGGTGGAATAATGAATGGGATGATGGTAGAGCCATTGTCAGCCTGGGTGCCCAAATGACTGCATGGATCTGAGCACCATTCTCTACTACCATGACCTTGAACCTGGAATCACCTTGAATTGTTATATATGAGTGAGAAATCAACTTGTGCTTTGGTGAATCATTACTTGTTGGGCTCTATTTGTTACAGCAGTCCAGCCTTCTGTGTGTGTGTGTGTGTGTGTGTGTGTGTGTGTGTGTGTGTGTGTGTGTTTGTGTGTGATTTTTAATTACATACATATCCTGTAGACATGTCTTCATATTTTGATTATTCCATTATTGATCTTATATCTAAGCCTTTTATCATCTTCTACTACTCTTTCACATTCTGTATGACCCATGTTGCATCCTTCCCAAGGTCCATGGTGTTTTTAATTGCTGGGTCTTTCAGACTTCCCCATTAACTAAGTATCAAAATACTAAAGTGCATGAGCTTTCTACTCTAATTACAAATACACCTGCTCCTCACTTATCGACTGTCTCGTTATTTGACGTTTCGCGTTTACAACAATACTAAAAAATCTAATATTCGATCAACAACGTACGTCTGGCAGGAACAAACGCCGGGGTGAGAGTAATGTTGGCTATGATAGTTAAGGTTAAGTGTCAGCTTGGCTGGGCCATGATTCTCAGTGGTTTGCAGTCATGTAATGATGATGCAATTTTGCATTTACGTAATGATGTAATTTGGCAGTTATGTAATGTCATAGCTTTACAGACAATTTCGGAAACACAGAAAAGTTATCTTTGAAGGTTTTATATATGATTAATTTTGTTGCCCTGTACTGTATTATTGTAAAATATGGTTTTGTACTATATTTCATTTATATTTTGGTACACAATAAACCAACATTTAATACACAGAGTTTCCACTGAACCTTGAAATGTACAAATATTAAGCTCAAAGTCAAGAGTCAGCCAGGAATTGCAAAATTAAGACGATTACATTCATTTCAGATCATCTCTTGCACGTTAAGTATGGTAGGCTAAAGTAAACTCTCAAATGCAGTCTTGGTTAAGCCTGTTGTTGTTGTTAGGTGCCTTCAAGTCTGTTCCAACTCACAGCGACCCTATAGGACAGAGTAGAACTGCCCCATAGGGTTTCCAAGAGCGGCTGGTGGATTTGAATTGCTTACCTTTTGGTTAGCAGCTGAGCTCTTAACAAACTATGCCACCAGGGCTCCAGTTAAGGCTAGGCTACCATAATTTTCACATAATGCTGATTTTTGCATGATGACCCAGTTTTTGGAACCTAACCACGTAGGTAAGTGAGGAGTGGGTGTAGCTATTTGTCTCAGTTGTCATAATTTATTCTCTTTGCTTTTGCATCTGTGGAGGCCACACACTGTGTAAACTGCTTTGACTAATGGGAGGAGATGATTCCTGAGCATGCCAACCATATTGATATGCCCTTTAAACCACTTTCATGAAATAGACTCTCACTCATGGCAACCCCATGCGTGTTAGAGTAGAACTGTGCCCCACAGGGTTTTCAGTGGCTGATTTTTCAGAAGTAGATCACCAGACTTTTCTTCTGAGACAACTCTGGGTAGACTTAAACTTCCAAACTTTTGATTAGCAGCCAAGCATTCCAACTGTTTGTACCACCCAGTGACTCTAATATGCCCTTTAGGGACGTCCAATTTTTTGGAAAGAAATATAAGGTTATGAGGTTCCTATTTCAAAGAACATCATCCTCAGAAACCTAAACATACCTATTTTATTTCAAAATATCTAGGCTGAACCCACTGTGGACACATCACGGGAGCCACTTGCCTCTGCAAACCCCAAAGTATGCTCAGTGGTATTTTAAAATACTTTCCTGGGAACTACATGACATTCTCATATGTCTATCAAGCATCATCACTAAGTGGCATTTGTTTTATGTCTATAGGATAAAAGAAGAAACAGATGGTCGCAAAGGCAGAAAGAGTGATGATATTTTCTGGTTTGCCAAGCGATGGATCGTTGGCTCTGAAGTCAGTTATCCTGGGTTCAAATTCAATTCCTGATCCATTATGCCTGAGAGTGTGAGATTTTGGCTAGCTACTTAACCTCTCTCAGCTTCAACTTCCCCATCTCTAAAACAGGGAGAATATTACCATTCTAGTCAGGCTGTGGTGAGCATTATATGAGCGAAGACATGTAAATTAGCATAAAATCCGCTTCATGGTACATACTTTATGAATGTTTATTGTCAACATCCTCCTCATTGTTAAGAGTCCTTTAGGACTGATTAGGAAAGAAATATGACTAAACTGTGAGGGAGCACAAAACCGATTCCTTCTCCTTCTTTCAACAAATTAAATTACTCTAAGCCTGAAAATCATTCTTTCTACTGAGCCTGGGTTCCTTACTTGCTTATGCAGATAAGATGTTGCTCCTTTGAAATCCAACGTGATCAATCACTTTAGAAATCAAACATCAATCAATGTGAAAATACTAGTAAAATGCAAACAGTTATAGTATTTGATACAAAAAATAATTTGGAGGTTTGCATTTACCTATTTCTTGCTAGTATAGTCAACGCATGACCAATGATGTTGATCAATTCATACCAAAGCATTCTATACAGCTGAGTTGTCAATTGGTGCTGAAAATCATAGAGTGACAGCCACTTCGAGTGGAAAGACTCAGAAGGCTCAATTTATGGTTCGTCATCCCACTGAAAAGTGTGTTCTCAGACAAGTCACTTAATTTAAAAAAACTTAGTTTCTATATTTGTAAACTGGCAAAAAATGAGACCCTACTCCCTAAAACCCAAACGAAACCTGTTGCCGTCAAATCCACTCTGACTCATAGCGACGCTATAGGACAGAATAGAACTGCCCATAGGGTATACAAGGCTGTAATCTTTACGACAGCAGACTGCCACATCTTTTTCCTGTGAAGCGGCTGGTGGGTTCCGACTGCTAACCTTTTGGTTAGCAGCTGAGCGCTTTAACCCTATGTCACCTGGGCTCCTACCTACTCCCTAGGACCGTTAAAAGGAGAAGAGACTACATATGAAAGTGGTTTGAAAAAACCACTAATGTGCTTTATAAACTAATGTGTTGTTACTTCTATTTTAGCTGATAATAGTTCACTTCTCTTTAGCTAGGGAGATGATTATGAAATGTCGCTGGATAACTTGAACATGTGATCACTCTGCCACCATCCTCTTCTGAGTTGTTAAATTATTCTATCAAGTTCTTATATTGTACATTCCAAATTCAAATGGGTGAGAAATGATTTTTTATGTTTCAAAGGACATAATTTAGTTCCAGAAATGGGAAAAAAAACTAATACGTAACCAAATTTATGAATCTGAAAATTGGGGCAAAGCTTTGTCATCATGTTTATTTTCTCCCTCCTCTATAATCTAATTCTTCCAAAGAGTCAAAGAACTTTTTTTTTAATACAAACACTCCAACAATACAAAAAAAACAAAAAACAAAAACAAAAAAAGAAGGATAACAGTGAGCTATAGAATTCTTTTAGAAAGCCTCATCTTAGATTTCCATTTCAATTGTGATTACTTGACAGGTTTAAACCAGGGTTATCAATATTAGCTTTTTGATTGAGATACAAACTCAAGCCCTTTTGGTTCTCTCTCATCATAGGATCATTGCAGTTTCGAGCTGGAGGGAACATCAGAGATGATCTACCCTAGTCCTATTGTTCTATAGATAAAAGGCAGGCTCAGAAAGACGGGCTGGATTCTCAACAATCACACAGCTCGATGACCCAGGCCTCCTGACTTAGTTCAACATTCTTTCCACTCTATCTCACTATATTTGTTCTCTTACCCTGGAGATTTATTTTTTCCATTTAAAGAGTTAGGGAGGTAAGAAAGGATGGGGAGGGCATGAACCTGATTACTTCAAGTTTTTGCCACATTAGACTATAAATTACAAGTTCATTTTGAAATTTGCACAAGAATGCAATACCCCTAGTTATTTTCTCTGTAGAAAGAAATAGAACCTCCTACCTCACTCCAGTTTCCAACAATCCAGTATGCAGGACTGCGGCCCGCAGTGATCTGCTTGTAATTGGAGGCATTCAGCAAAAACCCCTCAGCAATCAGGCTCATTGCATCCTCCTCTGTCAGGACTGGTCCAGAACTCTGTGTTACATTCATGTTGCTTGGTGGTTCTAGATGGTTATGGTTTACTGACTTTTCTGAGGGCACTGGCTGGTCATCTCCCAGAAGGAGTGGAGTCTTAGCTGGATTTTTAGTGAACATCCCCTCAACTCTGGGTGTACTATTTTTGAGAGGAGTGGGCATTTGGCTAGGTAGGAGTCCTTCCATCACTGTGCTCAAGGGTGGCCACACGGACTCCTCCCTGAGATAAGGTGTTGGTGGAGGTCCGAGTGGCATTTTTGTACTCCTTACAACTGAAGCATCATTTCCAGGTACTCTGTTGTCGGTCCATATTACAGGGTTGCTTTCATCTTTGTTCTCAGGTTGTTCACTGTCTTCCCCTGAACCACTATGAATCTCCATTTCTGGCTCTTTGGTCAAAGTATCATAGAGTGGAGTTGCCTGCCAAGTCACAAGGTTGCTGGAAGATGAAAAATCAGAACCGCTTGTTGTTGTGGCTAAAAGGTCTACCTCAGGGGTAGGAACAGTGTCGGAATTGGAAACATTCCCTTCATTTGGCTCGGTACTCAAAGACCAGGAAGTAAGGGTAGGCTGAGAAGTACTTCCAGCAGAACTGAGATAATGGGAGTCCAGTTCAGATTGAGTTGAACTATTTTGCCACTGTTTCCCATCCAGGTTTCCTTGGGAGGTTGTGGTAGGACTAGGGCTCTTGACTGTCACAGCAATTGTATTCATCGGCTCAAGCACTGTGGGTGTGGTCAGCGTTCTGGGACTGGATGTAGGTGAAGGAGTGGGTTTTACAGGGTCTTTCTCAGATGTTGGTAGATTTTTCCTATTGAAGATTGTGCCTTTGTTGGGTTTCAGAACTCTCCGGGTAGATGGGCATTGCTGGAGGCCACATAGAGCTCGGCTGTTGGGTTTCTTTGTCACATCACAAGGCTCATCATTGTTCTTGGCACACGTCACACTGCGGATCCGCACTCCACCGCCACAGGAAACAGAACACTGGAAAAGAGAAACAGCTGTTAGTCTCAGTGAGAGAAGATGCATTGGTTCTCACGCCAGGTTTACAAAGATAAGGACAGGCCCAGTAGAAACTGAATTGTGCGGCTAAAATTGCTTTCCTCTATCTCTACGTTTGGTTTCTGTGATCTTTGAGTTTTCCATGGAAACTCATTTCCTGGATATAAATCTTGGGGACCAGGATCAACCATTCACTCTCCACAAACTGAAAATATACTAGTTGCTGTTGAGTGGATTCTGACTCATGGCAAACCTATGTGTCAGAGCAGAACTGTCCGCTACAGGGCTTTCAGTGGCTAATGTTTCAGAAGTAGATTGCCAGTCCTTTCCTCCAAGGTGTCTCTGGGTGGACTTGAACCTCCAACCTTTTGGTTTGCAACTGAGCATATTAACTGTTTGTACCACCTACAGACTGCTATATCAAAAACACAGACCATGAAATTGTAAAACTGAAGAGTAGCTGGGCTTCCAACATTGGAGAGTGGGATCCACAAAGAGTGCAATGATTTAAACAAGTTAGCTAATCTTTATTTGAGACAGTAGTATTATCTCTTTCCTAGGGTTGTTATGATATTAAGTTAATGTAAAATGCTTACATAGCCTCTGGAATCCATTAAGTTAATTATAATGTGCCTTTCCCTTTGTATTTCAAAAATACTCCTAATAACCTAATAACTTCGTTTTTACTTGCCTGTGTCAGGTGGAATCAGAATAAAAGCCAGGCAATCACCATACTCACACATATACGCCTACTCCTCACTTACTGACTATCTTGTCATCCGATATTTCACATTTACAACAGTAAAAAATCTACTATCTGATTGTTTCGCACATTAATGGTGTACTTCTGGCAATAACAAACACTGAGTTTCAAGGCAAGAGTAATGTTGGCTATGATGGTTAAGGTTATGTGTCAGCTTGGCTGGACCATGATTCTCAGTGGTTTGGCAGTTATGTGATGATGTAGTCATCTGCCATTTTGTGATCTGATGTGGTCGTTCTCTATTTTTGCACAATGCCGATTTTCACATAATGACCTGGTCTTTGGAACCTTAGGAGTGCGTGTACATATATCCTGGACCTTTCTTGAAACTTAAAGGTGGGTAGTTTATCAGAGGTGGAGAGATACCCTTTTCTAAAGAGTTAGGTGAGTCCCTTAGCACTAATATATACATTGAGGCAGCGGCATATCCCCCTCCCCAACGTTTCCTCCACATTCTTTAGGGCACATGAAAGCACAGGCAGCTAGATCACCTTTGCAGAGATCCTGCAAGGAAAGTCCTTCCTCAGGAATTAGGTCAGTAAGGAACATTCATTTCACCTCAGTAGCTGCAAACCACATCTAGTTGCTATATAACACTAAATTTCTAGATATTTTGAAAAATCCATACTTTTACCAAACTGCTTTCTTTTTAGCTTTCATTTCCAGTGGTGTTTTAAGTTGACCACCAAAATGCTGGCCTTTGAGCATGGACCATCCAGGGATCCTTGCTGGCCGCATCGCATGGTCTGTCTTGTATCCCTGAGCTCAGAGTAAGTTTCTCCAGGACAGGTACTGAATGCTGCTCAGTGGACTTCAAAGGGCTTCACAGCCATCACTCTGCTATACTCTCATCAGCCCTGAGAGATTTACAAGGCAGGGATCTTTATGCCACCTTCCTCAAAAGAGTCCCAGGGACTTGCTTAAAATGCTGCAAGACAGGGGCTGAGCAAGAACTAAATTTATTCCACCCCTCTCACCTGCAAAAAACTTAGTGCAACACACTAGTACCAAGTAACTCTTGACTGAGTTTGCTTACTGACTCGACAAAACTTTTGATTTCTGAGTTATCCAAAGGCAAGAACTGTTTCTTATTCATAATCGAATCCCGGGATAGTGCTTTGGATACCATGGCCACTTAACACATATTTATTGAGTGACAACTGTTTTATCTAGAAAGAAATCAGGAACAGAAAAACAAACAAACAAAACCCTCTCCTCAGTGTGAGCTTATGTATTTTTTCAGCTTAAGTTCCTGGCTTTTTGAGTCTTATTTTCAATTTGCCCTATGAAGAAAAATAATATTGAGGTAGAAAACTCCCTCTTTGTTTCAGTTAAGCTTGATTACTCACTGATGTATGACAGCTCTGAAATCAACTCCTTTGAAAAGCAAGAGACTCTTCTGAGCCCAGCAGAATGCATGGCTAAGGGAGTGTCCACTGCAGCTTTTGGTTCAACTCATAAAGCTATGAATTTAAGATGCAACAAAGCACTCCACACCCTTCTGTAAGATTGACTTTCCAGAGAAGAAAATGATCTTTGGTGGGAATGGTGCTTCATGGACAAGAAATGCATGCTTGTGTCCCACCAAAGTGAAGGTGTGTTATGGGTTGAACTGTGTTCCCCCAAAAGATATGTTGAAGTTATAACCCCTGGTACCTGTGAATGTGACCTTATTAGAAACAGGGTCTCTGTAGATGTAATTAGTTACCACCAGGTCACTCTGGAATACGATGAGCCTTAATCCATATGACTGATGTCCTTATGAAGAGAAGAGACAGAGAGACATAGATGCAGAAGGAAGACGGTTTTGTGAAGACAGAGACAGAAATTGGAGTCATGCTGCCACAAGCCAAGGAACACCTAGACAACCAGAAGCTGGAAGAGACAAGGAAGGATTCCTCCCGTAGGGCCTTCAGAGAGAACATGGCCAACACCTGATTTTGGACTTCTAGCCTCCAGAACACTGAGAGAATATATTGCTATTGTTTTAACCCACCCAGTTGTGTATTTTGTTATGGCAACCCTACAAAACTAATACAGCGGACAACATTTAATAACGAGCAGATTTCACATTAAAATTCTAGATTTTTGGCTTCTCTTGAAAAAGTAGATGATCTGCAATTCTGGGCCCAATTCCTACATGGCAACTCAAAATTTATCCTTGGAGACCAGGGGCCAGGGAGGTGTTTACATGTTCTCCCGCACTCCTACCTTCCATCCACATCTGCTTTCTTTGCCCACTAGACTCTTAATCTTTCATATAACCTCTGTATGCTATCACTTAGCATTATGGCATACTCTGCCCGGTGGGATGGTATTAACTAGCTACCAAGTATACTGGGCCTAAATATTAAGTTGCCTCTTCTCATAATTCCACCAGATCACTGTGATGCTTTGTATTCAGCCCCACACTTCTTTCAGAACATCTCCAGACTGTGTTTACGTCCTTAGGAGCTGTCAAATCCTCAAGATCAGATAAATGCAGTACACAACACCACACTCAGTACCCATCTCGACTGGTAGTTTCAGAATTCTCAAAACCAATTTCTGCTATGATTATCATATGCCCCTCCCTTATTTATACCTTGGAACCCTGTACCAGACAGGCAGCTTGTCAATCTGTTAACAGCCTCTCTGGGAGTTATCTTGCCCTTACTTGTTACCACTCCTAGATTAAAGGCTTCCCAGGGGAGCCTGCTGACAAAAAGTTCTGCTGCTAAATTTGCCAACTCCACCCGCGTGAGGTGTACAGCTAGTTGGGAGACTCACAATTGGCGTCAGTGCTATGGTACTGAGAGAGAGTTCACTGAAAAACTCAACTGGCTTGTAACAGAGGGTTTGGACTAAAAGGATAGGTGGTGAAGCAGCTAACATTTTGGGCATTAAAAACATTTAACACATAGTCTTAGGAACTTATACATGGATAATGGACTCGCAACAACAATAACAAAAAAACATCAGACATGATGAAGAGAATCAACATGGCTCCCCACTGGTTTCCTGTCAGTAGCTGTTTCAAACAAGAGCACCGTGTCTGGAACCATGGTGTAGCACAGGCTGCTGGGCTGGGAAGGACTCAGACATGAGCACTTACAGACACCTCAAACCAAAAGGAGAGGAGACAGTTGGTGACAGAAGTCAGAACATCAGGTAGCAGCCTCACAAGAGTGCCATGGCCCTTAACTGAAACAAGGGAATACTAAAGAGTAAGTGACTTATTGGAAATGTCTCCTATCCCGCCATGCTCTCTCTCCCTTTGGTTTGCAGTCACTCTTGTGGGACTTCACACAGGCCTTTCTTTGCTTCTCATTTAGCTATGTGAAAAAGAAAAAGAAAAACAAAACAAAACCCATTGCTGACTCATAGTGACCCTATAGGACAGAGTAGAACTGCCCCATAAGGTTTCCAAAGAGCGGCTGCTGGATTCGAACTGCCAACCTTTTGGTCAGTGGCCGAGCTCTTAACCACTGCACCACCAGCGCTCCACAGACACTAGCTAAAGAGCAGGGGGAAAAATGGAAGATCCTTTCAATGAACAGTTTGATGGTGATTTAACTAAAAGCACCTCTCCTAATAACATATCCTGAATGGAGGTGGCAGCTAAGTCTCTCTGCTCAGCTCTGTCAAGTGGAAGCTAGAAACTGGATCCTAGGTCTGCTGTCAAGGGTCTATGCAATGGCTTACATTTAGAAAAACAGACATGAGTACTTGTCACATTGTGCAAACATTTTGGTCCCTTGTTCGTCAGTTAAGGCAGGACATTCTGCAGCCCTTGAGCATACACACAATAAGAAGAACTCCTCAGCCAAGTCTGTAATTGCAGTCCTTTTAAAAAGCATTAAGATTTTGGCAATTAGTAAATTCTACAAGTGTTATTAACTGCTTCAGACACAGCCAGCACATTTTTGGTAAACAGACTTAATGGACCAGGCACAATACCCCATTCAGCCTTATTTGACAACACTATAATTTAGAACAATTTAGGTTGGCGGTAGACTAATAGGCCAGGCCAGCCACATGCTATGATCATACCCTCCCAGGAAGAGCAAGGAGAATATTCTGGCCTCTTGCTGATGTGTGCACACATCAGTAACACTCCTGCGTTCATTTGTAGGTGTGTATTTTTTGCACATATGCATTTTTCTCTTCCTTTCTTTTTCCCTTCCTTTCCTTTTCTTGTTTGTTTTTGGCCATCTCTCTCCTAGATGATAGGAAATTCTTAGAAATAGGGACTATACTTTCCCTTTCTTTTCAAACCACCCCGCCCACCCCTGAGATGCCTAAGAATGCAGCCTGTAAAAAAATAAGCTAAACAAACCTGAACTGTGCCACTGAGTTAAATGAAATAGTTTTGGAAATAAGTTTACTGTTGCTGCTTGTGTTCAAATGAGTCTACTTCCAAGTAGTTGTCATCAGAGACGGTACCTTTGCTCACACAATGCTTAGAATTCTTCTTTAGATAATACTTTCAGAGCATCTTCCTAGGCTGTATATGACAAGCAATCTCATTTACAGATAGTCATTTTTTAAACAGAAAGGTTTTAGCCAAAGTGATTATGTCACTCTTATTCTCCAGAATCAAATATTTTCCATTTTCTCTGAAGGGGAGTCCCAAGAGGAGTTTCTAGAATATTCTAGTCAATGGTAGCATTGTTACAGACAGTGTGTGGCTTCCCAAAGAAACTCATAAGATGCCAGAATCCATCTAAAATTCTGGCCTGTTAGTTTGAAAAATCATTTATTTCCCAGCCATCACCCAGGGCATTGGCTAAAATCAGCTTAGCTCAGGCCAACTGAGGTCCTTGGAGACTACAGGCCTTTGGGGAAAGAAGGGTTCTACGTTTACCCCATCACTGTGGGAACATGACAAGTCCTGACAGTACCAGTTTCCATGGTGAACTAAAGAAAATTAAATGCTTCTGAGTTTGTAATAACCTTCTAGCCCACTGATTTCTCATTGTACTCAGAGAATTATATCAGATTCATTTTGGCAAAATGTGACACATATTTAAATTTTTGTGGCTAATAACAGTCAACGTACTAGAGCTCAGTCAGGCCTGGCCTGGACACATAATGAATAGATGGATGAATTGGGGGGCTGCTGCAAGTGTCAGGGTACTGCCTAGCATTCCACCATTAGTGCAACATGCTTTTGGTTTTACCTAACCACAGTCATGTGCCGGTAAATGTTCAACAAACCGGTTCTTGAGGTGGAATGGGGAGCTCTCCTTGATTTTGCTACCAGTGGTTTAACAAAGGCTAAGCAAATATCATGAGAATGTATCAACTTGCTCTTATGAGCCTGCATGAACTGGCTCCAATACATTCCTGGACGTAGTTGGCCATTAAACAAGTGAGAACAAGATTCTGTAAGAATGGAGTACAAGTGAGATGGGATACTGGGTGGTGGGGGGATGCAGGGAACAGGACAGAGGTGATGGTTGCTGGCTAGTGTGCAATTTTACCTAAGTTCACTTTGGATTGGCTAATGACATTTGGAGGAATGACTGGGGGCTGATGAACGCACCTCACTCCAATTGCTCACAGTCCAATCCGAGGGACACAGGATGTCTCTGTTACAGGAAACGAGGGGCTTGGGCTTCAGCAGGTGCTGGCAATCTTTAGCCGGGAGAGCCTGCTCGTCAGAGCCCATGGTCTGGATGCATAGTACCGTTCGTTTCTTCTCTCCGTGGGGCCCGCAGGTTGCTGAGCATGCTTCCCACTCCCCTGCCCACCACCTGTGAACAGACATGGACATGTGAAGGAAGATCACCAAAAGCCCACACACATTCCATTCAGCCTCTAGAAAGAGAAATAAACCAGGCGCAGAAGCGCAAGATTACAGAGCTGGGCGGTCCTTGGAGACACTCCAGCCCACTAGAGGGTGCTCTATGGGAGAGGACTCCTTCAATCCAGGGCTTCCCACTGGTTCCAACTCCTGCTGAGAATTTCTAACAAGTTTCTGATAGCACATTGGTTAAACGCTTGGCTGCTAACCAAAACGTCGGCAGTTCAAATCCACCAGCTGCTCCTTGGAAACCCTATGGGGCAGTTCCACCCTGTCCTATAGGGTCGCTGTGAGTTGGAATTGACTCTACAGCACCCAATAACAACAAGTCCCCAGGCAACGCCAATGCTGCTGGTTAGGGACCAATTCTGAGAACCACTAGTAGAGTGAAACCAAAACCAAACCCACTGCCATCGAGTTGATTCCAACTCATGGCGACCCTCTAGGACAGAGTAGAACTGCCCCATAGGGTTTCCAAGGCTGTAAATCTTTACAGAAGCAGACTGCCACATCTTTCTCCCACTGAGTGGCTGGTGGGATTCAACATCTTTTGGTTAGCAGTCGAGTACTTTAACCATTGTGCCACCAGGGCTCTTTACTAGTAGAGCAGTGGTTCTCAAAATTTATTATACTTAAGAATCACCTGGGGATCTTGTTAAAATGTAGATTTTGAATCAGTATATCTGGGGTAAGGAGCCCTGGTGGTGCAGTGGTTAAAGCGACTGTTAACTGAAAGGTTGGCAGTTTAAAACCACCAGCCACTCTGTGGAAGAAAGATGTGGCAGTCTGCTTCTGTAGAGATTTACAGCCTTGGAAACCCTATGGGGTCACTATGACTTGGAATTGACTCCATGGTAGTGGGGTTTTGGGTATATATAGGATGGAAATGCATATTTTCAGCAGAGGTTTGAACAGGAATGAACTGGTTTGAAGCCCTGGTTCAGTCATAACTCTAGAACCCAGCAGAGCACCTGGCATACATAGTTGCTAAATAAGAGTGTTTAAAACAAAAAAAAAACCTCTCTTTTTACAGTCAAGAAAACTGAAGGCCAGGTTTCTGCTGTGCAACTTCAAGCACATTAGCTGACTTCTCTGAGCTTTACTTTCCTCATCTGTTAAATGAGTATAACAATATCAACTTTATATGAGGTTGTGGATTAAATGAAACACCATTCATGTAAAGTGCATAGTACAGAGACCAACATACAATAAAAACTCAATCATTTGTTATTATTTATTGTTATTTTGACTGTTGGTATTGAGTAAAAGAATCCAACCAGAATCTAGGTCACCTTATTCCTAATCGAGTGCTTTTCTAGTCCAATGTGAAGCACTTAGTAATTTTCAATTATTTGGGAAGGGATCAATCAGAAGATTTGCTTTCCTTTTTATTTTTTCTAACTCCTGCAATCTAGCTATTCATGTTTTCACTGGTGTCTTTTATAGGATAGGAGAAGAAAAAGAAGAACCTTAAATAAGATAATTTCTTACTTGTCAGATGTTCCTGACAAGTTAAACGTTCTAACTGCTGACTGAAATCAATATTCTGGACTTGCCACGGAAAAACTAACACAGATACCATTTCTCTACCCCATTATCATGGATGATTGACACAGGAATCAAGGATGTTGGCCCAGTGGTTACATAAAAGTGACTTTGTGAAAATGGCAGGGAGACCTCACCTTTTTTCTTAGGTATCATTATGCAAATCTCCCCCATAGAAAAGACACAATAAGTGCCCTGACCCAGTGTGGTCTGAGTCCACCACTACTAAGACAAAGCAGCCTGATTCTTCATCTCTCCAAATGCATTAATAAAGTAGAATATTTCTATTTTTCATAGGAAAATAGTACAAGCGTGTAAAGCCTTTCATTCCTGACTTTAAGGAAGCCTCCTGAGCTTGAGATAGCATTGAATTTTGGCAATTTTGAAGAAGGAAAAATTTGTGTGCTCTTATTTATGTTTACTGAGTATTGAATTTATTTTGGTGGAAGTTTTTTAATTTTTGATTCTCACACTTTTATTGTGATTCTATTTTATTTGATTCTCATACTTTTATTTGCCATTTCAACATTTTCTGTATGTACAATTCAGTGACATCTATTACGTTCATCATGCTGTACAACCATCACCACTCTCCTTTCTGAAATTTTTCCATCCCCCTTAACAGAAGCTCATTGCCCCCTAAGCAATGATTCCCTCTTTCCCCCTTCCTTTCACCCCAGGTAACCACTAACGAACATTGGTCCCTATACATTTGCCTTTCTATTATGATTGATTCTCATACTTTCAATCTTAGGCTAAAAAACATTAAAAGAAAGCTCTTCAGTTCTATTATATCATGCACTTAAACCAGTAACTGAGATTACTTATTTATCCTTTGGGGCCTTGGTGGCACAATGGTTAACAGCTCGGCTGCTAACTGAATGGCTGGCAGTTCGAATCCACCAGCCACTCCTTGGAAACCCTATGCGGCAGTTCTACTCTGTCCTATAGGGTCGCTATGAGTCAGAATCGACTTGATGGCAATGAGTTTGGCTTATTTATCCTTTAGTGTTTAACGTCTGGCTGTCTTATGTGGATAAAGAGCTAATATTGGAACCCTATGATGTGAAACCAAATGAAGGTCCACTGCATTAATCTAATTACTTTGTCCTACCTCTGACATTTCCAAGGAAGGCCAGGCACAGTACCGAATATATGAAATGTCATTCTGGAAGGGCTTTAATCCGAAATGACTGAAAGTCTAATTTATCTAATTACTCACTACAGGGCTTTCAGCTGTGTCATCACAAAGTAATAACAGACTTCCTTGTTTTCTCTCCCTGGAATTTCCTCCACAGACCCCTGGGGACATTTTGCATATGCTTGTCACTAGTGTAAAGTGAAAACTGGCCTCTTTATTTCCCTGCAAAGGTTTTCCAAGCCCAGGGCTCAGGAGCTATGGTCCAGTTGTTCTCTGTTGTTCCTCTCATTTTTGGTGTCTGCCATGATTCCACCCCATTTAGGAGACTTATAACAGAATACTGGGTATATACTTACAAGAAGTTTTATATTTATAAAAGATTGTCATGGACTGAATTATATCCCCCCAAAAAATATGGGTATCAATTTGGCTGGGCCATGATTCTCAGTATTGTGTGGTTGTCCTCTATTTTGTGATTGTAATTTTAGGTTAAAGAGGATTAGGGTGGGATTGTAACACCCTTACTAAGGTAATATCCCTGATCCAATGTAAAGGGAGTTTCTCTAGGGTGTGGCCTGCACCACCTTTTATCTTACAAGAGAGAAAACGAAAGGGAAGCAAGCAGAGAGTTGGGGACCTCATACCACCAAGAAAGCAGCAGTGGGAGCAGAGCGCATCCTTTAGACCCAGGGTTCCTGCGCAAAGAAACTCCTAGACCAGGGGAAGATTAATGACAAGGACCTCCCTTTAGAGCTGACAGAGAGAGAGAGAGTCTTTCCCTTGATGTGATGCCCTGAATTTGGACTTGTAGCCTACTAGACTGTGAGAGAATAAGTTTCCCTTTGTTAAAACCATCCACTTGTAGTATTTCTCTTATAGTAGCACTAGGTAACTAAGACAGAGATTTAAAACAGAATACTGTTAAAGTGTTCTGAGTGACTGGTGAGAAGGGCAATGTAATATGCAAAGGACTCAGGGAGTCAAAAGACCAAATCTCCTCCAACAAGACCATCTCTCCAGTTTGATCAGCAAAGAATTAACAGCAACCTGATCTGACTTCTTCCATTTTTGCCATCGATTTTTCTCTTACCTGAAATGACACCCAACACACTTAACCCACAATTGAATAACTGATCATGCATTGTCTTCTTGTATTCTTCCTTAGTTGTTACATGTTAGTTCATCTTATCATTCCGGTTATCATGTCAAAGTTCTAAGGAAGGGCTGGGGCTATACCAGTGATTCTCAACATATCAACACTTGGGGAGCTTAAAAAATTATCAATGTCCAGGCCGTACTGGCACAACAATTGAATCAGAATTTCTTGGGGGTAGGGCCAAGGTGACAGTGGTTTTTAAAAGTTCGTGGATGATTTTCATATGCAGCCAGGGTTGGAAACCACTGGTCTTACTGTTGTTGTTAGGTTCCATTGAGTTGGTTCTGATTTATAGCGACCCTATGTGCAACAGAATGAAATGCTGCCCAGTCCTATGCCATCCTCACAACTGGTGCTATGTTTGAGCCCATTGTTGCAGCCACTGTGTCAGTCCATCTCATTGAGGTTCTTCCTCTTTTTCACTGACCCTCTACTTTACCAAGCATGATGTCCTTCTCCAGGGACCAATCCCTCCTGATAACATGTCCAAAGTACATAAAACAAGGTCTCACCATCCTCGCTTCTAAGGAGCATTCTGACTGTACTTCTTTTAAGACAAATTTGTTCATTTAATGGATTTGACTGATTTTAAATATTTCCCCACAGAATCAGCTTGGTGTTTTAGTATGAGTTGTGCATAGTATACAAGTATCTTTAAAAAAAAACTCCTGAAGAACCTGTAGTTGTCCTAGAAACGTTTACCATAGTTTCAACACAAATTTTCTTTGAAGCTCAAGTAGGAGGGATGGGGTGGAGAACCTTAGAATAGCTTTCTTATCTGTACCTTTAGCAACTCCCAGACTAGAATTTGCTATGGCAGCTCTAACCTCCAAAAAACCAAACCAAAAACCAAACCAAATCTGTTGCCGTCGATTCCGACTCATAGGCCAGTTTAATCCCTCTAGCCAACGTTACTCAGAGAAATGAAAGTCCAAATCTGAATTTGTTAAACTTTGCTAACAACAGTCATTTTCTTAAAAATATCAACTTTTATAATTATTTTCTTTATTTGTACTAATCTTTTCCCTAATAGCACTCACATTCAAAAATCAAATGTAGCCCAATATAATAACCACTATTATGATATATGCACTATTACCCACAGTGTCTCTATATACTGACTGTATCCTGCTCATCCTACCTCATTTTCTCTGACTTTCTTATCCCCAGGCACACCATGCTCTGTCTACCCCCTCCTTCCCACCTCTGCAAAGGACATTTGGCAATGTCTGAAGCCATTTTTGGTTGCCACAATCTAGGAGAGGAGATGCTACTGGTATCTAGTAGGTATGGGCCAGGAACGCTGCAAAACATCCCATACTGCATAGGACAGCCTCCCACAACAAAGAATTTTCCAGCTCAGACTATCAACAGCACTGAGGCAGAGAAACCTTAATTTAGATCATGTACCATTCTTTTGTTGCTGAAACCTAAATGCAGCTGCTGATAAGGTAGAATGAAGTGCTACCACATGTTTACTGAGTACTTTGGACATGCTGGGCGCCACCACAGCTGCAGCCTAGCAGAACTTTGCTTTGTTGTAAACCAAAGCTTGGAGAGAAGTCAGCAGGGAGAAGAGACTCAAATGACCTCTATTTGGAGTCAGATACCTTTTAATTCCAAAGAATTCCTTCTTGACAGCTACTCCATCCTGGAACATGCTCTGCAAGGCTTTTGTCCTGAAAGCCATTACTCATGTAATACATATTTCTTATGTTTAGATCATCAGAAGATTTTATTACAATTTTTTAAAAATCCATCTTGACTACTCCTTTGGGAAAGAACACAGAATGTCCAAATTGAAGGAAGTAACAAGATATCACTGAAGGAAAATAATCCAAAAATAAAAAAAGATTAAACCTCACACATGAAATCCTTCTGGGAGAGGAAATGACAGCTCTGAATGATGGAATGAACTTTTCAGATACAGTGGAAATTAGGCGACAGAGGAAGATGTTGCAACTTGAAATCCATATCCAAGGAAACTACTGGACTAAGCTTGCAAAAACCAAATAATATCAACAGAGCAATCACCATTTATTATTCATTTATTCTTTAAAAAGTAAATTAACTTAATTTCTTCTCTTTAAGGGAGCCATGGTAGCACTGTGATTAAAGAACTCGGCTGCTAACCGAAAGGTCGGTGGTTCGAACCCACCAGCTGCTCAGTGGGAGAAAGATGTGGCAATCTGCTTCCGTAAAGATATACAGCCTTGGAAACCCCAAGGGGGTAGTTTTACTCTGTCCTATAGAGTCACCATGGGTGGAATTGACTAGACAGCAGTGGGTGTGGGTTTAGGTGTTATCTTTAATCTCTTTGTGAATTTGCATGCACAATTTAGCTTTGGAGTCGGACTTTTTTCTTTGTTTATAACATTTTAATTGTGTTTTAACATGTGAGAAATATTTTAAATTTAGGGGACTCTGGTTCTATCGCTGAAACCTGCTTATCTGGTGATTCTGGCAGTGTGACAGTGTGAGCACAGACTTCTCAGCAGACAGATTTGGGTTCAAATCCAGGCTCTACCACTTGTAGCTATGTTACCTTGGGCAATTTTTGTGACTATCTAAGGCTTTAGTGCCCTTATCTGTATAATAAGTATAAAAATATCTACCAATCAAGGTTGCTAACAGGATAAATTGATATGGCAATATGGAAAGGTTCTGGAAAATAGTAGCCTCCTAAAATTTTTAGTTTCCTCTCTACGCTTTTCCCCTCGGGGATGACATTCAATTCCTCTGAACTCTTATCCCATCATATACCACATAGGGATGATATCCACTCTCCACACCCTGATTAAAAACTAGTTAAAAACCAATCAGTTGCCACGGAGTCAGTTCCAACTCACTGTGACCTCATATGTGTCAGAGTAGAATTGTGCTCCATAGGGTTTTCAATGGCTGATTTTTTGGAAGCAAATTGCCGGGACTTTCTTCCGAGGCACCTCTGGGTGGACTCAAAGTTCCAACCTTTCGGTTAGCAGCCAAATGTATGAACCATTTGTACTACCCGGGACTCTACGCCCTGACTGCTTCACAAATATTCTGGAAAGCTAAAGTACAATCATAAATGAGAAGGACTTTTGTAAACTAACCATTATGTCTGAATGCTGTCTAGAATTCTATTTAGTTTAGCATATCCTACTTCACTGAGAATGCATTTTGAATTTTAGAAACTGTACCTGTATGCATTGTTACCTGTTCTCTGTTGCATACATTTGTCTTACTGCTGCTTATACTGACTGTGGTAGCCAGCGTCCAAGAAGGCCTCCATGGATCCCTACCTCCACTTATTCATGCCCTTGTTTAGTGTCCTGGCATAACGTATAGGTCTCATTTGTGTATCCAATTTTGCATAAATGATGTTGTATGATTTCCATGGCCAGGTCATAAAAGATACTATAGCTTTAGCCCGTCTCTCTTGGGTCACTTACTGCCAGCTGTTATGCTTCCAACACAACAGCAGAAGCTGGGGAATAGAACAGGTTGTTCTCCTTCCTTGAAGTGAGACCATGTGGAATGGCAGAAAGGGCTGTGGCAGAAATGCTCATCAGCTCAGCTGGGAAACCTGGGCACTGGACATCCCGTTGGTGCCAGCTGGGACTGCCCAGGGGTTGTCTGGTGGCCCAGCTCCTGTTTAAGGCTGTCAGTACTTCTATTCTGGCCTTACTGACTCCGAGAGAAGGGGCTGTGTAATAGATCCATCAAAACACTTTGTTCTGAAGAGATAAGCCGCATCCATGTGCTCAGTTGAAGAAGCTGTTAGGGATTGAATTGTGTCCCCTAGAAATACGTGTTGGAGTCCTGACCCCTGTATCTTTGGATGTAATCCTATTTGGGAATAGGGTTTAATTTGTTATGTTAATGAGGCTGTATCAGTGCAGGATGTGTCCATAACCTAATCACTTCTGAGGAATATACAGAGCAGCACAGACATAAAGACAAGGAAGCACAAATGAGGGGGAGGGAGGAAGACAGATGCCATGTGAAGATCCCCATGGAACCCAGGAATGCTGAATGAGACAAAGATCTTCCCCAAGGCTAACAGAGAGACCCCCTCAGAGCTGGTGCCCTGAATTCGGACTAGCAGCCTCCTGAACTGTGAGAAACTCAATTTCTGGTCTTAAAGCCACCCACTTGTGGTATTTCTGTTACAGCAGTACTAGGTAACTAAGACAGAAGTATTCTAGGAAGAAAGACAAAAAACAAACTCCATGGCAACTAACAACAACAACTTGGTTCGAGCGATGCTGCTCACTGCATCAAGAGATGGAGAGATGTCAATTAACTACAAACACCAAGGAGGGCAGGGACCCTGTGGACAGGTGGCCAGGATGCAGGGACTGGGCAATGATTTTAGACACCTGACTGCTGGTCACATCTTTGACAATGGCCTTACCTTGTGATGTTTATGTATCTCATATTGCCTGCCGGGCTGTGAGCTTCTTCAGGGAATGACATATTTATGCCATTCCAAAAGAAATCATCTGCCACATACCCTGAGGAAATCCTTACTGCATGGTCTTCTAAACTTTGGAGTTTCTGTGACTTGGTGTAGGGGCTCTCCTCTGCCCTTTCCCTGCTTTCTTCATTAAGCTGGGGTTAAGTTGTCTGTATTAGTTTTTTCTATGGCTGCTGTTTTAAACTGTCACAAACTTGGTGGCTTAAAACAACAGATGTTTGTTTTCTCACAGTTCTGGGGGCCAGAAGTCCAAAATCAGTATCACTGGGCCAAAATCAAGGTCTTGGCAGGGCTCAGGGTTGAGTTCCCTCCGGAGGCTCTAGGGGAGAATACATTCCTTGCCTCTTCCAGCTTCTGGTAGCTACCAGCATTCCTTGGCTCATGGCTGCACCACTCCAATCTTTAAGGCCAATACCTTCAAATTTCTCTATGCTCTGTCTTCACATCACCTCATCTGTGCATGCGTGAAACTTCTCTCAGCCTGTTGTTGTAATGGCATTTAGGGCCCACTTAGATAAACCAGGATAAACTCTTCATCTCAAAATCCTTAACTTAATCACATCTGCAAAGACTCTTTTTTGCCATATAAGGTAACAATCACAGATTCCAGGGATTAAGACATGGATTTCTTTGGGGAGGGAGCATGTTTTGGCCGACCACACTGCCACACTTAGGGGCAGACTTCAGGCCCACAGAGCCTGCCCTTATCACCAGGCTGCTCCTCTGTCTGCCAGGCTTGAGTCTCAGCTCCTGCCCTTCAGCCTTGGATTGTTGCCCCAACAGCCATCTCCCTCTAGCACCCTTGAGTATATTATATTATAGGTACATTCGGTAATACTTCAAATCTGAAAATTCTGGTAACTGGAGTGTCAAGGTATGTAGATAACCACCCTGTGGGAAGCTAATTCTGAAAATAGTAAAGCCAAGTTTTTAGCTACGGGTGAGCAATGTTGGGTACAGACCGATGTCTGTTCTAAAACAGAGAGCCAACAGTGCAGCCAGATTCTTCCCTGTCTTGCTTTTTTGTGTATAGCGATGTCCCCAGCCTTCGGCGCCCACCACACCTAGCATAGTGCTTGCTGTGCTTCTGACATGGCTGGAGTAAGCAGAGAACTAACTTCACAGCTGGAGTTACCACTCCCCTTGAGAACACGACTCTCTTTGGATGGTCTGCTATGTGTAATGGGGACCACAGGCTCTAGAGCCAGCCAGCCCCGGGTTCAAAATCTGCCACTTACTAGTTTCACAACACTGAATGAGTTATTGAAAAGATTTTCCTCCTTAAAATTGGCATTATAGTAGTTATTTTTCAGAGTAATTATGGGAGAGAATATATAAGGCGCCTCTAAAACGTGGCCAAGAATGAAGTAACTGCTCCATAAATGGTAATAGTTCAATGGTTATTCCCATCATTGTATATGTAATGGTAAATAATAGCAGGTGTTGTTGTTAGTTGCTGTTGAGTTGGCTCCAACTCATGGCCACCTTATATGTAACAGAACAAAACGTTGTCTAGTCCTGTGCCCGCTTCATGATCATTGGTGGGTTTGAGTCCATTGTTGCGGTTATGACATCAATCTATTCTATTGAGGGTTTGTCTCATTTTGATTGGCTTTCTACTTTGCCAAACATGATGTCCTTCGCTAGCAATTGGTTTTTCCTGATGATGTGTCCAAAGTAAATGAGTCAAAGTCTCATCATCCTCACTTCTAAGGCACAGTCTTGTTGTATTTCTTCTGAGACTGATTTGTTTGTGCTTTTGACAGTCTACAGCATATTCGATATTCTTTGGAACACCACAATTTAAATGCATTGGGTCTTCTTCTGTCTTTTTTTTTTTTTTCCCACTATACAACTTTTACATGCATCTGAAGCTTGGGTTCAATATTTGCTCACTATTTGTATTACGGAGCCCTGGTGGTGCAGTAGTTAAGAGCACAGGCTGCTAACCAAAAAGTTGACAGTCTGAATCCTCCAGCCACTCCTTGGAATATTATATTTATATAAATATATTTATATTTACATTTGCTGGTAACAGTAAGGCCAAGGAAGACTACGTTGAAACCATAAAAATGAGAATTTGTGAGCCCCAGGGATAAAATCAGATTCAGGAAATCATCACCCATGGTTTTAAGAAGGTAGCCAATCCAACAAAGAGCATGGTTTTGAAAAGTGAAGGAAGAATTCTGGGTATTGTGTAGTGGTTACTATCTAATAAATGCAAAGGGAATATTTGCATTATTGGCAAAGGGTCATTAACTTTGAGGAAGAATAAGTCGGATGAAAGCAAATGAACTGTGTAGACTGATAGGTTATTGATTAGCTCTAAGAAAGGCTCCTCTTTCCTGGTGCACTTTTCCCTGAGAAGGCATTACAACAACTGCAGTTATATACCAAACTTAGTGCTGATCTAATCTCTCTAGCAAAACAGCTACAAGGGCAAGCTACAGTAAGATGAGACAATTGCAGCCCCTCTGTCCGCCTCAGTACAAGTGGGTCTGGCTTTGGACCTCACAGCCTGCCTCTTTCTGCTTCAGCGTAACAACTGTAGGCCTGGGGCCACAGACACTCAGGAGCAACAACATAGCTGTGTAGAGAATAGACCTTCTGGCTCCGAGATGAGATGGCCCTGGCGTCTGGGTTTTGCTTGTTTGAAGCTATAAGAGACTGCCGTTGCTTTCCATGACAGCCTTGTCTAGACTCTTCTTTTTTACCTCATTCTTTGAAATGTATCACATTTTTTCGGCTCTTCTTTAAAATTCAACCCAAACTCCCTGTCTAACTAAACTCCTCAAAGTATGTCTGCTTAGAACTGGAATGAAAGACTGACGGAGTCATTACATAAAGACCCCTTTTTCTTTTCCTTCCTTTCCCTTCCCTCTCCTCCTCTCCCCTTCCCTCCAATCCCCTTCCCTGCCTTTCTTTTTGCCTGTTATATAAAAAAAAAACCAAAAAAACAACCCAGTGCTGTTGAGTTGATTCTGACTGATACGCTCCACATAATAACACCCCAGCTACCTTCTGGAATCCCAATATCTTGAACAAATATGCTTATCAAATGAATATCTCTTTAATAGTGGTTCTCAACTGAGGATGATTTTGCTCTTCCCCTCAGGACATTAGGGAGTGTCTGGAAACATTTTGAGTTGTCAAAATCTGGGAGAGTGGTGCTACTGGCATTTAGTAGGTACAAGTCAGGGATGCTGCTAAACACACCTACTTTTCACCTACTGACTATCTCATTATCTGACATTTTGCATTTATGACAATAGTAAAAAACCTATCGGACTGTTTTGCACATTAACAATGTACACCTGGCAGTAATGAACACCAAGTTGCAAGGCAAGAGTAACACTGGCTGTGATGGTTAAGGTTATGTATCAACTTGGGTGGGTCACGATTCTTAGTGGTTCTGCAGTTATGTAATTATGTAGTCATTCTCCATTTTGTGATCTAATGTGATCATCCTTTATTTTTGTGTAACACTGATTTTTGCATTACAACTTGGTCTTTGGAACATAACCATGTTGATAACTGAGGAGTGACTATACAATGCACAGGATAGCTCCCCAAGACGGAGAATTATCTGGACCAATAAGTCAATAATGATAAGCCCTGCTCTATGTACTCATGTACGCTTTTCTAGGCAGCCTTAATTACGACAGGGCACTGTGATGTGAAGATGCCAAAATCCAAAGTGTTGTCTGAAGGACACTGTTGCACTGGTAAAGAGCCCTTGGAAAAGCCAATCCAAAGAGTTTTTGGGTGCTCTACATAGCATTCTCCTCAACAATGCTTTGGGACTTAGTGTTACCAAATAATTAAACACAGAACATACCAGCTTTATAAAAAAAACTTCTCTGAAGAGAAAATGTCTTCACCCACAGATTGTTGCAGGGTTCAATAACAGCTGTAGAAACCTCTAACAACTTTCCTCTATTTATTATAATAACAAGGTCACACCAACCAAAATAAAAAACCAGACCTGTTGCTTCTATTCCAACTCATAGCGACCCTATAGGACAGACAAGAACTGCCCCATAGGGTTTCCAAGGAGCGGCTGGTGGATTCGAACTGCGGACCATTTGGTTAGCAGCCAACTGCTTAACTGCTGTGCCACCAGGGCTCCAACAAGGCCACACAGTCCCCCTTTATTATTGAATATTAGATTACTATTATATTAGACATAATTCTAGGCAGAGAGAGTTCTAGTTGTTAGCAATGGTTACCTGGGTGGACAATCCTTTTCATGGCACTTCTTCTGTCTCCCATTGGGCTGGGTTTCTGGGTCACAGAATGTAGCCTTCACCATTCCTCCGCCCTTCTTTATGCAATGGGCAGTCTGGCGGCGGATACCTGGGGGGTCAGGCAGAAGAAAGATTCATACATACTGAATCCTAAGCCCTCACGCTCAGTTTCCAGTGAACCACCTAGTCATGTCAAGTAATCATGTCTATAGCCGATGGGAAAGTTGTCAAAAGGTATTTGGGGTAGAACGTAGGGATGAGGAATGGCGATCTCTAATTATCCACCCTCATACTGCAGTGGGGTGGAAGGGGCATTGCATAGGAAGGGCTGCAGATAATAACAGTAGATTAGTGCATTTGTTAAAGATCATGGACTCTGGCATCAAGCAGATTTAGGACTGTATCTCAATCAAGCCCTTAAGTTCTATTCTCAGGTTCCCCACTAGCCTGCTGGGCGCACGGTAGTACTGATAAGGTTGCTTGTATAGCACCAAGTACAATGCTTATCACCTAGCAAGTACTTATTAACTCCTAAATATTAGCTACTAAGCACTTAGTGAGGGATCAGAAAAAGTTTCTTGAATCTGAATCAGATCCCGCCTTGAAGCAGGTCTTAAAACCAAAACTAAATCATTCAACGGATTACTCTTTGAGCACCTACTATATGACAAGGTTCTGTTTTAATCTAGGGGTATATAGAGATCTTTAAAACAAAGTAGCTGAATTTAAGAAGGTTATAATCTAGCTGTGGATACTAGACTAACCCACATATGCTAAACAGAAAACACCACCAGATTTAAATAACCATAGCAGATACCATCACCAGGTGTTCAAAGGCAATTGCTACATTATTACCTTAATAAAAATATAAAGGAGGTAGGGATTTTTATATTAGTTGGGTTTAGTAAACTCTGAAAGATGGGAATAAAGTTCAAAATAATGTTGTGAAGTTTGAGACATGTTTTTAAAGTATACAGATTTAAAATATTGCTCCTTCTGAAACCTGAAAGTTTATATAAATAAGAGAAGCTTGCTGGGGAGGCAGGGTCTGTAGGCAGAGTACACCTGTAGGCTGGATTTGGCTTTAGATACTTATATAATAATAGCTAACACATATAGTGCTTGTCTTGTGCCAGGTACACTTTTATTTTATATGTATATATACAGGGTCACTATGAGTCAGAATTGACTCCACGGCAACGGGCTTATATATGTATATATGGGAGTCCCTGGATAGCACAAATAAGCACTTGACTAACTGAAAAGTTGGCAGTTAGAACCTACCCAGAGGGGCCTCAGAAGAAAGGCCTGGTGATCTGCTTCTGAAAAGTCAGAGCCAAGAAAACCCTATGGAGTACAGGTCTACTTTGCAAACACATTGGGTCACCGTAAGTTGGAACTGACTCAGTGGAAATTGGTTTATACGTATGTATGTATAACCTTTCATCTATTATGATAGATAATAACCCGAACTTCACAACAACCCAGCGAAGAACACTATCATTATCACCATCTGACAGATGAAGAAACTGAGGCACAGTGGAGTCACATAGGTTGAGAAAAAAAGTGAAGAAAAAAAGCCAGCATCTCTCTTGAGAAGGCTAGTTCTTAAACTTGAAATGTGAAATAAACCCAAAACTGAACCCGTTGATTCTGACTCATAGCAACCCTACAGGACAGTGTAGGACTGCCCCATGGGGTTTCCAAGCAGCAGCTGGTGGATTAAACTGCTGACCTTTTGGTTAGCAGCCAAACGCTTAACCTCTGCACCACCAGGGCTTCAAAATGTGAAATACTGGGTGAGAATACCAAAGACTGAGGCTCCTGGGGGACAGAGCAATCAGCTTGCATGAAAGCTGGCTCCTTGAGTCAGTGTACTGAGTGTGTATCAGTGTACATCAGCCCCAAACCAGGAAAGGCCCTAAGCAATCCAATAAACTGCCACCTCCTCAGTTCATAGCTGAGGACACCGAGGGGCACCCTGAAGTCACACAGCTGACAGGCCTAACTGGAATGAGCACCCCTAACACTCATCACCTCACACTACCTCACCACAGATTCATTCCAGCTGAACCTCTCAGGCTGGCTTGCAAACCCAGAGCAAAACTAGATGGCACCTCATCATGTAGAAAATTGTCAGAGGAAGTTGCAAAACAGTAAGTGAATCCTTTAAAATGAACTAACAATATTATTGCTCAATAAAACAATATTTTATTTATTTATTATCAAGAAAATTCTCTTTTTTGAAATGACGGGTAATCTTTCAACCACTAGGGCTTTCTCAACTAATAGACTCTGTGTTCTTCTTCTTTAATGTTAAAAATAAAACACTGTCAAGAGCTGGAAACAGCATTATAGAAGGAGCTTTTATGGGACAATGAGCTAGTCTTCCTAGCTGAGGCCCCAAACATTGTGGAGCAAAGATGCACTGTTACTACTGTGTCCAGTCTAAATTTCTGACCTGCAGATTCTGTGGCTGTTTCACTGCACTAAATGTGGGGTGGTTTGTTATATAGCAGTAGCAACTGGAACGGCATTCAGTAAATGATAGCTTTCTTCCTTTTTCCAGTCAAGATCTAGAGCTGCCACCCAGTTTGGCTTGCTAGTAGTCTAGCCACTACTGATTTTAATGATGATGCATATCCATCTCTCTTGTGCTACACTTCTACTTGTCCTTCCAGACCCGCTCATACCCTTCTCCACCTTGCTCCGGGGCTGGGGGGGCTGGCCCTATGGGTTGCCATGGCTTCCAGTTGGGTTTGGGAAATGGAGATGTTGTCTCTTTAGATAACTGCTCCTTCCCCTATCCCTTCAGGTCTAGGGATGATAGCCTCATTCTCTTCATCTCTCCTCCCGCCCTCAACCTCCCACTGGTAATGGGCGGAGTTCTGAATTACCTTTTTTGATGTCCCTAAACCCTAACCCTGGTTGCATAGTGGTTAAGTGCTATGGCTGCTACCCAAAAAGTTGCCAGTTTGAATCCACCAGGCGCTCCTTGGAAACTCTATAGGGCAGTCCTACTCTGTTTTATAGGGTTGCTATGAGTCGGAATCGACTCAGTGGCAACAGGTTTGGTTTTTTTGGTTTAAACCCTGAGTACATCTTTGGAAAATAGCCAAATTATTCAGTTTGAGTGTGGCATCTGTCTCTTTCTGGGGACCCTGACTGTTAACATCTCCTCTGCAGTAAAGACCTCAAACTATTAATCTTGAGTGACGTACTCACTAATTAACTCTGTAAACCAACTGCTGTTATGATGGAATCCTTCTTTGGCATAGGATATTATAATGCCTCTTGGGGAGGGGGGTACAGTTAGGTCATCATTTTAAGAGCAGCCATCATTATGTATTACTGCAAATGAAGAAAGTGAAAGAGATTAGGGTGCATCTATATGACCTTGGCCTTTTCCTGGAAATTAAAGAAATTAATGATATTGGCTTTTTATTTGGCTTGTCATTTTTCCATTTCTCTTACAAACTGAACACAGTTTAAAAAAAATTCTAAGTAATCAGGAATGACAGTCAATCAATATGTTGCCACAGCATCAAGTTAACTGCTTATCTGAGAGCACTTACTTGAAAACACATTAAGTAAAAATCAATTATATTCCAATATATATGAGATGCAAATGTGGTAATGTTATTTCCAGAGGATACTGAGTCTCTTGCACCATGCTGTAGTGAGAATGGACCCAAGCAGATATAAATACTTGGCAAATCTTATTGGATACTATCAGTGAAAGGTCAATTAAGCACCTTTACTTTTAAGAACTATCTTCACCCATCAATCTAACTCTTCTGATTGTCATCAGTAGAGATTATACCTTGATATAAGGAAAAAGTAAAGTTCCTTATGTTAAAAAATGAGTAAGTGAATGAACAATGACATAGCTCATCACATTCTCAGTTCAATGTTGAGATGTAAAATAGAGGGACTATGCTATATAGTTAATATAGTCCATGAAAGATATTCCCGATTCAAAGACTTAAGTTAGGAAGGGTACAGAGAAACAACTAGAGACTTAACTTATTATAATAACTCATGGCAAAAAAAGTACAGGATTTCCTTTTATATCTAAACTTAGGATAAAAAAAACTCAAGGTAGAGGATATTTAATTATATCATCTGCTAGAGATTCATAATATTGTATACCCAGTCTTTGAAATACTGACAAAGAGGACAATCTCCTTCCTTATAACCACTTAAGCATGAACAATACTAGTACAAGTTAAATTTTATTTTAGCACACGAATGATAATCCTCCTAAAACTGGACATGGGCATTGATTTTAATAATGTGAGATGGCAACAATTTTGTGGATCAGTAGAGGGCTTTGTCACTACAATCCCTCAAAATGCAAAGAAATAACATTAACTCACAGGAAGAAAGAAAGAGTTTTCCAGGGAATTGTACAACCAACCATCTGTCTTGTTCACAAGTCCATCTTAACTACTAACTTTTTATTTCAGTTACCTTGTTCTTTCTGGCTCCCTTAGCCCCTTCATCTCTGTTTTCCTTGCTCAGTGAGTTTAGGTTTATCCTTCATAGTGAAGGCTCAGTCGGGGAAAGCTTTGATTCTATCACTACAAGACCTCAAATACATTCAGAAACATGTATGTGTGTGTATATATGCGTGTGCATGAGAGAGATCAACAATCACAATATCAACAGCAACAACACCACTAACGCCAACACCACCTGCATCGTGTGCACCCACACACACACACGCGTGCACGTGCCTGCATGCACACGCACACAGTGTGCACACTAAAATTGGAGTCAGAACTGGTTTTGAATCCTGCTTTTGACACTTACTTGCTGAGTGATCTTGGGAAAATCACCTAACATTCCCAAGCCTCAGTTTCCTCATTCTCATCTTCAGGGTGGAGGTAAGACTACAGTTATTGCAAGTCAGATGCAAATGAGATCACATGCCCTAAAGTTCCTGGTGCAGGAGTTAATGCACTGTAGGCCCTTGTGCAATTCTTTGAACCTGCATCCGAAGCTTCTTTGTATGTAACCCACTCACTCCCTCATGGGGCATTAACTCCCTCCGTTGGTCTGCTATATTTCTGCACATCTGAGACCAAGGTTGGTTTCACACTCTAAGATGTGGGAATAGATCAAAGTCCCTCAGTCCTCATCCTTCTAAGATGCAACATCCATCTTGCAAACAACTGAGCCCTAAGTTATGCAAGTCATTTTTTTTCTAACTCAAAAGGATGTCAACACTGACTTGAATAACTATAAATATTAATTAGATATCAGTTAATGTAGTTTGGTTATATTATTATCCATCTCTGAAATTTATACATCTCAGAATAACAATAGGACTCAAAATCAATAATTCCCCTCCACCCACACACACACACACACCCACACCCACACACACACACACGCACTGTCATTGAAATGGCAACAAACCAATCGCATTAATTGACTGCCAGAGTCAGAAGTAGCTTATAAGAAATTATGTAATAAACCTCAGACAGGAGCATTGTTGGTGCTGGGAAGCATGTTTAATGGTGTTTGGTAGAAAAAGCTTCCACCCTACAAAGGATCCATTTTCAAAGGGTACCACACAGCTTCTTCCCTTTACGTAGCCACTGCATGCAAATCAGATAAAGTATGTTCTTAAAGAAAATCAGAGGCCTGCAATATCTCACAACACTCATGGGTTAACAAGAAAAGTGGGCAGTCAGCATTTCACAGAGCACAGTGAGCAAAGCAAGCCTTCAGAGAAGTCAGCTGAGAAATTCTGAGCAAGCACATTATTAGAAGGACCTGGGAATAAGGGAGGGACAAATCTCTGATGGCTGCATAGGGTTCAAACAGGTTGGCACTAAAGAGACCAGCAGAACAAGAGACTATTAGAGTAGCCACCCTGACTGAAGGTTCTCACTAGTTCATTCATGAAGAACTAAAAGGTTATCAGACTTTCACTGCATATTACTTGTAGTTGATTTATATACTTACGTACATGGTAAAATATATAGTCCTCATTTCATAGCATATGCTAAATCTGTCTCAATAAATTAAATTATCTTTATTAAGTCCAAAATTAAAAAGAACACTATCTAGGTATTATTACAGATCAATAGCTAGACCTGGTTGACTCTACCTGACAAGTATAGCTGGGGTTCTTGTGATTAGACAGTCAGATGAATGAGCACCATCAGGAGTGTACTTGAAAAAGTCAAAAAGTATCTAATTCTGATTTTTCCCAAGAAGTGAATTCTGTCTTCTAAACATCAGTATAACGTCACAAATCAGGATCAGAGTGGATTATGTGCTCCTATTTATAATTTTCATGATTTATAAAGGCTCTGTGGACACATCTCAAAATAAATGGTTACTTTGAGCTTTAGGGGGAAAACTGTTGGCTAGAACCTAGAACTAGTTCTGGTAAGCATAAGTATCTGCTCTCCATCTATTTATTTCCAATTAATGTAATATATTTTCTAAGTCAGCTTAGAAGAACTATTTGAGCTATCTCCTGGTTTTGATTTTTGCCTTTTTCTACTGAATTTGTTCCTTGAACAAAGGGACAATGACTAGCTCCAGAGAGAATCCAGCCAAGTGGGGTGAAGGGAAACATAAAAGTCCGAGAGAGGGCAGGGGAAAGTTCTCTCTCTTTTGTGTAGGCCATTGTTGTACTTATAGACCCAAAAATGCAGAACAGAAGAAACCACACAGCACAAAACTGGCAGAGGTCATGTTCAGAAGTGATGACCCATTTTCTAACAGCAGTGCCATTACTATGTGTTTTATAGGAGACACAAGGAAATTCTGAATGGCTTGGTAGCACTGGGGGCTGCAACGAAGCAAACATGTGGCTTGTACATTTCTCTGAAAGTGATCTTGAGTTTTTGCCAAAATATTTTCTTGTTTAACAAGGAGTCCAGAAGCTTCTTACAGAGACCAGAATCTGTGTCAAAACATTTCTATAGATGTTTCTTCACAGATAATGCATCAGGTGACCTTTCCTTGTTGATCTTTCGATGGGTGACTCAGTTCAATTTCTTTCAATGAGCCTTCTGTAATGGATGGGAGCCCTTGTTACCCCCATCCCCCCAGTCTGCAGTTAGATTGTGCCCATGTGGCTAAGGCCAATGAATGAAATGTGCCACTCCCAGGCTGTTAAGAGCCAGTCTGCCCCTTCCATCTCTCTCCTCCCCTGTGAGGCAGCTGGAAGCCATGTGTTTCAAACATCTCAACTACAAGATGAAGCACACATACCTAACCTGCATCAGAGTTACAATGGGTAAAAATTAAACCTTCTTTGTGCTGAACTACTGAGATTTTGATTTCTTTGTTACTGTAGCAGAGCCTATCCCATCCTAATATTTGGCAGCAAAACAAATCTCTCCACTGCTTGCCTTTGTGAGAGAAAACTACACAGTAGATATAAAAATCCAGTAAATTGGAAAAGGAGGAAGAACACTGGGCTTGGAATTGGGAGAGCTCATTATGGTTTGCATTTGGCCATGATTTATAGCATGCCTTTGGGTGGGTTGTTTGACTTCTGTGGTCCTAGGGTCCTCAACTAGAGCAGTGGCTTTTAAGCCTTTTTGTTTTTCTTTTATAAAAGACATGTAACCTTTCTTAAAAAAAAAAAAAATAAAATAAAAACTCTCAGAGATCAGTATATAAGGCTGATAAAAGCTACTTCTCGCTTTAGATTGTGCCCCTGCTCATCCGCTGCCCACAGGGGCCCCTGGGACATCTTTGTGGAGCTCTGCAGACCCATGGGCACAGACATACCACTGGCTTAGATGGCCTCTAGTGGCCCATTCTGCAGCTGACATGGGTTCACAATGGGAGCAGCATTTCTCACCCGTCCCACATGTTGCACTGCACTCTGTCCAGCGGCCATACTGCCAGAAGTACTCCAGCTTCTCCACGTCATTGTCAAGGCCATCTTTCCGGATTGTGTACTCATACTTGATGCCAGGGTTAGTCACCTGGAATAGGAGCTAAAAGACAAGAGCAGGGTCATGTCAAATCTGTCATGACTTTATACTGTAAACCAGAATCACATAAAACACAGTACAGGGCCCATCATTTTAAAGTAGTTATGGAGGTATGCATTGGAACAAATGACATTTAATGAATATATATCTATATCTACATCTATATTTATTATCTATCTATATATATATCTGTGTAAAACTGATATATATACCTAAGCGGTGCAAATGGTTAAGCACTCAACTACTAACTGAAAAGTTGGTGGTTCGAACCCACCCAGAGGCATATCTGGAGACAGCCCTGGCCATCTGCTTCTTGAAAACCCTATGGAGCAGTGCTACACTGCACACATGGGTTTGCCATGAGTTGAAATCAACTCAATGGCAACCACAACATACATACACACACACATTTATATATTCTTCATTCTATTCTATATATATATACATATATATACATGCACACATATGTAGGCTGAATTTCCATGGGAATTTCAGTTCATGTAAGTGTAAGTGGTGAGGTCTTGTTATACAGGGATTACTCTGAGGGAATAACAAGGAGTGTTCTTTCCAACAATTGGCTTTATAGGTCATCTTGTGTCCTTGTGTATTTACCTTGTGATTATGGGTAAATTACTTAACCTCTTTGTGCCTTAGTTTGCCAGTCTACAAAGTGAGGATAATACCAAACCCATTGCCATCAAGTCGATTCTGACAGGACAGAGTAGAACTGCCCCGTAGGGTTTCCAAGGAGCAGCTGGTAGATTCAAACTGCTGACCTTTTGGTTAACAGACAAGCTCTTACCACCATGCCACCAGGCCTCCCTACTCCACCAGGGCTCCCTAGTCCCTACTAGTAGAGTGGCTGTGAGGGTTAAATGAATAAATACATGTAAAGTTATTACAACAGTGCTCGGTATGGAGTTAGTTCTCAATACCTGTTGACCTGTTGCCGTCGAGTCGATTCCGACTCATAGCGACCTCATAGGACAGAGTGGAACTGCCCCATAGGGTTTTCAAGGATTGGCTGGTGGATTTGAACTGCCAACCTTTTGGTTAGCAACTAAGCTCTTAACCACTGCACCACCAGGGCTCTAGCACTCAATAAGTTACTTTTACTGTTGTTGTTGCTGTCTTATGCTCTTCTCTAGCTCTCTGGTTGCTAAACTCCTTGAAAGCACGGTAGTTCTGAGATAAACATATGCGTAGGTTTCAGCAGTGTGTGCCACTCTTTCGGTCGTCCCCTCACTCCCCTCTTCTGCAAGTAGTCTACTTACCACATACCAAAAATTGGAGGCAATGAACCAGATACTCCCCGGGATTGGAAGCTCCTGTATATAAATCTTTCCCATGTGGGCAGGGAAGATGTAAGGCCTGCCTGACATTGGAAGCTCACAGCTGCCAAGCCTGGCTCTCTGCTCTCTGGTTCTGAAATGACCTCTTTCAAACTTTTGAATATGGCTGTATCTGACTCTTGGGCCATCTGTCATCCCCAACCTGCCTTGCCTCTCCTGGTATAATCACTCCTCTCCTTTTCTACAGTTATTTGCTTCACATGAAAGACAGTTGTGCTTTTGAAGAAAATATACTGCATCAAAACTCCTTCCTCCCCCAGGAGTTTCACAAAGTCAAACTGTTTGTCTGAGGACAACCACGTGATAACATGTACAAGGACCCTGTCAACCCAACACCACTGCTGCAAACCTACTTGGAAACTCATGCCAGACCAACAACGGACCAATGTAATTCTTTTTATAGCTGAGAAACAATCACCCTCAGCCTGCGTCAGCCATACTTGACACTAGACTCAAACTTCCCAATGGATGGGTTTGGAGACCGTGGCATTTCATTATGGGGTTTTCAGCAATTTCTAAACCACTAACGATTAAGAGGAGCCCTGGTGGCGAGTGGTTAAGAGCTCAGGCTGCTAACCAAAAGGTTGGCAGTTCAAATCCACCAGTTGCTCCTTGGAAACACTATAGGGCAATTCTACTCTGTCCTATAGTGTGGCTATGAGTAAGAATCAACTCGACGGCACACAATAACAACAACGATTAAGAGCCCAAACTAATATCTGGCTTCCTTTCATGTTCTTTGCCAAAAGAAGTTTTAAGAATTCTTGCTCAAAGTCCTCTAGCAAATATCTTGGAAAAGAAAATTAGGGAGATCCTAGTTAATGTACATGCCAGCAGTTTCTTTGTCTTCTGTGTTACCTGGATCCACACTGACTCATTGGTAGGACCCGTGGCCATCAGCTTTTCCAGCTCTCCTTTCCTGTCATACTGAAAGACAGTCCCGGCCAGCTTGTAGTTCCCATTCCACTGGATAATAAATCCTCCATTCAGGTAATATTTCTCCGGGTCTTCACTCCTGATGGCCAGGAAGTTCCCAGCTCCCTTAACCTCCATTACCCGTATGTCTCTTGCTCCTTTTGGAATGAGCCCAATGTCAACATAACCTGAGGAGAGAAGACATATTAATGAAAGAGTCATGCTAGCTTCTCAGCTGATCACAATCTGTTTCTGGCCATCATTCATTCTCTTCCCAGCATCCCCATCACTTGGGGCTCTGACCCTCCTCCTGCGTGGCCGGTGGGATTCGGCAGAAACACTAATTACGGCGAATTTTAAAGAGGTTAGTCAGGGGCAGAATTCTCACCAGCAAAGTAGCTCAATATGTAAACAGTTTTGTGAGGAGAAGTGAAATAAATGCATATTGGGCCCTGAAGCTTTTGCGATTGATCCAGCATTTATTTATTTATTTTTTTTGGTGATTTTTATGTTGATATTTCAAAATTTTACAGCTCCTAGCTTCCTGCTAGTATTTCTGCTTCTATATTTGTTGCTGCTAACAGATTAGTCTTTTTAAACATTGCACTGTTGTTTGTGTTGTTAGGTGCTGTCAAGTTGATTCTGTCTCATGGCAACCCTATGAACAACCGAACAAAACACTGTCTGGTCCTGCGCCATCCTCACAATCATTGCTATGTTTGCAGCTGTTTCTTCTCATTTTGAGTCGTGCCGCATCAGCAAATGAAGGTCCTGAAAGCTTGACTCCCTCCACGTCGTTAAGGTCCACTCTACTTTAAGGAGGCAGCTCTTCCCAGTCATATTTTGAGTGCCTTCTAACCTGAGGGACTCATCTTACGGCACTGTATCAGCCAATATTCTGCTGCTATTCAAAAGGTTTTCACTGACCTATTTTTTCAGAAGTAGATCACCGGCTCCTTCTTCCTAGTCTGTCTTAGTCTGGAAGCTTGGCTGAAACTTGTCCAACATGAGTGACCCTGCTGGTATTTGAAATACTGGTAGCATAACTTCCAGCGTCACAGCAACATGCAAGCCACCACAGTACAACAAACTAACAGACGAGCAATGGTAACACTGCATTAGACGCATCCTTTTCCTCATTATCATTGCCTGAAGGTTAAAGACAGACTCTTAGGAGTAATTTAGTCCTAATTTCCTTTCATTAGGGAAATTCTGGAGGAAAAATCTGATTCAGTGCCACCTGGCTTTTTTGAATACTCTCAGTGATAAGAAACTCATTTCTGAAGGCAGCCTTTTATACTGCTGGGCGAGACTATTCATTAAAAAGTTTTCTTTTCTTATTTTTTTCCTTCTGTTTTGCTGAAATTCTCATGTATTATAATCCAGTATTCTGAAAAAGCATATGTAGACATCTATTCAAGATAACGATCAGTTCTAGCCACACTGTTATCTTTGCGAGTGGTTGATTATGATTGCAGGTATACTCGGAGAGTTAAGGAGTCCCTGCATGGCACAAACAGTTAAGCACTAGACTACTAGCCCAGTGGTTGGGGGTTGGAAACCACCCAGGGGTGCCTTGGAAGACAGGCCTGGTGATCTGCTTCTGAAAACCCTCTGGAGCAGTTCCACTCTGCACACATGCGGTAGTCATGAGTTGGAATTGACTCAACAGCAACCAACAACAGTATGCTAGACACTTTATGCATTTATTATATTTATGCTTCTTAGCAAACCATCACCTCATAAACATGACCAAACAGAAAGAACACGGACTTTGGGGGTGGCATCGTGATGACAGTATTGGGCCACGGGAGTCAGAAAACTCGAGTTCCGACTCTTCATTGCCACTGACAAGCTCCATGATTTTCATCAACTCCTTCAAATGTTCTTGAATCTCAGGTGCACAGTGAAGAGGGTGGGTGAGATGATGTCTGAGGTTTCTCCCAGATCTAACGTTTGATGATTTTGCTCTTTTCTAAGTTAAAATATCTTTTCTACCTTTAACCTTTCATATAAAACATGGGAGATCCTGATCATCCGGGTCATCTTCCACTGGATACTAGGTTTTTTGGCCTGACAAGCAGGGATCTCATCTCTGCCACCCAAAAGTGCCCTAGCTGCCACCTCTTCCTCTGACACTAAAGGAATATGGCCCCGGAAGCTGACACCCAGGCCTGTCCAGCAGAGAGAAAGCTCATAGCCCCGATGATTTGCTCAGATGCCGGGGATAGGAAGCAATCTCAGATCCATTTCTGAAACTGGCAACTCCCTTCCAGAGGAACAAAAATGTGAGTCTTGTAGTACTTGATTAAATTCTATTTGGCCCTCACACACTTGCCTGAGGCGGCTGACTAAAACTACTAATATTTAAGCACCTCAAGGAAGGTATTTATCACATTAATTGAGGCTAATGAAATTTCTTTAATCATCTTTGGAGCATAGCTACACACAGCTTTTTTGACTTAAGTCTGTTGCATGTCTTCTGATAGCAGAACTCGTGCAGGAAAATCAACTGGCATTAAACATTATGGCTACCATCTCATTCCTTGCTAGAAAACTAAGAAAAAACAAAAGAGTTTGCCTTTTTTTTCTTCCACTAAAAGGAGAATATCCAAAATTAGAAGTATTTATTATGGCCAAATTCTGCCAAATTGAAAAAGCAGAAATACCAAATTTAGCACGATAGCTTTCAGACCAATTTGTAAACAGAAGATGTAAACTGCGGCAGATTCAGCCATGAGCAAGACAAATCATATGTTTGTAAAAGAAGAGCAAAGAAGAAGCCAAAGGATAAAACCATGATGTACTGGAGTTGGAAAGGCCCATGATAAGACATCCATCAGTCTCTTTGGCACGTGACAGAAAAGCAGATAACAGAGAGGAGTAATAAAATGAAAAGTAAAAGTTTCCATTTCCCCCAACCCCCAGCCCTATGTCCCCCAGATAATTACAGTTAATAGTTTATTTGATTTTCTTCTAAATTATCTTTCTTTGCATGTGTAAGCACACACACACACACACACAATTTTTATACAAGTGGGGTCATAATATCCAAACTATTCTAATCCTTGCTTTTTAAATTTAATACAACTTTCATATCCTTCTATGTTTTCAAGCATTCCAACAGATGCAAAGCTAACATAAACTCATTTATTTAACTAATTCCCAGTAAATGGAAACCGAGGCCCCAAGAGAAGAAGCAATTTATGCCGCATCACACTGTGAGGCGGAGAACGAGGAAGGTCTATAACCTCAGTTTGTTAACCTCCAATCTAAGGTTTTAATGAAAAATGTAGCTGACAGAACAGGCATTTAAAAAAAATCACCTTGGACTTCTCATCCTATGGGTCTTCCTTATAGAAATGAGAATCATATTAAAAGGGTGTGTGGAATGGTGGGCGGGATAACTGAGACATTTCTTCCATGCTAAGGGAATGTTTCCAGAATTACCAAGAATAGCTCCAAAGTATTAAGAATTCTGAGCATATTCACTCAGCAAAAATCACTTTTCTCGCATCTTCCCCAGTAGCCATCCAGAGTTACTATTAACCACTTGTATGCCCCCCTCCCCAAGTATTGGGGGAAGGAGGGAAACATAATCTTGACTTCAAACAAGGAAGCTCAGGGCCCATGGAGATCATCTGGGAAATCATCCATCATTGAGTCTTGAGTACCTTGGGCTAAAAGACTTCTTGGCCTTTCAGGAAGGGGCAGAAGACTGGGTGTTGCACTTCTGAAGATGTTATGCTAAGAGATGCAGTGGATTATTAGTGATAACACACACCTTTTCCAACTGTTCTTTGCAGTGCAAAAAAAGGACTTTACCCTCTGGCACATATGTCCTCCAGTCTTTGTCACTTCTAATAAAATTTTGCTCATAAAGAGGTCAGATTATTAACCCCAGGAAATTTATCTACAACTACCAGCTTGTCATTTTTCAGATTTATGCTATCAGTTTGTGGCAAGTAAGACGATCCTCACTAAAGGCCAAGATCTCATGATTTATGGGAGGAGGTGCCTGGGAAAGGCCAATCCACCTCCCTGATCCCTGGCTTGGGAGCAGTATCTGGCTCAGATAACATCTGTATTTAACAGGTCCACAACGTACAGTGAGGAAGAATGAAATAAAAAAAAAAGTAGATCTTTTGAGAGGTCAAACTGTGTGGCCCGAGATTTAGAGCTTCAGCCTCAATTATTTCAAAAGATGATTGTCAGGTACCTTATATGGAATCTGTACATGAATCAAGAGGCAGTGGTTCAAACAGAACAAGGGGATACTGTGTGGTTCAGGATTGGAAAATGTGTGTGGCAAGTTTGTATCCTTTCACCTTACTTATTCAATCTGTATGTTGAATAAATCATCTGAGAAGCTGGACTACATGAAGAGAACATGGCATCAGGATTGGAGGAAGACTCATAAACAACTTGTGATATGCAGACAACACAACCTTGTTTTCTGAAAGTGAGGACAAGTCATATGTTTGTAAAAGAATACTTACTGAAGAAGGTCAAAGACTACAGCCTTTAATATGGATTACACCTAAACGTAAAGAAAACAAAAATCCTCACAACTAGACCAATAAGCAACTTCATGATAAACCGAGAAAATATTTAAGTTGTCAATTCTACTTGGATCAACCATCAATGCTCATGGAAGCAGCAGTCAAGAAATCAAATCACATATTGCATTGGGAAAATCTGCTGCAAAAGATCTCTTTAAAGAGTTAAAAAACAAAGATGTAACTTTGATGATTAACATGCGCCTGACCCAAGCCATGGTATTTTCAATCATCACATATGCATTGCTGACCAACTAGTCAGTGACTTTATTATGCCATTCACCCACATAAAACCATAGAATAGTACTTATTCTCTCTTAAATCCACAGCTAAAAGTACTCAGTACACAAACATACAGGATCAAAAAACACAAGGAGTTATCCAGGTGGTCATTTTTGGAGGAAGTACAGTCAGAATACTTCTTAGAAGCGAGGATGGTTAGACTTTGTCTTGCTTACTTTGGACACATCATCAAGAAAGATCAATTACTAGAAAAGAACATCGTGTTTAGTGAAGTAGAAAGTCAGTGAAAACAAGGGGCTGTTAACACAATAGCTGCAATAATAGGCTCAATCATAGCAACAATTTTGAGGCTGGCACAGGACTGGGCAACATTTCTTTCTGTTATATACAAGGTCGCCATGAGTCAGAGCTGACTCAAAGGCAACAACAGCAAGAAGACTGCCAAAGTCTTATAACACACCATGAGCAACCACATTCTTCACAGCCCCTCAGTAGAAGTCAGTGGAAAGGAAACATAGATTAGTGAACAGGGGTTGATGTGGGCTTCATGTCCCTAAATGCTTCTGAGACTAAGGATCACATCCCTGAGCACTGGAGGCTTTTCTGCCATCTGATATGAAAACCCTAGAGCAGAGTGTCCAGCCATTCTCCCTCTCCTCCAATCCTCTCCAGCTTGAGGTTTCCTGGAAAACATGATATGGAGAAGTCCCCAAGTAAGAGGGTATTTTGGTTTCAAGAAAGCCTCAGATTCTTCTTCTGTAATAGTTTCTTGTATCCTTCTCTTTCCCTCTGCATGAACTTCCTAAGTTCTGGCCCTTATCTCCTAAACCTGGAGTAACGTTTCAGCACCTAGTACTGGGCTCTCCCATTCCAGTTGAGTTTGAACATTGCTGGCCAGCTAGTCTTTCTATACACTGACCTTATCATACCATTCACCCACATAAAATCATAGAATAGTACCTATTCTCTCTTAAATCCACAGCAAACGAATTGAACCATGAGGTATAGCATAGGAGAAACTTTGAGTCATGAAGCCAGTCCATTTCTTCCTAAGTATATCTCTTCCTTCTCACTGCCTAGCAAGTGAGGCATTGGTAGTTCAATGGTAGAATTCTTGCCTTCCATGCAGGAGATCTGGGTTCGATTTCCAGTCAAGGTACCTAAAGTGCAGCCATGGCCCGTCTGTCAGCGGAGGCTTGTGTGTTGCTGTGATGCTGAAAAGGTTTCAGTGGAGCTTCAAGACTAAGATGGACTAGGAAGAAAGGCCTGGTGATCTACTTCTGAAAATCAGCCATTGATAATCCTATGAATCACAACAGTCTGATCTGCAACCTATCATGAAATGGCACAGGACTGGAAGGCATTTTGTTCTGCTGTGATTGCCTCTCCATGAGTAGGGGGGAGCCTGGACAGCAGCTAACAACAACAACAAGACTTGTATAGACCTCACACCCACGCTGCTGCCACAGCCTCTCAACCTGTGTCATGAGGTGTCCCTCGTGGGTTCCATTCATTCAAGACTTTCTTCAGTTTGTCACCCGGCCTAGGTGGCCCCAAGAAAAAGCCCTGAATAAGCAGTATTATGAGATTGAACAGAGAATTTTAGCATAAACTGTGACTTTTGTCAATTCCTAACTCCATGTGAATTTCTGATCAAGCAGCTCAGTGGCAGAAACAGGGAGCCACAGCTAGAAGTACTTAGTACCTGAACTTATAGGATCAAAAGGCAGATGAAATTATCCAGGTGGTCAGGTACATGCATACTTCCAGGCAGTTGCTACTTTTACTCCATTCCAGAAATCTCCTGTCCTAAAGGAATGACCCCTGGCAGCGAGCATTTAGAGAACAGGGACTTTCTTTGTTCTGCCTCTGCTTTCTAGACTGAAATTATTTGTTTTTGTTTTGATTTAAACATATTGACTGTGAAAATGAAATTGTACCTGATGTACATCTATATTAGGCAGAGGAAATATAGTTAATTTAAGTAAGATGCCAGGAGAATTGCAATAACTCTATTATGTGCATTAAATTTACTAAATAAATATGTGACTGCATTTATATACATATAACCGTAATTAAAGATTAACTTTATATGAAAACTGTTGTCGATCCATAAAGAGCTTTTAAAAAGAAAGTCAGAGGAACATTCTGATTATGATTAAACAAAGGAGACAGGAATGGAGGCTTGTAGGTTGGACACTTAGTTAAGAAACCCAATTAGCCGTATGAGAGTCTCAGGGTGCTCAGAGAATGTGACTTCTTATTCTCAGGTGGGAAAACTGGCAACAACAGGACAAATCAGGTCAATGTGAGCAACACCAGGAGTTGGTTTAGTGGACACATGGCCTGGCATCGGCCAACTCTAGAGAAGCTAGCTAAGGCCAGAGGAGCTTTCCACAGTAGCGGTTCCAGGAAGTCAATGGATTAACGCCAAGATGCTAAAAATGATCAGGAAAGACCTAACTAAAAGTAAAGCCTAAGGCAGGTGAGTAATACAGAATCCTAAAGATAAGGCAGCAGAAAACAAACCAAAGATAAGGAAACTGGACAAAAGAGGGTCGGTGTTCTAGGTCAAAGAGAAGGAGCCACAAGAGGTTGGGTTCTAGATCAAAGCTCTGGGTACCAAGTACCAAGCCCAAGGCCACCTTGGAAGAACAGAGCATAATGCTTTACTGACTTCCTCCTGAAGCAGGCTCTCATTGAATTTCTGCCCTTGAGCCAAGTCTCAGAGTGGTATAAAACTCTCATATGGTAAAAGGCAGAGAAGGCGGTAAATGAGGAGTCCTTGTGGGAAGAGCCATTGCCTAATTCATTATTCTATCCTTTGTGTCGATTAATTTGTGCTCAATAAATGTTTCTCAAGTGATAGAGTGAATGAATGAATCAGGCCATTGTTGCTATCTGTCCATAGTGCACTGTACTCTGATCACAGATACCTGTAATCACCGTAAGCATGGCATCACATCTAGATGCCAATTCTTTTCACTTTCTCTGAGAGAAAACAAAAGGTATTATGGAGAATCCATAAGAAGACTGGCTTTATGTTCTCAAAGTGTGGCACTAATTAATGGGCACTGTCATGGTTTGAATTATGTCCCCCCAAAAATGTGTTTATCAGTTTGGCTGGGCCATGATTCCTGGTACTGTGTGATTTTCCCGTATGTTGTAAATCCTGCCTCTACGATGTTAATGAGGGAAGATGGGTGGCAGTTGTGTTAGTAAGGCAGGACTGGAGCTACAAGACTGGATTGTGTCCTGAGGCAATCTCTTGAAATATAAAAGAGAGAAATGAGCAGAGAGACAGGGGGACCTCATACCATCAAGAAAGCAGTGCCAGGAGCAGAGAGCATCCTTTGGACTGGGATCCCTGCGCAGAGAAGCTCCTAGTCCAGGGGAACACTGAGGAGAAGGCCAACAGAGAGAAAAAGCCTTCCCCTGGAGCTGACGCACTGAATTTGGACTTTTAGCCTACTTTAACTGTGAGAAAATAAACTTCTCTTCGTTAAAACCATCCACTTGTGGTGCAGAACTAGATGACTAAGACAGGCACAATGCCACTATCTGGTGGGTAACAGAGAAAGACAAGACCTTAGTTGTTAGGACATCCCAAAGGAGGTCATGGATACAGACACCTTCTTCTGGAAACTGCCCAACTTCAACACTTACATATCAACAAACATATGATCATGCCTGGGGATAGCAGGAGGAGAAGGATGAAAAATCCCATACAGGGTCAGAAGGGGACTTCCCCAAGGTCAATGTCATCTAGACCAGAACCTGGTCTCTTGCCTCCAAATCTATCTTAATTCCACATCCTCCTATCCACATACGTTTGTTAATATGTGAGTACTGGGGTTGGGCAGAGTTTCCAGAAGAAGGCGTGGAGCAGCCCGAGAAGAGAGGGGGAGGAAAGTCTGACCACCACGGGCACCTTTAACACAGGCTTTTTCACCTACATAAGCTATTTGTTTTTGGTTTTAAACCACTCTGTTAAAAAAGAACCATGAGCCAAAGTAACACAGGAAGGGAAAAGAAGAACCCAAACAGAAGCTGTGGATCAGTCTGGCCACGCAAGGTTTGAAGGATTTTAAAATTCTGGGTGGTTGGTCACATACTCCTGTTATTCTCCAGTCACAGAGGTTACTTCACCACAAGTGCTACTCTGCACTTGCTGCCCAAGTACATTGTTTTTCAGTGTTGCCTGATGCTTGCTTGCTTCCTTCAGTAAGGATATGCTGGGTTTTCCTTCATGGACCTGGGTTATAAACAGAGACAACAAGGCTCTGGAGATCTGCTACACAAATACTAGAATAACAAAACCATCTCCAGACAATCACAACCCCTCATGTAGCTGGCTATAAAAACTCTCTGTTCTGCCAATAATCCTGTAATAAGAACCTTTCACAAGCCAGAACCTTGGGTGCAAATGAGATGCCCTCTGGGCCAGGGAGATGGAGTTACATGTGAAGCCCCTGATCCAATCACTGTCACCTGCCACAGGAACCACAGCTCTGGTGGGGAGGGACAAGGAGAAATGAATATTTTAGGACATGCGTGACAAGGAGAAGGATTAAAATTTATGTCTTTATGCCTGAATCAGAGAGTAAGCAAATCCCTACAGGCAATTCATCTTTCAAAAGAGTTAATAATACTACAGCTAAACTATAGGCAGGACATCAAGGAGAAAAGTCAAGGACTAAGGCCCTCAACGGAACTGTAGAATAGTTAATGATGTGGCCTCGTTTGTTATCAAAGGAACATGGAAACAGCATTAAGAAAAAATTTTCACTTAAATTTCTACAAATGTTTTTGAATATCTACTATATATACAGACTAGAGTGATTTGAGGATGGGGCTGGGGGTAGATACAAAGTAGAAAAGTTCAGCTTGCCTTCCGTTTATAATTTTGTAGAAACAGAATAAAACATAAGATGCAACAAAGCAGCAACACAAGAAAACATGTCAATCAGTGTATACGATGACTATATATGATGGGGCATTTCCAAAGAGAGGAAATTAAGTCTCCTCTTTCAACTCTTGTCTTCACATTAGATGACCTGTTCAATGCAATGTCTCTCCATTTCACAAGATTTTGCATCACTTCTCAGCCTCATTCATGTGTTGGGGTGGTAGCCCAGAGTCTTCACCATGTATCTAGCTTTATTAGATTCGCAAAGGTGAGTCTGTTGAGTGCCTAGTAGGTATACAGAACATGAGTAACCAGTTGCCGTTGAGTTGATTCCAACTGACAGTGACCCCATGTGTGTCAGAATAGAACTGTGCTCCAAAGGGCTTTCAAAGGCTGACTTTTTGGAAGTAGATCACCAGGCTTTTCTTCCAAGGCATTACTGGCTTGGCTAGAACCTTCAACCTTTTGATTAAGCAGCTGAGCGCAGCAACTGTTTGCACTACCCAGAGACTCCATACAGAAGCCAGACCACTTTGATGGATGATATAGAGTCCAGAGTGAGTACTCACTGAGTTTCCCAGGATCCTGGGGGTGGCAGTGCCAGAGAGGTTTGAGGAGCCTGTCAAGGCATGAACAGTCTAAAACTGACATCCTTCCTGGTTGCCAAGCATCATCTGAGGCTGTCTGGGTAGCAAATGGGAGAAAGAGAACTGAAATCTCAAAGGCACAGGGAGATGCCAATGCTCAGAGATAGGCATGTGGCCAGAAGTACTGAAATTTCTAAGGCAGGCATGGGGTGGAGAAGGAGGCTCTAGATGCTTCTGGTTCCTTTCCTCACCACCAAAAGACCAGGGCAGAGATTAAGAACCCAGAACTAGAGAATGATTTCCTAAGGAACTAAAAGTTTAAGCGGAGAAGATTAGAGGATCTCATAGAAGCAACCATAATGTCGAGGGCACGGCATATCAGAGGTCCGAGACAGGAACCCCTGTAGACAAGGAAATAAAGCGGAAACATGATTTTTAAATATGATTTTTTACAATTCAAGTAAATAAGGCCACATATATGTAACAGAATATATTTACAAAACACTAGACTTTGAAAGACTGAAAAACCCTTACTATCACAGGATGCTTAATATTAAGCTTGAAACATAGTGGGTTATCTTGCACATCCCTAATAAGTAATTCAAAGGATATTTTTCATCCAGAATAGAGCTGTCAGTTAGGAACATAAAATACAATCCTCCACTGAGAATTCCGAAAGGCAGGACAAGCATTACATTTCAAAATAATTCCACCTTATCAATTCAGTAGTCAAAGATGAGAAAGTAGGGATGGGAATTAATCAAATTTAGAACATCTACTACCACGTTTACTAGGGAACAACAGGCCACTTAATCAACTGAAGAACACACCTAGTACTCTCAGGATCATACTCAGTAATTACATCCTGGGTGGCAAGCAGCTGGCACTGCATTGCCAGGACCAGGAGAACAGTGATCCACTGTATCTGCATGCATCCATCACTTACCATCCTGGGCATCATCCCTGTGTAGCAGATACTGCCCCTCTCCCTGCTGTAGTGCACACTGAACTCCCAAGCCCTGCCACCTGCTTCTTTCTGGAGTCCACACCACAAGAGAAGTAACAACCCTCGCCCAGCAAAGTAGATGCAACCCTTGACTGATGGGAGTTGATATAACCAACAGGGTGGGAAATCTCAGATGCACAAGTTCTAACAGCAACTGACTTGATGACATACCATTCTTGGCTGTCTTCCTTCCCATTTCACTTCTTCAATGTCTTACTGGTGCTTCCCAGGATCCCCTCCCAAATCAACTATCTGCACTTGAATTCTTGTCTCAGGGTATTTCTCGCAGAGCCTAACCTAAGATACCCTGAATTGTATTCATCATCTCCAGGCCTAACTTAGCCTTTCTCCCAATATTCTATCAACTGCAAATCATGATCGATGCTAAGAGACCAAGAGAACTATTTTGATACAAAGCAAATCTGCCCTGAGGTCATAGCTGATCTGGGGTGAGGGTAGACTCCCCGTTCCATTATCAGTTTCCCACAGCTGCACAAAAAGAACCTTGTAAAAGGTAGACATGGGAAAGGAATAGCAAGGTGTGGGTAAGGAGGGAGATGTTAGGTGGCAGAAGTCACATGGAGAGCCATAAAGGACGATTAGGTGGGACCCCGTACGGGGAGAGTTTGGGAGTAAGAGTGAGTTGAAGCAACCTTGCTTTGCCTCTCATTTGGCTTGAGGGCACAACTCAAGCCCATCTTTCTGCCTTTAAACTCATTCTGGCTTCTCTGCCCTCACTTACAGAATCTGCCCTTGTGTCTGCATTCTTCTACACAAGATTTTGATCTCTTCTCTCCCACAGTTCTTGATCCAGTCTCATGCCATTGGCTTTTGGCCCTGCAACCCCTTGTAATACCTCTTTCCACAGGGGATTTTCTTCCAGGGGATCACAATTTTGTACCTCATCCCATGGGCAATCACTGGGTCATTTTTATGTCCTCCTTTTAGTGTAATGTCCTCTGTAATTGCTTAGCAATCAACAGCTTTCCTAAAACTGCCAAGAAGCCCTTACCCCTTTGAAGTGAAGGCTATATTCCATTTTGAATTCTTTGAAAGTCAAAACTCATTTGAAAAAAAAAAACACAGCAATCAATCATTCATTCATCTTGCCCTCCATTCTCTATCTCCTGCCACTTAGATTATTTGTTTGTTTATTACCAGATCCTTCTTTCTGTTTAAACATCTTCCTCACAGTCTGGCAGGCAGAGCCGTCTCCAAGACACACGCCGCAGCGATCCTCTGTGGCGTTGGAATCTATCTCATAGTCACAGCCAACCATCTGCAGGGAAGAGAGGTTGAAGATGAATGATACAAGCAGATGTCACACATGCCTTAGACCTTTGCCTTCTCCTTTCCCCCTTTGCTCTTTATAAAATGGAAGACTAAACCAAAATCAAACTCACTGCCTTAAGTCACCAACTCATAGTGACCCTATTGGACAGAGTAGAACTGCCCCATAAGGTTTCGAAGGCTGTAAATCTTATAGAAGCAGACTGCCACATCTTTCTCCTGTGGAACGGTTAGTGAGTTTGACTGTCGACCTTTCAGTTAGCAGCCAAGCACTTTAACCACTGTACCTCAAAAAAAAAAAAAAAAAAAAAAAACCAAACTCATTGCCGTTGAGTTGATTCCAACTCATAGCGACCCTATAGGACAGAGCAGAACTGCTCTGTAGGATTTCCAAGGAGCAGCTGGTGGATTTGAACTGCCAACCTTTTGGTTAGCAGCAGTAGCCCTTAACCACTGCGCCACCAGAGATCCCTTATAAGATAAGAGGGGTGCAAACAGAAGGTTAATATTTCCTCTTCCTAGTGGTAGCCAGAGGAATAACAAACTATCCACCAAGGATAACAGAAACACTGCTTAGAAGGGAGAGAAGTACACATTGAGTGTGGTCCCCAATTTCCCTAAAGTTCCAAAAATTTACCACAGTTCCAAAAATTTAACTATTAAAATGTCTTTGAATTAGAGTTGGTAGAACATGTTCCTCTCAGATGTATAAACCTCAAGACCCTACCACCTCACTGAGATTTCCCAGCAGTTATGTAATTAGTCCACCTATAATTTAGTTGTTTAATCCCTCTATATTGCTCACTGGGTTTATTCTTCCTGATTCCTATCTCAGGGCAGCAGGTGAACCAGCTACTGCTGGAGATTATTATGGATTAAATTATGCCCCCTCCTAAAAAAAAAAATGTGTTGGAATCCTAACCCTTTTACCTATAGATGTAATCTTGTTTGGAAACAGGATTTTCTTTGTTATGTTAATTAGGTCATACCCAAGTAGGGTGGGTTCTAAATCTAATCACTTCCGGGTAATAAAAAGAACAGATTAGACATGGAGATAGGCACACACAGGGAAAAGACAGGTCCATGTGAGGAACACCTACAAATCAAAGAACCAAGGAATGCCTGGAACTACCTACAAGGAAGGAGCTGAAACAGACAAGACCCTCATTTGGACTTTAGGCCTCCATATCTATGAGAAAATAAATTTCTGTTCTTTAAGGCACTCACATGTGGTATTTGTGTTACAGCAGCACTATGAAACCAAGATAGAGATAGCAATTGCCATTGAGTTGATTCCAGCTCATGGTGACCCCCCTGGCTCAATGCTGAGAATATTCCAGTTTCATGAGGGATGAAATCTCTGATCTTCAGATCCATGCTTCAGACCCTTTGGAGCCTCCTACAACCCTAACCCCCACTAAGCCTCACTCTTAGTGGGATCCTGGACATCCTGAGCTGCAGAGGAATAACTGGTTGTTCCTCTTCTGGACCAAGACTGATCTTGCTGCTGTGCTCTGGACCCAATCTCTTCTCAGTGTTTTGTCCAACAGTCCTCCTGAATCATCATCTTTCCCTCTCCACTAGTTCCTTCTCCTCAGTCTGCCAACATGGCCAACTCTTTCCTGTTGAAAATTCTCAGCCTGGAAAAGGGGAGTGATGAAACTTGGGATGTTCTGCAACATGAGGAACCAAAGAAATGCAAAACTTAGGTTGAAGGTCATGAAACACGACTTATTGCCTGTTGGTGACTGATACATGACTTCACTTGAACTTCTCTGTTGCTTGCTTTCTTCCCCTATGGTCTGTCTACACTCATATCCTCACTTCAGTGGTACAGAAAAAGGGAAAACTACACCACATTCCATTACTCCTAATTTTCTTTCCTGTTTGGGAAGAAGAATGCCATCCAGGTAGGGTCTTTTTCTTTTTTCTTCTTTTCCTCAAAGATAGTTTATTCTGGTTTTTTAAATTTTAAAGCCACCTCAAATCTATTGAAAGAAGGAATAGTTTGAGTCTTTCAATACACCCTCTACTAGCTAAGCAGAGAATTAATGCTCACTGACAGAAAAGAGCTCCATCCCTCAGGTTAACTGTCTCTTAATTTACCTCAGGTCCCAATAATTTGTTACTTGACCTACTCGGGGAAAAAACAAAAATTCTAAGAGATTAAAAAAAAAAAAAAAAAAACTTAACCATGCTAATCACACTGGGAAAAAAAATAAATTGTCTAGATATGTCTTTAGTGGTTATGAGGAAAATGCCACATCTTCACAAGAGATATGTTTACGTCAAGCTTGAGCATCCTCTAATAAGCTGACCTTTATAAATCATGTCCCCAGTGACCTCCATGCCTTCAAGGGTTTGGAATGAGCCAGGGAAACTTACTCTGAGAAGGTTTCATATTAATTTTAAAGTGTTTTCTTTAATCTCTACCAAGTGGGGAGAGAGAAAAACGTGAAGAATAAAGGAAAGAAAGCCAGAAAAGCAGATACCTTGAGCCTAAGTGTTTGTTTTTTCTTCCTGAGAGGGTGATCAAATTTCTACACCAACACTTGCCTGCATAACTGGGGAGGGGGGCAAGGAGACACACATATGTCCCCAAGTCACAACACAGTAAATGGGTTCCTGTGGAGACCTCATCCAATTTGCTTTTCCTGTCAGTTGCACCCAGGACAGTCAAAGCTGAATGAAGTATACAACACAAGCTCTATGACACCATGGGGGTGAGGGTAGTGGTGGTTCAGTGGTAGAATTTTTGCCTTCCACGTGGGAGACCCACGTTCGATTCCTGGCCAATGCACCTTAAGTGCAGCCACTACCCATCTGTCAGTGGCAGCTTGTGTGTTGCTATGATGCTGAAGAAGTTTCAATGGAGCTTCCTAAATTAGATATATTAGGAAGAAAGGCCTGGTGATCTCATTCTGAAAATCAGCCAGTGAAAATCCTATGCATCACAATTGTTCAATCTGCAACCAATCACGGGGATGGTGCAAGATCAGGAAGCGTTTTGTTCTGCTGTCCCTGGGGTCACCATGAGTTGGGAGCCAACTAGACAGCAGCTAACAACAACATGAAAGCATAAACCAGGCTTCCTCATCGCGCATAAAACATGAGGGTCTCTCAGAAGAAAATCAACAGACTTCACTCTTCTCGTTCATGCCACATGCTCCGGGAACAAGGCCCACAACAATATGGCCTCTCTGCCTTCAGCAGAATCAGAGGTGGCTCTGCTACTGCTACCGACTGTGGACAATGACTTCAGCGTGTTTATCCTCTGATGTGGCTGTTAGGAATCCAGGCATCCACTCCAATGAGCGGTACTTTTGAAAGAAGAAAACCACCTTTATTTCCCATAGCATCATCAATCAGTTCATGACCCTGTCATTTTTTTTTTTTTTACTGTGCTTTAAGTGAAAGTTTACAATTCAAGTTAGTCTCTCATACAAAAATTTATACACACATTGTTACGTGACCCTAGTTGCTCTCCCTGTACTGTGACAGCACACTCCTCCTTTCCACCCTGGATTTCCCATGTCCACTCAACCAGCTCCTGACCCTCTCTGCCTTCTCATCTCACCTCCGGACAGGAGCTGTGCATTTAGTCTCATGTATCTACTAGAGCTAAGAAGCACACTCTTCACGAGTATCATTTTATGTCCCATAGTCCAGTCTAATTTTTGTCTGGAGAGTTGGCCTCAGGAATGGTTTTAGTTTTGGGCTAACAGAGAGTCCAGGGGCCATGTCTTCTGGGGTCCCTCCAGTCTCAGTCAAACAATTAAGCCTGAACTTTTTACTAGAATTTGAGTTCTGCACCCCACTTTTCTCCTGCTCCGTCAGGGACTCCCTGTTGTGTTCCCTGTCAGGGCGGTCACTGGTGGTAGCTGATGGCCCTATCATTTTTACTGTGAAGAGCATATTATCTTGAGTTCTACTTAGAGAAATAAGGGTCCAGCCTTTCACCAAGCATTTAGCTTTGTGTGAGTGAATAAGTAATACATAGTCTTACCAATTCTTGTTGTTTGCTTATGAGAGAACATTGTTCTACTTTGAAAATTCTCAATGACTAAGAACTGAAATACCAACTGGCACCATGGCCTAATCCACCTGAAATGCCATCATTTCTTTCTAAAGCCTTTTGGCAAAAGTAGACACTGGGGGTGGGGGTAAGGGTGGGGGTGGGGCTGGTTCTAAGAAAAGATTCATTCCTAGCCAATGAAGTTTTAATGTTGGAAACTGGGAAGAGCAGGAAAAGGATATTGACATTTAGCAAATGGGACAGTAGCATAAGGCTTTCCTCATGATAACTTTTCAAGGTAGGTATTTGTTGTGGGTTGCAGTGTGTCCTCCAAAAAAATATGTTGAAGTCCTAACCCCTAGTACCTGTGAACGTGACCTTATTTGGAAATAGGGTCTTTGCAGATGTAAGCAAGTTAAGATGAGGTCATCCTGGATTAGGGTGGACCCTAAATCCAATGACTGATGTTCTTATAAAGAGAGATTTGGAGACAGAGACACACACAGAGGGAAGACGGCCATGTGAAAGTAGAGGTAGAAATTGGAGTGATCCAAGTACAAACTAAGGAATGCCAAGGAGGGCTGACAAGGACCAGAAGCTAGGAAGAATCAAGGAACGATTCTCCCCTAGAACCTTCAGAGGGAGCATGGTGCTGGCAGTGCCTCGATCTCAGACTTCCAGCCTTCAGAACTGTGACAGAATAAATTATTGTCTTAAGCCGCTTATTTTGTGGTCATTTGTTGGTGAAGTCCCCGGGTAGCACAACCAGCTGAGTGCTTGACTACTAGTTAAAGGTTGGCAGTTCGAGCCCATCCAGAGGCACCTCAGAAGACAAGCTTGGAGATCTGCTTCCAAAAGGTCCTTGAAAATCTCTATGGAGCAGTTCTGTTCTGCACACATGGGATCGCCATGAGTTGGAACTGACTCGAAGGCAACTAACAACAACAGCAAACTAATACAGTATTGTGCTGCTCATTTAAGATGGGAAAACTAGTTCAGAGAAACTAGGTTGCTTTCCCAACTTCACACTTCAGAGTCTGTGTAATTCTCCTGTTTAACTCTTTGATGCCCCTCAATTGCCCTTAAGGTAGAGTCCAACCTCCGTAGCATGACATCTACATACCCTACCACATCTCTTACAGTTTTCCCAGGCGCACCATACTTTCATCCCTCTGTGCCTTTTACATGTGGATTTAGGTAGAAGTTCACCACCCTCCTCCACAGTTAATTTATACTGGACCTTAAAGTCCATTCAGTGGAGACTTCCTCCAGGGAACCTTTCCCCAGACTTTGCTGGTGTGTCAAGCATCCTCTGAGCAATCTGCACACTGTGCCTTGAGAACACTGATGGGCTGAAAGCCGCTAGCCCTCTGCCTGGCTCCTTGCTAGAGTTTCTAATCAAACTGCTCACCATCTGCTCCTGGATGGCTGTTATGGATTAAATTGTGTCCCTCCTAAAAAATATGTTGAAGTCCTTACCCCTGCACTTGTGAATGTGACCTTGATTAAGGAAACATGGTTTTTCTTTGCAGATGTTAAGGAAGTCATACTGGATTTCAACTCATAGTGACCCTACAGGACAGAGAAGAACTTCTCCCCAGGGTTTCCGAGGCTGTATATCTTTACCGGAGCAGACTGCCACATCTTTCCCCCGAGGAGCAGCTGGTGGGTTGGAACCACTGGCCTTTTGGTTAGCAGCCGAGCTCTTTAACCACAGCACCACTAGGATTAAAAAAAAACAAAAACAAAACAAAAACAAAAAAAACCCATCCAAACGTGTTGCCCCATAGGGTTTCCAAGGAGCAGCTGGTGGATTTGAACTGCCAACCTTTTGGTTAGCAGCTGTAGCTCTTAACCATTATGCCACCAGTGCTCCCCACAATGGAGGAGGGTGGGTCAAATCTTAATCTCTTCTGAATGGCTTCTTACAACAGAGAAGGACAGATAAGGAACAGAGTCACACACACAGGGAAAAGACCATGTGAGGATCTGCCTACAAGCCCAGGAGTGCCAAGAAACACCTAGGGCTACTAGAAGCTTAAAGACAGAAGGAAGGAACTTCTCTTAGAACAAAGAAGAGAGGGCATAGCCCTACCTATGTGGCAAAATTCACAAAGGCAAATGTTTATTTTAAGAAGCACACAGTAGGCTAGTCATGAGATCAAAAAGAGTTGTGGTTGAGTTGATCCCAAATTAGGGACCTTCAGTAAGGGGTTGGTGGGAGACTAAGAGGGGAAGTAAGGGAGCAGCTCCTGTGACAGACCATGGCATCAAGGCTGTTAGGGGAAGACAGTAAGCAAGAGCTATACTGACTGGAAGAAAAGAGAAGAATCAAGTAACTGAAAGTTAAAAGAACTGGTTACCAGGAAAAAGGGGTGTAAAGGCCAGAAGTTTAGGAGGCTGTTCTAATACAGAGTTGCTGGTGAGTTTGAACCGCCAACCTTTCGATCAGTGGCTGACAGCTTTAACCACTGTGCAACCAGGGCTCCTTCTCTGTAGTTAAAATATTAATTAACTGATCTAAACGAGAATTGTGCTTGAGCTCTTAAGAGTCTGGTTTGCTGTTAGTTCACTCATTCCTGGGAATCATCATCTTGCCTTCTGGTGTTTTGCTACCTCTCAGACACAGGGAGATAAATGAGCTGAGCATTTATGAGCAGCTTTCCATTGGCGTCATTTGATCCAGTGGAAAACAATTATGGTAAATATTCTGCAAAACAAAATTTATTAACAGCTTATTGTAATCCAAGGACTTGACACGTAAGATCTCATTTAATCTTTTGACAACTTCAGTAAGGTAGAGACAGTAATATCCCCCATTTTAATCAATCATCTCATATGCATGCGAAGCTGGACAATGAGTAAGGAAGACTGAAGAAGAATTGATGCCTTTGAATTATGCTGCTGGTGAAAAATATTGACTATACAGTGGACTGCCAGAAGAACAAACAAATCTGTTTTGGAAGTGCAGCCAGAATGCTCCTTAGAAGTGAGAATAGTGAAGCCTTGTTTCACTTAGTTTGGACATGTTATCAGCAGGGACTAGTCCCTGGAGAAGAACATTATACTTGGTAAAGTAACAGGTCAGTGAAAAAGAGGAAAACCCTCAATAAGATGGATTGACACAGTGGCTGCAACAATGGGCTCAAACATAGCAACAATTGCGAGGATGGCGCAGGACCAGGAGTGTTTTGTTGTGCACAGGGTTGCTATGGGTCAGAACCCACTCCACGGCACCCAACAACAGCAACAACATAATAAGAAAACTGAATCTGAGATGCACAGGATCATACATCTAGTAAATAATGGTGTTGGGTTCATATTTTAGAGCCTGAACACTAAATCATTATGCCTCACTAACAGCTAGCTAGGTATTTTTGCCCAGTTTTCTGAGAAGTTGGGCTATATAAAGAAGAATGTAGCATCAGAATTGGAGAAAGACTCATTAACAATCTGAGATATGCAGATGACACAACTTTGCTTGCTAAAAGTGGAGATGACTTGAAGCATTTACAGATGAATGTCAAAGACCACAGCCTTCAGTATGGATTACACCTGAACATAATGAAAATGAAAATCCTTATAAGAGGGCCAGTAAACAACATCACGATAAATGGTGAAGGAAATGAAATTGTCAAGGATTTCATTCTTCTTGGATCAAAAATCAATGCCGATAGAAGCAGCAGTCAAGAATCAAACAACAGGAAGTGGGGCCAAGATGGTAAAGTAGTCAGACGATTCCAGTGGACTCTCTTACAACGAAGACCCGAAAAAACAAATGAATTGATTATGTATGGCAATCTGGGAGCCCTGAACATCAAAGACAGAGTTGAGGAACTGGACTGAGTGTCAGGGGGAGGGTGAGACGGTTCAGAAGCAGCGAGGAGTTGCCAGACCTGACCCGGCAAGAGCCTGAGCCCTTCAGGCCTGATCAGCTTGGGGTTGAGCAGTAAGGCAGGTAAGTGGCAGTGCTCGGGAGGCGTGTTTTCTGAACCAGGAGAGACCCAGCACCAGAGAGTCTACACAGCCACCCAGAACCAGTGAGAAGCAACCGCAGATCAACGAAAGATAAGTAATTGCATATGGCCTACTGCGCGGATCAAAAACACCCACCTTAGGGAAAAACCTCTCTCCCATTTACCTCCCCACTCCCTGCTCTGCACTGGGTCCCAGACTGGTTTCAGCAATTGCCAAGTCCCCTGGGCCGGAAGTAGGATCCGTCACACTCCTGGAGCCATGCTCCCTGCCTTGGAGAGTGAACAAATTAACAAACGGGAAAAAATAAACTGCCGGCTCCCCTAAGCCAGGAACCCAGGGTAGGCACAGCTCCTTTGCCTAGGCACAGGCATAAGGGATCCACGGACTCTGAGTGCCTTTCCCCCTGCATAGACTTGTGTGGGCCCATCTCAACAGCGTAGGCCCTCATTACTGCAGTACAACAGGGTATATACCAGAAGTCTAACTTGAACTGTTTCAGCTGTGAAGCGGTAGGTTCTTGACATTTGACACTGCTCTGCCCATTAAGCAGGGTCTTCACCTACCCACTTCAGGGGCCTGAGGACTGGTGGTTCCACCCATGCCACTTAGACACCTGCGATAGGGGCCCATGAATAAGAGGTGCCCCCCAGTCCTTATAGTCAACAGCATTGGGTGCTCCTAGTCCAGCTGCAAAACCCACCCACCTATGCGCTTTAGGGAACGGGGACATGCCTTCCTCCTGGACACTTGGGGGTGGCCGTCAGCCCCCTACCCTGCTGAGAGTGTGTCCTCCTGCTGCAGCCAGATGCCTGTGCCTACACCAATCACCCATGCCTGTCTAGGACTGTAGGTGAGAACCTGTACCACACACTTGGTGGCTATCTACCTGGGCACCTGAGCTGAATCCATACAGGAGGAGTGGGTGGACTCCTAATCTCACATACCTAGTAACAGATCTAACCACCTGGTGAGAGGACATTAGAGCTTCAAAGGTGCCGATAGATAATTTACCACCACTGAAATAATCTGGGTTGCCGTTTCCTAATGAGTCCTCATTTGATTCTTCATCAGTTTGACCCTGCTCCATGCCTAAAATAATATCCTAGAGCACATCAACAAATCAAGAAATGGAGATCACACTTAGAGGACAAAACTTTTCAGTTCAAAACTGATTTTGATGAGCACAAAGTCTTGCCTGCTTGTCTCCTCAACTACATGCAAAAACCAGCTCAAGCTATTGAGCCGCCATGAAAGCAAAAGCTCAGAATGTCTGACTTCCTGAATTAATAAAATCATGATTTTATGAAGCTGTAGATTAAGGAAACATACCCAATACCTTACATATGCCATTAATACAGACATTTCGGCTGTTGCCTCCTTCAAAGCAAGGGGTACCATCAATGACAGCGTCTAGCATTTTCTCAGAAAACTGGCCGTCTATGGGTCGGCAGTAGAGTTCACAAGGATGTGCTGAAAGAGAAAAAACAAAAAGACAAATCCTTGCAAGTTAGCTTTTTAGCTCAGTGCCCTTTCCTCCTGATTCCTTTGTGTTCCTCCCAATTTTCATTTAACCTGGTGATCCCATTTTTTACCTTTCTGTAACACGTCATGCTGAAATGTAGGCCTATTTTTCTTTTTTCAGTTAAAAAGTTTTACAATGAACTAAATAGGTTTCACTACATCTTTGATGTGATAAAAAAGAAAAAAACAGGTGATATTGTGCACTACAGATTAGTAAGCAAGCACAAGTAAGCCCGTGCGTACCTCGCTTATTGGCTAAAGTTATCTGTCTTTCTGGTTATTGTGTGTACCGTACTGTACTTTTTTTTTAAACATTTTTTCATGTGCTTGTTTTTGTTGTTGCTGTTGTTGTTAGGTGTCATTGAGTCGATTCTGACTCATAGCTACGCTATGTGCTACAGAATGAAACACTGCCCAGTCCTGCGCCATCCTCACAATCGTTATGCTTGAGCCCATTGTTGCAGCCACTGTGTCAATCCATCTTGTCGAGGGTCTTCCTCTTTTTTGCTGACCCTCTGCTCTACCAAGCATGATGTCCTTCTCCAGGGACTGGTCTGTCCTGGTAACATATCCAAAATATGTGAGACAAAGCCTCACCATCCTCGCTTCTAGTAAGTATTCTGCCGGTACTTCTTCCAAGACAGATTTGTTCATTCTTCTGGCAGTCCATGGTATATTTGATATTCTTTGCCAACATCATAATTCAAAGGCATCAATTCTTCTTTGCTCTTCCCTATTCATTGTCCAGCTTTTGCATGCATATGAGGCGATTGATAATACCATGGCTTGGGTCAGATGCACCTTAGTCTTCAAGGTGACATCTTTGCTTTTCAACACTTTAAAGAGATCTTTTGCAGCAGATTTTCCCAGTGCAATGTGTCCTTTGATTTCTCGACTGCTGCTTCCTTGGGCGTTGATTGTGGATCCCAGTAAAATGAAATTATTTACAACTTCAATCTTTTCTCCTTTTATCCTGATGTTGCTTATTGGTCCAGTTGTGAGGATTTTTGTTCTCTTTATGTTAAGGTGTAATCCATACTGAAGGCTGTGGTCTTTGATCTTCATCAGTAAGTGCTTCGAGTCCTCTTCACTTTCAGCAAGCACGGTTGTGTCATCTGCATTATTGCAGGTTATTAATGAGTCCTCCTTCAGTACTGACGCGGGGCGGAAAAGTGTGTATCCCTGGTTACCAGGTGCTCTGTCTCCTGTTGGGAGCTCCGTGAAGTTGCCTTCTCATACTCCCTGTCTGCTTTTCTTTGGTGGCTGTAGTCCAAGATGGAGAATCTATGCCTCGTTAGCTAGTAGGGGACTTCCACTCCATAGCTCTTCTCATTGTCTGTTCTCTGTCAGTTTCTTATTCCATTCAGTGCTTGATAGAGTTCTTTATTACTTCATTTGATGCTTAGGGTTCCAGGATTAACGTTTGTTTTACTTAGTTTTTCAGGTTTTTGCTGCAGAGCGATGGCATGGTGCTTCTGTCTATAGTGTCATGTTGGCACCACCTCCAAAATTCAATGCTTGTTTTGTTTTGCTTTGCTTTCATTGAAGAATTTGAGAATGTCTTCTTCAGAAACCTCCTTTTGGTATCTTCCTAATGTATTTATTGTGAGCAGGGCTGTTGGTTTCTTGGTGATGTGACCAGCTGAGGGCCAGGTGAGGCCAACCATAAGGCCATTTATCATGGGCCCACCTCAGTGTGGTTGGGCACCAAATGCAAAGCTGGAGTGCACAGGAAAGCTTGGCTACACCCAGTCATAGCCTACAACTCTAGGTATGCCAGACTGCTTGAGGATGCTATGATCCTTGTGGTAAGAAAATAAAAGAATAGAATCCACACAAATATAACTAAGTGCAAAAGCTCCAAAAAACTGAAAATCTGGATGAACTTGAGACAGAGGTCAGTACATCTTGTTCAAAGCTCAAAGAAGAAAGGTCAAAGCAAATAAAGAGTACGAACTGATTTTATAAAAAGTACACTGCCTGCTAAGGTGAACAAAGTCAAAGTGAGGTGAAGAGATCATTGGGCAAAGTGACAAAGAAAAAGAGCCAGAAGATTGAGGGGACAAAGCATGACTTGGCATTACTGTAAACTTCCATTTGTGGTAGCATGACTAGCTTTCAATGCCTAAACTGGAAAACAAGTATTTAGAAGTAGCCACCTGGGAACAGTTCTGCTCTCCCAGGGCTGAGAGCATCCATCCAGGTGTGCTGAGCTGGGAAGTCATTTAATGAAACAGTGGGCTATTAAGGAGAAGGATGGAAGCAGGAGGCAGATAAAACAAATAAGGCTTTGATTTGAGCTTTACAATTTGGACTTGGGATTTTGTATTTGGACATCTAAAGCAAAAAGAGAAAGCAGCTCTGAATAATTCTGGGGCTTTTCTAAAGGAATCATCTGTTTGGGGGCTGCTAGGCAGGGCTGGGACATAGGTTTTCAAGGAGCAGCTGGTGGATTCAAACTGCCAACCTTTTGGTTAGCAGCCGAGCTCTTAACTGCTGTACCACCAGGGCTCCAGAGGGGCCTAGGGTATAAAATTTAAGGAGGTGCTCACTCTCAGGCCTGTGCAAGTGGCTTCTCATAGCAAGTAAACGCTCACCCAGTGGCAAGCGTTCCACAGAATTCCAGAATGGTGACGTCCCATGCTTGCCTTAGTCGTATTCCCTCTAGGTTTGCGCTGTTTAATCCACTCCCCTGAAGGATAAAACTGCCCAGAGACTAGTCTCATCTATATAGTGAGATAAAAGGAACTTTGCTTGTTACAATATTTGTTGAACATTAACTGTCTCCCAGGTCTTGTTGTAAGTGCTTTGCAGTGCTTATCTCATTTTAACAAACACAACCACCCTATGAAGTTAGTTCATTTATTATCCCATGTGAGTGGCAGGACTGGGATTCAAACCTGCTGAATTAGCTTCAGAGATCACACTAGTAACCCCTAATCTACAGGTACAGGCTTTACTTTAACAAAAAAAAAAAAGTCTTCAATTAGATCTTTAAAGAAACGATTCCTCACATTATTAGTAACATATTCATTCATGAAACTAGGCTCCCTTTTAATTCAAAGTCCATTCTCTCATGGGGCTTAAGTACAGCAAGAATCACTAACTTTTGGAGGCATTTACTTTTACAGAGAGCAGATTTAAGTATTAGCTCATGAAAGTCTAATATAACCTTGAGAAAGTTACTTAACCTTTCTGTGCCTCAGTTTCCACACCTTAAAAATGGGGATAATAATACTTACCTTGCAGGGAAATTGTGAGGATTCAAACACAGACTTTATGCCAATCACTCAGCATGGTGTCCGGATACAGTAAGTGCTCAACAACTGATGGTGTGGTTGGTTTTGCCTCCTCACCATGAACTAGACAAATTCTAAAGATACTTGCAGTTGGCCTAGCATTCTAGGCTTCTATCATTCCTGTCTTCTCACATAGCAGTCAAAAGACTTGTATTTGGTAGCCCTGGCATGATTCTCATTACCGTACAAATAAACTAACAAAAAACAACTTGCCTGATTATTCTTTCATGCCAATTCTAATCAATTCTCCACTAAATGCTTACTTTCTGTTTTACTATTTTCTACACAACTGCAGTGGGGTTCAGTGGTAGAATTCTCACCTTCCATGAGGGAGACCTGGGTTCGATTCCAGTGTGTCACTAGGGCTCCTTCAGTGTTAGGTCCATAGGGATTCAAATCCCAGCCCCAACTTTTCCATCTTACCCAAGATCCTCTCGGTCTCTAGTCTGTACAGGGGTGATTGTCTGGAGGGTAACATAGTGAAACTTCTAATGCAGTATCTTGCATAGTGCGATTGTTTAAATGTGGTAGTTATCACCATTAACCTTTCCAAATGATTGCCAGTAGAACATTACACCTACAAAAGGTGCTTAGCCATATTTACTAATTGATATTGACCAACACTGTTCGGGAGAAATTTCTGGATCAACTGGCAAAGAGATCATTTCAGTCCTGAGAGATTATAGCTCAGTCAGTCATAAAGATGAACACCACACTTAGTGATGGATGTTCACTGCAGCAGTTCAATGGTTATCCAAAGAGAAATGGATAAAGTTGCATTTCCACAATGGTACAATATGCAGCAATTAAAAGGAATGAGGTAAACCATGATGCCTATGAATGAAGAAAGCTGCAGAAACAACAAAGTCTGATTCCATTTGTATGAAAATGAAAACCTATGATTAACAATGGCTAACTCTGATGAATGTGAGGCATTGGTTGTTCAATGATCGAATTCTCGCCTCCCATGTGGGAGACCTGAGTTTGATTCCCAGACAATGCACTCATGTGCAGTCACCACCCATCTATCAGTTTGCCATAATGTGGTGGTTTGTGTGTTGTTATGAAGCTGGACATGCTTCAGCGGAGCTTCCAGACCAAGACAGACTAGGAAGAAAGGCCTAGAAATCTACAGCAGAAAATCAGCTACAAGGAAACACTGTCCAATCCACAACCAATCATGCGTGATGACGGAATGGCATTCTAAGAAACACAAACAACTTAGCAACCCAACCATATCTTTTCTTACTTATGTTACTTTCCTGTATTAGCCAACCAATTACGCTGAAAATGTTGGCAGTGTTTTGTTCCATTGTGCATGGGGTCACCATGAGTCGGGGCTGACTCAACAACAACTAACAACAACAACTCTCTGAGGAATAAATTAAGGGTAGATGGATAAGAAGAATTTAATTTTAGTTCACTCTATTATGTAAATTTTCAATATTTTCTCCAATAAGGATGGATTACTTTTTAAAATAATAATTCTTGGCCCTCAAAAAAAAAAAAAAAACAACCAAAAAAACCCTAAAAAGGTCTCCTTTCTCCTCTGACAATCATGACACATCTCCATGGAAAGACAATTTCAGGACTTCCCTCCATCTTGTCTGCAACACAGGACTAAGTACATCCTTCAAGGTTAGACAGGTTACCTGAAGTACACTGCATTTAGAAACACAAGTTTGTTGGCTATAATTGCAGTGGTCTACGGAGTCTTAGAAGTATCCTGTAAATAATCTTTGTGGCATCAACAATAACAGAATACAGCCCCACTGCTGTGAGTCTCCCAGCACTTCCAGGCCTGTAGTTCCAGTGGTATTTAAATGGCTTACAAGGTTGAACTTCAAGTCCTGTTTCTATGACCTCTTTCTCTCTGGCCTTTGCCTTTCATGGTGCCCTGGGAGGACTTAGGGTATGTCATTAGGCTGGCCTATGACACAGGACTCTAAAGACAGAGGTGGGGGTGCATAAACTCTTCTTTGATCTTCCTTATTCATTATCCATATGGGTACAAAAGCTGGACAATGAATAAGGAAGACCAAAGAAGAATTGATGCCTTTGAATTATGGTGTTGGCAAAGAATATTGAATATATCATGAATTGCCAGAAGAATGAACAAATCTGTCTTGGAAGAAGTACAGTCAGAATGCTCCTTAGAAGTGAGGATGGTGAGACTTTGTCTCATGTACTTCGGACATGTTGTCGGGAGGGACCAGTCCCTGGAGAAGGACATCATGCTTGGTAAAGTAGAGGGTCAGCAAAAAAGAGGAAGTCCTTCAATGAGATGGATGACACAGTGGCTGCAACAGTGGGCTGAAACATGGCAAACGATTGTGAGGATGGTACAGGACCTGGCAGTGTTCTGTTTTGTTGTACACAGGGTCGCTATGAGTCAAAACCAACTTGAGGGCACATAACAACAACAACATGCATAAATAGATGTTTGTAAATAAATGGAAAGCAAAGCGTAACAAAATCTTTTAACTCCAATTCCAGCTACTGTAGCCACTACAGTTCAGCACACACAAATCCAATCCTACATCTAGCAGGGGATTGTGGGGAGACTGCAGACTAAGCACCTGTCACACCAGTGGGGAAGCTATGCTGTCCTACATCTGGAAGCCTACACATTCAGAGTCCACAGGATCACTGACCCAGGTAGTTTCAACAGAATAGAGAATGTGCAAAATACAGGTATAGATAGTACTGACTGAATGTACCTTTCATCTTTAGTTATTTATGGAGTCCATGTGAGTATACACATGAATTTTCTTGTATTCAAACACCCAGCTCAGGAAGCTAAATTGCACCAATAACCAAATGACTCACTTTTCTAGAGCATGAATGATGTTAAATAACAGAGGGCAAGGGGCAGACATTGCCCTTGACAACTGAAAACTGTCAGGATGTTCTGGAGACATGAAGTGGTAATATGTAATTCTCACTTTTTGGCCAACATCTATGATTTGTCTTATGTCCTATAAAACTGGAATTTTAGGGACTTAAAAATCACAATTTGGCTAGCATACATTTTACTTCTTGCCTCAAATCTTTTTAGCTCAAGAAATCTCTTCCATTTCACCTCCCACTCAAATAACAACAAATAGCACAGATAACTTTTTTTTTTTGGTTATTATTATTGATCTATGGCTAATGGTCATTGGAAGCTCTGGTGGCATAGTGGTAAAGGGCTCAGCTGCTAACTGAAAGGTTGGTGATTCGGATCCACCAGCTGCTCCCTTAGAAACCCTATGCGGTAGTTCTACTCTGTCCTATAGGGTCACTACGAGTCAGAATCAACTCAACAGCAACAGGTTTTGTTTTGTTTTTAATGGTCATTGAGTTTTCTTCATTTTCAGGAAAGAATGTGCAATTTGTCCTCATTCAGAGGAAGCTTTGCCAAGACTGCTGTTTCATTCTCCAACTCCATTTCCTCGGATGTGCATCCTTTGCTAAAAACAAATCCCGCTGCCATCGAGTCGATTCTAGCTCATGGTGGCCTCGTGTGTCAGAGTATAACTGCTCCGTAGGGTTTTCAATGGCTGCAATCTTACAGAAGTAGATTGCCAGGCCTTTCTTTCACGGTGCTGCTGGGTGAATTTGAGTCACCAACCTTTTGGTTAGGGTTGTTGTTATGTTGTTAAGTGCCATCGAGTCAGTTCTCATAGCAACCCTATGTACAACAGAATGAAACATTGCCCAGTCCTGTGCCATCCTCACAACTGCTATGTTTGAGCGCATTGTTGCAACCACTGTCAATCCATCTCATTGAGGGTTTTCCTTTTTTTTTTCAATGACCTTCTACTTTGTCAAGTAAAGTAGCCAAGAGCAAATTGTTTGTGCCACCTAGGGACCTGCGCATCCTTTAGATGCCTTATTCTACTTTTTACCCTTCTTATGCTGTCCTGTCCACATGAAATATTGATTTCTAGCCCAGAACTGGCTCTCATTCAATTCTTTTTTAAAAAATTTTATTTCACTTTAGGTAAAAGTTTACAGCTCAAGTTAGTTTCTCATTCAAGAATTTATACACATATTGATTTGTGACATAGGTTGCAATCCCTGCAATGTGACAGCACTCTTTCCCTTTCCACCCCAGGCTCCCCACGTCCATTCGTCCAGTTTTCCTGTTCCTTCCTGCCTTCTCACCTCGCTTTTGGGCAGGAGTTGCTCATTTGGGCTTGTATATTTGATTGAACTAAGAAATACATTCCTCACAAATGTTATTGTTTGTTTCATAGTCCTGTCTAATCTTTGAAAAGCAGGCTTCAGAAGTACTTTGGTTCTGAGTTAGCAGGGTGTCCATGGGTCATAGTCTCAGGGACTCTTCCAGTCTCTGTAAGACCAGTAAGTCTAGTCTTTTCTGTGAATTTGAACTTTGTTCTACATTTTTCTCCCCCTCTGTCAGGGACCTTCTACTGTGATCCCTGTCAGAGTGGTCAGTGGTGGTAGCCGGGCACTATCTAGTTCTCCTGGGCTCAGGCTAATGGAGGCTGTGGTTCATGTGCTCCTTTAGTCTTTTGGGCTAATGTTTTCCTTGTGTCTTTGATTTTCTTCATTCTCCTTTGTTCTGGGCAAGATGGGACCAAGCGATGTATCTTAGATTGCTGCTTGCAAGCTTTTAAGAACCCAGATGCTACTCACCAAAGTAGGATGTAGAACATTTTCTTTATGAACTATGTTATGCCAACTGACCTAGATGTCTCCTAAGACTATGTTCCCCAGCCCTCAGCACCAGCAACTCGGTCCCTCAAGATGTTTGAATGTGTCTAGGAAACTTCTATGATTTTGCCTTGGTCAAGTTGTACTGACTTCCCCTATATTGTCTTTCCCTTCACCAAAGTTGGCATTTGTCTACTATCTAGTTAGTGATTTGCCCCCCTTCCTTCCCCACCCTCATAACCATTAAAGGATATATTTTTCTGTGTGTAAACCTTTTCTTGGGTTTTTATAATAATGGTCTTAGACAGTATTTGTCCTTTTGTGATTGACTTACTTTACCTAGCATAATGCCCTCCAGATTCATCTATGTTGTGAGATGTTTAGCGGATTCATCATTGTTCTTCATGATTGCATAGTATTCCATTGTGTGTATGTACCATAATTTGTTTATCCATTCATCTATGGATGGGCATTTAGGTTGTTTCCATCTTTTTACTCTTGTGAATAATGTTGCAATGAACATGGATGTGCTCTCGTTCATTTCTGATGAAGGCATTCCCCCCATCTTGCCTTCCTTAGTGCCATTTTCCTCCCACTTGGCATGACTCTGTTTTGAATTCCTTCTCATTTCCTTCTGTCAAACGAAAAACTACTCATGCTTAAAATTATCAACTGCCTCCTTTGACACTTTCTTCAAAAATTATCCCAAACCTACAATATCCTTCTTTTCTGAATTTCTGCCAAAATCAAGAAGCAATTTCACCATCAATTAGATATTGGATTCCTACATGCCCAGTTGACCACTCAGTTGCATCTCAGTTGTTTTGAAGCCAATTACCATGTTTGACAAGCTTCTCTATTACCCCCCTGAGGTGCACATTTTCAGCCTTCAACATTTACTGACCAACTTAATGGTCAGTGCGTCAATCTTCTAAAATATGACACTCCTAAAGGTCAGGTGTCTTTTTGTTGAGGTTTGCAGGGCATCACAGACACCCTAACATAGAAATGCTTTCTGGTAATGGCTGTGACCCTAAACCTGAAATATGCTGTTAGAGCCCCTTACCTGGATTAAAAACAGGAAACCAGTGGTAGAATTCATTCTTGTAGGGAACAGTGTCAAACTCACTGCACTGCATCTGCCGAAATGTGGGTGCATCCGAGCGGCAGGGGTGGACGTTACACAAGCGATAGCGTTTTCTTTCCCCAGTGCAGTACTTCCCTCCAAACTTTGGTCTATAAATGAAGCAGGCAAGCTGTGTTTTTAGTTTCCATAAAGGCCAGAATTTTCCCTTAAAAGTACCCAGACATCTTGCCATGTCTGCTCCTTGCCAAGCCATATCCTTCCCTGCCTTCAAACTTACCTCTTAAATAAATTCTTCCAATTTCACCCATTTTTTTTTCCTGTGATACATCAACATTTCAGTCCCAAGAGTATATTACCTTTTTTGAAATAATGTGTGTATCTTTTCCACCTGTATAATCTTCAGGCATTTCAAACCCAAGGATAAGCTGAAAGGGGAGGCATAATTTTCCCTCCAAATTGCTCCTTCTCTGTTTCCTATTTAGTGAGTTAAGTGGGGTAAAATTTCAGAATCATCCATCCTTTGCCTTTCCTTTGACCCTGTATTTAATCAGCTGCCTGGTCAATCAGTTGTGTCTTTACATTTGTTGCCTTCTCTTCATCCCCATAACCACCAAAGTAGTCCAAACCTCATCTGGATTCCTGTCTCTCCTCTGCCTGTATTTTCCCTCAGTCAACCCACTGTGTACACGAGTATCTGTACAAATTATCCTGCATTATCTGGGTGGGCCCAATTTAATCATAGAGAGAAAGAGGGAAGCAGCAGAACCAGATAAGGGGATGTAAGGACAGAAGCAGAGATCAGAATGATGCCAGGATGGAGCCTGGAGCCAAGGAATAGAGGCGGCCTCTAGAAGGTGGACACGGCAAAGGAACAGATTCTACCCTAAAGCCTCCAAAAGAAATGAAGCCTGCCAACACCTTGATTTTAACCTAGTGAAACTGATTTTACATTTCTAACCTTCAGAACTGTAAAATAACAAATGTAGGTTGTTTTAAGCCACTAAATTTGTGGTAATTTGTCACAGCAGCAATAGGAACCTAATACACATATCAAGTGTACAGTCAAGATGGAACCATATTCTAGACACAGAAAACTAGGACCTCTTCCCAAAGTGCCCAACTGGTAGTGGCAGAGCCAAGATTTGAACACTCATCTGCCTTAATGCACATCCTGAGCCCTTATCCACTGTGTCATACTGCCTGTCATGCAGCCCCGCGGACAGAGAGACCTCAAACCTTGACAGTCCTGCCCAGTTCTGGTTGCAGCTGTAGTTCCTGTGTGGCTGTGCTGTACTTTACACACACACACACACACACACACACACACATCTTAAATGTGATTAGACTTGAGTAGGTTTTGGTTCCTCACATATGAAAGAGCTTTGACCAAGGTAGTTCACATGGCAGGTACTTCATCAGTTGACTCCCTCCCTGCAGGAGGTCCTAAGACTTGTCCTTGATATCTGAACTCAGGCTAGTTTTCTAGTCATGGTGATGGAGTGACACTCTGACTTGGCACCTGTGACTAATGGCTACATTTGGAACACATCCCACAAACATCACTGACAGCCTCTCTGAGCCAATCCCTGTTGACTAGATAGCTGACCAACATCAATGGTGTATTTGAACTCAAGTTGGTATATTTGAACTCAAGGGCTTATGGTCAGCAGGCTCATACAAGAACCGAATCTATAACCTTATTAACATTAGCGTTGTTCTCAATCAACTTAACTAAACTGAGGGTAGATGTGGCCACTCACCTAAGAAGATTCTATGATAAATTGTGGAGCCCAGTGGCGAAGTGGTTAAGAACTAAGGCTGCTAACCAAAAGGTCAGCAGTTTGAATCCACCAGCCTCTCCTTGCTATGGGGTAGTTCTACCCTGTCGTATAGGATTGCTATGAGTTGAAATCAACCCGACAGCAAAAAGTGTGTGTGTGGCTGTGCGTGTGTGTGTAAAGATGGGGGGTTAGGATGATCTTTCCCCAAAGATGAGTTAAAGGATCGTCCGTCAGTTTTTCAACTAGGATGTTCCTCTCTGATAACCACAGGCCACTGACCGTCCTCCCAAGAAGGCTACGAACTGGCAGCTGACTGCACAGCACTGACGGGAGTTCCCAGAGCAATCCACCTGCTTCCTGATCTCCAAAATTGAAATCGCCTTTCTGATCAAATTGAAATAAATACAAAATAAAATTTTCTGTAAAAATATTCTATGAGAAATTCTTAGTTTTGAATTTTTGAAGTCATAGAAAGCATGTATTTAAACAAAAACAAGTTCTATTGAAGGGTAAAATTTTCAAACAATGTTGTCCTCAAATACGTAAATGGTAAATATAATAAAGATACAATCGCTACTATCATAAATACCATTTACCAACAATTTATTACGTACTGGGTATTGTGTTAGATTCTTTATAGAGAATATTAACTTATTAACTCTCAGAAGAAATTTACTATATATCTATATTACCCATTGCTGTCGAATCGATTCCAACTCATAGCGACCCTGTAGGACAGAGTAGAACTGTCCCATAGGGTTTCCAAGGAGTGACTGGTGGATTTGAACTGCCGACCTTTTAGATAGCAGCCGAGCTCTTAACCACTGTGCCACCAGGGCTCCATATACATCTATAGCTGCACCCTAGTGGTGCAGTGGTTAAGCATTCAGCTGCTAACCAAAAGTCTGGCAGTTCAAATCCACCAGCCACTCCTTGGAAATCCTATGGGGCAGTTCTACTCTGTCCTATAGGGTTGCTATGAGTTGGAATCAACTCCACAGCAACAGGTTTGTTAATTTTTTTTGGTATATGTATATATCTATATATACTGTTTATATAGTGTATACATGTACATGTACATACATACACATATGTTTAAGTATACATCTATATAGATACACATATGACAATATATTTACTAATAAAAAGGATAAGCTTGGAATTGAGATATTGCGGGAATTATAATCATATTTATTGCTTGCCTTTAAAAAAATGTGATGCTTACTGTCCAAGACAGACTAACGTTAATCTAGGTAAAAGAAGTTTAATATGTTTTCTACTTGCAGGAGACATCACATGTACAAAACCCATAAAACCAAACCCATTGCCATCGAGTTGATTCTGACCCATAGCAATCACACGTATACTTGAAGAAAAATTATACTTGGGAATTAGTATACCAGGAAAAAATGAAATTAAGAATTTAATATATAGTTGGAAAACAAAAGAATTTAAATTTAATTTAATTCATATCTAGCTGCAAATATAAAATATGGACAAAAGCAGTTTCATTAGAAAATTGAAAACCACTTATGAAATAACTTTATGGAATCCTTAACAGGCTACTTTGAAACCTTATCTAAAACACTGAAAATAATTATACTCAAAAGGTGCTTGGCTATTTTACTAGTTACCGAAGGGAAGAAAAGTTTTTTATGAAATTGAACATTTATTCTGATTGAAAGCAAGCTACAATCTTATCAGCAAAATTGCATCTGACTAAATGGATGAAGGCATTTTTCTTTCTGACAGAGTGGAATTATCTAAAAGGATTTAATTGCATACTCTCTTAAAGGCTTTATGGAGCTCTGGTGACACTGTGGTTAAGAGCTCAGCTGCTAATCAAAAGGTCGGCAGTTTGAATCCACCAGTTGCTCCAGGGAAACCCTCAGGGGCAGTTCTACTCTGTCCTATAGGGTCGCTGTAAGTTGGAATTGACTCGACGGCAACGGGTTTTTTTTTTCCAAGTTTTTTAGCGGCTTTCACCTAGGTTGTATTTTAAAAAGAAATTTGCTTATTTCCCCAAATGGAATCAGCCTGCCTCTCCAAGGTCTAGTAAGAACCTAGTCCCAATCCCAAAATAAGAAAAAAAAGCCAGATCTTTCACAGGGAAACTCTGTGAATCTGCTGATTCTCTTTTGTCTTTGGAAACCCATTTAATTTCTCTCTGTAGCCTCGGGGTCACTGGACTCATGCTCTCCAAGACTGATCTCCCAACACTTATGGAAGCAAGGAACATTTGGCCATACTTACTCAGGATTGTTGCAGAGCCTCTCTGCACTCTGGATTCCGGCCCCACATGTCCTGGAGCAGTGAGACCAGGGTGACCAGCGGCCCCAGCCTCCAGGGATACTCTCTGGTTTCTTCCCTACTGTGATGCACTTGCCGGCCATACACCACTGGAAAGGGAAGAGGCATGAGACCGAGATGAATGTGTCAGAAATGTTCCCATGATAAGCTAAGCCAAGAACTCTAGAAGTTTTGACTCAATTCTTCCTGAGAAAGCAGACTTCCTATGCCAAACATCAGATGTAGAACAAAGAAGAGCTCATTAAAAGAGTTTCTCCCAAGTGTCTTGAATTTTATAATCAGAGTATTTCAGGAATGGAAGAGAACTTTATGGTGTCTATTTACAGCTGAAGGAGCCCTGGTGGAGCAAAGGTTAAGGGCTTGGCTGCTAACCAAAATGTAAGCAGTTCAAAGCCACCAGTGTCTCCACTGGAGAAAGACCTGGTGATGTGCTTCCATAAAGATTACAGCCAAGAAAACCCTATCGGGGCAGTTCTACTGTCAAAGGGGTCGCTATGAGTCAAAAATTGACTCCACAGCACCTACAGCAACTACAGTCACAGCTGATATAGGAGTGCTACTCAAAGTGTGGTCAACAGATTGTATGCTAGAATGTAAATAAATGCACTGCTTCCCTCATCAACAAAGTCTTGCTGTGAAAAACATGTCAGTTTAGTATGCATAGTAACACAGTTGTTCCGTAACATAGTTGATTTACTTTCTAGTGCAAGCTCCTTATCTTGTTGCAGGCCACAACAAACCGTTCACAGACTGACAGTGTGAATAGCACTTCTTCATAGCTCCTCTATAGGTATTTAATGCATGCAACAGAGAACTGATTTTCCTGCAGTACACTTTACTTCACTGAAAAAACACTAGCTGTCAAGAAAACACTATCAAGAATAAAAAAAAAATCTGCTTTCCTGTAACTTTGCCCATTGTTTCCAGCTCTGGCCTTTCAAGTGACTCAGAAAAAAATCCACTCTCTCCCCTCTTCAAGGCACTCTTTCACTAATTATCAGTTTAGGAGGACTAATATATAAAAAGAAAAACAAGAGGAAATGCAACTTTGTTGTTAGAAATGGCCATATTTCTTGGAGAATTTGCGAATGCTTTATCTGCTGGCCTCCTTTTGCCCATTATTTCTGCTCACTGGGTATTCTGATCTGGTTCTATAATCTCAGTGCTAGGTCATGCCATACCCAAGCTGCATAAAGATATCCACTAAACCCTAAGTCCTAGACAAACAGCAAACCCAGTTGTTTTAGTTGAGCAGCACATATAACACAGTTCTCAGGCAATCCAGAGGATATCTAGCAACTCTGTATTTGTGGGTGTCTGACTTTCCTGCTTAATAAAGCAGGAACACTTTTAAGAAATGTAACCAGGTAAAATGACGAGAGAGAAGGGGATAGAAGACCAAGATCTGGCATCTTTGCAAAGAAGCAGCCACGGGCTTATCCTTTGCAATCCTCAACATGGAGAAAGAAAAAGTCAAAAGGATAGTTTCAGATAATAAGCCCAGCAAATGTTTTGCCCACAAACCCCACAGAACTTGTGCAGAGAAAGATGGGATAGATATTTTACAAGTGAAGTGTGGAAGTGGGCCTCAACCCCCTCTCATTAACAACTTTTTGCCAGCAAAGGCCCAAAAGGAGTAGTAGAAATAGAGTCCTTTCCTCTGGCTAGTCTAACTGTGTTATCTCCATTCACTGCTCTTCACCCAGACACAGACACTCTACGGGGCCTTCTCTTAGCTCCTCTCCACATCTTTATGCCCACCACCCTCCCACCTTTCTTCCACAGCCTGACACATTACCTTCTTCTCACCACATCTTGTCCCATCTGCAGCAGCGTCCAGCTTAGAGCGACAAAAGCCTTTCACTGAGCACCACAGTGTCTGGCAGACATTCTGGAAAACGAATGTGAGATTTCACTTTTCTGTCTTTATAAGACTTGCCCAATAAGCCATTTCTACAGTTATGGTAAAATGCACACACACACTCACCTATATACCCACCATGAATGCCATTGTTGTTACTGAATAAGAATGACATAAAATATTCATTAGGCAACTCTCAGTTGAAAGTTAATTTGTACTTTGTCATCATTCACAAATAGCGGTCTGTACACCAGAGTAGGCAATTGGGAAATGGGAGATAAAATCTATCTCCCAAGAATTGAGGCTGTATTGGTTATATGTGTGGTATAATGTCCACCATGCATTGTCACTGAGCAAAGTAGATGGTGACACTAGTCATCAAAGGCAAATCCAAACTGTGGACAGAAGAAAATCTGACTATAAACAGTTGGGATGGTTATAACTTGAGCCTGCTAACTGAAGGAAACGGAAACTATTCCTCCCAGAAAGCCTCAGTTTATTTACTTATTACCCAAAATATTCAGCTTGTTTAGTTGCCGCAAGTGAACTGCATATTCCCTCTCATTTCTACCACTGTGGGAACAGGGAAGGTGACAGGATTGCTATATGTCATTTAAAATAGTTCAGCAGCTTCCATCCACCTTTTGGTCTTTCTTCTATCCTCCATCCTTCCATCCACTTATTTTGCTCTTTATTCAATTAATTTACTCACCATAAGATTTCATATCTATCAACAATTTTGGAAAATTCTCTATGTCTCTAAATTTTGCATCTCCCTAAATTAGAATGGATTACCTCTACTCTCTCCTTCTAGAACTCATAATTGTTGTTAATGGACCTTCTCATCCTACCCTTAATTTCTCTTAATTTCACTTTCATATTTTCCAGCTCTCAGTTTTCTAGCATATGAAAGTAAAAAAACTCTGAATTTATATCAGTGTGGGCCAGTTCAAGAAACACTCAAGTGGGATGGGAAGTAATTTCCCTCAGCTCTAAATTCCAGTTGATTGAGTTTTGTTCAGCTGTACCAAGTCTGCTTTTTAACCCATCCACTGAGGTTTTAAGTCAATAATATATTTTTCATTTCTAAAAGTTTATTTTTATTTTGAATATCTGCCTTGTATATATTTTATATTGTTTTTTCTTTTCTCATGTACAATTCTTCTTTCATGTATTTATTTTACTATTCTACCTAAAAATTCCATCGCTGAGCATTGTTGAGAATTTACTGTTTCTCCTCACTTAGCTTAAGATAGATAATTTTAAATTTTGAATTAAAGGCTGAATTGTAAGCTCATCTGAAGTGAGGCTTCATCTATTGGAGATCTGTGCATCCTCAGTTGAGTGTTAGTTCCTTCAGGGCAGTTTCACCTTTATTTCTACCAGGCATCCTATGGTATTACCAGGTCAGAACTACTTCCTATGTTAATTTTTCTTTTGTCATGGTGATTCTCAAACCATACAGAGGTATAAATTTGAACTCTAAATCAGGCTGGCCTGTGGTAAACAATTTTCATGTGAGAAAGTTACCCCTGCCTCTATCACTAGAACCCAGACTGAGACAAAAGATATTTCTCTGCCATCTCATTTTGCTGCTAGCAGATTTTTTTCCCTAGTCCCTCTTTTCACTGAGGCATAGGTCTTTGAGGGTACCAGCCTCATGTAGAGGTCTGTTTTAATTCTCTGTCCTACTCAAGGTGGAGATGTCATCACCTGTTCCCATGTGGATGTTAAAACCCAAGCTTTTTGGTTATCTTCAGGGTAGTCTCAACATCTAGTCATGCTTACCACTCCCATTTTAGTGTTTTTCCCTCTGAAGATTCCTTTTACTTTCTTGTACTCTCATTGTGCATTTATAAAGGATGTTGTGCTGGGTGAAGGGTACACAGGAACTGTCTGAAGTATTTTAAAACTTCTTTTGAGTCATAAACTATTTTTTAAAAAAGTTATAAAAAAGGATGATGTTTTATTTTCTGGTATTTTGGATGATTTTTTAAGTGAGCATTTTTAGCCAATCTTGGCTGCAATATTGACAGAATCCGGTGTCTTCATTCACTTACCCATTAAGCGTTTACTATGAGTCAGGCAGAGCACTGGTGGCACAGTAGTTAAGAAGCTAGCTGCTAACCAAAAGGTTGACAGTTCAAATCCACAAGCCATTCCTTAGAAACCCTATGGGGCAGTTCTCCTCTGTCCTATAGGGTCGCTATGAGTCAGAATTGACTCAAACGGCAACAGGTTTAGTTTTGTTATGTGTCAGGCACTGCTGACTACCAGGGATAAAAATTTCCTAAGGGAGCTTACAATACATTGTGGTATACAGACAAATAATCAACTATAATATAGTCTAATAAGGGCTTTATCAAAGCAAATACAGAATGTAATATGAAGTGACATTTAAACTGAGACCCAAATGATGAATAGGAGGAGTAGTACAGAGGTGGTGGAGAACATGGCACTTTCAGGGAACAGAGGTCATTCAGTTTGGATAAACACAGAAAGCAAGGGAGGAAATGACCAGTGATAGCCAGAGCAGTCTGTTTCTAGTAAACAACAGAATAGACACCCTGAAAATCCTTCTATCTTCAGAACATCTAAAATGGTGGATAAAATATTTAAAACGTTTTGAATGCATCCCTGAGCTGGCAAGAAATTCTCAGAGGCTAAAAATGTAACAGAATTGTTAATCTGGAGATGCAAACCTGGTAACCTAGATCTTAGTATTAATGGTCGCTTGGGTACTAGAAAGAAAGCCTAGGGCTTATTTGGAGTGGGGAGTTGGATGGGAAACTCCCATATGAAGCCATAGTCCCAAAGGACTGTCCCCTGAGTGAAAGAATGAACTAAAAATTATGTGGAGACACAGCCAGAAACCTGCCTGTTTTGACATTAACTCTAGAAGGATTGGTAAAATGTTATCTCTGAGAGTTTATATTCTCAGTGGCCCCCACACCACCTAAGTAGTCCCAACAATATCAACCCAATAGTTTATTTTAAAGTGACCCAGGAATGGCAGTGAAAATTCTCTCTGAAAGAACATGTTATCTGTCTAAGCCTCAAAGAATAACCTGATGAAAAGTTTCATGACCAAGAGCTGAAAATAAAAACAAAATTCACAAAAGGAAACAATGCACAATAATTGCAAGCTGGAAGAAACCTCAAATAGAAGAAACAGGCAACACAGACCTTGGAAATTAGAATTATCTAATATAAATTGTAAAATAAATGTGTTATATACAATTAAAGAAAGAAAATATCATATTGGAAGTCTGAATTAGGAAAACAAGATCATAGAAATGAGAGAAAGTTTGAAAAATAGCCAAATAGAACTGTTAGAAGTAAGAAATACAATAAATGAGATTTAAAAAGGTCAATGGATAGGTTAAACAGAAGATTAGACACATCTGAAGAGAAAATTAGTGAATTTGATGGTAAAGGTAAGGAATTTAAGGAAGTACAGAAATGTAAAGAGATTACAAAAAATATGGAGGAGAGTTTGCAAGATATGGAAGATTGAGTGATAAAGTACAACATACATATAATCAGAGTATCTGATTAGAGAGTAGAGGGTTAAAACAATATTCTAAGAGAGAAAACCACAGAATGAGAGTTAGGGTTAATCCTGAAATCCTTGTTAAGTCATTTTAGAGAATTTGAACTTTATTATAAGGGGATGGGAGGTTGTGAAATATTTTAATCAGAGGGGATCACAAGCAGATTTCCATTTATAAACGTCACTTTGGCTGCATTTTGGGGAATGGATTAGAGTTGAAGGGAGACAGACTTTAGGTAAGGAAACCAGTCAGGGACTATGGCAGTCATGTAGAGACAGCTTTTAGAGATATTTAGAAGGCACATTTGCATAATTTGGTAACCGGTTTGAAACGAGGGATGAAAGATTTTAATACCAACTTTACCTCCTCTGTTAAATATCACTTTTGCTATCTAAGCACAGTTTACTATATCCTCTGAGTTCCTTCTATGTATCTCTTTTTGTATTTATCTCACTGCGCTAAAATTTTTATGTCTACCTCTTCCACCAGAGCATGAACTCCTTAAATGCAAGTATTTGTCTTATTAATTTTTGAGTGCTTGTCTTTTTCATCTTATTCAGTACAGAGCACAGAATCTGGCAGGGATTCAACAAGACTTGCCTTAACAATGTCTGTGTTAACACTGATACTCTTGCACTAAAATGGATAAATTAAGTGAATAGGCAGGGACCAGACCACAGAGGGCCTTATGTGACACACAAAAGAGTTGGGACTTTTTTCTATGATCAGTAGGGGCCCTAAAAGCAGAGGAGAACCATGGTTAATTTGTGTTGTCTGAAATAGCTTGGACAACAATTTGAATGGGGGCAACGTCAGGTAGGAGTTAATTACAAAGCAATGAGAGATGCTGAGGAACTGAATTAAGAAAGTAACGAGAATAAGGAAGATGGGACATAGCCACAAATTATTGAGGAGGTACGATGTCAGGACTTGGCTGATGATTTGGATGTTGAAGATAAGGGAGAAAGATGAATTGGGAATGAAACTTAGTTCCACCTTGGGATATGGTGGTACTTTACAACCAGAGGATAAATTCAGGAAAGGGAGCCACCTCAGCGATTAAGTTGGTGTCTATGGAGTTTGCAGATATGAATCACTGCAAATCTTGAAAATCATTATAGAACTTTCTCAACTACCACCCACTTGCAAAGGATTGCTGACTCCACAGAAATACCAAGGAGGCAGAGTCAAGCAATATAAATGATCTCAACCTGACTGCTTTAGAGATACCTGGCCGTGAACAGAAAGCCTCCGTTTCTGTGTCTTGATTCTCTGATTTCCAGATATTTCCCTGGCCATTCTTTCAGTATGCTGGAGTCTTAAACATTCCCACCGGAGGCATCAAGATCCCCAATACTTACTTCTACTTCCTGGCAGAAGGTAGCATTGGGACCATATTGTAGTTGGCATTGGTGGTGAACATCATAGATCACTCCTGGGGCAATGACCTTGGACTTCAAGCCTTTCTTTTTGGGGATGTCATCAAGGCAGAAACCCCAACCTCGACTGAAAACAAGGTAACAGAAATAAGAGCAGTTGCTTACAATTCTCTTCATCTTTAGTCTTTCCAACAGAAACTTCTATCCCTCTAATTTACCCTTTTCCTACAAGACAATTTCAAGAAGGCAGAGACGCTTCCTGGCCCGAGGGGGAAGTTATCTAGAAGGAAATGCAAATCACGTCCCACACCATTAATTCAGCTGTGAGCTAAGAAATAAAAATGGTGGTAAAATTAGAAAATCATCACTTTACCCCCAATAAGACTCGGCTGACCACTTCTCACCTGTCCTAGTTGCTCCTGCCAGTCCTCCCTAGAAAGGAGGAAAGGGTGCAAGGCAGGGGTGGATTATCCAATAGGCAAGGTAAGCACGATGATTTCCTTGCTTACCAGATAATGTGTAGTGAACAAGTTCACTTTTTTTTTTCACCACATCAAAGATTCTGCTTCTAGGTATGGCTTGCATCTGTCTCTCTCAACCCCACAACACCTTCCTACAGAACCAAAGCCTCCTTTCAAATTTATAATCCCTGACAGGGATAGATGACCCAGTAAGCAAAGTAAGTACTTGTACATACTTATTAATTTGTTGAACAGTTTCACATAGGTTTCACTTACATTTTTGATGTGAAATTGTTCATTACAGATGATAATTGGATAATCCACTCCTGGTACAAGGAGCCAAGGACTGAATGTACAATCAAATCATGAAGATCCACCTTGGGACAGGAGAAAGCAGGGAGGGCGTGGGAGGTTCACTTGGCTGTGGATGGAGGGCAGAAGTCATCTAGAACTCTAGGATGCTGGGGCCTATGGGAAGAATTGAGCCCTCTCCAGGCAGCAGATCCTCCGTGTACAACCCAAAGTGATTTCTGGTTTAAAGAGACCCAAGCCTCAAGCATTATGAGGCATGCTGTCACTTACTCCAAGAAGCGGGTGATGTACTCCTTGCTGCACTTGGACCAGGTCAGAGGGGTGGGATCATACTGGAGCTGGCGGGACATGATGTACGGGTGCCTGCCCATGGGCTCACAGTCATTCTCTTTCCCATCATGCTGGATGCCGAAGCTGGCAGGAAGGCACAAAGCACAAGGATAACAAGCAGGCAGGCATTCAACAGGGAGAAAATTATAGTTTCTCCAAGATGTTAATAACCTGCAGAGAGTCACTTTTGTAAAGAAGGCAGCTATTTACAACGTGAGACTGACGTTGGACTGGGATAACTCATGTATGAACTAAAAAGCACAGGAAACATTTTAGGCATCCCTTTGCTGCAATGTGCAACCAAGGCAGCCTTGTGGCTAATTACAAAACTTCTGCTTGGCAGAAAGCTGAGATATCTCAGCCTAGCTTTCTATCCATCTAGAGTCAGGAGGGCAAATCTGGCCCCGAGCTATCTTCTTTCTCCTGCTTCAGCAACCACAGCTCAAAAGAACAAAACCTTTCTTCTACTTTTCATCACAATTTAAGGGAGAACATTCAAGGATAAGCCTATAGGAGACTTTGTCAAAGGCCACAAGCTTTGAGAGGATGGATGTTTTTTTAGTTTTGCTTTCAGAGTCCTTCAAGATCAGAGACATTAGGGAGACCACACAGTACAGTGGTTAAGACCAGGGGTTTTGAAGATGATGACCTGGATTTGAATTCCAGCTCTGTCATTGAGTGATGTGAGTTACTGATGCCTACTCAGTTTCATTTCCTCCTTCTGGAATATGGGGTAGTAATTACAGGGCTAGGGTGAAATTTCTATGGGATAGCGTTTGAAAAACACTTAGCAAGTTGCCTGGCACATAATACTACCAAAACCAGTTGCTGTTGAGTTGATTCTGACTCATAGTGACCTCATTTGTGTCAGAGTAGAACTGGCTTCATAGAGTAGTCAGTGGTTGATTTTTTGGAAGTAGATCACCAGGCCTTTCTTCCAAGGTACCTCAGGTGGATTTGAACCTCTAACCTTTCAGTTAACAGCTGAGCATGTTGTTAATCATTTGTACCACCCAGGGACTCCGGCACACATAATAAGGGCTCCATAAAGGACAGATTTTTTTTTTTTTTAAGTCACCGTCTAGCTTACTTTCCTTTTCCTAACGAAGAGTTTAGTTTGAAATTTGTCAAAAGTCTCACAGCTAGTTAGTGGCAAAACTAGGTCTTAGAGGCAGATCTTTATACTCCTAACCCAGTGCTCTCCTGTATCTCTCTCACTCTGCTCCTTGACCTCCCACTGTCAGGACTGACCAAGGGAAACATCCTTGAAGAGCCCTAAAGAACTCAGCCATCCATGATGGCCAGAAGGTGCCTGGAAAAGGAGCTGACTCTGAAATGTCTGTTTATAAAATGTGTCCTCAGGTCACCCCAAGTTGCCTTCTGAGTTTCCCACAAGAACTCTCTCCACTGAAGTTTGCCTGTTGGACACTTGCAATCTAGAGATACTGGCTCAAATTTCCAAAAGCGAACAGAGGAAAGTCCGACCGGTTATTCTGCATAGCAGAAATTCAGACTCTTGACAGCAAAGTTCACATCTCACCTTAATGAAATCTCCTGATCAACATTAGCAGCTCTAGCAGAGAAGAGCATTTGGGGGATTTAGAGATTTTCTTGCATATTTATACATTATAGTTTTATTGACTTCTATCACATTCCACATGAATACTGAACTCACAAAGGAGTCAAAGAATTAATCTACAAAGCTCTTACCACCCACCCACTAAGAACTGAGTCAATGAAAGCATCCTTCTCAGCAGGTCTTCCCCAGGCAATTGCAAATCTAGTCCTAACCAGTTCATCCACAAGTTCATCTGCTCAATAATTAGTAAGTAAAAATCCTAAACAGCAAGTAAAAAACCAAAAACCAAACCCACTACCATCAAGTCGATTCTAACTCACGGCGACCCCACAGGGTTTCCAAGGCTATAAATCTCTATGGAAGCAGACCGCCACATCTTTCTCTCGCAGATCTGCCGGTGGTTTCGAACCACCAACCTTTCAGTTAGCAGTAGGTCACTTTACCCACTGCATCGCCAGGGCTCATTACTGCAAGTTAAGTTTCTAAAAATCTGCAAGATCAGCCAAACAAGAGACAAGCCCACAAAATAAAACAATAACACCCAAGAGGAATGTATTCCGTACGACAATCGATTATACAAGATCAAAAGGACAACATTTCCCAAAGGCAAAGATAAAAGAGCAGGAAGGGGCAGAAAATCCGGAGGATTGGAAATGGGGAACCCAGGGTAGAAACGGGGAGAGTGCTGACACATTGTGGGGAAGGCAGCCAATGTCATGGAGCACTTTATGTACAAAATATCAAATGGAAAATTAGTACGCTCTGTAAACTTTCACCTAAAGCACAATAAAAAATTTTTTAAATAAAATAAAAATCTTCAAGAATAATGTGGTCTTTTCAGCAGTGGGTATTCCAACTGAGACGTTTCAACAAACAGATGCAGTGCTGGAAGCGCTCACTCATCTATGCCAACAAATTTGGAAGACAGCTACCTGACCAACCAACTGGAAGAGATCTATATTTATGCCTACTCCAAAGAAAGGTGATCCAACCAAATGCAGAAACTATAGAACAATATCATTAATATCATACGCAAGTAAAATTTTGTTGAAGATCATTCAAAAGCAGTTGCAGCAGTATATTGATGGGGAACTGCCAGAAATTCAAACTGGATTCAGAAGAAGACATGGAACGAGGGATATCATAGCCGATGTCAGATGGATCCTGGCTGAAAGAAGAGAATACCAGAAAGACGTTTACCTGTATTTTATTGACTATGCAAAGGCATCCAACTGTGTGGATCATAACAAATTATGGTTAACATTGCAAAGAATGAAAATTCCAGAACACTTAATTGTGCTCATGAGGAGCCTGTACGTAGATCAACAGGCAGTCATTTGAACAGAACAAGGGGATACTGTGTGGTTTAAATTCAGGAAAGGTATGTGTCAGGGTTATATCCTTTCACCATACTTATTCAATCTGTATGCTGAGCAAATAATCTGAGAAGTTGGACTACTTGAAGAAGAATGTGGCATCAGGACTGGAGGGAGACTCATTAACAACCTGTGTTATACAGATGACACAACCTTGCTTGCTGAAGGTGAAGAGGGCTTGAAGCACTTAATGATGAAGATCAAAGACCACACAGCCTTCAGTATGGATTACACCTCAACATAAAACAAAAATTCTCACAACTGGACCAAAAAGCAACATCGTGATAAACGGAGAAAAGATTGACGCTGGCAAGAATTTCGTTTTCCTTGGATCCACAATCAATACCCATGGAAGCAGCAGTCAAGAAATCAAACAATGCATTGCACTGGGCAAATCCGCTGCAAAAGACCACTTGAAAGTGTTAAAAAGCAAAGATGTCACTTTAAGGGCTAAGGTCGCCTGACCCAAACCATGGTGTTTTCAATCTCCTCATATGCGTGCAAAAGCTGGACAATGAATAAGGAAGCCTAAAGAACTGTCATCTTTGAATTACGGTGTTGGAGAAGAATATTGAATATACCACGGACAGCCAAATGAACAAAATATCTGTCTTGGAAGATGTACAGCCAGAATGCTCTTTGGTAGCAAGGATGGCGAGACTTTGTCTCACATATTTTGGACATGTTATCAGGAGGGATCAGTCCCTGGAGAAGGACATCATGCTTGGTAAAGTAGAAGGTCAGCAAAAAAGAGGAAGACCTTCACCGAGACGGACTGGCACAATGGCTGTAACAATGGGCTCAAGCGTAACAATGATCCCGAGGATGACACGGGACCAGACGGTGTATCATTCTATTGAACGTAGGGTCAATATGAGTCAGAACTGACTCAACAGCACCTAACAACAACATTCCAATACACCAAGCCATACGGCGGGGTCTTATACACTGAGTGACTTCAAAGCCTACACTTAAATCAGCTCCCCAACAGCTCATTGTGTTTCATCTACAGTTTTTAATGAATTAAGGCAGTTTCTCCTCCTGCTTTCCCACCTCTGAACTCCATCTTATGAGAGGAAAGCAGTGCTGCTAAACAAATGTCCCACTGGTCTGTGTCCTCTGTCTCCAAATGGATGGAATACTCCTGTCACATGGAACCAATGGGTCATTGAACAATGAGGGGACAAGGGAAGTCCATGGGGTATAGGTACAGAAGGCCTATTTCCAAGAAGCTACTTTCCAGCAGGTGGGATGGAAGCCAAGGATTATTGGTTTGAAGTAACGAGCCCTCTAGGTCTGAAACAACATACAGTAAGTCCCTGGGTTACAAACATCTGACTTACAGACAACTCATACTTGTCCTTTAACATATGTAAATTTTCCCTCACTTTGAAAGAACTGAACCAACACTCACTCACAACAAATTCTTCATTACAATCACATTTACTTGCTGCACCTGCAGCTTTTAAATCACTGAAAAGGCTTCCAGAGTTTTCTTGCACTAAAGTAAGGCTAAATAAGAACCGTATGCACCTGTTCCGATTTAGCTACAAATTCAACTTAAAAACACATTTAGGAATGATCTCCTTCATAATCCTGGGTCTGCCTGTACTGGGTTGTGGGATTAGCCTGCTCTACTGCACTTTGTTTTACTTCCTTTAAGGTGGGTTTGCTAAATTGTTGCTGTTGTTAGGTGCAGTCAAGTTGGCTCTGAAAGCTTTACTCCATCCATGTCATTAAGGTCGACTCCCCTTTGAGGAGGCAGCTTTTCTCCAGTCATATTCTGAGTACTTTCCAACCTGAAGGGCTCCTCTTCTGCCATTATATCAGACAATGTTTCACTGCAATTCATAACGTTTTCACTGGTCAACTTTTTTAGAACTTGATCGCCAGGTCCTTCTTCCTTGTCTGTATTAGTCTGGAAGCTCCACTGAAACCTGTCCACCACAGGTGACCCTGCTGGTTTTTGAAATACTCTTTATAGCCACACATAGGTCCTTCCCTCTCTCATTCCCCTCCCATAACTCCTGGCAGCCACTAATCTGTTCTCCAGCATCACAGCAACACGCAAGCCACCACAGTACAACAAACTGACAGACAAGTGGTGGGGTTTTCTAAATTAGAGGCATGCTGTAGAAAGTTAAGTAACTTCCCGAGTTTCCATGTACTGGAGCACTTGGGGAAGTATATCCATTCCTTGTCTTTTATTATTTATTTTATGGTGGAGTGGAACCAGCAAAGAACAAAATCCACTGAAGTATGAATGTGAGATTTTCTAATTCATTCAGGAACTAACCGATTTTATATCTGCAATGAGCAAAGCTCTATAAATAAATGTACTACAACCCAGAAGTAGATGAAATTTTGGGAGGATACTGCCTTCTAGTTGTTCATATCTACCATACTATTTGCATTACTTAAAGGGCAAGGATGCTAGCTCTCTGTTAGGTTTTTAAATTTCCTCCGGGAATTCCATCTTCATTTTTGGTAAGTCACCTAGGGCTAACAAGGATGGTATGAGACCTTGCGTACAGATGGCTGATAAAATCTAGGTTGCTCACAATATGGATTTTAAGTTTTCTCTAAAAATAAAAGCAAAATTATTTGCTTAAGCTATAGCACGAATTTGTTAACTTCCGTTTCTCTTTTGCATCATACAGAGTTATTGATGAAACAAACAAGCTTCCAAGAAACAATGGGGTACCTTTGTTATTAATCCATAATATGTGTCTTCCTGCAGTCTTGGTTTATCATATTTCCTCCTTCTGGGCTGCCTCAGGACTATTCAATGATCTCTCCACTGTTCTTCAGTTGGGTCGATAGCTAATTAGAATTATATAGCCAAAAAAGAACTAAATAATGACTCAGAAACATCATTTGCTCTGAGCAAAACCTTTTCAGGAAGCTCCTACAATCTGCCCTTTGGTTTTGTGCCTTTTTAAAGCATCTTTTCTATCACTCAAAATCAAGCTCGTGTATCTTCTTTCAGCTTTCTCTTTACAGCCGCACATACGTCCTTCCCTCTCCCAATCCCCTGTAACCCCTGGCAGCCATAATCAGTTCTCCATTTCTATAAATCTGTCATTTCAAGAATGTTATATAAATGGAATCATATAATTTGTAACCTTTTGCCATCAGCATTTTTACTAAGCATGATTCTTTGAAAATTCATTCAAGTTGTTGCATGTATCAGGAGTTCATTCCTTTTTATTGCTGAGTAGAATTCCATAGTATGGATGCGCTACAATGTAACAATTCACCCTGTGGGTATTATCATTAAGTAATTGTGATTAAGCTGCCTTACTGCACTAAAACTTTCAGTACCATGTTGAATAAAAATAAGGAGAACAGACAGCCTTTTCTTGTTCCTGATCTGAGGGGGAAAGTATTCAGTCTTTCACTATTAAATGTGATGTTAGCTATAGGTTTTGTGTAGATGCTCTTTATCAACTTTAGGATGTTTCCTTTATTCCCAGTTTTCTGATAATTTTTATCATGAATAGGTGTTGAATTTTGTCAAATGCTTTTTTTTCCCCCATCAATTGATATGATCATGTAATCTTTTTTCTTTAGTCTATTACTATGATGGAGTCCACTTATTGGTTTTCAAATATTGAACCAGCCTTGCATCCCTGGAATAAACACCACTATTCTGTACAATGGGTCATTGTGTATAATTCTTTTTTATATTACTGAATTGTATTTTCTAATATTTTAATTATTTTTGAATCTATATTCATAAGGGATATTGGTTTCTAGGTTTTTGTATTGTCTTTGTCTGGATTTATATCAAGGTAATGCTAGCTTCATAAAATGAATTTGAAAGTGTTCCCTCCTTCTCTATTTTCTGGAAGAGATCGTGTAGAATTGGTGTTAATGCGTCTTTAAATATTTGGTCGAATTTTCCAGCAAAACCACCAGGACCTGGAGATTTCTCCTCTCAAATATAAGATCTTTTGTTATAATTCCACAGGTCCCTGAAGTTCTGTTCAATTTTATTTGATGTCTTTTCTCTTCAGGTTACATATTTTCCATTGTTCTATTTTCCAGGTCACTGATTCTTTCCTCTGCCCCTTTCATTCTGCTACTGGGCCCATCCATTGAGCTTTTTAATTGAATTATTTCAGTTCTAAAACCTTCTGTTTCTTAGCTGAGACTTTCTTTCTTTTTTTTTTTCCATTTGTTTCAAGGCTGTTGATAATTGCTTATTGAAGCATTTTTTATTATGGTTGCCTTAAAATCTGTGTCAGCTAATTCTAACATCTCTGATATCTTGGTGTTGTCATCTATTGATTTTTTTTTTCATTCAGTTTGAGATCTTCCTAGTTTTTGGTGTGATAAATGAATTTTATACTGAAATGTGGACATGTCCACATTATGTCATGAGACTCTGGATCTTATTGAAACTTTTGTTTTACTGGCTTTTCAGAACCCACTGTGGCAGGGAAGGGTGGGAGACTCTGCCTCGTTACTACTGCCTGGTGGAGGTATAAGTTCAGGTTTTCACATGGCCTCCGCTGACTCCTCAGTCGAGAGGATCCTTATTACCGCCTGGGAGGGGTTTCCAGTTCCCCACATGGTTTACACAGATGCCACGAAGTCCCAACTCCCTACTTGGCCTTTTTGACACCACCAAATGTAAGTGTTGGGTGTCGTCTTACAGCTTCACATGGGTGGAAGGCTAGGCTCCCCATTCAATCTTTGTTGGAGTAGGTAGGCATAGGGCCCCAGTCTTTTCTCTGGTGTTCAGCTGGAGTACTGAAATACTGTATAAAAATTTTCGGTCTTATTAGGCTGCCCCATTCCTGGTTCTTTTACTACAGAGAACTGGCTTATGTTGGGGCCGTTTTCGTCTATGCTCACTTCCAGGTTAAGGCAAAAGGGAAACCCAGGGAACTCACAACCATGCCATTTCTCATGTCCCAGGGTTCTCAGCCTTTCTTCCTACTTCTCTTCATCTTAGACTGAGTTCTCTAGAGCAGAAAAATGAGTAAAGCATATACATGTAAATATATAGAGAGACTTATTTCAAGGAAATGGCTCACACAGTTGTGGAGGCTGGCAAGTCCCAAATCCGTGGGTCAGGCATCAGGCTGGTAACTTCTCCTGACTTGCGTGGTTGTAGAGGCTGACGAACCAAAAATTGGGAGGCCACATGACAGGCCGCTGGCTCACAGGGCTGCAGAAGCTGGCAAATTCCAAAATCTGCAGGTCAGATGCCAAGCTGTTGGCTCATGTTCCAAGAGCCAGAGGTCAGAAGATGATGAATCAGATGCAGGATTGAGAGAGGGCAAGCTTTGCCAGAACATCCATACATATTGGATGCAGGCCACACCTCCAAGGAAACTCCCCTTCCAATTAATTGGCTGCTCACATCAGATCACAAATTAAAGGATGATTACATAATATCTATCCAAACACTGGGAATCATGGCTTTGCCAGGTTGATGTATAACCTTAACCATCACACCATCTTTCAGAGTTTATTATGTTTGTTTTTTATATAATGTCCAGGGTTTTTAGTTGTATTTGGCAAAAGGAATAGGCAAAATTACATATGTCCATCTTTCTTGACTCTAAACTTTTTAAAGGTTGGTACTTAATACCTCTGAGTAACAACAGCAGAGGCTGTTGGTACCCAGCCACATGCTCACCACTGGCAAACTTCCAGTTACCAATATCTATATCTCTTTGCCTGGGGTCTTCCTCTAAAGCCAAGGCAAACTACCCTGCCTTTGCCCACAAAGCTAGAAGTTCCAGAGAATTAACAACTCCTTAGAGCAGCCCTCAACCAATGACTTATGGTGTTGGTATATACAATACCTTGGTTCTACCCTCCTTGACCCCCATGCGTCTATCAGTTTGTCATACTGTGGGGGCTTGTGTGTTGCTGTGATGCTGAAAGCTATGCCACCGGTATATTCAAATACCAACAGGGTCACCCGTGGTGGACAGGTTTCAGCTGAGCTTCCAGACTAAGACAGACTAGGAAGAAGGACCTGACAGTCTACTTCTGAAAAGAATTAGCCAGTGAAAACCTTATGAATAGCAGGGGAACATTGTCTGATATAGTGCCAGAAGACGAGCCGCTCAGGTTGGAAGTCACTCAAAATACAACCTGGGGAAGAGCTGCCTCCTCAAAGTAGAGTCAACCTTAATGAACGGGATGGAGTCAAGTTTTTGGGACCTTCATTTGCTTATGCGGCACAACTCAAAATGAGAAGAAACAGCTGCAAACATGCATCAATAATCTAAACTCGGAATGTAAAAAGTATGAATCTAGAAAAATTGGAAATTGTCAAAAATGAAATGGAACGCATAAAGATCAATACCCTAGGCATAAGTAAGCTGAAATGGACCGGTATTGGTGATTTTAAATCAGACAATCATGTGGTCTACTATGCCAAGAATGACAACTTGAAGAGGAATGGTGCTGCATTCATTGTCAAAAAGAACACTTCAAGATCAATCCTGAAGTACAGCACTGTCAGTGATAGGACAATATCCATACGCCTACAGGAAGACCAGTTAATACGACTATTATTCAAATTTACACACCAACCACTAAGGCCAAAGATGAAGAAATTGAAGATTTTTACCAATTTCTGCAGTCTGAAATTAATCGAACATGCAATCAGGATGCACTGATAATTACTGGTGATTGGAATGGGAAAGTTGGAAATAAAGAAGAAGGATTGGTAGTTGGAAAATATGGCCTCGGTGACAGAAATGATGCCAGAAATCGCATGATTGAATTTTGCAAGACTAATGACTTCTTCATTGCGAATACCTTGTTTCACCAACATAAACTATGACTATACACATTGACCTCACCAGATGGAATACACAGGAATCATATCAACTACATCTGTGGAAAGAGACAATGGAAAAGCTCAATATCATCAGTCAGAACAAGGCCAGGGGACGACTGTGGATCAGACCATCAATTACTCACATGCAAGTTCGAGGTGAAACTGAAGAAAATCAGAACACAAGTCCACAAAAGCCAAAGTACCACCTTGAGTATATCACACCTGAATTTAGAGACCTCATCAAGAACACAGTTGATGCACTGAACACTAATGACTAAAGACCAGACGAGTTGTGGAATGACAGCAACAACATCATACATGAAGAAAGCAAGAGGTCATTAAAAGATAGGACAGAAAGATAAGACCTAACTGGATGTCAGAAGAGACTCTGAAACTTGCTCTTGAACATCGAGTAGCCAAAGCAAAAGCAAAAAAATGATGAAGTAAAAGAGCTGAAGAGAAGATTGCAAAGGGCGACTCGAAAAGACAAACTAAAGTATTATAATGACATGTACAAAGACCTGGAGACAGAAAACTAAAAGAGAAGAACACGCTCAGCATTTTTCCAAGCTGAAAGAACTGAAGAAAAAATTCAAGCCTTGAGTTGCAATACTGAAGGATTCTACTGGAAAAGTATTAGATGACACAGGAAGCATCAAAAGAAAATGGAAAGAATACACACAGTCACTATGCCAAAAAGAAATGGTCAATATTCAACCATTTCAGGAGGTGACACATGAACAGGAACTCATGATACTGAAGGAAGAAGTCCAAGTTTCACTGAAGGCACTGGTGAAAAACAAGGCTCCGGGAATTAACAGAATACCAATTGAGATGTTTCAACAAATGGATGCAGCGCTGTAATTGCTCACTCATCTACGCCAAGAAATTTGGAAGACAGCTACCTGGCCAACCGACTGGAAGAGATCCATATTTATGCCTACTCCCAAGAAAGGTGATCCAACCGAATGGAGAAATTATAGAACAATATCATTAATATCATATGCAAGCAAAACTTTGCTTAAGATCATTCAAAAGCAGCTGCAACAGTACATCAACAGAGAACTTCCAGGAATTCAAGCCAGATTTAGAAGAGAATGTGGAACCAGGGATATCATCGCTGATGTCAGATGGATCCTAGCTGAAGGCAGAGAATACCAGAAAGATGTTTACCTGTATTTTATTGACTATGCTAAGGCATTTGACTGAGTGGATCATAACAAATTATGGATAACATAACAAAGAATGGGAATTTCAGAACACTTAATTGTGCTCATGAGGAATGTGTACATGGATCAAGAGGCAGTCATTCAAACAGAACAAGGGGATACTGCATGATTTAAAGTCAGGACAAGTGTGTGTCAGGGTTGTATCCTTTCACCATACCTATTCAGTCTGTATGCTGAGCAAATAATCAGAGAAGCTGGACTATATGAAGAAGAACGGGGCATCAGGATTGGAGAAAGACTCATTAACAACCTGCGCTATGCAGATGACACAACCTTGCTTGCTGAAAGTGAAGAGGACTTGAAGCACTTACTGATGACCACAGCCCTCAAAGACCACAGCCCTCAGTATGGATTACACCTCAATATAAAGAAAACAAAAATCCTCACAACTGGACCAATAAACAACATCATGATAAATGGAGAAAAGATTGAGGTTGTCAAGGATTTCATTTTACTTGGATCCACAATCAACACACATGGAAGCAGCAGTCAAGAAATCAAAAGACGCATTGCATTGGGCAAATCTTCTGCAAAACATCTCTTTAAAGTGTTGAAAAGTAAAGATGTCACCTTGAAGACTAAGGTGCACTTGACCCAAGCCATGGTGTTTTCAGTAGCCTCATACGCATGCTAAAGTTGGACAATGAATAAGGAAGACCGAAGAATTGGCACCTTTGAAATGTGGTGTTGGTGAAGAATATGGAACATACCGTGAACTTCTAAAAGAACGAACACATCTGTCCTGGAAGAAGTACAAACAGAATACTCGTTAGAAGCAAGGATGGTGAGACTACGTCTCACATACTTTGGACATGTTATCGGGAGGGATCAGTTCCTGGAGAAGGACATCATTCTTGGTAAAGTAGAGGGTCAGCGAAAAAGAGGAAGACCTTCAACAAGATGGATTGACATAGTGGCTGCAACAATGGGCTCAAGCATAGCAAGGATTGTGAGGATGGTGCAGGACTAGGCAGTGTTTCATTCTGTTGTGCACTGGGTCACTGAGTCAGAACTGACTCGACGGCACCTAACAACAACAGTCCCCCTTGGGTGGGATTAACTCTGAGATGTGTGTTCTATGTTGTTCTTGGGGCATAAGAAGTCTGCAGCCTCCCGCTTGATCTGCAGATTTTGAATTTGCCAGATCTTGCAACCACATGAGTCAACAGCCTTCCATCTTGCCTGCAGATTTTGGATTCATCAGCCCCTGCCACCATGTGAATCAGGAGAAGCCTCCAGTTTGCCACCTGACCCATGGATTTGGGACTTGCAAGCCTCCATAATTGCATAAATCATTTCCTTGAAGTACTCTGTCTCTATATTTACATGTATGCTTCACTGATTTTTCTCCTCTAGAGAACCCAGCCTAAAACATTCTTTTATTGGTAGTTCCCACATACATTAATAAATGAAATTTCAAATAAGCTCCTTTCTCCATGGGCATCACTTATACCTGAGGAATCCAGAATCTTCATTATTCCTTCACTCAAGCATTCTAAAGCCTGCCTTCCATAAATTCATCTAATCAAATTCACACATTTTTGCTATAACTTGGACATCCTGTTAACTGGTGTTTGCTTGATGGTCTTTCCAAGTTTATAGCAGTTTTCAACTTCTTTATTTAATCTTGTCTTTTAATATATGTAAGTAAAACAGGGCTAACAATAGTACCTACTTCATAAGGCTGTTATAAGAGCTTAGCCTAGTATCTGGCATAAAGTAAGGGCACAAAAATGTTAGTTTTTGTGGCCTTTTAGCTACAATAATATTATTATCATCTCATAAGAATTAAACAGGTAGTGTTACTCTTGAACTAAACAACTGAGTTAAAGCTTATCTCCTTGTCTCTGCCCATCCTGTTCTAATCTAGAGAACTGTAACGGTCTCTGATCATGTGATGTATATAGATACAAGTCGTCAGGGAAGAGGAGACTGGAGGGTCTGATTATTATTTCCATTTTACAGATGAGAAAGTGGAGGTCCTAGGAGGAAGGGTCTCAAGTAACAAAGCAATCCAAATCTCTTCATGCCTAGTTCAATGTTCTTTCCATTCTCTCTACGGATATTATTCATGAGTATGGCAAAGTGATTTTGATTTACTTGGACTTTTACCTGTGTCCAAGCTCATGGGCAATCGTGAAAGCCAGAGGAAGTCCAGAATCTTCATTGATGTTACAGCTCTGGTGAGGCTGGCACATTCCCGACAGGTGGGACAGACCCAGGGTCTCGCAGGGTTGATTGACACCAGCACAGATGTCTTTTCTGAAAGCAGAGAACAGAGATGCTTAAGTGCCCAAGGCCATGTTTGAGAAAGCCCTCCTGAAAAAACACTGGGTACCAACTCAGATTCAATATGGTCTGAAAATCATGCTTTAAAAAAAAAAAAAAAAAACTGTCCATGTAAATGTAGGAAATAATTTTAAATCATTAAGATTATTCTAATTTAATTTCTTGATTACTGAATCTCACTGACACCTAAAAAATGTGATGCTTTGGCACATATTTTATTTTGAGCTGCTTTTGCTGTTGATCTCAGGAAGATGAATTATATTATTTGATCAAAAAAAGAAAAGGATTTGATTGAGAATTGAAGTTAATTTGAACTGTTAAATAGGGACAATCCGCAATGGGTGGGGTTTTTCAGATATATAAAACCCGTTTTGCTCTGAGGCCTATGCTCAAAACTCATCGGAGAACTTTCTCTCATTCATGAAAAAGGCAACTGCTCCTATCCACCCACCCAGAGATAAAGTCAATTGTCTCTCTAGCCCCACTACCTAACAATATTGCATATGGGAGTGGGCATGGGCGCATGCACACCCACACCCACACCCACACGGACACACACACATACACACCCTGCCATCTTTCTTCCTCTTGTCAACAGGACCTCACTATTGCCCTGCCTAGACAAAAGAAAGGAAAGACTCCTAGGACCTACGAAAATACTAGTTATGGTTTATATATATAAAAACATTCTCCCGTATCTAATTATCCCCATATCCAATTCAAAACAAGAGTTTTGAAAAAGTCATTAACTAGACATTTGATTTTCTTCAGCTCAAGAAGAGCTGCTCTTTGCCAAAAATGACTGGCATAAATGCTTGTTTTTGAGGAAGATTCTGAGCCTTAGTTTATCAACATTCAGCTAATGGGGTTTGTGCAGGCACCATTTTTGGCAGCAGATGGTCTCCTGCTTTTTGTGTCAATTAGACCATGGAAAGATTCAGGCTTTGAGAAGCCCTTCAAGTTCTTACTTCTCCAGTCTGTGGCAATGGCTAGGACAATGGCATGTAGTAAGGAGCTCCAGTCTGAGAACAGGATCAGCCCTGAATCCAGACTCTCGCTAATGGCAGCACTTGCTGGGTGGACCACTGCTGGAGAGCTAGATTAGATCACACAGCTAGATAGTTCTAAACAATGTCTAGGTCTGTCAGAGAACCAGCCATACCCTTTCCCCACCCCTCCTGCAGGATGTGCTCATTATTATTTCACTGAAAAAGGCCAAGTCTTCAAGAGCTGCTGGAAAAAATTAATGGTGCGCATTGCTAATCCATCAACCATTTCATCCTCATATGACAGGAGGTCAGGTCCAACTGTTCTTTGAGTGCCTACAAGCATTCAGCGCTAAGGAGGAAAAAAAGGGGTAACAAAAGAATTGTAGGAACATGGTTATTGTAGGCAAGGAGATTAAGCTTCCAAAAGGAGAAGAGCTATACCTCCACCACGCTCTGGGGAAAACATGCCTTGGCCTGCAGCCACCAGCCTCATTTCACTGGGGCATTCTGAGCTAAATCCACCTTCTACTAAATTCAACTCTGTGGAGAACTCTGTTAAAGGGGATCTCAGTATGGTCTTCCAGAGGTAGAGCTCCCTTTCTCCCTCCCTCCTAGAATGTATTTATTTCTTAAGGCCAGTAGTTCTCAACTGGGAGTGATTTTGCACTCCCTCCTTCCCCCCACCAAACACACAGAGGATATTTGTTAATGTCTGAAGACATGTTTGGTTCTCACAGCCTGTGGGGAGGGGACTGCTACTGGCATCTCATGAGTAGAGGCCATAAAAAAAAACCAAACATTGCCGTCGAGTCCATTCCAACTAGAAGTGACCCTATAGGACAGAGCAGAACTGCCCCATATGGTTTCCAAGGGGTGGCTGGTGGATTTGAACTGCCAACCTTTTGGTTAGCAGCCATAGCTCTTAACCACTGCACCACTAGGGCTTCTGAGTAGAGGCCATAAAAGATAAAAAATAAAAAAAAAACCAAACCCGTTGCCATCGAGTTGATTCCTACTCACGGTGACCCTATAGGACAGAGTAGAACTGCCCCATAGAGTTTCCAAGGAGCGCCTGGTGGATTTGAACTACTGACCTTTTGGTTAGTGGCTGTTGCTCTTAACCACTGTGCCACCAGGGTTTCTGAGTAGAGGCCATCGATGCTGCTAAGTATCCTATAAGGCACAGGACGCTCCTTACAATAAATAATATCAGGTCCCAAATGCCAATAGTGCCAAGGCTGAGAAACCCTTTAAAACTTGAATTACTCCCTACTGTCTAGGAGTTCGTAAGGTTCATAACACTTTCATGAAACTAGATCCCTTTCCTAAGGAAGAAAAATGACCAGAAATCTCAAAAGAGAAGAGGAGAGCAGACCCTTCATATTCTTTTTGGTTAATAGTTAAGAGTATGGCTGTTAATGTTAAGGATTAAGAGTATGCCTGTTGAGGTCAAACTCCCTGGATTTAAGCCCCAGTTGTACCCATTGACAGAAATAAGATTTTACACAAGTGACATAACCAAGTCTCAGTTTCCCCATCTGTAAATTAGGAATGATTAATAGCAGTCAACTCTGAGTGTCATTGTGGGGATTAAATGGAACGATAACTGTTTTAATGTTCTAAAGGACTTAGCACAATGCCTGCCCTTATCAAACATTCCACAAATGTCACTTATCATTAACTCACCTATTTCTTGATGTAGGAATGAGAGGAGCACCTCCTTCTGCTCTAAGGGAAGAAAGACTTACCGAGGCAAAGCTGCCAAGTGGCCAGTGCTGCTGGCTCCCCAGAGTCCCTGGGCTTACATTCTACACCCACCCCAACCTCTTCCCCAGGGGAGCTGCTCATCAGTTAAGGTCAAAATCCTTGAACCCAATGTAATGGGTTTATGCTGCAGATTTCCCTTGGAACATGTCTGCATTTAACCAGGGTTTTAATACTTCCACTCAAAAGAGGAATTTTGATGGTTGAAGTTTCAGGTCAGGATAAGGCAGACAGGGGATTGATTATCATCCCTTGAGTTATAACTTGTAGGCATCCTAGGCACTAGGGTGATTCTGTCAAAAGGACATATGACAGGGCCAAAATGTTCAGGACTGCCTGTCCTTCCAGGGACAACACATGCCCAGCACCAGTACCTTCCAGTGCATAAGATTCCCTGGGGCTGAAGGGCCTGGGCCAAGTAGCCTCCTCTAATAGGTACCCTGGATCCCTGGATGTCTCTGAATCTGCATAGGGGTGTCCACTGGGCACTTACTTCCCTATTGTTAGACTGTAAGCCCTTCCTTCATCTAGAACAAACAAACAAACCTGATGCCGTCGAGTTGATTCCGACTCACGGCAAGCCCATGTGTTACAGAGTAGAGCTGCTCCATAGGGTTTTCTTAGCTGTAATTGTTACAGAAGCATATTGCCAGGCCTTTCTTCTGCAGAACTGCTGAGTGGGTTCTAACTGCCAACCTTTAGGTTAGTAGCTAAGTGTAAACCATTTGTGCCAGCCAGGGAGCTTTGTCCAGATTAGAATAAAACCAGTTGCTGTTAAGTAGATTCCAAGTCATGTCGATCTCATGAGTTTCAGAATAAAACTGTGTTCCATAGCGTTTTCAAGTCTGGACATTTTGAAGGTAGATTGCCAGGACTTTCTTTCAAGGTACTTCTGGGCATATTCAAACCACCAACCTTTTGTTTAGTAGTCGAGCACATAACCATCTGTGCCAACCAGGGACTGCTTAGATTAGAATAGTGCCTGGTATATAATAGGTTCTCAGTAAGTACTTATTGAATGAATGAACAAATATAGCCTTCAAAGAGCCTGGGTTGACCAGGAAAGTTCACTGGCTTTTCACACCTATGTGAGGTTGGATGGTCCTTATTAGCACCAAAGGGTCTATCCGTGGTCAGAACAAAGTCACATCTTCATGGAGGTAAAAGGCAGAAAGGTGTAACCAAACCACTGTGCCTATACAGAAGAGGACCCTCTCCCTACACCCTGTCCTCAACTTCAGTCAGGGATCTGTTAATAACAGAACTGATTTCTGTAACGAACACTGCATGTTTCTAAATTAGAGGAAAATACGTCAAAATAAAGGATTGGCAATCTCATTGGAGTTCCAGGAGTCGTTAATCAGATTCTGCAAACACGTTTCCTGATTGTTGAGAGAGCTGAACGAAGAGGCTAGTTTTAAAGATGAAATCACCAGTGGAATAAGGAGGAGGCCTGGAATTTGCCAGCAGACACAATTTGTAAACCAAGAGAGCTCTTAATTGTGTAAAAAGATAGGTTTATAAAATTTTAGAGACAGTCATTTAAAAAAATAAATAAGTGAACTGGGATCACAAGACCCTGTCCACCCGAGAAAGCTCTTCAAAGCCCACTACCGCTTTACATGGCTGCATCTGATGTTACAAAGAAGGCTTTGTTCATCAGACCCCCACCACTCCTCTATCAGTTTGTCCTACTGTGGTGGCTTGCATGTTGCTGTGATGCTGGAAGCTATGCCAATGGTATTTCAAATACCAGCAGGGTCACGCATGGTAGACAGGTCTCAGCAGAGTTTCCAGACTAAGACAGACTAGGAAGAAGGATCTGGCAGTACACTTCTGAGAAACTGGCCAGTGAAAACCTTATGAATAACAGTGGAACACTGTCCGATATAGTGCTGGAAGATGAACCCCTCAGGTTGGAAGGCACTCCAGTAGTATTTTGACTGGGAAGGCAGCCCAGTCATATTTTGACTGGGGAAGAGCTGTCTCCTCAAAGTAGAGTCGACGTTAATGACATGGATGGAGTAAAGCTCTTGAGACGTTCATTTGCTGATGTGGCATGACTAAATATGAGAAGAAACAGCTGCAAATATCCATTAATAATTGGAATGTGAAATGTACGAAGTCTGAATCTAGGAAAATTGGAAGTCATAAAAAATGAAATGGAATAGATAAAGATTGCTATCCTAGGCACTGGTGAGATGAAATGGACTGGTATTAGCCATTCTGAACTGAATAATCATGTGTATTATGCCAGGAAGGACAAACTGAGGAGAAACAGCATCAAATCCATCATCAAAAGGAACATTTCAGGATCTATTCTCAAGTACAATGTTGTCAGTGATAGGATAACATCCATATGCCAATAAGGAAGACCAGTTAATACTATTATTCAGATTTACACACCAACCACTAAGGACAAAGATGAGGAAACTGAAGATTTAACCAACTTCTGCAGTCTGAAATTGATCAAACATGCAATCAAGATGTGTTGATAATTACTGGTGATTGGAATTGAAAGTTAGAAACAAAGAGGGATTGGTAGTGGGAAAATAGGGCCTTGATGACAGAAATGACACTGGAGATTGCATGATAGAATTTTGCAAGACCCATGAATTCTTCATGGCAAATACCTTTTTTCAACAACATAAACAGCAGCCATATACATGGACCTTGCCAGACGGAATACACAGGAATCAAATTGACTATGTTTGGTCACCAAAGAAATGGTGGAGACACTCAGTATCATCAGCAGTTATAACAAGGCCAAGGGATGACTGCAGAACAGACCATCCATTGCTCATATATAAGCTGAAGTTCAAACTGAAGAAAATTAAAACAAGTCCACAGGGGCCAAATTACAACCTTGAGCATATCCCACCTGAACTTAGAGATCATCTCAAGAATAGATTTGATGCACTGAACACTAGTGACTGAAGACCAGATGAGTTGTGGGATGACTTCAAGGATATCAAACATGAAGAAAGCAAAAGGTCATTAAAAAGACAGGAAAGAAAGAAAAGACCAAAATGGATGTCAGAAGAGACTCTGAAACTTGCTCTTGAACTTAGAGAGTACCTAAGTGAATGGAAGGAATGATGAAGTAAAAGAGCTGAACAGAAGATTCCAAAGGGTGGCATGAGAAGAAAAAGTAAAGTACTACAATGAAATGTGCAAAGACCTGGAGTTAGAAAACCAAAAGGGAAGAACACACTCAGCACTTCTCAAGCTGCAAGAACTGAAGAAAAAATTCAAGCTTCGAGTTGAAATACTGAAGGATTCTATAGGCAAAATATTGAATGATGCAGCGAGCATCAAAAGAAGATGGAAGGAATACACAGAATCACTGAACCAAACAGGACTGGTCAACAGTGAACCATTTCAGGAGGTAGCACATGATCAAGAACTGATGGTACTGAAGGAAGAAGTCCAAGCTGCACTGAAGACATTGGCAAAAAACAAGGCTCCAGGAATTGACTGAATACCAACTGAAATGTTTAAAAAAATGGATGCAGCACTGGAAGTGCTCACTCATCTATGCCAAGAAATTTGGAAGACAGCTACCTGGCTAACTGACTGGAAGAGATCCATATTTATGCCTATTCCCAAGAAAAGTGATGCAACCGAATGCAGAAATTATAGAACAATATCATTAATATCACATGCAAGCAAAATTTTGCTGAAGATCATTCAAAAGTGGCTGCAGCAGTATATCAACAGGAAACTGCCAGAAATCCAAGCCTGATTCAGAAGAGGACATGGAACCAGGGATATCATTGCTGATGTCAGACGGATCTTGGCTGAAAGCAGAGAATACCAGAAAGATGTTTACCTGTGTTTTATCGACTATGCAAAGGCATTCAACTGTGTGGATCATAACAAATTATGCATAACATTGCGAAGAATGGGAATTCCTGAACACTTAATAGTGCTCATATGGAATCTGTACATAGATCAAGAAGCAGTCACTGGAACAGAACAAAGGGATGCTGTGTGGTTTAAATCAGGAAAGATGTAGTTCAGGATTGTAGCCTTTCACCATACTTATTCAAAGTGTATGCTGAGCAAATAATCCAAGAAGCTGGACTATATGAAGGGGAATGCAGCACCAGGATTGGAGATGACTTATTAACAACATGTGATATGCAGATGACACAATCTTACTTGCTGAAATTGAAGAGGGCCTGAAGCACTGACTTATGAATGTCAAAGAGCACAGCCTTCAGTATGGACTACACCTCAACATAAACCAAACGGGCAAACCTGTTGCTGTGGAGTTGACTCCAACTCATACCGACCCTATAGGACAGAGTAGAACTGCTGCATAGGGTTTCCAAGGAGTCGCTGCTGGATTCGAACTGCTGATCTTTTGGTTAGCAGTCGAGTTCTCAATCACTCCACCACCAGAATCCTCACAACTGGACCAATAAGCAACATCACGATAAACAGAGAAAAGACTGACATTGTCAAGGATTTTCATTTTACTTGGTTCCACAATCAGTGCCCACGGATGCAATAGTCAAGAAATCAAACAACATATTGCATTGGATAAATCTACTGCAAAACACCTCTTTAGACTGTTAAAAAGCAACGAGGCCTAAGGTGTATCTGACCCAAGTCATAGTATTTTCAATTGTCTTATATGCACGTGAAGGCCAGACAATGAATAACGAAGACCAAAGAAGAACTGATGCCTCTGAATTATTTTGTTGGCAAAGAATATTGAATATACCATGGACTGCCAGAGAAGTGAAGAAATCTGTCTTGGAAGAAGTACAGCTAGAATGTTCCTTAGAAGCCAGGATGATAAGACTTTGTCTCAGGTACTTTGGACATGTTATCAGGAAGCGACCAGTCCCTGGAGAAGGACATCATGCTTGGTAAAGCAGAGGGTCAACCAAAAAAAGGAAGACCCTCAAGGAGATGGATTGCCACAGTGGCTGCAATGATGGGCTCAAGCACAGTAATAATTGTGAGGATGCTGCGGGACAGGGTAATGTTTCATTCTGTTATACACAGGGTCACTGTGAGTTGGAACTGGCTCGATGACACGTAACAACACCTACAGATGCCCAGTATCCCTGTGAACTAAGGACATTTAATCTTAGTGTTCTGCAAACTCAAATGTTCACAACCATCCTGCTGATTTGTTTTAGCATTTGCTCAGGCAATTGCCATGAGGGTTTTCCCTCTTTTATTTTTTGCTTTTGTCAATGCTGCAGGTCATGGGTATCAGCTCATGCCTGCCACCATAAACCACACATGCCTGAGGAAAAATGATACGATGTGCTTGCTTAAAAATGATGGTGTGTGCTGCAGAGTACACGGGCTGGTGTGACAGAGACACAGAGCACAGATTCGATGTGTCAGGAGGAGGAACCAGGCTGGAGTGGAGACCATGACCCTGAGGAAGCTCAAGAACAGGGTTCCTCCAGATTTGGTCAGTGTTAAACTCACCTGGGAAACTTGTAAAAATATAGAAGCCAGGCCCTGCTCTCTTCTGAGGTGCCCAGGCCTCTCCAGGTAACAATGACGCACCCCAAAATCTGAAAACTACCTCTATGGAGTAGAAGACAGTGGCCGATCACTTATCTGGGTTGGGGGAAGGTCAGTGATAGACAGCAAAGGGGCGGGAGTTGTTTTTCAGGAGGAAGGAAAATGCTCATTGGAATAGTTTCTCTTTTCCCATTTTCCCTAAAGGTACTGCAGGGTTTCAGATGAAAATGGAAAACCAACTTGTTATGTTTAGAGGGATCTAAAAACACAAAAAAAGAACACCTTAAGCCTTAAACTCAAAGGCATGATGTGATATACATAAGAGACAAGAATGACAAAGGTAATTCCTCTGAGAAACAGAATGGCCACAGGAGTCCGTGTAGTTCACGTTTGTTCCTCCACCTCCACTTCTCTTGGCTGCAAACAGAGAGAAGGCTCTCTTCCCTCTGCTGGGGCTTTTCCTTAGGCTAGTCCCCTGCCCCCACAGAGCAACCGGCGAGTCTGTCCATGCCGCTTCAGGTGGAAGCTGGCAGAGATGTGCCACTGTCAGCTGCCCCATTCAGAGAAGCCACAGCAAGTTCTCAAACTAATTTGTTTTTTTGACACCTGGCATTCTTTTCTTTACCTTGTTCCCACCATCCTTTGCAGGAGAGAGCCTGTTCTTAAAACATACATTCCTCTTAACATAGCCAATGGAAAACATTCTGAGTAAAGAATTTGAAACAGATGTCACCGTTCAGAGTTTTGCATTAGTAAGTCTGTTAACCTGCCCCTCCACAGGTCTGGAAGTCAGGAGTTGACTAAACGGTAGAAGCTGCCTTTAAAAATGACCAAGAGTAGGAAAGAATAGTGGGAATCACATGAGTTTGCATACCCATATTATGGATCGAATTGTGTCTCCTCAGAATATGTGCTGGAATCCTAACTCCTATAACTGTGGATCTAATCCCATTTGGGAATAAGGTTTTCTTTGTTATGTTAATGAGACCATATCAATGTAGGGTATGTCCTAAACCTAATCACTTCTGAGTTACGAAAAGAGATGCCATGTGGAACTGAGAAATGATGGAGTAACAGAAGCTGAAAGAGACAAGGATCCTCCCCCAGGGCCAACAGAGAGAGGCTTTCTCCCAAAAGCTGGTGCCCTGAATTCAGACTTCTAGAGTCCTGAACTGTGAGAAAATAAATTTCTCTTCTTTAAAGCTACATACTTGTAGTATTTATGTTATAGCAACACTAAACAACTAAGACATCTAGCAAGACTTTCACCCGTCAGCCCTCGCCCCTTACTCCCCCCTCTTCTCCGGGTTCTAGGCCCTCTGGGGTACCTGGTGAGAAGGACAGCCACATCGTGATGGACGGGGTTGAGATCACTCTTGGGGTTGATGCTCTTCTGCCACTTGCAGAAGCTGGACAATGTCTTCTCTGCATGATGCACTATTTTCAATCCTTGCTGGAAAAAGAAGGAGAGATTGGCATGGCTGGGCTCAATGGGTTTAGGGCCTACTGCAGTGGTGCTAGTCCCAGAGAATCCAAGGGAGATGAGCTCAAGGTCAGTGCCTCAGGCATTCAACAGGAACTTGGCGGCCAACTTATCCTCTGGGCTAATCCTCTGCTCTAAACACTATCACTGCCATGCCTTTCACTGAAAGAACCTGAAGGGGAGAACTCCAGGACAGAAGTTATTATTGGGACAAGTAGCCCTTGGAGAAAAATTTAAAAGATATTAGCAAAGACCAATATCTGCTTAAAGTTCTATTTCTAGTAGCTTTCTGCTTCCTAAGACAATACAATTGCAAAGATGCTTTTTATTTCTAATGCAAAATGAATAAATTTTCAACAACAACAAAAAAAGCTTCTTCCTTTCATGAGATATTCTGCAAGGCTGGATTCACACTGGATGATTTCTTGACCAGGGTTTCTATCTTGGTTTGATGCCTGTGGATGAAGGGCAGAGGGTGACATAGTCTCTCCAGGCCTCTGACCTGTTAGGATAATTGGTCATCTGACAACAATCAAGATGCTGTAGTAGATGCCCAGGACTGTAGCTTCAAGGGCTTCTGAGACCCAACATAGCCCCTGAGCGACCCATCTGAGCTATGGCTTTTAGAGGGGAGAGCTTGTTCCAAAATAACTGGAGAAGGAAAAAGAGATAATCAGATCTAGAGGGACTCCAGTTTAATTTGAATTTCTAAAGGATATAAATCCCTTTCTCTTACCCCATTTCTTCAGGGCCTACTATAGTTAATTTTATGTGTCACCTTGGCTAGGCTATGATTTCCAGTGGTTTGGACAAATATTCGACTAGTTGCTGTTCTATAGTGTAATCTAATGTAATCAATCAGTCAAAAGACGAGTTTCCTTAGTGCGTGGTCTACCTCAAGACTATTAATAGATATTTTGGAAGAACTCACTTTCTCTTTTGATTATGTGTTCTTCCACTTGTCTGACCTATGATTCTTGGGACAAAAGCCTGTGGAAAGTTTCCATCCTGAACTATAGATTTCCTTGAAATAAATCTCTCTCTCTTTCTGTATCCACGAGGGATTGGTTTTAGGACCCCTTGGATACCAAAATCCAAGGATGTGCAAGTCCCTAATAGCAAATGGTGTAGTATTTGCATATAACCTATGCAATACTCCCGTAGTATACTTTAAATCATTTCTAGATTACTTATAATATCTAATACAATATACATGCTATGTAAATAGTTGTCGTATTGTTTAGGGAATAATGACAAGATAGGAGGCGAACAATGCTCATATGAGTGCTGGAGAGAGACTGAAAATCTATGGAATATGTACATAGAGAGAGAAAAACAGAGAGAGAGATTTACTTTAAGGGTTGGCTCATGCAGTTGTGGAGGCCGGCAAGTCCAAAATCCGTAGGTCAGGATGGAAACTTCTGCAGGCTTTTGTCCCAAGAATCATAGGTCAGGCGACTGGAAGAACACAGCGTCAAAAGAGAAAGCGAGTCCTGCCAAAATATCTATTTATAGTCTCGAGGTAGATCACACACTAAGGAAACTCCCCTTTTGGCTGATCGATTACATTATGGAACAGCAACTAGTCAAGTATATGTATACAGAAAGAGAGAGAGACAGAGAAAGAGAGAGAGATTTACTTAAGGGTTTGAACCCACCCAGAAGTTCCTTGGGAGAAAGACCTGGCAATTGGCTCCTGTAAAGAGTACAGCCTAGAAAACACTACAGTGGCAGTTCTACTCTGCCACATGGGGTCCTAGGAGTCAAAATCAACTCAAAAGCATCTAACAACAACAACTATAGACAGATAGATAGATATAGATATACTGGTATAGATACAGATATTACTGGTTCTGTTTCTCCAGAAAACCCTACTAAAACAGGGCTCCAGATAGAGCCATCCCTAGTACAGGGTGGATTCAACCAGGTGGATGACTACCTTCACTGGCCCACTCTAATCTGGGTCTATTCCTCCGGGCTGGACCCAAGAACTTCAGGACAGTCTCTATATGAAACTATGAACTTCCTTATGGACCATTCTAGTACTTTGTTGAGGCCCACACCCAAATCAAACAAGACCTGAAAGTCTTCAGTTGCCTGTTAGAAGTGCTCCCAGACCCATCCCACCCCCAAGCTAATTAACTAACTTTCATGAAAACCTGGAGAGTTGGTTCATCATGCATAAATAGTCACTGAACTGATTAGTATAAAGGCTTTGAACAGAAGAAACAGACTCCATGATTTAATAATCCTCATAGGTACATCATCCAGAAGAACCACATATGGTGGAGGAGGAGAAGGAGCCCTGGGAGACCAGCTGGGCACTGGGAGTAGGCATCCAATTCATTTAGTTGAGCCGTAATTAGAACAGTAGCCCTTCCAAGAGAAGAACAAATTACCCTCACCCCTATAAAGAACTGATCTGGTGGTATGAGTCAGGGAAAGAGAAAGGAAGGGAAATGAAACAAAGAGAAGGCCAAGAAAATGGAGGGAGAAAAACAGGAAGGGAAAGGAGGAGAGGAAGGAAGGAAACATTTCTTGATGACTTACTCTGTGCTAGATACTTTCACATATGTTATCTGATTTAACTGTATCTTCTTAGCATTATTGTAAAGAAAGAGCTATTATTTTCATTCTATAATAAATGGAATCAAACCTCAGAGGAGTGAAGAACTAGCTCAAAGTCATGCAGCTTGGACATTAAGTCAAAGAAAATGACAATAGGACTCCTAGCTGAAGCTCCCAGGTCCACCTCCTTCAAACAAATTATCACACAAAACATTATCTGTGATTAGATTTCTTTTAGATCTGTTTTTACCCTACATTTCTTTTTTTTTTGGGGGGGGGGGTCGAGGGGGGTGTCTGAGAAAATACTCATTAATTAAAAGATAATAACTTAATACCATTTACAATTGCTCCAAATAAAATGAAATACATAGATATAAGTCTAATAAAACATAGGCAACATCTGTATTCTAAAAATTACAAAATACTGATAAGAGAAATCAGACTTCAATAAATGGAGAGAAATACTGTGTTCATGGATTGGAAGACTCAACATGGTAAAGATGTCAATTCTCCCCAAATTGATCTGTAGGTTTAAATGCAATTCCTATTAAACTCTCAGATTAAATGTCATTAAATCTTGTAGACATACACAATCTCATTCTAAAATTTATATGTCAAGGCACAGGACCTCGATTAGGTAAAACAATTTTGAAAAAGAAGAAGGAAGTGGGATGAATCACCTATCCAATATTAAACCGGTTGCAGTCAAGTTGATTCTGATTCATGGCAACCCTGGGTGTTGTAGAGTAGAACTGTGCTCTGTAGGGTTTTTGATGGCTGATTTTTCAAAAGTAGATTGCCAGGTCTTTTTTGTGAGGTGCTTCTGGGTGGACTAGAACCTCCAACTTTTGGTTGGCAGCCGAGAACATTAACTGTTTGCACCAACCAGGGACTCCCTACCCAATACTAAGGTTTACATACAGCTGCAGTAACCAAAACAGTGTAGTAATAGTGAAGGAATAGATACATAGATCAATGGAATAGAATAGACAATCCAGAAATAGATCTACATAAATATGTCCAACTGACTTTTGACAAACATGCAAAAACAATTCACTCAAGGCAGCCTAGCCCTTTCAACACATAGCGCTGAAGCAACTGGACAGTAAATGGATCACGGACTTAAGTATAAAATGTAAAAGTGTAAAAATTTTAGGAAAAAAATGGGAGAAAATATTTGGAACTTAAGGCTAAGCAAAGAGCTCATAGATGACACCAAAATCATGAATCATAAAAATAAAAACTGGTAAACTGGACATTATCAAAATTAAAAAATGTTTACTTTGTGAAAGACTGTTAAGAATATAAAAAGACAAGCTACACACTGGGATAAAATATTTTTTGTGAACCACATATCCAACAAGGGACTTTTATCTAGAATATATAAACAACTCTTGAAACTTAACAGTAAAAAACCAAGCAATCAAATTAGAATATGGGCAAAGGACATGAACACACTTTCACCAAACAGGGTATACAGATGGAAAGTAAGCACGTGAAAAGACATTCAATGCAATCAGCCACCAGGGGAATGCAAATCAAAACCGTAATGAGCTATCACTGTATGCCTATCAGATTGGCTAAAATAAAAAATAGTGATAATATCCAATGTTGTGAGGATGCAAAGGAACTAGATCACTCATTTATTGCTGATGGGAATGTAAAATGGTACAACCACCCTGGAAAAGAGTATGGTTTTTTACAAAACTGAACATCCACTTACCATATCACTTAGCAATTATACTCAGGCATTTATCCCAGAGAAATGAAAATTTACGTTCACACAAAAACATGCACATGAATATTCACAGAAGCTTTATTTGTAAAATACACAAACTGGAAACTGCCCAAATGTCCTTCCATGGGTAACTGGTTAAACCAACAGTGGTACAACCATATCATAGAATACTATCAGCAATTAACAGTAACAAACTACTGATAACGTAAAAGAACTTGGATGGCTCTTAAGAGAATTATCTTGAGAGAAAGAAGCCAATCTCAGAAGGTTACATGCTGTATGATTCCATTTATACTGAATGATTGAAATGACAAAATTATAGACAAGGATAACAGGTTAATTAGTACTTTCCAGGGGTTGGGTTGGTGGATGGGAGAAAAGTGGCTGTGGTTATAAAACGACAGCATAAAGGATCCTTGTGATGGACCTGTCCTATATCTTGACTGTGGTGATGGTCACTCAAATCTACATATGTGATAAAATTTAATAAAATTAAAGACACTCATCAATGACTGCATGTAAAACTGGTGAAATCTGAATAAGGTAGGAGGATTGTACCAATATAAATTTCTTGGTTTTGATATTGTACTAAAACTATGCAAGATATTACCATTGGGGGAAAGTAGGTAAAGGGTTTAAGGGATTTATCTGTATTATTTCTTACAATTGCCTGTGAATTACCTTGAGATAGAAAGTTTAAAAAATATCTTAAAAATAATAATTTGACTGACTCAAGGCTGGGAAGGTTGCAATGAAAGATCTTATAAGGTACTTTCTTGTATGATTCTACGTGGGTTACTTATTGATAGTTTTGGAGTGAAGGGAAACTACAGTGTTTCATGTAGGTTACTGTGGGCAGGACGAGTCCACACGCCGGCATACCCACTCATGTACCCACATAACAACTCTAAAGTTCAATCAAAGTCCCTATATAAATAGCCATTAATATAAATGCTTATTAGGTGGCCACACAGGCAGAAGTAGGTGGAACTCATTGCAGCATATTCTCCCTTCGCTCACAGAGTTCCTGGTGAGGTCACACAGCTCAAGGTGGGATTTTACCCAATCTGAAAAGCTGAAATTTTTTTTCAGTATTGTCCTTTAATACATTGACTTGCATCACCATTTTGGAGGAATTTACAGTCTAATTCAGGTGTGTCTGATTAAGAAAAAGTGAATGTTCACAAACATTTTCCTTGTTCTTGAACCAAATTCAATGTTAGCAAGAACATCTTCACTGTGGTGGAGAAATTAGAGTTGTTTTCCAGATGTTGCAGAACATAAATTCTGTGTCCAATTTCCCATCATTACGAAGAGCCCATTTCCCTGAAGGACTTCAAGAATTATGTGTTCAATCCTCTCATTTAAACAATGAGAAAATCCAGGTCACAAAGGGTCTGTGACTTAGCCAAAGTCTGACCGCTTTTTCTTAGACTCCTCTATGGACTCTTCTTCCTTGGTCCTTCCTTTGGATCATTGTTTTTCTCATTCTCAGTCACAATAATCTTTTTGGAAATTACCTATATGCTGTTGACTCCCTGATATATATATCTCATTCCATACCTTTCTTGGAGTTCAGACTCATGTGTCTGAATCTTTTGATAGCCATCTTCTTCTGGATGATACCACAGGCACCTCCAACTCAGAATTCTCCAAATTCTCTACAGCCACATTAACTTACTGTTCTTCCTGTATCCTCTCTTAGCGATAGGAACTACCATCAACCCATTTGCACAATCTACAAATACCAGTGTCCTCCTATTGGTCTCCTCTCCCTCTATATCCTGCACCCCATCTGTCACACTGTGCTGCTAATTTTACCTCCTTTCCATCTTCACTACCTCCCTCCCTAGCTCAAAACCTCATCATTCTATGGCTTACTGCAGCATCGCTTAATTGTTCTGCTTTTTTCTTTGCCCTCTTAAATCCATCCTCCTCACTATAGCCAGATTGAGCTAATCAAAACAAAAGTCTGCCTACATCATGGGCCATGGCTCAAGACCCTTCAAAATCTAGCCTCCAGGATGCTCTTCTTCCATTTGCAAGCTCACAGTTTATTCTCCAGAAATACCAGAACTGCTTATCACCAGCCACACTTCTATACACCATGCGGTTTCTCACTGGGCTTTCTTCAAACTGTTCCCTCTGTTTAGAATGCCTCTCTTCCTTTGATCTTTCATCTACCCCTTTAATCTACTCAAATCCCATTCATTTTTTAAGATTCAATTTAGGCATTTCCAGGAAGCCTTCCCATTCCCCGCCCCCCAAATATGAATTAGTTTCCCCCAATGTATTTTGTGCACACTTGTTCAAAACATTTGCTGCATAAAAATTATCACATTATATCTCTTTCTTCCTCCTTAGCTCCTTAAGAACAAAAACTGGGGTTTATTCCTCTCCTTATCTCAGGCACTGCAAATAGCAGGTATACTGACTAAACTGAGGACACAGGCCACCACATCCAGGAATGGAGGAAAGATTAAGAATATATCTACTGAGCCAGAAAAAGTGAAGATTAGGTTGGCGAGAGGTTTTGTGGTGAGTTAGTAAAGTAGGAAGTAAAATTTCCTGCTGATTAGGGAAGAGGAACGAAAGGGGCCAGGAGTTTAAGAACAAAGCAGAAAATGTGGAATCGTTCTGGAATAGGGAACTATTGGGAGACAATTTTTCAAGGGTCTCTTGTGTTTCTTCACATCTTCTGAGTGAAGACTGACAGCTTTTGTTCTGGACTATCTTTCAAGGACTCCTGTATAGAAAACAGCCTTGAAAAATAGAGCATCCTTCCAGGGAAGAAGATAGATTTATTTGCTGTCCAGAAGAATAAAGATAATGGCTCTCCCCTGGGGTAGAGTTTTGAAAAGTCAGCTCAAAACTCTTTTTAAAGGACTAAGGTTTCCTTATCTTGGGGTTCCACAACTCTGACAAAACACACTGTATGTGCAGCATCCACCTGGGCTGCCTACATCATCCTTATAAGACTTGGGGGACAAAAGGGGCAGATGCAAAGGTGAAGCTCATGTTGCCTGTTCTGCTGTGAGTAATAAAGTCTTATGTCTCTGACCCAAGAGTCTCATGTCTTTTGTGAGCATCCATGAAACTGCAGACACTTGTTAGCTTGCAAGGAGAGTAAAATTGCAGATCCTTCATAGTGCTTAGCAGGAACAAGGAGGAGAGTGGAGAGTAGATGATCTAGCAATAGTTAAAACCACATCAAGTTTGGACCATCTAAATATATAGTCCAGGTCTCCATGGTTATTGAGATTTCTAGCTGCTGAGGGAGGAACAGAGAATGAAATCTCTGAGAAGTAAAGAGATCTCAAGAGAGGGGATTCTTTTTTATGTACCAACTTTCCTACAATAGCAATTCTAAAAGAACCTTATGGATAGTCACTGATGAGAGGAAAAAAAGGGAGTCCGAAGTCTGCCCTCAAATCTTGCTTGTGTGCTTTCTCCCTATTACCTTTATTGTTCCACTTGTAGACCAGAAGCAAGTGCACAATTAATTGAGTTGCTGATTATTTTAAGTTGGGTACCTTACCCTGTGTAGAGCTTTCATCTATAATATGTGTCATTTAGCTTAAGTGCAGTGGCAAGGGCTTCAGGATGCATTACTACTTTTCTGTTAAATATCATGGCTCTTCCAGGAGGCTTTAATTTAGCACAATTTTTTTTTCCAGTCCCCTCAGCCTTTTAATCTCCAAGTATCATAAGGGTTTAAGTCTAAGAAACTTTAGCTCATTCAGTTTTTTGAATGCACTGATCACTGGAGCCTTAGGAAGGGTAATTAGTTATGCCTGGAGACTTGTAGACCTAAGCATTCACAGGCTGCAAACAGACCTCACAGAGATGATGTTGGCTCACAGAGAATATGGGGAGACTTGTACTAAACATTTCTCAGGGAGCATCCTGGTAATCATTTGAGCTTGTCAAAACAAACCTCTATCACACTAATTTTTTTTCCATTTCCTTTGCAAACAAAAATAGATCCCCATTTTTTTTTTCTTTTTCATCATTTTTTCTCACCTCATTTTCTCAAGCTAGTCCAATTCCCTTCTGTCTTTCCCTTTCCTATACAGTTGAGTATGTGAATTTATAGGACCAGGAGGTGACCAGGAGGAAATCAGCAACATCTACAGAAATTGCCCCAAATGGGGAGCAGGAAATGATTTTGCAAGAACATGGCTTTTGTTATAAATTGTTCTCTCTCTTTTTAAGCTCACTCTATAATGAAGAAAATCTCCCATTGATTTCTTTGGAAATTCCTGGCAGCAACTTTTGATTCAATGCACAACCTAATTATGAACTGTTAGCAAAGCTCAGGCTCTTGGAAGAAAAAAATTGGTACATTAGGGAAAAGCAGTAAAGTTTTATTTGGAAACATTCCAGGTGCCTAAGGGATAACTCAGTTGACTGCCAGAGGAAAGGTTATTTGATTAAAAAAAAGAAAAGAAATGATGAGTTTAAAAGTCTTTGCCAGTATTTTTGACATTTATCCTCAAAGAGCAGCAATTATACAGGTTATTAACCTGTTGCTGTTGAGTTGATTCCGACTCAGTGCCTCATACAGACCCTGGTGGGCAGAGTAGAACTGCCCTATAGGGTTTCCAAGACTGTTAAACCTTTACAGAAGCAGACTGCCACATCTTTCTCCTGCAGAAGGGCTAGTGAATTTGAACTGCTGACCTTTTGGTTAGCAGCTGAGTGCTTTAACCATTGCATCACTAGGACTCCTCATACAGGTTATTAGAGACTCACAAATCAGTCTAGGGGGAGGCAGGGGAACCACCTGCCTGAATTTCCAAAATCAGCAGGCTTTTAACTTCAGAGTCTCACAAAAGTGAATTCAACACTGAATCACTCCCTACTCAAAGAGGAAAATTCTTTGTGAGGACAGTCATCTCCTTCCTGTCTATTAGCCAGCCTGACACTCTCACATCCCATCCCTGATGGTCGAGTTCAGGAACACCTACCAACTCCTTGGTGTTACCTCCCCCCGGATCTACCTCCCTTCATCCCAACTCACCCCATCCCCATCTCTATCTTGTTCTTCGAAGAAGTCTCCAAATTCTTTTTATAACCCTAATCTTGTCCTTCAGACTTTTTATTTTCCTTCAAAGACTTCAGTATATTTCCTCATCTGTGAAATGAACATAATAATAACAACTTTACAGGGTTGTTGTGGGCACTAAGTGATAACAACGATGATAAGAAGAAGAATATTAAAACTCACATTTATTGATTGGGTTCTCCATTCAGATCCTATGCTAAGTACTACATGTATTAACATATATGATTCTCACAGCAGCACTGTGAAGTAGATATTACTATCCCTATTTTATAGAATGGGGAAATGGAGGCACAAAGTAAATAACCTACCAAAAGTTATTCGGTTAGAAAGTGGTGGGACTGAATGTATTTTCCATGATGTTAAGCAGCTCACAAGTGTTGGAGGGAAGAGTCTAGTCCTATCTGAACCCCTGGCCCAAAAGAGGAGCAGACACACCACTGAATGAATTAGTTTAAAGTGGAAAGGGCTAGAGGCCAAGTTCATGCCCAGGTCCCTGGGGGAAACTTAAAAGTCCAAAGGATAGAATTAGGCTCACAGAAGGAAAATGAGAGCTCAATTTAGGAGTAGACGGAGGTGGGATAGGCCTGGGAGCAAGCTGGCTCGTATTTGCAGCCATTCTTTGTTTTCTTGGCCCATGATGTCTTAATATGTTTGACCCGGCTTTCCAGTCTTAGTTTTGTGTACCTCAGTTTCCACTGCTCGGAAATATGACCACCTAATCATTGAGCATTCCAATGTGACTTTCAGGTCAGATTATATCAATTTAATCCCAAAATGTGATGAAATTCTATAGAGGCTTTCACATGAAGGCAAGTGACAAAGAGACACTGTATTTTATACATATAGCTTAACCTTAAAGTCACTCGAACCCACTGGAAAAACATAAAGCTTACAATGGTGCTGGCTGGTACGATGCTCCATGAGGCAGTAATTCTGTGTGGGAGGAAGAAGTCAATGGAAGACCTCTCAGGCTAGGGCTCATCCTTAGGACGTTTTCCCAAGAATGTGGCAGCATCCCCTGTGGCCTTTTTGCATCCCCTCTGGGAATCCCAGGATGGAGGATAAGGTCAGAGAATACACCAAACGCCCTTCCAGGCTACTCTCTCTGTATCTCCCTTAATCTCACAAGCAACCAGAGGAAATCAGGCCCTGGGTTGTATCTCCTGAACACAGCCTTGTGTTCCTGACTTTGCTCTGTCTGCTCGCCTGTCTGCAATATCCTTCCTTATCTCTCCCCTACTCCTGCTCTGGGTCTATCCAAGTCTTACTTGTCATTGGGGGAAGCTCAAATACACAGGTGGTTCCTCTTTATCTCTTTGATTTGCTTCTCTTTATTATGTACCAGGCATAGTGGTTAGTCTTTTACATATATTATGTAATTAATTCTTATGAAAACGTGCAAGGTAGGTATAATACTATTATAGCTATTTTACAGATGAGAAAAATGAGGCTTTGAGAGTTTAAGTAAGTTGCTCAAGGTCATAAAGCCAGACATGGGATTCCAGGTCTCTCTGATTTATTATAGCCTTACCTTCCGGCTGTACCACTGCCCTCCAAGCCTCCAAGTTGATTATGTTTCTGATACGGCTCTCAGGACTGTCTCAAGAGTATCTCCTTCCTACCAGCTGTGGACTTCCCAGGAGGCCAAGACTGTCTCACTCATCATTGTTTTTCCAGCACATAGCCTAGTACCTTTCACACACCTCTCGTGCTGCTTAATTCCCTTTTGCACACCCCGTATCCACTATTCATTCTTTACCTCCTCCTTCCGCCTCTGGGCACTGGAAGGCCCACTCTGTGGACACATCACTAGGGCTCCTTTGCAGGTGGCTTCCATTTGGGCTCTGTCAGTGGGATGCACTGACAGGAAACTGGAGAAAGAAGAGAGAGGTTGGGCTGTGGCTTCTGGAACCTCTGCCTCCTGCTTTGGCTCCACATTTCTGGCAGTCACCGTATCCCTCCACAATCAGCTGATGGCCTCTGGCTGCAGCTCTCGCCGGGCTCTGGTAGTAACATCCTCTTCCTTGTCCTTTGGCCTTAGAGGTGGTAACGGCTTTCGTTGTTGCTCATTTCTGGGAGCCTCAACATCTGTTTATCTGTTCCATCATGCCATCTCACCTCTCTAAGTGGTGCCTTCATTAAAATTGGGAGTCCCTGGGTGGCGCAAATGGTTCAGTGCTCAACTACTAACAGAAACGTTGGTGGTTCAAATCCACCCAGAGGTGCTTTGGAAGAAAGACTTGGTGATCTGCTTCTGAAAAGTCACAGCCTTGAAAACCCTATGGAGTGAAGTTCTACTCTACACATATGGGATGGCCATGAGTCGGAATCAACTCGAAGGCAACTGGTTACTGGTTTGTTGAGATTTCTTCACTTATGCTGCTTGAGTGCATTCAAATTCCTGTCAAACCCTGATTGACCCAGCAATCAATACATTTCTATTGCACTGATTTGACACCTCTTCATAGCTTCACTAGATAGTTGTTTTATAACTTTATAAAGATCACCTGTCTTCAGAGTCTTCATTTATAAAACATAGGTAACGGTATTAATAGCTTAATCCAGGCATATAGAGTCTTCCTAGGGTTGACCAAAACAGAATATGATATACATTAAAAACACAAAAAAAATCCATTGCCTTTGAGACGATTCCGATTTACAGAGACCCTACAGGACATAGTAGAATTCCCTCATAGGGCTTCCAAGGCTGTAATCTTTACAGAATCAGACTGGTGAAGCTCGAACTGCCTACCTTTGGGTTAGCAGCCAAGAGCTTAACCACTGTGACACTAGGACTCCTTTGATACACATTAGCACATATGAAACTTATCCAAGCATTTGAATGCTTTCTATAGTAGGTATGAATGGAATTTACACTTCTGGGAGTGTAAGAAACAGGGTCAAGTTGGGGACCAAACTTGCAACCTGGAATAAAATCAGCTAGAAAGTTAAAGCCATTAGACAATAAAAGAGAAAATGCTAGAGCTGTTGTGTATCCATTAATGAATCAACTGGGCAAGTTAGAGAATAGTTATAAACAAGAAGGCGAAACAAGTTTTCTAGGTGCTCAGGTTTTGACTGAGAAGCAAAAGCAAAGTTCAAGACAGCTGTGTGAATGTCAGAAAGTGATATTCTTCTGTCTCAGCATCCCATCTGTGTCAGATATGATAAGAATAAAAATTGAGATAATGGTAGGGAAGTCACTGAAGGAAGAGACCTCAGTTACCTGCCTCAGTGTCCCCCACTTCCCAGCCACTTTCCACAGAGCCCCAGTGCCATCTCTCTAATGTCTTTCTCTCCATTGCATTTGTCAGCCTGGAATTGTCCAACAGCTCCCACAGGATTAGCTCCAGGCCTCTTCATAAGGCTACAAGACTTGCCATAACTTGGCCACTGTTGACCCTCATCTTCACCAACTGACTCCCAGCCCTATTCATTTACCCTTTCCTTCATTTAGTCATTAAACAAGTAATTATGGAGAGTCTATTATGTGCACTAGTGGTGCAACAGCTAAGAGCTTGGCTGTTAACCAAAAAATTGGCAGTTTCAATCCACCAGCATCTCCTTGGAAACCCTACAGGGCAGTTCTACTCCCACTATGAGTCGGAATCGACTCAACAGCAATGGGTCTGATTATTTGCCAGTGGGAGTCCCTGGGTGGTGCAAATGGTTAATATGCTTATCTGCTAACTGAAAGGTTGGTAGTTTGAGTCCACTCAGAGGCATCTCAGAAGAAACGCCTGGTGATCTACAGCCAACATTGCAGCTATTTCAAGCCCTATGGAGCACAGTTCTACTCTGACACACATAGGGCCGCCATGAGTTGGAACAGACTCAACAGCAACTGATTTTAGGGCTACAATGGTGAGCAAAACCAGACCCAAACTCTGCTTTAAGTTTTACATGCTAATGGAGGAAATGGCACCAATCAAATAATTACACAAATAAATGAAAAATTATAATTTTGATATATGCTATGAAGAAGAAATATATGATATTGTAGGAATATATAATAGAATCTATCAGAATACAATCTAATAAAATATAGCAAAGTATAATGGAATAGAAATCAGGGAAGGCTTCCCAATGAAGTGACACTTGAGATGAGATCTGAGGGGTTAGTAGATGTTGACTAAGTGAAAACAAGAAGGAAGACAGTTCAAGCAACAAGCTCATGGCAGGAGAAAGTGAGGCAGTCGAGGACTATTGCTACCCCCAAAACCAAGAGGAACAACAGATAAGGTGGGGAATTTAGAAAACGAATGGACTGTTCTAAGTCAGAAGTGAGGAGTCAGAGAAAAAGTGGTAGGAAGGTAGATATAGATAGATTATCATTTTGAGATAATTCTGGCTGCAATGGAGAGACAATATTAAAAGGAATCCAAGTGGTTTTGAATAGACCAAAAAATATATAGAACTATAGTCCAGGAGGGAGCCCTGGTGGTGCCAGTGGTTAAGTGTTTGGCTGCTAACCAAAAAGGTCAGGAGTTCAAATCCACCAGCTGTTCCTTGGAAACCCTATGAAGAAGTTCTACTCTGTTCTATAGTGCCACTATGAGTTGGAAATGACTCGATGGCAATGGGTTTTGGTTTTGTTTGTTTTTTTTCAATAGTCTAGGACAGCAACAACTGTAGCTTGGATTAAAGTAATGAAAGTGGAGACGGTCAGGTTCAAAAACACCACAATGATAAAATTGGTGGAACCTGATGCTGGACTGGATATGGGGGAGTGAGAGAGGGAGAGGCCACAAATGCCTTCCAGATCCCCAGCTTCTACAACTGGAAGGATGATGATGTCATTCACAGGGACAGGCAGCACTGGAAAAAGACTAGGTGTGGGAGGAGGTGTGCAGGCTTTGATTAGCTACTTTCTCTCCTTTCTCCAGGACAGTCATGTATCCTTTATATCACAATAGGATTTCTTAGCCTCCGGTTTTGTGCTCCAATAGTAGTGACATGTTCACTTATCTTCATTTTCAAAGTGCTAGTTTAAGCACCACTGGACCAATAAACAACACCATGATAAACAGAGAAAATACTGAAGTTGTCAACAACTTTATTTTACTTGGATTCACAACCAATGCCGACGGAAGCAGCAGTCAAGAAATCAAACAACATATTGCATTGGGCAAATCTGCTCAGAAAGTCCTCTTTAAAGTGTTAAAAAGCAAAGATGTCACTTTGAGGACTAAGGTGCACCTCACTCAAGCCATGATATTTTCAACTACCTCATATGCATGTGAAAGCTGGACAATGAATAAGGAAGACCTAAGTATAACTGATGCCTTTGAATGATGGTGTTAGCAAAGAATATTGATTATACCCTGGATGATCAGAAGAATTAACAAATCTGTCTTGGAAGTACAGCCAGAATGCTCCTTAGAAGGGAGGATGGTGAGACTTCCTCTTGCATACTTTGGACATGTTATCAGGAGGGGGACTGGTCACTGGAGGACAACATCATGCTTGGTAAAGTAAAGCTTCAGCAAAAAAGAAGACCCCCACAAGACGGATTGACACAGTGGCTTCAATAACTGTGAGGATGACGCAGGACTGCAGTGTTTCATTCTGTTGTACATATAGTCACTATGGGTCAGAATCGACTTGCCCGTACTTAACAGCAAGTGTAAGCTCCAAAGCCATTGCCCATGCTGGACCTTCTACCTGGAATGTTTCTCCTTATTGGTTAATTCCATCTAATCCTTTGAAACCCAACTTAGACATCATTTTCTCCAAGTACCCTCCTCTGGCCCAAAACTCACAAGGGTTCCTTTGTATTCTCATGACAGTTTTAATTTGAAATGTTTACTTTTATGTTTGCCTCTCTCAATAGACTCTAACCTCCTCTGAATGAAAAAATGGGACTTATATTCATATTTCCTTCACGTGTCTGTCAGTTTGTCGCACTGTGGGGGCTTGTATGTTGCTGTGATGCTGGAAGCTATGTCACTAGTATTCAAATATTAGCAAGGTCACCCCATGGTGGACAGCTTTCAGCTGAGCTTCCAGACTAAGACAGACTAGAAGGAAAGACCCGGTGGTCTACTTCTGAAAAGAACTAGCCAGTGAAAACCTTATGAAAAACAGCAGAACATTGTCTGATATAGTGCCGGAAGATGAGCCCCTCAGGTTGGAAGGCACTCAAAAGATGACTGAGAAAGAGCTGCCTCTTCAAAGCAGAGTCAACCTTAATGATGTGGATGGAGTTAAGCTTTTGAGACCTTCATTAGCTGATGTGGCACAACATAAAATGAGAAGAGCGAGCTGCAAACATCCATTAATAATCAGAACGTGGAACGTCTGAAGGAAAACTGGAAACTGTCAAAGATGAAATGAAATGCATGAACAGTGATATCCTAGGCATTAGTGAGCTGAAATGGTCCAGTATTGGCCATTTTGAATTAAGCAATCATATGGTGTACTATGTTGGGAATGACAACTTGAAGAGGAATGGCATTGCATTAATCATCAAAAAGAACATTTCAAGATCTATCCTGAAGTACAACACTGTCAGTGATAGGATAGTATTTATACGCCTACAAGGAAGATCAGTTAATATGACTATTACTCAAATTTACACACCAGCTACTAAGGCCAAAGATGAAGAAACTTAAGATTTTTACCAGCTTCTACAGTCTGAAATTGATCAAACGTGCAATCAGGATGCACTGATAATTACTGGTGATTGGAATTTGAAAGTTGAACAAAGAATAAGAATTGGTAGTTGGAAAATTATGGCCTTGGTGATAGAAACAATGCCGGAGATCTCACGGCAAGAGATCTCATGACAATTTTGCAAGACCAAAGACTTCTTCATTGCAAATACCTTTTTTCAACAACATAAACGGCGACTATACGCATGGACTTCACCATATGGTATACACAGGAATCAAATAGATTATGTCTGTCAAAACAGACGAAGGAAAAACTCAATATCATCAGTCAGAACAAGGCCAGGGGCCAACAGCCCATCAATTGCTCATACGCAAGTTCAAGTTGAAACTGAGAAAATTGGAACAAGTCCATGAGAGCCAAAGTATCACCTTGAGTATATCCCACCTGAATTTAGAGACCATCTCAAGAATAGATTTGACACACTGAACACTAATGACTGAAGACCAGACGAGTTGTGGAATGACATCAAGGACATCAAACATGAAGAAAGCAAGAGATCATTAAAAAGACAGGAAAGAAAGAAAAGACCAAAATGGATGTCAGAAGAAACTTGGAAACTTATTCTTCAATGTTCAATAGGTAGAGTGAAAGGAAGAACTGATGAAGTAAAGGAGCAGAACAAAAGATTTTAAAGGGTGGCTCAAGATGAAAAAGTAAAGTATTATAATGACATGTGCAAAGACCTGGAGATAGAAAACCAAAAGGGGAGAACACACTTGACATTTCTCAAGATGAAAGAACTGAAAAAAAATTCAAGCCTCAAAGTTGCAATATTGAAGGATTCTACTGGAAAAGTATTAAATGACACAGGAAGCATCAAAAGAAGATGGAAGGAATACACAGAGTCACTGTACCAAAAAGAATTGGTCAACTTTCAACCATTTCAGGAGGTAGCATATGATTAGGAACCAGTGGTACTGAAAGAAGTCCCAGCTGCACTGAAGGCACTGGCAAAAAAGAAAGGCTCCAGGAATTGACAGAATACCAATTGAGATGTTTCGACAAACAGACACAATGCTGGAAGTGCTCACTAGTCTATGTCAAGAAATTTGGAAGATAGCCACCTGGCCAACCGATTGAAAGAAATCCATATTTATGCCTATTCCAAAGAAAGGTGATCCAGCCAAATGTGGAAATTATTGAACAATATCATTAATATCACACCTAAGCAAAATTTTGCTGAAGATCATTCAAAAGCAGCTGCAGCAGTACGTCGACAGGGAACTGCCAGGAATTCAAGCTGGCAGGGTTCAAAAGAGGATGTGGAACCAGGGATATCATAGCTGATGTCAGATGGATCCTGGCTGAAACCAGATAATACCAGAAAGATGTTTACCTGTGTTTTATTGACTATGCAAAGGCATTTGACTGTGTGGATCATGACAAATTATGGATAACTTTGCAAAGAATGGGAATTCCAGAACACTTAATTGTTTTCATGAGGAACTTGTACATAGATCAAGAGGCAGTCATTTGGCTAGAACAAGGGGATGCTTTGTGGTTTAAAGTCAGTAAAGGTATGAGTCAGGGCTGTATTCTTTCACCATACTTATTCAATCTGTATGCTGAGCAAATAGTTCGAGAAGCTGGACTGTATGAAGAACGGGACATCAGGATTGGAGGAAGACTCATTAACAACCTGTGTTATGCAGATGACACAACCTTGCTTGCTGAAAATGAAGAGGACTTGAAGCACTTACTAATGAAGATCAAAGACCACAGCCTTCAGTATGGATTACACCTCAGTATAAAAAGGCAAAAATCTTCACAACTGGACCAGTAAGCAACATCATGATAAACAGAGAAAAGACTGAAGTTGTTAAGGATTTCATTTTACTTGGATCCACAATCAACACTCATGGAAGCAGCAGTCAAGAAATCAAATGACACATTGCTTTGGGCAAATCTGCTGCAAAAGACCTCTTTAAAGTGTTAAAAAGGAAACCTGTCACCTTGAAGTCTAAGGTGCACCTGACCCAAGCCATGGTGTTTTCAATCGCCTCATATGCATGTGAAAGCTGGACAATGAATAAGGAAGATGAAGAAGAACTGATGCCCTTGATTGTGGTGTTGGTGAGGAATACTGAATATATCATGAACTGCCAAAAGCATGAACAAATCTATCTTGGAAGAAGTACAACCAATATGTTCCTTAGAAACAAGGATGGCAAGATGACGTCTCATATACTTCAGACATGTTATCAGGAGGGTCTGTCCCTGGAGAAGGACATCATGCTTGGTAAAGTAGAGGGTCAGTGAAAAAGAGGACGAGGAAGACGTGATGGATTGACACAATGGCTGCAACAATAGGCTCAAGCATAACAATGATTGTGAGAATGGCTCGGGACCAGGCAGTGTTTCGTTGTGTTGTACATAGGGTCGCTATGAGTCAAAATCCAATTCAACAGCACCTAACAACGTATGCATATTTATATCTCCAGTGGCTAGCACAGCATTTGACATATGGTTGATGTACTACAATGCTTTTCTCACTTACAGATGAGGAAAAATGGGACATGAAGCACTGACATGATTTTCTCAGAACTGCCTGGTTGATGATGGCAAAGCAGGGATAGAACTCAGGTCTCCTTGCTGGAAGTGTTCTCACATCTCATTAACTCCCACGGACAGAATGCCCTTCTGCCCAAGGCTGCTACCTTGATGTTATTTAAGTGCTGGGATCATTGCTGTTTGCTCTTGTTGGGGCTGCTGATTAGTCAAAGATATGAAGAATGGCTTGAGCCATTTTCTGGGAATCAGGAAAATAAGAATTGTGAATGGCAATTCTCCAATTCTGTTGTCACCTTACGAACCTTATATCATGGGGAGAGTCTATAAAAAGTCTGAATGAGGAATATGTTTAGCAAGTGAGAGGCAGAGAGCAATGACTTTCTATAGCAAATTATTTGTGTAGCTTTGCTCTGGCAAGATCAAGTTGGAAAGAAGATAAACAATGAAATTGTGATGGGGTCAGTGCGGAAGTGGCCAATCGATTCTTTCAAAGAACTCCACTTGCAGCAAGACCCCAGCCCTGGTGGCACTGTTTTCCAAAAACGAAGAGCTGCGGCATTCTGAGGGGACTGATCCACAGAAGCCATATCTGGAGGACCTGCTGTGGTACTGCTTGGATTATAGAGAGTGAAGACTTTTCCTTCTCAAAACCAGAAGAACTTTCCTTTTTATTTTTTTTAAGTCTGAAAACCATAAATCCTTCTGCACATATGTATTAAACACAAACATATACTCAACCATTTTATAATAGCAAACATTTGCACTTCAAGGTATCAAAGTACAATTTTCAAAAAGAAAAAAATACACAAATATATAGTGAGCACATGTTAAAGATTTATTTAACTTGTTAATGAGACAGACAAGATGGCAAAGCTGATTGAAGGGCAGATACAAGAAACTGATGCATTTATAACCCCTAAACCAAACCCGTTGAGTCCATTCCAACTGATAGTGACCCTACAGGGCAGAGTAGAACTGTCCCATAGGGTTTCCAAGGAGCAGCTGGTGGATTCAGACTGCCGACCTTCTGTTTAGCAGCCGAGCTCTTAACCACTGCACCATCAGGGCTCCGATGCATTTATAATCAGTGGAAAAACAAAAAAACAACAGTGGTACAATACTGCTAAATTAGATACATAATAAATTAATGTTCCATAAGCAAATAAAACCATAATTGTCAGGATTATCTTCTCTGGTGGACACAAATCATGTGTACCTAATCACTTTACTACGTATTAACATCTAACTCCATGTCTGTTCCCTAATCAGTAGTAAATAATAAAGTTAGATTCCCATAGAGTCAGATAAGTCATGTTAGATATTTAAAAGTACATAGTTTGTCTTTGTTTTGCCTGGTTTCTAGGTTTTGGATAAATTTTCTTAAAAGTTTCATATACCCGTTGAGGTTCCAGGCTACCTAAAATATGTCTTGGGTGACCAGGGCAAGGGAGGTGATAGGGGAGAGGAGAAGGAAAGTGGATTCAGGCTCCAGAGGTTATGTTTTTATCTTCTAACTGATTGCAGAGACTTACACTGCCAAGGAAACAAACAAACCCTGCCTTGGATGTTCTGACTGTGGGTTTCTTACTGATTGTGATCTGAATGATGTCTTTCTTGGTATAGTTCAGCTGCTGGTTAAGCTCAATTGATTGCAAGGCTGTTTCATCAGGTTGGCTGGTTTGTTCATTCATTAAATTTCACTTCATTAATTCATGTCACAGACACTGTGTTAGGTGCTGGGGATACAATGGAGAATAAAGAAACATGGTTCCTGCCCTCCTGGAAGTCACATATTAGTAGTGGAAGAGATGAGCAAGAAAAGAGTAAACAAATACACATAATAATGATAAACTATGAGTGTGTTGGAGCCCTGGTGGCACAGTGGTTAAGAGCTCAGCTGCTAACCAAAAGGTCAGCAGTTCAAATCCACCAGCTGCTCCTTGGAAACCCTATGGAGTAGTTCTACTGTGTCCTGTAGGGTCCATATGAGTCAGAATCACCTCGATGACAACGGGTTTGGTTTTGATGCTATCAATAAGGAAAGTAAACTGCATTTTGTGATGGAGAATAATAAGTTGGACTAGCTTTGAATAGGCTGATCATTGACATCTTTGAAGGGGCAGCACTTAAAAAGAGACCTGGAGGATGAAAAGGTGGCAGCCTTGACCAGGGTCAGGGGAGGGGTGTTTTGGACACTGGGAATGACAAATGCACAGGCACAAACCTGAAAGTGCCTTATGTCCACTGAGCACGAAGGTAGTAAGCAAGGGAGACAATGACATAAGAAAAGACTGGAAAGATGGATGGAAGGAAGATAATGAAAGTATCTCAAGTTGTAAGAAATTTTTATTTTGTTCTAAAAGCAATGGAAATCCATTAAGTGGTTTTGTGCTGTGAAGTAACTCAATTTGTATTCAAAAATATCATTCTACATGGAGAATGGATCTATAGGGAGTAAGGCTGGAAACAGGAAGATCAGTTGGGGGTTCACTATGGTAGCCCAGACAAGATAAGGCCTGAACCAACATGGCAGTGCACAGTGGTTGGTTTTGAAATGTATTTTGCAGGTAGGACCACTGTGGGCCTTGCTGTTGGAATCGGAATGTAAAAGAAAGAGGAATCAAGGGTGACTCCTAGATTTATGCAACTGGAGCACAGTAGCTCTATTTACCACGATGGGTAAGATTGGTGGGTTGGGGATTGGAGAGGGGAAAAGAAGTGAGATGATTTGGGCAGGGAGTAATCAAGAACTCCATGTTAAATTTCCAAGTTTAAGTGGACCATGATACATCCAGGTTGGGATATAAAGTAAGCAGTTGGATACGAGTTTGAAGCTCAGGTAAGAGGTCTGGGCTTGTCATATCCATTGAGAATCTCAGCATGTAGATGATATGTAAATCTCTAAGAGTAGATAAAATCACCAAGGGCAAGAGTACAGAAAGATAAGAGAGTCCAGATCTTAGAGACTTGTTAGTGTGCAAGAGGTAAATAAGAAAATAAAAGGCTCAAGATTTCCATCTCCCTCCTCATACTGAAGCCTCACAACCATATCATGACTCAGTGTCATGGATTGAACTATGTCTCCCAAAAATATTGTCAACTTGGCTAGGCCATGATTCCCAGTACTGTGTGGTTGTCCTCTGTTTTGTGATTTGATGTAATTTTCCTACGTGTTATAAATCCTAATCTCTGCCTGCGGTTGATGTGGCAAGATCAAATTATGTTAAAGAGGATTAGGGTGGGATATAATATCCTTGTTCAGGTCACATCCCTGATCCAATGTAAAGGAAGTTTCCCTGGGGTGTGGCCTGCATCACCTTCTATCTTACAAGAGATAAAAGGAGAGAGAAGCAACAGAGAGAAGGACCTCCTACCACCAAGAAAGAAGAGCCAGGAATGGAGCATGTCCTTTGAACCCGGGATTCCTGAGCTGAGAAATTCCTTGATCCAGGGGAATATTGATGACAAGGACCTTCCCTGAGAGCCGACAGAGACAGAAAGGCTTCCCCTAGAGCTGGTGCCCTGAATTTGAACTTCTAGCCTCCTAAACTGTGAGAGAATAATTTTCTGTTTGTTAAAGTCAGTTACTTACAGTATTTCTGTTATAGCAGCACTAAATAACTAAGGCACTTAGTCTGTTTCTACTATGGAGCATTCTTACTGATTGTTGTAAGTCTGATTTGTGTATTACTGGCCAGGTGACTCCACCTATGCACATCCTAGAAACATTCTCTTTCTCCCACTCTACATCACAGAACCTCCAAGAAGTAAGTGTTATTTTCCTTCTTGATGGGCCTCCAAACACCCTTCTGGTACCCTTTTCTTGTCCATCAAGAACTCTGCTGAAAAAAGCGGGGGAGGGAGTGGAAGGATACAGGTCAGAAGAATGAAAGGGAAACTGTTCCTTACCTCTTCTTCTTCAAGTAGAATGAGTCGAACCACAACAATGTGAATTGCATTGCCAATGCTCGGGTTATGGAATAATCCAGTGACCTAAAAGAGAAAACCCATTAGCTCCAAATGAATAGATAAGGATGCCAACCACCGCCCCCCCCAAAAAAACCCAAAAAAAACAAAAACCAGTTGCCCTTGAGTCAATTCTTTTTTGTTGTTGTTTTTTTAAAATTTTTCATTGTGCTTTAGGTGAATGTTTACAGAGCAAATCAGTTTCCCAATCAATAATTTGTACATAAAGTGTTCCATGACATTGGTTGCATTCTCCACAATGTGTCCACACTCTTCCCATTTCTGCCCTGGGTTCCCCATTTCCTTTCATCCAAATTTTCTACCCCTTCCTGCCTTCTTATCTTTGCTTTTGGGCAAATGTCGTCCTGTTGATCTCATATAATTGATTGCTAAGGAACACGTTCCTCTCAGGTATTATTGTTTATTTTATAGGCCTATCTTTTGTTTGGCTGAAATGTGGTCTCTGGGAACGGCTTCAGTTCCAGGTCAGAAGGTGTCTTAGGGCCATAGTCCCGGGGTCCTCCAGTCTCTGCCAGATGCCCTTGAGTCAATTCTGACTCATGGTGACCCCATGTGTAACAGAATAGAACTGCTCCAAAGGGTTTTCTTGGCTGTAATCCTTATGGAAGCAGACCACCAGGCCTTTCTCCTGCAGAGCTACCGGATGGCTTTGAACTGCCAATCTTTAGGTTAGCAGTTGAGGCAAACCATTTGTACCACCCATGGACCTATGCCAGGGAAGAAAAAATCTGCAATGTAACTCACTTCAAATAAAGGTTAATTTATAGGTCAGGAGTTTTTGGTGGAGTGCAAAGAAGAATAAAGTCTGCCCATGGCCTGGTCCGTATTACGTCAACTGGCACAACAGTTAAGTACTCTGCTGCTAATGAAAAGGTTGGTGGTTCAAACCCACCAGTGGCTCTGTGGAAGAAAGGCCTGGCAGTCTGCTCTTGCGAAGATTACAGCCTAGAAAACCCTGTGAGGCAGTTCTACTCTGGCACATGGGGTCACTATGATTCGAAAATCGACTCGATGGCATCTAAGAACAACAACAATAGCTGATTTGGGATTAAGCTGCTCTTCTAAAGAAAAACCTTTCCAGGGTAATAAATTGGCTGTGTTTTTGAGGGATTGGTGCCTTTCTTCTCTTTACCTCTCTTTTATTCTCTTTTATTATCAGTTAGTTGAACAGGAGAACCTTAGTAGATGGGTTAAAAGATCTTTAACAAAACATCCTAAATGATTTTCGTTCTCTTCATGTTCAGTGTCATTTGCCAGCAGCCAATTTATCTGCTACCATAATTTTTTCCTAATACAAAATAATAAGGCATCTGTAAAATTAAATAATGTCAGCCTTGAGGAAACTGAAACTAGCTCTTCTCAGCCAGAAGGAAGGAAGGAAAAGAAAGGAAAGAAGTCAACCTAAGCTGATATTTGATTAGTGGGTAAACTCCAGCACTGGGGAGATAGTCTCCTTACAAAATATCTGGTAATTTGCATGAGGATGACCATCAAATCAGGAGTTCATGTTCTGGTTCTTTAGAGAAATTAAGAGCTTGTTTATACTTCCCCCCAAATAATATTGTACTCAAAGCTCTTTGCTCCTTAGACAGAGCTGGAGATCCGTGACTCTGCTGGCCTCCCTGAACTCATGGGGCAAGTCTATTTCACTGACAGCCAGGCATTTGAAATGCCTTGCAACATTTTTTTCTCTGATGTCTTTACCTTTTCATTTTCATTATAAATAGTTTGAAGCACCAAGGAATGTAGTAGTCACGCTCTTTAAACTTAAATTGTCCTTATTTTTAGTATTCAATCCGCTTGATTAAACCTTCCCTCCGTTTATGTGGAGAACAACAACAACAAAACAAAACCACTTGCTGTTGATTGGATTTTGACTTACGGTGACCTCATGTGTGTCAGAGTTAAACTATACTCCATAGAGTTTTCAAGGGCTGTTTTTGTGTAAGTAGATCACCAGGCTTTTCTTCCAAGGCACCTCTGGGTGGACTCCAACCTCCAACCATTCGGTTAGCAGCCTAGCACATTAATGTTTTTGCACCACCCAGGGATTCTTATATAGAGAAAACCAAAAGCCAAACCTATTGCTGTCAAGTCAATTCTGACTCATGGCGACCCCCTATGTTATAGCATAGAACTGCTCCAGAGGGTTTTCTTGGTTGTAATCTTTACAGCAGCTGAAGGAGAACTAAAAAACAAATCAGGCGTTACTGTGGTTTCTCCTGTTGGCCAACAGAGGGTGTGAAGCTTCCATCTCTCAGGCTGAGGCACTTGGTTGGAACGTTAAGAGGAAGTACCTTCCAGGTAGTGGCATTACTAGGAATGGTGTCACCCAATGTGGTAATTCATGGTGTGACACAGCCCCACCTCCCAGGGCTCTCCACAGCTCCTCCTCTCTTCCATTGGCCAAAGTGGAGACCCTCCTCACCGCCCAATGGTGGGTGCCGTGGCCTGGCTGCCTGCACCCCAACTGGTGGATGACAGAGAGTGGGAGATGGCAAGTTACTGCACTGGCTGACAGGTGGCATCAACCCTAGCGACACCACTGCCTTGATGGCCCCTCTCCTGCAGCAGCTGCCACGGACCTTGGGGTCTTTTTGATGTCACCCCCTCTGACAGTGTCAGGGGGTTCATTTTGCACCCCCTACTGATACTACTGTTTTCAGGCCCCAATTAAAGGATCAGCTGAACAGCATGTCTTCTGGACTTTTCTTTTTGGAAATGAACCTTCTTTGGAGTCTCTACTCTCGCCTGTGACTGGTGCAGTAAGTAAAAGCTATCTCACTCGAGAGAAGCCCTGGTGGCGCAGTGGTTAAGTGCTTGGCTGCTAACTGAAAAGTTGGTGGTCCAAACCCACCAGCTGCTCAGCTGGAGACAGATGTGGCAGTGTGTTTCCATAAAGATTATAGCCTTAGAAATCCTGTAAGGCAGTTCTACTCTGTCCTATGTGGTCACTATAAGTTGGAATCACTCAATGGCAACTTTTTTTCTTTTTTTGGTATCTTGCTTTGAAGGAGGCACTCCACCTTTCCACCCTATCACTCTTGCCTTGGGGTTATAAACAGGGTGAATCCCAGAAAAAGGGAGGAATTCAGTCCTCTGTGTAACCAAAGCCAAGTTACATCAGATTATCTGAGAAGCTTTTTAAAGTACAGAGATTCCTGGGCTTCAGTCCCAAGGGTCTGATCAGGCCTGGGCTAGAGCCTACAATATATGTAAAGGCAAGACTCCCTGCTTCACCCTGATATTCAGCCAGGCTTGGGAACATGGCAAGTCTTCTCAGTCTAGGCAACACTTGGTAGGTGCTTCTCAACCTTGACTACCCATCAGAATCCCCTAGGGGCTTTTAAAAAGCCAGATGACTAGGCCACAGTCCAACCAATTAAATCAAAGTCTCAAGGGGTGGCACCCAAGACGTCAATATCTTTTAAAATTTGGGAATCACTGCTCTAGGCTATAGAGAAAGGAGAAGAATTTCTTTGGTTTCCACAGCTTAATACATTAGAAAAAGAATGCAGATAGTGTTTTAAAGAGGAGCTCTGATGACATAAAATTGTTGTTTTATCTTGTACCTTCTTTGGGGACCATTTCAGGGATGGCCAGAAAAGCTAATGAAGACTTCAGGGACTCTCAGGCAAATATTCTTCCCCATCTCAATAGGACTAACACCCTCTCTGGGAAGGCAGAGAACACCAATAATGCTATGAGGAAGCTTGAAACCAGAGTTCATTAACTTTATTTGCATTCTAACTTTAACCACCTTGAGGGAATCATGTTCTAGTTCTTTGCCTCAGTTTACCTATTTGTGCATAGCCTAAAACAGGGGAGACAAAGTTATACTAGAAGGATAGCGTCACTTGGTAAATACCTAGTGTTTCTGTTGTACGCCATTGAGTCAATTCCGACTCATAGCGACCCTATATGATGGAGGAGAACTGCCCTCATCGGGCTTCCTAGGCTGTAATTCTATGGAAGCAGATCGCCAGGGCTTTTCTCCCCAGGAGCTACTGGGTGGGTTTGAACCACCAACCTTTCGTTAGCAGCCCAGTGCTTAACCATTGGGTGTCCAGTGCTCCTTAAATACTTAGCAGAAATATGAAAACGTAAATGACATATTATCCCAGCATAAACATTTTGTGGAGGGGAAACACTAATTTGTCTTGAATTTCTCAGGCAAGGAATAAATTCATATATATAAATAAAAAGAAGCCATAAAGGAACAAAAGACCTCATGTTTTGGAGGTTTTTTTAGGGGAAGGGCATCTCTAATGACATCTGTTTCCCACTGCTCACCCCATGCAGTCTGGCGTACCATATTCATGATGGTGAGGATATAGGATTCCACATTCTCACTCCCATGATACTCAATCATCTTCGTGTCAGCCACCACCAGAGTCTCCACCCATCTCTCTTTGCTGATGGAACGCCGAGAGAGGGTTCTGCTTGGCAGGTGGTTCCTCTCCCACTTCTCCCTCCGTAGCTCTTGCTTCTGGGAAGTGCCAGAACTGTCTAAAAATTAAACAGAAGATAGTGGGATACATCTATGTATCTCTCACATAGTTTCCACTAGTGTTTGTAAAGATGCAAATCTGTAAGTGTAATTTATGTTTAGTAATGTATGAATGCAATGTTCATAAGTGCATCATTTTAAAGAGATAATTTTAAATGAATACAACCAAGATAAATGAAATGTGAGACTTACAGAGAGGTTCAAAACAGTTCTTTGAAATAATTATTGTCTTTTTCACTAAATTTTGTCCTTTACTATGAAAAAGGTATTATAATCAAAAATGGGAATTTTCTCCTTCCTCTCCTCCTTCAAATTATTCAGTGCCTATAATGTGCAAAGCAGTGTACTAGGCTTTTAAATGTACAGTTGGTCATCCTCATAAACATTTAGGGTACATATCATTCTGTTTTACAAATGTGGCAACGGACGCTCAAGATGGCTGGTTAAAAAACATCCCCAAAGTCACATAGCCCATTCCGTCAGGGGAAGATGCATGATGTTGATGCCCTATAGTCATGCATATGCATATATACCCCACCTGTCAGTGCAAAAGGTTAACACATTTGACTGCTAACCAAAAGGCTGGAGGTTCAAGTCTACCCAGCGGTGCCTAGAAAGAAAGGCCTGGCAATCTACTCCCCTCAAAATTAGTCAATGAAAACTGTATGGAGCACAGTTCTACTCTGACACACAAGGAGTTGCCATGCATAGAACTGACTCAATGGTAACTTGTCCCCCGCAGTATAAACATGCATAGAACCAGGGTAGATGTAAGCTGGGAAAGCTGCATGAAGTTCAGGGCAACCCACTTCCAGAAAGTATAAAAAAAGCTGGAGAAGATTTAGAGAGGACTAGAAAACTATCAACGTCACTAAATAGGCTTCAGTATGAAAACAATTCAAATATTAGGATTTGGAGGGCAAAACCTAACAGGTCAAAGTCTATGGAATCATGAAGAAAATTGGAAAGACGATGCACAGAATTATTCTCAAAATCCCAGAATACCAGAACTAGAGAGCACCTCCATGAAACTTGAAAGGTCTATTTAAAACTAAGATATAGCTGTGGGGCCCCCAGCTTTAGAGATAGAGGCTCTGGAATTTTCTTTTCTGTAAAACAGGGTAGTGAATTCAATGTACTAGTTGATGTTGTTAGTTGCTGTCAAGTCGATTCCGACTCATGGCGAAACCATATGACCCCATGTGCGCAGAGTAGAACTGCTCCATAGGCTTTTCAAGGCTGTGACCCTTCAGAAGCAGATCTCCAGGACTTATCTTCTGAGGCACCTCTGAGTGGTTTTGAACCACCAACTTTTCGGCTAGTAGTCAAGCGCTTAACTGCTTCACCAGCCAGGGCCTCTCAATATACTTAAACCGTGATGTTTAATTAGACATAAGATATCCTCCAGGTACGAAGAACTTTCCAGCGCATGCTAGGCTCTCTGGATACAGTTCTTGCCCTCAAGATGTTCTTTCAGTTATTGCCAAAGGCAAAAAAACCACTGTAATTAACCAACAGAGAATCACACAAATAATAAATAATAAATGTCACTAAGTTTAGAGGGAAAAGACATCAAGGAAAGCCAGATTCAATGAATATCTGCTATTTTCCAGACACTATGCCAGGCCGTGAGATTACACAGATGAATAAAAATGTATTTTACTCACATTGAGGGGTTGGCTGCCTAGGTAGACAGGCAGGTAGGTGAAACTGGCTTACTTCTCAAGGTGGCAAGTAGGTAGAATTTAGGCAGAGGAGAGCAGATGAGGTGAAGAGGATGAACAAAGATGTGGAGATGTGGAGAATGCGGAATGGCCTGGATAATTCCAAACTGCCTAATCCTGCACTGTCTTCATTTGCCAGGTGATCTAGGGATATCAGCTTCTCCTTTATAAATGATATTATTCTTTGCTTATTAAAGTCAGCTTATATTTCTGAACCTACACAGGCTGGGATGGTAGGAGGAATCCAGAGAGCCCACAAAAGGGTAGCAGATGGAAGCTGGGTGAGGATTCTAATTTTGCTGCAGAGTCTCCATAAGTGGATCCTTTGCATGTCCATAACTGAGTGGTAGCTCATCATGGTTTCTAACTAATGAATATGAAAACTGAATAAATGCCAACCAGACAAGCTGAACCAATTTAAAGGGGAAATGAGCGAAAACTTCTAGTTCTTCCTAATATTAATACATTACCTTCACATACTGCTTCGAAGCTCAGAGCACATCCCGATACACAATCGTATTTGCTTCTCCTAACAACCCAGAGGTAGGAGAGCAGGTGTTACTAATTCTATTTTCCAGAAAAGTGAATTGCATTATTAAAAGTTTCAATTAGGAGAAATAGATACATAGATCAATGGAACAGAGTAGAGAACCAAGAAATAGACCTACACAAAGACGCCTCATTGACTTTTTTCACAAAGGTGCAAAAGAGATTCCACAGTAGGAGAGTCTTTTCAACAGAAGACACTGGAGCAACTGGACATTCATGGGGGAGGGGACAGATTAACCCTTGACCCAAACCTGACTTCTTATACAAAACTCACTTAAAATAGATTTAAACGTAACTACATAAAGCTGTGAAATTTTTGGAAAAAAGAAATAGGAGAAATACTCAGCATCTAGAACTAGGCAAAGAGTTCTCAGACTTAGTTGATCCATAAAAGGAAAAATGGATAAATCAGACCACATCAAAAATAAAAACTTTTGCTCTGTGAAAGCCCATGTGAAGTATGGAGTTTCTTTTTGAGGTGATGAAAATGTTTGAAACTTGATTGTGGTGATGGTTGCACAATACTGTGAATATATTAAAAGTCACTGAATTGTACACTTTAAATAGGTAAATTGCATGGTATGTGAACTATATATCAATAAATTTTTTTTTTTTTTTTAAGCTCATGTGAAGAGGATGAAAAGACAAGCTACAAGCTGGGAGAAAATATTTGCAAACCACATATCCAACAAAGGACTAGGTATCTAGAGTATATATGCAACTCTCAAAACTCAATAGTACAGATTACTATCTAGAATATACATACAACTCTCAAAACTCAAAAATGATAAAAAAAAATCCAGTTAGGAAATGAACAAAAGATATGAACAAACATTTCAATGAAAAGGACATAAGATGGCAAATTAGCACATGAAAATATATCAAACATCATTAGCTATCAGGGAAATGCAAATTAAAACCACAATGAGATATCACTACATGCCTATAAGAGTAGCTAAAATAAAAAATAATGACAACATCAAATGCTGGTGAGTATGAGGAGAAAATGGATCACTCATACACTGCTGGTGAGAATGTAAAATGATACAGCCCCTGTGGAAAACAGCGCAGTTTCTTATAAAACTATACATGCAATTACCACATGACCTAGCCTTTGTATTCATGGGAATTTACCCCAGAGAAATGAAAACTTATGTTAACATAAAAATCAGTATACAAATGCCCATCACAGTTTTACTCATAATATCCAAAAACTGGAAACAGTCCAAATGTCATTCAATAGATAAATGGGTAAATAAATTGTGGTACAGCCATGGAATACTACTGAGCAACAAAAAGGAGAAAATTACTGATACACACAACAACTTGGATGAATCTCCAGGGAATTATACCGAGTAAAAATAAGTCAATCCCAAAAGATTACATACTACATGATTTCAGTTGTATAACATTTTTTTTTTTTTGAATGATAAAATTTTAGAACAGATTAGTGATTGCCAGGGGTTAGGAATGAGGAGGAGGTGAGGCACAGGAGGGAGGTGGGTATGGTTATAAAAGGGCAACATGAGAGATCCTTGTGGATCTTGACTGTGGCAGTGAACACACAAACTTACACGTGAAAAACTGTACAGAAATAAACACACACAAATCAGTGCAAGTAAAACTGGGGAAATTTGAATAAGATCAATCGACAGCATCAAAGTCAATATGCTGGTTGTGATATTGTACTACATTTTACAAGATGTTACCATCGGAGGAAACTGGGTAAACGGTATATGGGATCTCTCTGTATTATATCTTATGACTGTATGTAAATCTACAATTAGCTCAATAAAAATTTCAATTCAAGAGAAGTTTAAATTACATGTCCAAGGTCACCCAGTAGTAGCAAAAGCAAAAACTAAACCTAAATCTCCCAATTCCTAGTCCAGAGCCAGTGACTCCCAACTACCCCCTGGCTCAGACTCCTCTGTCCTCGGACAGCCCCCCTGAGCTCCCGATTTATAGTTTCTGTTTGCACCAACTTACCACCAAGAAGAGCAATCTCTGAGGAATGGAAGTGAGATGAGACAAGGAAAGGGAAAGTGTCTATGACAAAAATCACACACATGGTAGAGTCCTAGTTATGTGCAATTATTTATGTGCATAAGCAAATAAAAACATACAAGAGTGAAGTTAATCAAATACAGGCAGTCCCCGAGTTACAAACATCTGATTTATGGAGAAACTTGTACTTGTCCTTTAATGTTATGTAAACTTGCCCTCACTTTGAAACGACTGAACCAACCCCTACTCGCTACGAATTTCTTCATCACAACCACCTTCACTTGTTGGACGTGCGGCTTTTAAATTACTGAAAAGGCTTCGAGCCTTTTTTTGCACTAAAGTACAGCTGTAAGGCTAAATAAGAATTGTACGTACCTGTTCCGACTTATCTACAAATTCTTTTAAAAAAACACTTAGGAACACATCTCAGGGGAGAGACATTGCTGAGCACCGCATCCATCCACCCAGCGCAGCCCCCAGGAGCAAGTCTGACTTGGTAAGAAGTTACTCAAATCTGTCCGTCTAGAATTATTGAGAGCCTCTCCTCAGATTTTAAACGTTCAAAATATAAAATAAAATTGGGCAAAATAAATAAGGCCATCCACGTCAGGGCAAAGGTGCTTTGAGATCGCTGTATAAAATGTGAGCAGACTCCACAGCCTCGACCTTCCAAATAACAACTCTCAGAGTTGGCAATCAGGACAGGGTGGACTCTGGGTCTTCCCGGTCCTTTGTCAACAGGAGGCTTAAATTGAGGAGGTTAAGTTTGAAGACACAATGCACATAACAGTCAGCACGATACTTTTCCTACAGTCTGCCTTAAGCCATTTGAAATGAAGATGGAAGATCCCCCAGAGCCACAGAACCCACAACATTCCTCTCGTTTTCCTTGTTCGGTTTCCTGTTAATGTTAACTGAAAAGAGACCGACAACCACCAACAGCAACCTTTAAAGAACTCTTGTAGTTCATGCATTGGATCAAATGGATTTTTCTGGGTATTCACAGATAGGTAAAAAACAGACTAAATTCTCCCATAACCCATCCCACATAAAAACCAAACCAACCCCATTGCTATAGAGTCATTTTTGACCCATGGTGACCCCATGTGTTACAGAGTACAACTTCTCTATAGGGTTTTCCTGGCTGTAACCCTTATATTGAATATACCATGGACTGCCAGAAAAATGAACAAATCTGTCTTGGAAGAAGTACAGCCAGAATGCTCCTTAGAAGGATGGTGAGACTTCATCTCACTTATTTTGGACATGTTATCAAGAGGGACCAATCCCTGGAGAAGGACATTATACCTGGTAAAGTAGAGCATCAGTGAAAAAGAGGAAGACCCTCAACTAGATGGATTGACACAGTGGCTGCAGTGATGGGCTCAAACACAGCAATGATTATGAGGATGGTACAGGACCAGGCAACGTTTCGTTCTGTTACATATAGGGTCGCTATGAGTCAGAACAAGCTCAAAGGCACCTAACCACAACAACAACAATCTTTACAGTAGCAGATCACCAGATACTTCTTTCGCAGTGCTACTAGGTGATCTGAAACACCACCTTTAGGTTAGTAGTCAAGTGCAAACTGTTTGCACCACCCAAGGATCTACCACATAAGAGTGTTATTAACAGAAAACTAAATTCCTGTGTTCAAGGAATCTTTAACAAATCCAAAACTCAACCTAACACACAACTGGGACGTCATCCCTCCCTTTACACACTTTTATAAAGGAAAGGGAATTGACCAAACGATGTTGTTGTTGTCCGCTGCTGTCAAGTTTACTCAGACTCATGGCGACCCGGTGTACAACAGAACAAAACATTGCCTGGTCTTGCATGATTCTCACAATCACCAGCATATTCAAGTCCATCTTTTCAGCTATTCTGTCAACCCATCTTGCCAAGGGTCTCCCACACCCTCGTTGGCTCTCCACTTCAACAAAATGACGTCTTCCTCTAGTGATTGATCCCTCCTGATGACATATCCAAAGCAATCAAGTTGGACAATGTTCTGATGTTCTCTTCCCTTTGGTTCCAGTAACAAATTCTTCCGACTGTCCTTCTATAGCTTCTTCCTGTCTCCTTTGCTGACTTATCTTCCACCACCTGCCATAAATACTGAAGATTCTCATGGCTCTGTCCTAAGCCCTTTCCACCTTCTATGCTCTCTCCATAGGTATGACCTCACCACACCTTCCCATGACTTCAATTTCCGACTATGTGCTCTTGATTCATAAATTTATAACTTCCAGCCCAAACCTCTCTTCTAAACTCCTGACTTATATATTCAACTGCTTACTTGGCATCTCCATTGGGACATCTCAAAGGGATCTCAGTCTCAATAATACATCTAAAAATGAAATTACAGTCTTCCTCCTCCAAATTTTATCTCCTCTAGCATCCTCATTTCAGTAAACAGCATTACCACCCTCCAGTAATACAAGCCAGAGTGGAACTTGACACATTCCTTATCTTCACCACCACAACCAGCCCATCACCAAATCCTATGCCTCTTAGCTTCTGTATTTCTCTTGAATCCATCCACTTCTCTCCATTACCATGGCCACCACCCTAGTCCAAGCTACCATTATCACATACCTGCATGACTGTAAGATTCTCCTATAGGTAGGTTGATCCATTCCCAGCTCTGCTTCCTCCGTGGTCCACAGATCACACATGCTGAAGCCTGCATCATCTTTTTGAAATGGAAATCTGATCTTATCATCCACTGCTTAAAAATACCTCAATGGCTTCCCATTGCTTTTCTGATAAATACCCAAACTCCTAATATGGCTTCTAAGATCCCTGTGTCTACCTAAATCTCTAGCCTAGTCTCTGAACTCCATCCTCACTGGCCTTATTTTAGTTCTTGAATGTGTTGTATTCTTCCACCATAGAAAAAGACCTGGTGCTGTCGAGTAGATTCCGACTCATGGTGATACCGAGCCTTTATAAATGCTGTTTGTTGAGCCTAGAATGCTCATGTCTTCTTCCTTCATCTCACTAACTCCCAGTATTCCTTCAGATCTCAACTCAAATGCCCCTTCCTCATGGAATCTTCTCCAGCCTTCCTAACCAAACCAGTGGTCATTAACTTGATTCAATTAATGGCGACCCCATGTGTTGCAGAGTAGAAATGTGCTCTGTAGGGTTTTCAAGGCTGTGAGCTTTTGGAAGTGAACTGCCAGGCCTTCCTTCCTAGGTACCTCTGGGTAGGTTAGAACCTTCAACTTTTCTTTTCTCCCTCCCCCCTTTTTTTAATTGTACTTTTGATGAAGGTTTACAGAACAAATAGTTTCTCATTGAACAGTTAGTACACATATTGTTTTATGACAATGGTTAACAACCCCATGACATGTCAACACTGTCTCTTCTCAACCTTGGGTTCCCTATTACCAGCTTTCCTGTCCCCTCCTGCCTTCTAGTCCTTGTTGCTGGACTGTTGTGCCCCATTAGTCTCATTTTGTTTTATGGGGCTGTCTAATATTTGGCTGAAGGGTGAATCCTGGGGGTGACTTCATTACAGAGCTAAAAAGGTATCCAGAGGCCATACTCACGGGTTTCTCCAGTCTGTCAGACCAGTAAGTCTGGTCTTTTTTTGTGAGTTAGAATTTTGTTCTACATTTTTCTCCAGCTCTGTCTGGGACCCTCTGTTGTGATCGCGAACCACCAACTTTTCACTAGTAATTAAGTGCTTAACTGTTTATACCACCAAGGGACTCCCCAGCCTCCTTAACTAGAAGAAATTCTCCATAAAAATCCTCTCATCCCACCATATATTCCCTTTTGAAACATGTATTACAGTTGTAATTTTGTATTTATTTGAATATTTTTTACATTAATGTCAATCTGCACTACTAGATTGTAAATACCTTGAAAGCAGGGACCACACTTCAGGGCAAGGACTGCATCTTTTTTCGTTTTTCTTTTTTAAATGTTCATTTCGAAATAATTCCAGACTTGCAAAACATCTGCAGAAATACTACAAATAGTACAGAGTTACCATATCCCCTTCACCCAGCTTGCCCATATGTTAACATTTTACATAATCATACAGTTCCTCAGTTTTTCTTTGTCTTTCATGACCATGACCCTTTTAAAGAATCTGGGCCAATTATTTTGTAGAATGTCTTTCAGTTTGGGTTTGTCTGATAGTTTCCTCAGGATTAAATCACGTTTTCCATTTTGGGCAAGACTCCCACAGATGCGATGTCATGCCTTTTTCAGTGCATCATATCAGGGGGTAGATGATGTTGAAATATCTCATTATTGATGATGTTAACTTCTATCACTCGGTTAAGGTGGTATCCACGTGTTTCTTCACCATAAAGTTACTATTTGTTCTTGTGTATTTAATAAGTATTTTGTGGGGAGATACTTAAAAATTACAAACATATTCCATTTCTCATCATACTTTCATTCATTAATTTTGGCATACGTTGGTGATTTTTGCCTGCAACAATCATTACTGTGTCAAATAGTGATTTTCTATTTCCATCATCCTATCTACATTATTAATGGAAATGCTACTGTAAGGAAGCATACTTTGGACATGTTATCAGGAGGGACCAGTCCCTGGAGGACATCATGCTTGGTAAAGTGGAGGGTCAGCAAAAAAGAAGAAGACCCTCAATGAGATGAACTGACACAGTGGCTACAATAATGGGCTCAAGCACAACAATTGTGAGGATGGTGCAGGACTGGACAGTGTTTCAATCTGTTGTACATAGGGTCCCTATGAGTCGGAACCTATTCAACAGCACCTAACAACAACAACTGTAAGGAAGAGTTGTCCCCTCTTCCCACTTTTTCTCTTATTTATTTATATCAATATGGACTCATGAATATTTATTTTATTCTATGGGTTACATTATGATGCAATCATTATTTCTTTTGTTGCTTAAATTGTCCCGTAAACTCCTTCAAGCTGGTTCCATGTACTTTCAACATGTCCAACACTTTTGAGTACTTCCTTACTTTCTGGCAACACGAAATGTTCCAGATTCATCCTGTATTTTCCCCGCCCGAATCCTGGAACCAACCACTTCTCCTTTTATTGGAGAATAATATTTGAAACCAAGATCCGGGTACTTGTTGCTAGTGGGGTGTCAATTGCATCTAGGCTGTCTCAGCAGATAGAGTTAGGAAATGTATCTATGCACACACATATACATACACATGTATACATACATCTTGATCAATTTCTACATCTCTCTATCTACTAAAAATCATGAGTTCATACTGATACCTGTGATTCTAATCCAGTACCCTACAATTTATTTTAGACCTCCTTGTCTGCAACTCCTTTCTCCACCATTGAGAAACCTGACTCTCATTATCCACAAAATATTTAGTTATTTGTTCAGTCCTCAAATACATATAAAATAGTTTCAGAATTGCTAATGTATTTGTTGTCGCTGTTAGTTGCCACTGAGTTAGCTCCTACTCATGGTGACCTTATGTATAAGAGAATGAAATTCTGCCTGGTCCTGCACCATCTTCATATCATTGGTATGTTTGAGTTGATTGTTGTGGCTATTCTGTCAATCAATCTCATTGAGAGTTTCCCTTGTTTTCAGCGACCCTCTATACCCCTGTGAAAAACAAATATACTAACTAGAATTCAATACTTACGGACTTTTTTCTTTTTGTCTTTTGACTTACAGCATGGTCAAAATACCATTGCCTAAAGTTACTTAGGTTAGCTCTTTTCTTCTCCATCCACTTCATTTTGGTTATGCTATTCACTGATAATACAGTTAGGTTTCATTTGTTACTGTTTGTATGCCATTTCGATTCCCCCCATATCCTGGTTGATTTAATCGTTTATTTCTTTATTTATGGAAAATATGAAATGATCTTAAAGTCAGAACTATACACAAAGGCATACTGACAGGAATGCATGAGAGGGACTACAGGGTTATGGGGCCAAGGGTGTAGATACATAAATACACTAATATTTGTTAAGCAGCTACTATGAGCTAGTCACTGTACTAGAAAATGAGGATGCAACCAGGAGCAAGAACAATATGGTCTCTGGACTCGTGGAGCTTGGAATCTAATGATGAAGACTCACCATAAATAAGTGAGAGCGTCAAACCAATAAAAAATGAGAGATTGTAATATGCACTATGGAGTCCCTGGGTGATATAAACTGTCAACATGTTTGGAAGCTAACTGAAAGGTTGGAGGTTTGAGTCTACCCAGTGGTATCTTGGAAGAAGGGCCTGATGATCTACTTCTGAAAAATCAGACACTGATTACCCTATAGAGCACAGTTCTACTCTGATACACGTGGGGGATCCATGAGTTGGAATTGACTCGATGGCAACTGGTTTGGGTTTTTTTGTTGTTGTTGTTAATATGCACTATGAAGGATGCAAACAGGCTACTGGGATAAACAGTAATATAAGGGAAGAATGCATTTTAGACAGGGTGCTCAGGAAAAAACACTGAAGCCTAGAGGATGAGAAGACTATGTGTAGGCACAGACAGAGAATGTTCCAGACCTTCCTAAGGCAAGAAAAAGCTTAGTAGGCACTAGAAACTCTCAGGACAAAGGTTGATTGGGACATGGTGAATGTGGGGCAAGTAGCATAAGAGACTACACTGAAGGGGTAGGCAGGGCCAGATGGCTTTCGGGGTGGTAACATTAGAAATGGCCTGGGCATTTCTGCCTCTTCCCTCTTGCACTGAAGATTTCAATAGCCACTTCCACCCCTACCAGTTTCAACTACTACTTTCGTTCTGTCCCCTAAGCCAGCTTTATCATCAGCTCAGGACACAAACACTGCCCTTCACACCTAAATCATAGCTTGGTGAGTAAGTGACTGGCTCTATTCAATTTATTCCCAGAACCTTTATCCTTCATCCCCTTCCAATCCCACTCCAACTTCCCCATAGCTGGAACTCTTCCAAGGTAACATGGAACTTTCCAAGGCAATTTGTTACTGATTCCCTCCAGGACTGACAACCTTCGGTAATCTGGCTCTGTTGCTGGACGTCATACAATTTCTACAGCTGACTTGCTGTTTTTCCTTCCTTTTCAGTTATAATTTTGAAACCCATATGAAATACTTTGGATCCACATGTGGCTCAGGAAATTCTGAATTAAAGCGCTGGCCGAGGTGCAGCTGGCCCAACCAGGCCTCCAAGGCCCTGGTGCTCATACTGCTCAGACAGACTTTGGTGTCCTTCCAAACACACTGTGTATTCCAAGAACCACTCCCAACTGTCACTCTCCAAAAGAATGGAATTATGTCAACAAAATATGCAAAAAGCAACCCTTTTCCATGAAAGGAAAATGCAAAATTAACGCCAATAAATGCATAGGATCATTACCTCTCCACCATTCCTCTAGTCTCCCCTCTGAAAGTGTTTACAGAGTTAGAATTGTAAAATTTATCTTTCCAAACTCAGAAGCACAATGTCTAATTAAAACAGACAATGCAACGGATCCTGGAGAAATGGAGCACCCCTGAGGACACCTGCAGAACAGAAATCACTATTTTAATCTCAGTTTTGTTTGATCATGAATCTGTAAATATCTTAAAATGTGAGTTTGTAACCTTAAAAGAGTAATATCACCATATCTTCTGAGGACACTATAGGTTACCAATTAAGGCAATATACAATGATGTTTACGAGCAGAGTTTCTGAGCCAAATTAGCACTGTTTCTTAGTAACTCCTTAAAGACTTTGGGAAATTTACTTGACTTCTCTGTGCCTCAGTTTCCTCCACTTTAAAATGATGATGTACCAGAATTTACTCTATGTAATTCTTATAAGCATTAAATAAGTTGATGTGTAAAACAAATAAAATGGTACACTATAAATGATAAATGCTGGTGGTGCAGTGGTTAAGTGCTCAGCTGCTAAGCAAAAGGTTGGCGGTTCAAACCCACCAGCCACTCTGCGGGAGAAAGACGTGGCAGTCTACTTCTGTACAGATTACAGCCTTGCAAACCCTGTGGCAGCAGCTCTACTCTGTCCTGTAGGGTCACTATGAGTTTGAATCCACTCAATGGTAGTGAGTTATTACTATAATATTTGATACAACAAATGGACCTGGCCGGAATATCTGAAAGATTCAATGTGAATTAATAGCAAAGGTAGCATCAGGGTTTTGGATGATGGCAGCAGATATCAGCATACCCCCCAAAAGCATATATTACTCCCAAGAGTTAAAAAGTTTTCAAATGCTCTTCAGAGTTAGGCTTCAAATATAGGAAGTAATAAAAGGACGGAAACGGGAAAGAACTAGATAGGTGAGAAAGCTGATTATGAGAAGAAAGTCATAAAATCTCCACCTACACAATAGATTCGCCATTTGAAAAGGTGGGATAGGTTTCCAGCATCAAGCCCCTGTGATTCATCTTATATGAAGATGAAGATATTGCTATATAGTTTAGAGGTGATGGTGGATAAGAGTTGACTAGGCATGATGATCACTACCTGTCTGTCAGTTTGTTATACAGTGGTGGTTTGTGTGTTGCTATGATGCTGGAAGCCACCGGTATTTTAAATACCAGCAGTGTCACCCATGGTGGACAGGTTTCAGCAGAGCTTCTAGACTAAGACAGACTAGGAAGAAAGGTCTGGCTATCTACTTCTGGAAATTAGTCATTGAAAACCTTATGGCTCACAACAGAATATTATACGATAAAGTATTTGAAGATCAGCCTCCTAGGTTGGAAGGCACTCCAAATACACAATGGTCACAACAATGGACTCGAGCATAGTAACGATGACTGTGAAAATGGCACGGGACAGGGCAACGTTTTCTTCTTTTATACATGAGCTCACCGTGAGTTGGAGCAACTAACAACACGCATGATGACAAGGTTAATGGCAGGGACAAGGCCAAGTCCAAGATCACTGGAGTAGGTGTGAAGCTGCGATTATTCACGTGATATTTATCTGTGAGAGGTGAACTAATCTGGCTTCTCAACTCAAACCTTGCCCCATTTTAGCTTACTGAGTTTCTCTTGTACAAACAAGTGGGTCCATATGAGAAAAGCTAATACAATGTCCTCCTGCAGAACACTGGGACTTTGGCTCACTTGGCCCAACATCTGGCCTTGGGATCAGCAAAAGCTGCCTGTGGAGTGCTGGCTGGGTCACGGGCTGGACCAAAGAGCAATTGAGTTCATGGCAGAACAAGGAGATCTGACTAGAATCCACGTACAGTGGCCTTGTTTTAAAATGAATTTGAGACTTGGTAGGGATTCACATCTTGATTTCAAGTGAGTATTAGTCAAATATTCCAAAATCCCACACTGGATATATAATTGTGGAAGGCCTATAATCTAATGTTTCTGAAACAAAGAAGCTGCTTCCCATCAGTTCTTAGAATGTGGTTGATAGTGTGGAATGTAACAAAGGCGACAATCAGTATTACCAAAAGGGCCAATCAGGAAGCTATACTTATGCTCCTCAGTGCATATTGTTTCATCAGGGTTTATTGTAGATGGATGTGGCCAGTCAGCAACTGCAGTGAGTGCTACTAGCTCATCGCTGAGGAAATCAAGTTCTAGGGAAGGAAAAACAGAGCTAAGTAAACAGAAACCACTAACGTACAAAACAATGTTCTTGTTAGTTCTCAAAAAGTTTTAACAAAAGCTTTTTAAAACTGCAGATTTAAAGTTAGAACAAGGTTTCTCCTGCTTGCTCTAATGCACTTTTGATCCTCAAAACTGCAAGAGCATAACAAATAGAAATTTGCAGATGAACCCAGCAGGCGAGTTTGATTTATATAGCCCGCCTTATTTCAAAAAGGAGTTAATGGGACTCCCAAATATAGACATTACAGCCAGATAACTTAAATTAGAGGACATGGAGAAAGAAAGAAAAATAAAGGTAGTGCACTATAATGGATTGCTTTTTGTATGGCCTTTCTAGCCATGGTCTTGCAACTCTCACCCATGTGACTGGGCAGGACTGTGTGATAGGGTTTAATTGTGGCCCACCAAGGGGATTGGTCAGTTTTGCCATCCTGCTGGGCTTGAAATGAGCCACCCCAGAGGTGGGAAATAGAAAAGCCCACCACCACCAAGGAAGGAGAGACCAGCAGGAGAGAACCACAGGCGACAGTGCAGTGGGCTTTCCAGCCCACAGAGCAAGAAAGCTGAGTGTCTCTGGGCAGAGACTGAGAGCCAGGGAGAAGCCTATGCCTTACTCACGAATTTGGTACTTGCCAGCCTCCACAACCTCGTGAGCCATTTCCTTTATACAGTTCATGAGTTCTGTGAGACGTTACAGTGAATTAGAGAACTCAAAGATGGGAGGGAGAGTACTGGAAGAGAGGGAGTAGTTGATGTTAGAGATGATGGAGTGGTATAGCAGCTTGGAGAAGTTGGACATTTGGGACATCTTTAACCTCCGCCTCATAGGAACAGGAAGCCCTGATGGCAGAGTGGTTAAGGGCTACGGCTACTAACCAAAAGATCAGCAGTTCAAATCCTCCAGGTGCTCCCTGGAAACCCTATGGGGCAGTTCTACTCTGTCTTATAGGGTCACTATGAGTTGGAATTGACTTGATGGCAACGGGTTTGGGTTTTTTTTTTTTTTTTTTTTTGGTTCATAGAAAACAGCTTTGTGCTGATCCTTATTAAAAAAAATTATTCTTTTGTGTAGGAAGATACAATGAACTTAAAAAATATGCTAATAAATAAGTTGGTTACTATATTCTGTCTGAGGAGTGTCTGGGTGGCACAGACAGTTAAGTGCTTAACTATTAGCTGAAAGGTTGGTGGTTCAAATCCACCTAGAGGCTCCGTAGAAGATAGGCCTTGTGACCTACTTCTGAAAGCCTTGACAGGATTGAAGACTCTTTGAGGCACAGTTTCTGCACACACGGGTCACCATGAGTCGGAATGAACTCAACAGCAACTAATGACAACATAATCTCCTATTCACTTGCTTTGGTTGACAGATTTGACTCCAGTTCTAACCAGCACTGAAAAAAGGAATTGTGGTTCGTTACTCAAGCTAGACTGTTTATAAGACAAAAACAAACCCGCTGGTCAACAGAAGCAAACTTATTTCTGACAATGAGACCTAAAAAAGAAAAAGGTAAGACCTGGTTATTCTGGTTATCATCATTCAGAATGAGAGTCTTATTTACCCTGAGGGAGGTCATGACAATGATATACTTTCCAGGGTGAGAGCTTGGTCTGTGTGGCAGTCTGTGTGGCTGGACACCTGTCCTCCATGTAGAGACTGGAAGCCTGGGTGAGGGCCTTGGTTGTGACATCGCTTGTTAGTATGTGAAAGTCTGGACAATTCAAAACATAGAGTCTTTCAGGAGCCTGTGTTTCTTTTAAAGAATTCCAGGGACTGGGAGCCAAAATGAGAGATAAGCAAATGACCCACAGCTATCTGTATGTTACATCTGAACAAGGGAGAAAGCCCCCATAAAAAAATTAGGGTGAGTAAATATCCATTCTCAGGGGTCTGTTGACTTGTAGGGATTCTTTTTTTTTTTAATTTCAGGCAGAAGTTTGTTTTGTTTTCGGGGTTTTGTTGCCTATGTCTCCGTGTTTGTATTCGTATTCAGTTTCCCACGTACATGGGAAAGGTGTGTATGGCTATAATAGGTTGTATTATAGGTGTTCACGAATATTGCTAGTTTGCTATGGTGCTTCTATATGACAGATGGTTCCCAAATATTACCTCCCAGTTTTCACTGTGAAATATAAATTAGTTGCTTTAGTTAAAAGTTGTAAATAATATGAGTGACTGAGAACATACTAAGAAAAATAGTGGCAAATAAGTATAAATATGTATGCAAAAAAATTGGATGTGTTTTTATTTATCAATGAAAACAAAAAATAATTCCATCTTAAAGTAAAATTTCTGATTGTGCTAGAACAGAAAAGAAAATGGTTAAAGTGAAACCTGTGTGGGAACAGAAGAATATACAGGGTTTGAAGAAAAGGAAATTTTATTTGCTTTGTTTATTAAACCTGAAAATTGAGAGTCTGAAAAGAAGAAACTAAACATGTGAAAATTTTGACAAAAGTTGGCTCCATTTTCAGAGAAGAGTTAACACCACTACTATTAAAGTTATTTCAGAGCATATGAAAGGATGGAATACTCCCAAACTAATTCTATGAAACCAGCATAACCTTGATACCAAAACCAGGCAAAGACACCACAAAAAAAAAGTAAATTATAGACCAGTATCTCTCTTGAACATAGATGCAAAAATCCTCAACAAAATTCTAGCCAATAGAATTCAACAATATATCAAAAAAATAATTTACCACGAGCAAGTGGGATTCATACCAAGTATGCAGGGATGGTTCAATATTAGAAAAACAATCAATGTAATCCACCACATAAATAAGACAAAGGACAAGAACCACATGATTTTATCAGTTGATGCAGAAAAGGCATTTGACAAAGTCCAACACCCATTCATGATAAAAACTCTCAGCAAAATAGAAATAGAAAGGAAATTCCTCAACATAATAAAGGGCATTTATACAAAGCCAACAGCCAGTATCATCCTAAATGGAGTGAGTCTGAAAGCATTCCCCTTGAGAATGGGAACCAGACAAGGATGCCCTTTACTGACACTCTTATTCAACATGGTGCTGGAGGTACTAGCCAGAGCAATTAGGCTAGAAAAAGAAATATTGGGCATCCAAATTGGTAAGGAAGAAGTAAAAAGTATCCCTATTTGCAGATGATGTGATCTTATACACAGAAAATGCCAAAGAATCCACAAGAAAACTATTGGAACTAATAGAAGATTTCAGCAAAGTTTCAGGATACAAGATAAACATACAAAAATCAGTTGGATTCCTCTGCACCAACAAAGAGAACTTCCAACAGGAAATCACCAAATCAATACCATTTACAATAGCCCCCCAAAAGATAAAATACTTAGGAATAAATCTAACCAGAGACATAAAAGACCTATACAAAGAAAACTATAAGGTACTACTGCAAGAAAACAAAAGAGACCTACATAAGTGGAAAAACACGCCTTGCTCATGGACAGAAAGACTCAACATTGTGAAAATGGCAATTTCTACCCAAAGCAATCTACAGATACAATGCAATCTTGATCCAAATTCCAATGACATTTTTCAACAAGATGGAGAAACAAATCACCAGCTTCATATGGAAAGGGAGGAGGTCGCAGATAAATAAAGCATTACTCAAGAAGAAGAACAAAGTGGAAAGCCTCACACTACCTGATTTTAGAACCTATTATATTACCATGGTAGTCAAAACAGCCTGGTACTGGTACAACAACAGATACATAGACCAATGGAACAGAATTGAGAATCAGACATAAATTCATCCACCTATGAGCAGCTGATATTTGACAAAGGCCCAAAATCTGTTAAATGGGGAAAGACAGTCTCTTTAACAAATGGTGCTAGCATAACTGGATATCCATCTGCAAAAAAATGAAACCAGACTCATACCTCACACCATGCACAAAAACTAACTCAAAATGGATCAAAGACCTAAATATAAAATCAAAAACGATTAAGATCATGGAAGATAGAATAGGGACAATGCTAGGAGCCCTAATACATGGCATAAACAGAATACGAACCATAAGTAACAATGAACAAACACCAGAAGAGAAACTAGATAACTGGGAGCTCCTAAAAATTAAAAACTTATGCTCATCAAAAGACTTCACCAAAAGAGTAAAGAGACAACCTACAGACTGGTAAAAAATTTTTGGTTGTAACATATCCGATCAGGGTCTAATCTTTAAAATCTAAAAGATACTGCAAAACTTCAACAACAAAAAGACAAATAACCCAATTAAAAGATGGGCAAAGGATATGAACAGGCATTTCGCCAAAGAAGACATTCAGGTAGCTAACAGATACATGAGGAAATGCTCACCATCATTAGCCATTGGAGAAATGTAAACCAATACTACAATGAGATACCATCTCACCCCAACAAGGCTAGCATTAATCCAAAAAACACAAAATAATAAGTGTTGGAGAGGTTGTGGAGAGACTGGAACACTTATATATTGTTGGTGGGAATGTAAAATGGTACAGCCACTTTGGAAATGGATTTGGCGCTTCCTTAAAAAGCTAGAAATAGAAGTACCATATGATCCAGCAATCCCAGACCTTGGAATATATCTTAGAGAAATAAGAGCCACCACCTGAATAGATATATGCAAACCTATGTTCATTGCAGCACTGTTCACAGTAGCAAAAAGACGGAAACAACCTAGGCGCCCATCAACGGATGAATGGAAAACAAATCATGTTATATTCACACAACGGAATATTATGCAATGATAAAGAACAACGATTAATCTGTGAAACATCCCATAACTTGGATGAATCTGGAAGGTGTTATGCTGAGTGAAATTAGTCAGTTGCAAAAGGATAAATATTGTATGAGACCACTATTTAAGAACCCAAGAAAAGGTTTAAATACAGAAGAAAACACTCTTGATGGTTATGAGTGTGGGGAGGGAGAGAGAGGGGAATTTACTAACTAGATAGTAGACAAGAATTATCTTAGGTGAAGGGAAGGATATTATACAACAGGGGAAGTCAGCACCAATGGACTAAACCAAAAGCTGAGAAGTTTCCTGAACACAACCAAACACTTGGAGGGACACTGTAGCAAGGGCGGGGGTCTGGGGACCATGGTTTCAGGGGACATCTAGGTCAATTGGCATAACAAAGTTTATTAAGAAAATGTTCTGCATCCCACTTTGGTGAGTGGCCTCTGGGGTCTTAAAAGCTGGCGAGCGGCCATCCTAAGATGCATCAATTGGTCCCAACCCACGCGGAGCAAAGGAGAATGAAGAACACCAAAGACACAAGGAAAATATTAGCTCAAGAGACAAAAGGGGCCACATAAACCAGAGACGCCATCAGCCTGAGACCAGAACAACTAGAGGGTGCCCGGCTACCACAAATGACCACCCTGACAGGGAACACAACAGAGAGTCCCTGACAGAGCAGGAGAGAAGTAGGGTGCAGAACTCAAATTCTAGTAAAAAGACCAGACTTAATGGTCTGACTGAGACTGGAGGAACCCCAGAAGACATGGCCCCTGGACTCTCCATTAACCCAGGACTAAAACCATTCCCGAAGCCAACTCTTCAGACAAACAATAGACTGGACTATAAGACATAAAATGATACTCATAAAGAGTGTGCTTCTTAGTTCAAGTAGATACACGAGATAAATGGGCAGCTCCTGTCCGGAGGTGAGACGAGAGGGCAGAAAGGGATAGAAGCTGATTGAATGGACACAGGAAATCCGGGGTAGAAAAGAGGAATGTGCGGTCCCATTATAGGGAGAACAACTAGGGTCACATAACAATGTGTGTATAAAGTTTTGTATGAGAAACTAACTTAAGCTGTAAACTTTCACCTAAAGCACACTAAAAACAAACTGCAAAAGTTGCCTCCGTTTTTACTGTAAAAAAATCACAGATGCTTTACTGTCAAATATTACATTAATATCAAATAAGAATGTGGTTTTCTTTCCATTAAAATGACAAATTGGTCTTGGAGTACTCAGTCTCCTCTTAATAAGAGGTAGTAAAAGTTATTCTCTATCTTCTGTGTAATTTGTTCAGATAACAAAGATTTTGCTTCTCACTAGAATAACTTTTGTGCTCTGAGTTGACTTTGTCATGTCCTTAATTTTTATTAAAAACAGAGCAAATACACAAAGAATGAAGAGTTCTGAAAGAGTTAAAGTTCCTTATAGTTATGTAACTTTTGACATACCTATTTTTAAATACTGAACTACCATTCTGATAGATAGGTAGCTAAGCAAAGCCATTCTTTGTTGTCCAGTGCTTATGCTTCTAATTGAATAAAGTGTCTGATTTCTTTGATAATTCTTTTTGATACTAGCTTTTCAAGATAAGACTCTCAATTCAGGGAAATGTCATTGTCAAGGTACTCTGAAGCTTCACATCATTTCGGCACTTACCATATGGCCAAAATGCCAGCACTCTGCTCCTTCATCTTGAAACCAACGAGATGACTCTCACATGCAGGAGAGATCCTAGAAAGGATCAGACTTGTTTGACATGCTCCATGTGTCAATGAGAGCTGCCTTGATTATGGAAAGAGTGGTCAAATAAAAAATTTATATATATTTTTAAAGAAGCTAGATTTCCTATGTTCATTTTACATACATATAATGTTATTAGTATGAATATGTTTCAGAGAGTATTCACCTTACAAGATGCACTGGAAGGCCTCAGAGATTTCTGAATGCTTTCACTGTCCATCATATGCTCTTACCCTCAAGAAAAACAACAATAAAATAGTGATAAAATTCTTATGAAATTCTTACCATGTACCAGTAGAGGCATTTAACCTCCTGCATTCCGGTATTGCTGCTCACCACATCCACTTAGGCTTATCATCCCCAGGTAGTTTCTGATTTCTGATCATTCTTGCCCAAAGCCTCTGCTATAAGCATCAGGCCAGAAATTGAGACTTTAACCAACAAGGACAGTCTCAGAGCCCCAGTGGAATAACTGTACCAGGTGTTCTTAATTATTAATACTGCGAACAACAGACATGGCTTCCCTGCATGTGCTGACATTGCTTGGACAGCAGTCAGACTGTACCAAGGGATCAAGTGGGCTCTTCTTAGTCAAGAAGCAGAAACTTTCACAAAGGTAAACTGCTGACCCAAGATCTAGTGGGACAAGAATTTTACAAGACTGAGGAAAACGAGGAAAGCAATCTAATTATGCTTAATTTTTAAAATATATCATTGGTAATGTTTTCTAAAATATCATATTTTCTGATGAGTATATAAAGAATCCCTTTTTTCTATCTTGTTGATGTATCTTTAACTCTCAGTTTGGGAGACCAGGCTATTGCAAACTGAAATGATTTCTTTATAAAATGGTAACTTATTCTCGCAGCTCAGAATTCAGGAACAAATATTTTTACTGAGTTTCCTTACTTTGCATGGCAATATATTTATTTGCATTTATTCAATAAGAATCTGTCCTCTTTTTTTCTTTAAATAGGGGTATAATTGAATACTACCTCCTGTCTGTCAGTTTGTCATCCTAAGGTAGCTTGAGTGTTGCTGTGATGCTGGAAACTATGCCACCCTTACTTCAAATACGAGCAGAGTCATCCATAGTGGACAGATTTAAGCAGGGCTTCTGACTAAAAGAGACTAGGAAGAAGGACTTGGCAATCCACTTCCAAAAAGGGAAAGAAATTATACAGTGAAAATCTATGGATAGCGGAAGAACAGTGCTGGAGGATGAGCACTTCAGATTGGAAAGCACTCAAAATACAATTGGGGAAGAGTTGCTTCCTCTAAGTAGAGTCAACCTTAATGACATGGACGGAGTCAAGCTTTTGGGACCTTCATTTGCTGATGTGGCATGACTCAAAGTGAGAAGAAATAGTTGCAAATATTAATAATTGGAATGTGGAATTATGAAGTATGAATCTAGGAAAATTCAAAATCATCAAAAATGAAATGGAACACATAAACATTGATATCCCAGGCATTAGTGAGCTGAAATGCACTGGTATTGGCCATTTTGAATCAGACAATCATATGGTCTACTATGCCAGGAATGACAAATTGAAGAGGAATGGCATCACATTCATCGTCAAATAGAGCATTTCAAGATCTATTCCGAAGTACAGTGTTGTCAGTGATAGGATAATATCCATATGTCTACAAGGAAGACCAGTTAGTATGACTATTATTAAATTTATGCATCAACCACTAATGCCAAAGTTAAAGAAATTAAAGATTTTTACAAACTTCTGCAGTCTGAAATTGATCAAACAGGTAATTAAGATGCATTGATAATTACTTGTGATTGGAATGCAAAAAGTTGGAAACAAAAAATAAGGAACAGTAACTGGAGAATATTACCTTGGTGACAAAAATGATGGCGGAGATCATAAGATAGAATTTTGCAAGACCAATGACTTATTCATTGCAAATACCTTTTCAACAACATAATATGGCCACTATTCATGTGGCCCTCATTGGATGGAATACACAGGAATCAAATCAACTACATCTGTGGAAAGAGACAATGAAGAGGCTCAATATCAAAAGTTAGAACAAAGCCAGGGGCCAACTGGGGAACAGACTATCAATTGCTAATATGCAAGTTCAAGTTGAAGATAAAGAAAATTAAAACAATTCCACAGAACCAAAGTATGACCTTGAGTATATCCCACCTGAATTTAGAGATTATTTCAAAAATAGATTTGATGCACTGAACACTAATGACTGAAGAATGGACAAGTTGTGGGATGACATCAAGGACATCACACATGAAGAAAGCAAAAGGTTTCTGAAAAGACAGGAAAGAAAAGACCAAAATGATTGTTAGAAGAGACTCTGAAACTTGCTCTTGAACATAGAGTAGCTAAAGTGAGTTGAAGAAATGATGAAGTAAAAGAGCTGAACAGAAGATTTTAAAGGGCAACTCGATAAGACAAGGGAAAGTACTATAATGAAACGTTCAAAGACCTGGAGTTGGAGAACCAAAAGGAGAAAACACACTCAGCATTTCTGAAGCTGAAAGAACTAAAGAAAAAATTCAAGTCTCGAGTTGTAATACTGAAGGATTCTAAGGGCAAAAAACTGAATGATGCAGGAAGCATCAAAAGAAGATGGAAGGAATACACAGAGTCACTGTACCAAAAAGAATTGGTTGATGTTCAAATATTTCAGCAGGTAGCATAGGATCAGGAACTGATGATACTGAAGGAAGAAGTCCAAGCTGTAGTGAAAGAATTGACAAAAAACAAGGTTCCAGTAATTGACAAAATACCAACTGAGATGTTTCAATAAACAGATGCAACTCTGGAAGCGCTCACTTATCTATGCCTAGAAATTTGGAGCACAATCTGGCCAACTGACTGGAAAAGATTCATATTCATGCCTATTCCAAAGAAAGGTGATCTAATGGAATACAGAAGTTATTGAACAATATCATTAATATTACACACAAGTAAAATTTTGCTGAAGATAATTCAAAAATGGTTGCAGCAGTACATCAACAGGAAACTTCCAGGAATTCAAGCCAGATTCAGAAAAGGACGTGAAACAAGCAATGTCATTGTTAATAAAGTCAGATGGATCCTGGCTGAAAGCAGAGAATACCAGAAAGATGTTTACTTGTGTTTAATTGACTATGCAAAGGCATTTGACTGTGTGGATCATAAAAAATTATGGATAACATTGTGAAGAATGGGAATTCCAGAACACTTAATTGTGCTCATGCTAAACCTATACATAGACCAAGAGATTTTCTTCTCAGACAGAACAAGGAGCTACTGCATGGTTTAATGTCAGAAAGGTGTGCATCAGGTTTGTATCCTTTCACCATACTTATTCAATCTGTATGCTAAGCAAATAATCCAAGAACTGGGACTATGTGAAGAAGAACAGGGCATCAGGATTGGAGGAGGGCTCATTAACAACCTTCATTATGCAGATGACACAACTTTGCTTGCTGAAAGGCAAGAGGAAACACTTACTGATGAAGATCAAAGACTGCAGCTTTCAGCATGGATTACACCTCAACATTAAAAAAAGTAAAAACCCTTACAACTGGACCAATAAGCAACAGCATGATAAATGGAGAAAAGACTGAGGAAGTCAAGGATTTCATTTTATTTCGATGAACAATTAATGTCAATGGAAGCAAGAGTCAAATGACATATTTCATCGGGCAAATCTGCTGCAAAAGACCTCTTTAAAGTGTTAAAAAGCAAAGATGTCACTTTGAGGACTAAAGTGTGCCTGACCCAACCCACGATATTTTCAGTCACCTCATATGCATGTGAAATCTGGACAATGAATAAAGAAGACCAAAGAAGAATTGACAAGTTTGAATTATGGTGTTGGCAAAGCATATTGAGTATACTATGGACTGCTGGAAGAATGAACACCTGTCTTGGAAGAAGTACAGCCAGAATGCTCTTTGGAAGCGAGAATGGCTAGACTTTGTCTTGCTTATTTTGGACATGTTATCAGAAGGAACCAATCTCTGGAGAAGAACACATCCTTGGTAAAGTGGAGGGTCAACAAAAAAGAGGAACACCCTCAACACGTTGGACTGACACAATGGTTGCAACAGTGGGCTCAAACATTGCAACAGTTTTGAAGATGGTGCAGAATCTGGCAACATTTTGTTCTTCTATACTGACTCTACATTACCTAACAGTAACAACATTATTGAGCAAATGGATTACCAAACCTAGTGTATACCTGGTGTCATGGATTGAATTATGTCTCCTCAAAAATGTGTGTATCAATTTCGCTGGGCCATGATTCCCAGTATTGCGTGGTTGTCCTCCATTTTATGATTGTAATTTTATCTTAAAGAGGATTAGGGTGGGATTGTAATACACTAAGATCACATCCCTGATCCAATGTAAAGGGAGTTTCCCTGGGGTGTGGCCTGGACCACCTTTTATCTTACAAGAGATAAAAGGAAAGGGAAGCAAGCAGAGAGGGGGGACCTCATTCATACCACCAAGAAAGTGGTGCCGGAAGCAGAGCGTATCCTTTGGACCTGAGGTTCCTGTGCTGAGATGCTCCCAGACCAAGGGAAGACTGATGACAAGGACCTTCCTCCACAGCGGACAGAGAAAGCCTTTCCCTGGAGCTGATGCCCTGAATTTGGACTTGTAACCTACTAGACTGTGAGAGAATAAATTTTTCTTTGTTGAAGCCATCCACTTGTGGTATTTCTGTTAGAGCAGCACTAGATGACTAACACGGAATTTGGTACTGAGGGAGTGGGGTGCTGCTCTAACAGATACCTAAAATGTGGAAGTGGTTTTGAAACTGTGAATGGATAGAGGAGCAGCAGGGGCAGAGGACCAGCAGCAGCAGAGAACTAGCAGCAGCAGAACCAGAAGACCAGTGCAAGACAGCGCTGGAGCCAACCTGTGGAGTGAGAGAGCTAACTGCCTGTGTGCAGGAGGCTTCCTGGAGGAGTGGGATGCCTCTAGGCACTTACCGGTAGAGCTACCAAGCTTTGGAACAGTAGGGTAGATGCAGGTGTGAGGCCCGAGGGCCAAGAGGCCACAGGAAGCATAAGCTGAAAAGACAAGGAATACACCAGGAAAGCATTGCCGGGAACAGAGCATGTCCCTTTGGACCTGGGGTCCTGGTGCGGAGAAGCTCCTAGTCCCAGGGAAGACTGATGAGAAGGCCGACAGGGAGAGAAAGCCTTCCCCTGAAGCTGACACCCTGAATTTGGACTTTTAGCCTACTCTACTGTGAAGAAATAAATTTCTCTTCGTTAAAGCCATCCACTTGTGGTGTTTCTGTTATAGCAGCACTAGATGACTAGATACCTGGAGTGTCATAATTGATATTAAGTCTCATTTTATCAAGTATGACAAGCTCACTCTGAAGGAACAAGAGTTGAACTTCATATGTAGAAATATACCTAAAAAAACCATCCTTGGAAACTGGTATGTGTTTATTCTATGGTTTTCAGGTCTGGAGGCAGTAAGGAAGATTACCTCCTGGCTGTCTGAAAACTTTAGCAATTTGACAGGCCCTCAGGGAAAGAAGAATTCATGACCAGTTGTAGGCACTGCTGGTGAAACCTGGGTAAAGATGAATTTCTTAATCTTGTCTCTCCAGCCTCTGAATAAATAAATACAGAAGAATGATTTAAAACAAACAAAAACCTCTGGTGGGGGGAGAGGATTTTTGGAATAACAAAGATTATGGAGATGCAATCCTAGATTCTTCACAAACTTGTAATTTGCCTTTGTTCTGGGTGCCCCGGACACACCTTAGGCTAAAGATTTTGGGCTTACCAGACCAAGAAGGACTACCTGGGGGCCTGATGTTGACTAAGTTTAGGAGGAATGATGTAATCTGTCACGGCCACATGGTGAGGCCAATAAAAGCCCTGGGCCCAAAGGCTCAGGTGAGCTTCCTAGTTGGTGACCATGTATGGGAGAGGGTAGCACATCCCTCTTTGGGACATAGAATCTCTACACTGTGACCCGTCCCATACCTCACTCTATATGTCTCTTCATTTGTATCCTTTTTAGTTACAACACATCTGTACCCGTAAGTATGGTATACTCTCCAAGAGATTCTGTGAATTGTTCCAGTTAATTAACAAACCCACAGGTGCAGTGAGAGTCAGCAGGGGCTGCGTCTGTCTACTTGGTAGTCTAAAAGGAGGGGTCCTTCTAATGTATAAGCTCTGACCTAGCTCTGGGTGGCTAGGGTCTTAGAAATGCTGCATGGGCAGCTGGTCTGAAAGATGGTGTCCCTCTAACTTGAGAGCACTGGGTGGCTGGTGCTGCATGAGTGGCCAGTGAAGAGAATGGAGAAGTGGGAAGGTGAGGACTAGGTCCATTTCCACACTTTGGGAACTGGATTCATGCTGATCGTTACCACACAGTTAACAATAAAGTTGGGATTTACTCATCTTTCCCCTTGTTTAGAGCACAAACTCTCCAGACCAAAGCTAATTCTCTGGCATTTGTAGTTGCTCAGCTTCTCCTGGCTGTAGATTTTCTGGCCATGCAACAAAAAGAGTGGCATACATTGTATATGCTGCACCTCTATAAATGAATGAGGCCAAGAACACAAACTTAATGCGACCAGCCTTTTTTTTGTGATCAAAAATGATCTTAGGAGAATATTTACAACCACACAAGGGATTATTAAGAAAAATTATCCAAAACTTGGAAGAAAGGCAAGAAGATGATGTACAGCCTTTGTTGTCATGCCAGGGATTTGCCTAGCAAGCCCACCCAAGGTTCACCTCACTCTCCAGTCTGGGGAATGTAACCTTGTTTGACTTACTGTTTCCCATTTATAAAGGCCCATATATTTTATAACTCTATAAAAATATATGTTAATTGGTAAAAAACCTAGAAGCTGCAAATGATTTTTGTTTAGTAGAGAAGATAACCCCAAAGGTTATGGTGTTATTGCCCTGTAGGAAATCAGTCAATTTTGTATCTAACTTAGGATTCTTATTACAGTAGTCTTTTTTTATGGCAGTGTTCATTTTTGTTTTTCCCTTACTGACTGTACACACATTAGTTTTTCATGTCCTGGGAATCAGTTTTGTTGTCCTGCTGATTCTCTCATTAATGAGGTAATTAAAATCTGATACATGCTCACTGTGATTTATATAAGAATTGTGCTTTTGTAATCATTGAAAATTATATTTTGACATGACCAAAGAAACAATTTAGCCACCAACAAAATAATTTTAAAATAACTTCAGTAAGTGACTTGCACTGATGAATCACCATGACAAGAATCATTCTCTTAAACTCAGGGCACCTTCCAAACTCCCCAGCAAAAACCTCTTCCACAGCCCGAGCCCAAGGACCTCTGATTCTTGTCCGCTTTTACTTTCCTTCTAATTCTGCATTAAAAAAGCCCCAAAGAACTAGTCTAGGAGGACTGAACTCTACTCAGAGGATAGAGGGAAGGGGACTTTACTAAAACAGAATCCTTATTTTATTGGTTTGGGTAGGAAAAAGCTAGGAACACGCATACAAAAGTAATTTTGGTCCTAATCTCTGGAGTAAAAGCAACTCTATGAATCTGGAAGCTGGAAAGTCAGATGTAAATAGAGACTGATTAAGAAATAATCAAGGTTTTTCTGTGCTTGTCACAGGAGAGAGGTGTGGCCGGACAAAAAGATGGTTGTCCTGTGGCCAGACATCATGGAGTTTTGTGTGGCTTATTTTTCCAGACTAAGACAGACTGGAAGAAAGTCCTGGTGACTAAAAACCGGCCAGTGAAAACCCTATAGATCACAATAATCTGATCTAAAACCAATCATGGGGATGGCACAAGACCAGGTAGTGTTTCATTCCATTGTGCATGGGATGACCATGAGCTGGTGGCCAACTTGACCGCAGCTAACTACAACAGCAAGAACAATGTTTTCTTGCTGTAGGCTTTCCAGGTGGGCCACAGGGAGGAAAAAAGAGGCACCCATTGTAAGTTATGCACTGTGTCCATCAAGCAGGTGAAAAACTGAGGCTTATGCAGGCAATATTTTTAAGTAGATAAAACAGACTTTTTACCCCATCTTTACCACTTTCAATCAACACCATCCTGGTTTTGTTTTGTTTTGTTTTTTAGGCAGAAAAGCTTATTTCTTTCAAGTAAACTGCCTCTTCTCCAACCAAAATTCAGCTAGTCTTAAGAAGGGAAGTCGGAGCATATTTTCCAGACCTGGTCCAATGGAATTTTTAAGTATTTTGAAAAAAAGGAAGCAATGAGCCAATAATAATGGTCCTGTGCCAGATACTATTAAAAGCGCTTTGCGTAGATTAACTCATTTAATCCATACAATAACCCCATGAGGTAGGTACTATTGTTATCCCAGTTTACAGATGAAGAAATTGGGAAGGCAGCTACTTACCTATCACACAGGTAGTAAGTGACAGAGCAGAGATTCAAACGCAGGCAATGTAGCTTTTAACCACTGCACTACGTGTTTCTTATAAAAGCCTCCTCACCCACCAACCACCCTGTACCTTGATCACTGTAAATTATTTAATGGCCCTAATCTCGATACTTTTATCATTACATAAGCACTCCTCGACTTAAACAATTTACTGATTCTAAAAACTATTGTAAAATTAAAATTATACATAAGCCAAAATCCATAAATTATGAACCCTAACTGATGCATGTATTATTATACACGTTTCTTTATACATTAGACTGAAACAACACAAGTTGGTGCAGAGACTCTACAATGGTAAAGAAAGAAAATGACATTGGAAGTGAAAGTCATTTTGTTATAGACGTGATCCACGTTAAGCCCTCATTCCCCATACCTATCTCAACAATGAACTACCGTGCAGTCTGTGTATTCCCATTTGTGATGCAAAAGTTTTCCACAATCCTAAAATGTCAATTGTGCTTCTCATGGAGCAGGTTAACTTTGCCTAGGATGAATATTGTGCTATCAAGGAAGTATCTATAATAATATTGACAAATAATATTTAAAGGTACAATATATTCTAACACGGACCATAGAATCATAGAAAGGACATTAAAGGTCATCTAGCACTACTTATATCTGATTTTACATGAGAACGTATAATAGCAAATGTCCTTTATGAAACTTCTTCTGAACATGATGAAACTGCTTCTGAGAAAGAATTTAGAAAACTACTGTGAAGAATTGGTGGCTAGAACTTCTAGAACTAGCTGAGTATCTACATATAATGCCCTCTTTCCTGGTTAATGAGGCCACCTTCTGGAGGACTGAAGCTGGTCACTGGGGCTTATTCAGGCCCTTTTACTCTACTTTCATAAGGTGACAGGGGAGAGGACCACTGAGTGCAATATGGCAGAGCACTTCCTACTGAAAGACCCAGGCTGCATACTGCATGCGCTTGCCTGGGTACTTGGTTTAAGATTGGCTTGAACACTGGACATTCAGACAGTCAGCAAAATCCTCATAATCCACTCATGGTGTACTAAGCACTATGTAAGCATAAAGGAGTCTCTGGGTGGTGCAAAGTTAATATGCCAGACTGTTAACCGAAAGGTTAGAAGTTCCAGTCCACACAGAGGCTCTCAGAAAAAATGCCTGGAAATCTCCTTCCAAAAAAATCAGCCGTTGAAAAGTCGATGGAGCACAGTTCTACTCTGACACACATGAGACCGCCATGATTTAGAATCGACTCAGATGCAACTGGTAAGCATCAGGAGTGACAAAAGTAATTAAAGTCATTGTTTTTGTGCCTCTGTATCTACTAAAGAGCCTTGGTGGTGAAGTGGTTAAGAGTTTGGCTGCTAACCAAAAGGTGAGCAGTTCAAATCCACCAGCTGCTCCTTGGAAATCCTATACAGCAGTTCTACTCTGTCCTATAGGGTTGCTATAAGTCAGAATCGACTCGATGGCAACGGGTTTGTGGCCTTTAATAGCCCTATGAAATGGGTGCCATTATGCCCATTTTGTCACTGAAGAACTTAAAATGTGGAGAGCTAAGAAAATTCTTGCAATCCACTTTGGGTTTTAATTCTTAGATACATACAGACATGGGTTGAATGGGTGGAAAAGATAAGCTATAAAATATGCAAAATATAAGCCATAGAGAAGAAAAAAGATAGATGCTAAGAAAATGCAGAGTTATGAAGGGAGGGCTCTGAAGGGAAACCAAGAGGAATCTGTGTTTGTGATAGGTTTTAAATGAAATGACAAGTAGAATAGGCACTCTCGTACACTATGGACTGAGTGAAATGTGATGTGACCTGTTTGGACCACAATTTGGCAATATCTATAAAAATTTTAAATGTACTTAACCTTTGACCCAGCAATTCCATTTTTAGAAATTAGTTTTAAATATAGTTGTATACATGATTACAATTGATCTGCTGACCAGGGCAAGTAACTCAGCTGCCCAATGAGCATCTGTTAAATACAGTGGCTTCACAGCACTGTGGGCTTCTAAGAACCTTAAGGGGGTTCATCACGCAAAGCTGCATTTAAAACCCTTTAAGGCGTAAGGCCATAGGACAAACCTTCCACCACCTCCAGCAACTAACTTTTGTCATTTTACTTGGTGGAACAGAAGTCAATTTCTGAGCTTCAAGGCAGCATGAAAGCAGCAATCTTTCTAGCTGTCTTAAAAGTGAGGAAGTTACTAGGATACATAGATACCATGTTTAAAAGAAGCCTTTTGTCTATAGCCCAGCAAAGAGAAAAAATTGCTGAACAATTATTGAAAGATGGAGGGGGAAAAGAAAACAGTTACTGTCGGGTCTATTCTAACTCATGGAGACCCCATGTGTGTCAGAGAAGAAATGTGCTCCACAGAGTTTTTAATGTCCGATTTTTCAGAAGTAGATTCATATACCTTTCTTTTGAGGCGCCTCTGGGTGGACTTGAACCTCCAACCTTTTGATTAGCAGCCGAACATGCTAATCATTTGCATCACCCAGAGACTCCTATGGAAAGATGGAAGCCAAAGAGAAATACGCGGGGTGGGGGAGGGGGAGGTTAATGTACTCACATATATATCTTATTTAAATATCTATGATATTTGGCTGACTTTTATAGCAACCTTTCCATCTGTGTCTACAACCTCAAACCAAAATCATTATTAGAAATGTTTGCCAAACATTCCACAAGAAAATACACTGCTTGTAAAAACATCCAAATAAATATCCACAGTGGAAGCTATCCAGAGACTTCTAAAATTGTGGACAATTCTCATCCAATTGGACAATGAGATTAAGACGAATTCATTGGTGAGACTGAAAGAGATTTCTGGCATGAATATATTAAGCTTTTTGAATAGACTCTTAATAGCTCCCTCCCTTCTCCCCCAAAATAATTGGTAATTCCAAAAACTGGCTTTGTTTTCCAACTCCAGGAAGTATTTTTTTGGATTCAGGAATACACATTCAAAGGTATCCACCCTTCTTGTCATAAATAGGCCATGGAGATTTGGTTCTTTGATAGCAATTATCAGCAACAGATATTTAACAGGATTTTAGATACTCATAGGAAAACCAGAGCCTAGAATTTGATCTGTGTCTAGGGACTTGATGGCTCAAGGAGGAAGAATGAGATAATCTCATCAGTGAGATAGAGAGCAGTTGAGGTGAGGAGAAGCAGTATTAGCTCAGCCTTGAAAAGAACGTTCTCTGTTGCATGTGCTTATTCCATGTGCAGTCTGTCATCCTACCCCTAGTATCTAGGGAGAAAAAAGTTGGATGGAGAGCAACTGGAACTCCCATACACTGCTGGTAGGGGTATAAATTGGTACAACCATTTTGCACAACTAGCAGTATCAACTAAAGTTGAACATATGCATACCATATAATCCAGTAATTACCAAATTCTGCTCCTAGGTACATATGTATGTATGTGTGTGTATGCATATACACACATATATTAAACCCTAGTACATACCAAAACACATGTAGTAGAATGTTCATAACAGCACTAGTCATACAGCCCAAATGGAAACTAACCAAATGCCCATCAATAGAGAATGGACAAATAAATCATGGTATATTCACACAATGGAATTCTAAAGAGCAAAGAATGAACTCCAACTAGCTGCAGCATTATGTATAAATCTCACCAATATAATGTCATGAGAAAAAAGCCAGATACAAAATAGTGCATGCTGAAATCATTCCATTTATATGCAGTACCAAAAAGACAAAACTAATCTTCACTGTTAGAAGTCAGGATAGTGGTTAGCTCTGGGGAGTGGAACAACATGAAGTAAGAGACACAAAGAGAGTTGTAGGTGGACCTGGCCACGTTCTGTTTCTTGATCTGGGTATTAGTTATGTGAATGCACTCAGTTTGTGAAAATTTACAGAACTATGCACTTATGATAAGTGTACTTACATTCAATATTTTTAAGGTTGAATGGATTAAAAAGAAATCACATTCAGTGAATAAATTCGAATAGGATGTTCACTGCAGGCAGAATGGGCCATGGGAAGATCTTTGCCTTTTGTCTTCTCTTCAGCTCCAAGGTTGAATCTTTAGCTTCCGTAGCTGGGGAAAAGGGCTCCAATGTCTCTCAACATTGGTGGTTCTGTTCCCTAAATCTGACTTTTAACCTGCAGAATTCTATGTGATGGTATTTTAAAGGATTCAAGCCTGCTAGTAACTGAGAGGAGACCAGGAGAGAAAATATTGCTGAGATAGCAAGTCCACACTCAACCCAAGCCATCCTCACCAATGCCAGAGTAAATATTTTATTCTTGCATCCTGAGTTTATTCTCAGCCTCACCTTCCACCACCGGCTTCCTCCTTTGTTTTCAAGCCGAAGTCTTTGCTGAGAGTGATACTTAGCAGTTCTCTGACCTGCCATCTTACATAAATTAGGCTGCCCTCTTTAAACGGTCTTCCGCCCCTCCAAAGGGCTAACACCAAATGTGTGGTCTCTGCTCACAGAGGTCTAAGGCTGAGATTTCTTTACATAAACACCAGCAGGATCAGTATGTGAAGACTTCTCTTATCCTTCTGATGGCAGTGTGACAAGATTTCTTCCTCACCCTGGCTTAAATAAAACTTTCCTTTATAACTTGAGATAAAAGCACTTCTCTAGTCACAATGCTCCCAAGGTAAGGATATGAAAGTGCAGTGTGACTACCATTGCAACCACATTCCCATCAAACTGAGAAGACACATTTTTATAGTTGAGCCTAAAGAAATGCTATTATAACCAAAATAGAAATACGCTCCATCTGCAATTATTTGCTCTCAGAATAAAGCAAAGTCACACTATAGTTCTTTCCAATGGAGAAATAGTAAAACCATTATTAGTGTTTACCCTGTATTGTGTCACTTGCATATTTAATAACAATATGATGATAGTAAATAGTCACATGATTCTTACGACTGTTCTAAGTGCTTTACATATATTAACTCATTTTAATGCTCAGAAATACCCCATGTGGTAGAAACTATTACTATTTCCATTTTACAGATGAGGAAATATATGAGGCACAGAGAGATTAAGAAATCTGCATAAAGTGTTAGAGTTGGTTAGGGTAGAGTTGGAATGTGAACCAAGGCAGTCTTACTATATCTCCTAAGAAGGCAGGTCTTTCTAATTTTTTCTTAGATCAATAATAAGATGAGCTTGATTCCTTTAAGCATACTTTGGCTATGCAGATATGGGACTGTCACTAGCTGGTAGAGTAGAAAGAGCATAGGGGGACAACTACTCTACCAACAAGCCAAGGGACTCCATCAGGAGTTATTCTATTAGAGAAGAATCCAACAGGAGTAACTGTTGAGGCAGATAAGTCAAAGGAAGGCAATCAAGGGTTCACTACACAGGACAACCTTTATGCCATACTCAAAATCATCAGTTTCTCCAGAAGATGGTCCAGTCAATGATTGCTGACGTCTGACTACACTGGAACAGCTGGTCTACATTGACTGAATACCCTGAGGCAGGACTGGGTTGTGAGCAACATGCAGCTGCAGGAACAAGGTGAGAAGGAGAACAGATCATGGAAGCCAGAGAAAAGCCAGGGAGAGTGGAATTGAGGAAGCTTAAAGTGGTGGACAGAGCTCAGAATCACAGGAGCCAATTCAGGACACTGCTTCAACCACAATGGTTGGCTTTAAAAGCTCAGCCTCTCCTGTCATGCATATCTGAGCCATCCAAAGACCTGCTCCTTCCCTAGCCTCTCAGCACGGGCAGATGCTTCTCCTCCCCTTTTTACTGCCATTTGTTATCATATCACAGGTTTTATATATAGCCTTTGGAAGGTGAACTCCATTTACGCACATGTTCATTGTCTATAAACTGTTCTCTTAATCTTCCTTTTGTCTAAGAAGAAGAGAAATAATCCCATCTCTTTCCACTGCTAACATTTTTGCTCATGCTTTTAATCCAATTTATCTCATTCAGATCCTATCAATTTCCTTTAAATCTCCTACACCTACAAGTTCTCCTTGTTCCACCTGCTCCTTCCTCTCTACTCCCATGTGCATGGATCTTTCCTATGTTACAAAAATATGACTTAGCCTTGTCATTGTCCACATTTTTCTCTTTCCCTATCAGGGTAGGGGAGAAGCAAGAGCACTGATCTGAAGTCAGAAGACCTGGGTTCAAGTACTGGGCACTTGTGTGACATTGGCCAAGTCACTTATCCTTTCTTCTAATCCTTTGCTAACCGGAGATTTCTATAAAGTTCTGAATTTTTTCTTATCTTTTTTTTTCTTTTAAAACATAAATCCCTTTCTTCAAATTTAGTGTACAAAACCAAACCCATTGCTATCAATTCTGACTCAAAATGACCCTGTAAGACAGAGCAGAACTACCCCATAGGGTCCTAAGGAGCAGCTGGTGGATTCAAACTGCCGATCTTTTGGTTAGCAGTCTAAGCTCTTAACCACTGCACCATCAGGTCTCAAAGCCTGATGTAGAGTGGAATACTATGCAATAATAAAGAACAATGATGAATCTGCAAAATATTTCATAACCTGAGTGAATCTGGAGGGCATTATGCTGTGTGAAATAAGTCAATCACAAAAGGACAAACACTGTGTGAGACCACTATTATAAAAACTCATGAAAAGGTTTGCATACAAAAAGAAATAATCTTTGATGGTTTCTAGTAGTAACTTTGGGGAAGAGTAAGACAGTACACTCACAGGGTGGCTATGAGTTGGAATTGACTTGACAGCAACGGGTTTGTTTTTTTGGTTTTAAGACAGTACACAATACTGGGGAAGTCAGCACAACTTGACCAAGGCAAGGTCATGGAAGCTTCAAAGACACATCCAGACTCCCTGAGGGACTTAATTACTGGGCTGAGGGCTGGGGACCATGGTCTCAGGGGACATCTAGCTCAATTGGCACAACACAGTTCATAAATAAAATATTCTACATCCTACTTTGGTGAGTAGTGTCTGGAGTCTTAAAAGCTTGTGAGTGGCCATCTAAGATACTCCACTGTTCCACCCCATCTGGAGCAAGAGAGAATGAAGAAAAACAAAGACATAAGGGAAAGATTAGTCCAAACGACTAATGGACCACAACTACCACAGCCTCCACCAGACTGAGTCCAGTACAACTAGATGGTGCCTGGCTACCACCATCGACTGCTCTGACAGGGGTCACAATAGAGGCTCCTGGACACAGCTGCAAAAATGTAGGACAAAATTCTAACTTACAAAAAAAAAAAGACGAGACTTACTGGTCTGACAGAGACTGAAGAAACCCTGAGAGTATGGTCCCGGACATCCTTTTAACTCAGTACTGAAGTCACTCCTGAGTTTCACCCTTCAGCCAAAGATTAGACAGGTCCATAAAACAAAACAAGACTAAACAGGCACACCAGCCAGGGGCAAGGACGAGAAGGCAGGAGGGAACAGGAAAGTTGGTAATGGAGAACCCAAGGTTGAGAAGGGGAGAGTGTTAACACATCGTGGGGTTGGCAACCAATGTCACAAAACAATACGTGTATTAATTGTGTAATCAGAAACTAATTTGCTCTGTAAACCTTCATCTAGAATACAATAAAAAAAAAATTTTTTTTTATGTAAATGATCAAAATAGAAAAATGTGGAGATGGTGCTGTTGACTGGGAGGTAAGGAGAGGGGCAAGGATCCTAGACTGTTAGCCCTTCCTATTACTCCCTGAGAACTGAAGCTAATATAACTCTATCCCTGTGCTAAACAGTACTAAAAACATACTTTACTGCCCCTATCTTAAACAATTCTGTCATCAAGGAGAATTATAAATTCTGAGACCAATAAATTAGCTCCTTTTTCTAGGATATTCCTGTTTTGGGGGATAAGACTGTGAACCACCCACACAGCTTGGTTACCATGACTAACAGCTTGCTGATGAAGATCTCTTCAAGACCCTGGCCCTGCTGAGCCTACCAATCCAAAGCTATTATGTCATAAATTCTTGCCAGTCCCAACCATTTCCTCCCTTACACAACTTGCCTTGAAATCACTCAGCCCAGGTCTTAAAACCAAAAAAACCAAACCCATTGCCATTAACTTACAATGATCTTATAGGGCAGAGTAGAACCATAGGGTTTACACGGCTGTAATCTACAGAAGCAGACTGCCACATCTTTCTCCCTCGGAGCGCCAGGTGGGTTCAAATCACTGACCTTTCGGTTAGCAGTCAAGGGCTTAAAACCCTATAAATACCCTCCCCTGACTTCCCCATTATTCAATACTGCTAAGGTTCTCTCTGCTAAGTTCTCCCTTACTACAGCAGGCCTAATCAACTTAGCTTTGTTTGATTAACACGTTTTTCTGGTGGTCTTTTGGGGAAAAGAAAACCAGCACCCCGAAACAGCCCCAGACAGAATTCTGCAGAAACATTAGTTTTGTTTTTTTTCTTGTCTTTTTTTTTTGTTGTTGTTGTAGAAATATATGTAACAAAACATTTGCCAATTCAACAATTTTTACATATACAATTTAATGATATTGATTATATTCATTATGTTGTACAACCATTACCACTATCCTTTTCCAAATTATTCCACCACCATTAACAGACACTCAGTGCCCACTAAGCAATGACTCACATTTCCCCGCTCCGTTTCATTCCAATGAAGATGTACAGCCTTTGAAACCCTATGAGGCAGTTCTACTCTGTCCTATAGGGTCACTATGAGTCGGAATCGACTCGATGGCAATGAGTTTTCCATCCTGGGTAACTACTAATAAACTTTGGTCTCTATACATTTATCTATTTCATATAAGTGGGATCATACGGTATTTGTCCTTTTGTGACTGACTTATTTCATTCAGCATAATGTTTTCAAGGCCCATATATGTTGTAGCATGTATCAGGACTTCATTTGTCTTTATGGCTGAGTAATATTCCATTGTATGTAAGCACCACATTTTGCTTCTCCAGAAACATTCATTTTTAAAAACCACTGAGCTGGATGCATTCTATTTCAAGTTCAAATTCTGATTTCTTCCCAGTGCATCCTCTGGGTTGCCTGGGTCTCTAGACACAAGTTCACTTTCTCTGATCATCTAAGGCCAAACACATTAAGGGAAGTCACTTGGCGCAAGAGCCAGTCCCTCCTCGCCTGCCTTTATCTCTGATAGCCCTAGAAAGTACGATTTTGCCTTACAAAGAACCTTCCCCACTTACAACACCAAACTCTGTTGCTATTTCAGAACTCAGAAACTCTCTGAAATATTTAAAGCTCTGTGTAAATAAGCTTGCCAAGTTAGGGGAGGGAGGGAAAGAGGGCTGAGAGAAACTCTGATGAAGCATCTGAAATTAGATCACATGGACCAAAACACAGAATCAGAAGTGGGGCACAATTGAGAGCCCCCAAGAAAAGAGGCATACAGAACACAGCTGTGAATGACATTGCCAATTAGACTGGTAAAAAGCCCTCACTGTATGAAGTCTGCAATCATACGTTTAACTGAGCTTGAAGATGCCTTAGGAACGGTGGTCCTCAAAGTGGGCTCGCAGGATCACCAGCAGCAGCATCACCTAGGAACTTGTTAGAAATGCAAATTCTTGGGACCCTCACAAGACCTGTTGTTGTTGCCTGCTGCCGCTGAGTCAGCCCCCAACTCACGGTGAACCCCACACACAACAGGATCTGACCGTTATGATCCATAGGATTTTCATAGGCTAATTTTCAGAAGTAGATCACCAGGGCTTTCTTTCTAGTCCACCTTAGTCTGGAGGCTTGCTGAAATCTGCTCAGCATCATAGCCACACACAAGCCTCTACTGACAGACAAGTGGTGGCTGCGCATGAGGAGCCTTGGCTGGGAATTGAACCTGGGTCTCCTACGTGGAAGGCGAGAATTCTACCACTAAATCACCAATGTCCCCTCAAACCAACTGCCATCGAGTCAACTTTGACTCATGGCAACCTCATGTGAGTCAGAGTAGAACTGTGCTCTATAGAGTTTTCAGTGGCTGACTTTTTCAGAAGTAGATCTCCAGACTTTTCTTCCCAGATGCCTCTGGGTGAATGTGAACCTCTGACCTTTCGCTTAGCAATGAACACTTTAACCAAATTGTAAGTGGACTCTGTTGCATGTTCAAATTTGAGAACCACCACTATCTTAAAAATACACCCCAATTCTTTTATTTTATAGCTGAGGAAATAATACAGGGGCCCAGAAATGCTAAGTCACTTGGCCAGATGTCACAGCTTATCAGTAACAGAGCCCAGGTCTCCTGCGACTGGGTCCAGGTCACCTCCCACTACATGGCATAAGCAGTGGCCACCAAAGAGACTTGGTATGACAGTGATCACCAGGAAAGACCTAGAAGCAAGGGGCTTAAGGGCAGCAATCTAATCGAAAGGGGTGTGTCCAGGGGACTAATCTTGAAGTTTCCTTTACTGGCAAGTATACAGAGTCCTCTCACACGGTAGGTTTATTCAAGGTGGCCAAGGGAGGAGGGGTCCAGACTCGAGCTCCTGAAGAAATTCAGTGGCTAAGCTTCATGTTTCTGGTCAGTTGATTCACTTACAGAGAAATCATCAATTTGTCTTTAGTTCCTTAATAAAAATCACCCCTTATGTTGGCATGGTGACCTGCAGTTTACAAATTGCCTTCACTCTCTGAAACCTCAGGAATTCACCCTTCTGGAAGGCCAGGTCCCGAAAAGGGCCTGTCGCGATGCAGCACTTCCTTGGCTCACATCCTCCCCAGCTGCTGTTTGCCTCCTTCTGGCTCCAGAGGAAGCTCCCTGCTCTAATCAAGCCAGCTCATCACCACCCAAAGGCTGGCCAAGGAGTCCTCTCTCCCGTCCCCATCCCTGGAGGGGAGAGGCAGTTTCCACCTCAGAACACTGCCCACTGCAGCCTCCCTGGGGAGCAGGGTGTGAATCAGGGAAGCAAGGAAAGGTAGGGTGGGTATTCTGAATCAGAGGGCCACCTCTGGTCCTCTTTGTCAAGGTCAAGGTTGCACAGCCCCGAGATGACCGACAAGCACGTGTCCTGCATGCCCCAGTGAATTCTCAGTTATCCAAGAGTGGATCTTTCAGGCTTTTGCTTGGAGCTTTGCAGCTGCCCCACTCAGAGAAAGAAGTTAATATAGCAGTTTTCTGACTGGGAGCGCCTCTACTTTGAAGACAGAGCAAACTCAAAGCAAATCAAGTGCTAGCTTTACAAAGCATTCTGTCTCGGTTTCTTGAGCATTTCCATTTTCCAGACTTTCCAAGACCTTCTATTATTATAGATACTTGAGTGCTAGCTCAGGATTATTCAAGGGGGCTCTGAGCTCTCTCTCCAGGCTCATTCCCTTTATTACTTCTCTGGTCACACCAGCCTTTTTCAAGTCAAGCAGTTAGTGCTGGAGGCCTCCCTGTATTTTGTTCCTGGGGGCACCATTTTTCCCAGATGGCTCCTTCTCCTCCTTCCACTCTTACTTTATCCTTGGTTGCTTCATCCTGCTAGTTCTTTTCCTGTTGTTTATTAGTTTGTATTTCTTTGTTTGGAGTCGCTGGGTGGTGCAAATGGTTAACACGCTCAGCTGCTAACAAAAGGTTGGAAGTTCAAGTCCACTCAGAGGTACCTCAGAAGAAAGTCCTATTGATCTACTTCCAAAAAAGTAGCCATTGAAAACCCTATGGAGCACAGTTATGCTCTGACACACATGGCGTCGCCATAGGTCAGAACTGCCTGGATGACAACTGGTTTGTTTGTTTAGTTTGTTTGTTTATAATTATTTATCTGTTTGTTTATCAGTCTTCCAACCAGACAGTGGGCTCCCTAAGCACAGGAATCATGCCTGTGACATTCACTGTCTACCCTCAGCGTCTAGAATGCAGATACTCAATGACTCACTGTGGATTGAGTGAAACCACTATTTTCTAAGGAAAAGAACAAATACCAAAAATTAGCTGCAAGTCCTGGTGTGTTCCTGAAATGCTCAGAGGGCAGTACAATGAGTCTGGGACCCTGTCTCCCTCACAGGGCAGCCCTGAGACCACCTTCCTCCCCCAGAAGGAAGCCCAATGTCTTTGTGTGCCCCATTCCCTGAAGCTGAAAGGAAGTTATTCCCCTCAGGATGTTTACTGAACTAACACATTTCAGCTGAAAATCCAAGGCTGAAAGAGAAGTGGAAAGAAAGAGAGGAAAAGCAGAGTTGAAGTGTTTAATACGAAAAGGACTTTAAGGAAAGCTTCTAAGAGGAGCTGGGCTCCTAATGGGTTCCTGCTGGTCGCTGTTTGATGTGGGAAGAGATGCTTAAACAAGGTCCTGGTGATGGGCGTGATTTTCCTCCTGTCAGAGTCAACCCAGAGCAGGCTGAGAGGTGGACAGATTGAGTTTTCAGGATCACAGTCCCTCAGTTCTGTTTCTATCCCCCTCTGCAGAGTTCTGACCCTCAGGTTCACAAAGCCCTCCACTTGGTAGCACTTGACATCTCAGTACGAGCTCTGGTTCCGGGCATTTGGTAGGACAGTGTGTCGCTGAGTAGTCTCTGCTCTTTAAGCCTTACCTCCCTGTATTGAGGGAAAGACATTGCCCCTGCTAGCAGGGTCCCAGGCCTCCTTATACCACTAGACTCTTCCACAGAGCCCGTCATCACCCCAGGCTGTGAAAGGCCACTACCGCTGTGGAAAGCTCTAACAGTGTGTATTTGAGAGAAAGGCCAATTAGAACAGGGATCAGGAGAAAGAATTCTAGAATCGTAAGACTAACCAGGAATGTCATGTACAGTTCATCAAGTCACTTAACCTCTCAGCTGTGGTGATCTAATTTATAATGTGGCATGTATTACACGTACATATGCGTAGAAAAACCGATGAGAATGAAATACGAAATGTTAACAAAATTAGCTACTGTGTGGTGAGGATATACTGACGTTTTATATTCTTCCTACTTTTAGGAAGTTTCCCAATTTTATATCATGCAGACATAACCTACATAATCAGAAAAAAAAAGTTTAAATGGGAAAATAATTTCCAGCCCACTGACTGCATAGGGTAGTTATGAGATGGAGTGGGATCATACTCTGAAGTGCTCTGGAGAATCAAAGCATCACACAAATGAATGTCTGGGACTCTGGCAGCTCTTGCTTGTTAGCAAGTGGCACAGTTTCCACCAGTTTCCCTCTAAACAAAAGGGAGATTGAAATAGAGCAAGGGGATTGGAAATCTTTTTTGTTTTTTTTCTTTTCCGGATTATGAAACATTGGTATAGAATGTGTAACTTTCCAAATACTGCTTATCAAATACCAAACTGTTTCTAAATACATAATAATTAAGGATCTGTCTGTGGGCAAAAAGTTCACTTGTGCAACTCCAAAAGTCACAGAATAGAAGGCTCCCTTCTTCCACACTTGCCCCCTTTGAAAATCCTTCACTGCTCAACTAGGGTCAGAAGAGATATCCTATCACAGGTTACAGGTCAATTTGAATCCTTCTGTGTGAAATGGGATTATACCTCCCCTATGCCAACAGTTGCAAAAACAGCTCATCTGTGACATCTCATAAGTATCAATACTGTAAATGGACACCAGATGGCGTTATTATGTTACCAAAATTGGAGGAGTGTGTGTGTGTGTGTGTGTGTGTGTGTGTGTGTGTGTGTGTGCGTGTGTGTGTGTGTGTGTGTGTGTGTGTCTGCTGAGAGTTCATCTTTTTTGAAGGGGAATAGATGGAGGGAAAAACGGAAGGTGGGAAGGAAGGTGGGAAGGGCCACAGAATCTTTTTCTCTCAGTCTTCTTCCCTGTCTCCTCCTCTTCATATCTTTTCCTTTATAAATTTTGACTGATTATCTTAATCTCTAAGAAGATAGATAAAAATTTGCAATTAATAAAAAAGCAAGAAAAAATGCTAAAATCAATGATTATCCAAAAATAGATCCCCACTACTGATGACAGGAAGCAAATTTCAAAAGACAGAAAGGTCCCTCTCCTACCTAAGTGTACCAAACCAAAAAAAACCCAAAACCTCGTTCCCATCAAGTTGATTCTGACTCATACCGACCCTATAGGACAGAGTAGAACTGTCCCATAGGGTTTCCAAGGAGCAACTGGTAGATTTGAACTGCTGACTTTTTTGGCCATAACCACCTTTAGCTCTTAATCACTTCACCACCAAGGTTCCACCTAAGTGTACAGTAAGGTTTATTTCATCAGGATCCCCCACTTTATATACTGTTTACCACACTGATGTGACTATATTAAATCCATGATATGTTTTAACAAATTCCTACCTGAGTCCATGAAAGACAGCCAACTCTGCATCGTCCTTTGACTTTGCTCATTTAGAATAATCTTTTTCTTGAAAGTCCCTAGGTAGTACAAATGGTTTGCCCTTGACTGCTAACCTAAAAGTTGGCCCTGCTCAGCAGTACCTCGGAAAAAAGGCTGAGTGAATGCTTCCATTAAGATTACAGCCAGAAAACTCTACAGAGCATTTCTACTCCGTAACACATGGAGTCACCATAAGTTCGAATCAACTCAACAACAACCAACAACAACAGCAACAAATTATTTTCCCAAAGGTCTTCAGCAAAGGAGAAGTCTCTACCTTATTAGAGATAACGGAAAGGTCAAGCATAATACTAAATGACTGAGGAGTCAGACAGCTCTGGATACAAATCCCAGCTCTACTCTTATTAGTTGGAAGATCTCAGACCTACCTTAGTTTTCGCATCTATAAATAGAGATATTAAAAATAATCTCACAGTGTTGTTATGAAATTTTAAAAAAATGATGTTTGTACAGTATTTAGCTCAATGTCATGCATATGTTGTTGTTAGTTGCCCTCCAATCAGTTCTGACACACAGTGACCCTATCTACAACAGAATGAAACACTGCCCGGTCTTGTGTCATCCTCAAAATCATTGCTATGTTTGAGCCCATTGTTGCACAGTTTAACTGACCTTCTACTTTACCAAGCATGATGTCCTTCTCCGGGGAGTGGTCCCCACTGATAACATGTCCAAAGTACATAAGACAAAGTCTCGTCATCCTCTGAGAAGCATTCTGGCTATACTTCTTCCAAGGTAGATTTGTTCCCTCTTCTGGAAGTCCAGAAGAATGTTGAATATATTCAATATTCTTCACAACACAATAATTCAAAAGCATCAAATCTTTTTCAATCTTTCTTATTTCTTGTCTAGCTTTCACATGCAATATAAGCCTATTGAAAACACCATGGCTTAGGTCAGGCGAACCTTAGCCCTCAAAGTGACATCTTTGTTTTTTAACACTTTGAAGAGGTCTTTTGCATCAGATTTGTCCAGTGCAATACATCGTTTAATTTCTTGACTGCTCTACTATGGGAGTTGATTGTGGATCCAAGTAAAATGAAATCCTCGGAACTTCAATACTTACTCTGTTTTTCATGATGCTGCTGATTGGTCCAGTTGTGAGGATTTTTGTTTTCTTTATTTTAGGGTGTAACCCATACTGAAGGCTGTAGTCTTTGATCTTCATCAGTAAGTGTTTCAAGTACTCTTCACTTTTAGCAAGCAAGTTTGTGTCATCTGCATAACGCAGGTTGTTAGTGAGTCTTCCTCCAATCTTGATGCCGTGTTTTTCTTCATATAATCCAGCTTCTAGAACTATTTGCTCAGCATACAGATTGAATAAGTACGGTGAAAGGATACAACCCTGATGCACACCCTTTCTGATTTTCCAGCATTCCCTTGTTTTGTTCAAACAACTGCCTCTTGTTCTATGTACACACTCCTCATGAGCACAATAAAGTGTTCTGGAATTCCCATTCTTCGCAATGTTATCCATAATTTGTTATGATCCATACAGTTGAATGCCTTTGTGTAGTCAATAAAACACAGGTAAACATTTTTCTGGTATTCTCCGCTTTCAGCCAAGACCCATTTGACATTAGCAATGATATCCCTCCTTCCACGTCCTCTTCTGAATCTGGCCTGAATTTCTGGCAGTTCCCTGTTGATATACTGCTGCAACAGTTTTTTAATTATCTTCAGTACAGTTTTACTTGCATGTGATATTAATGATATTGCTTGATAATTTCTGCATTCTGTTGGATCATCTTTCTTTGGAATGGGCATAAATATGGATCTCTTCCAGTCAGCTAGTGGGTAGGTGTCTACCAAATTTCTTGGCATAGATGAGTGAGAGCTCCAGAGTTGCATTCATTTGCTGAAACATCTCAACTGGTATTCCATCAATTCCTGTAGCCTTGTTTTTTGCCAACGCCTTTGCCAGTGCAGCTTGAACCTCTTCCTTCAATACCATCGGTTCTCGATCATACGCTACCTCCTGAAATGGCTGAACATCCACCAATTATTTTTGGTACAGTTATTCTGTGTATTCCTTTCATCTTCTTTTGATGCTTCCTGTATCGTTCAATATTTTGCCCACAGAATCCTTCCATACTGCAACTTGAGGCTTGAATTTTTTCTTCAGTTCTTTCAGCTTCAGAAATGTGGAGCGTGGTTTCCCCTTTTGGTTTTCTAATTCCAGGTCTTCGCACATTTCATTATAATACTTCACTTTGTCTTCTCGAGCCACCTTTTGAAATCTTCTGTTTAGCTCTTTTACGTCTCCATTTCTTCCTTTCACTTTAGCTACTCTACGTTTAAGAGCAAGTTGCAGAGTCTTTTCTGATGTCCACTTTGGTCTTTTCTTTCTTTCCTGTCTTTTTAGTGACTTTTTGCTCTCTTTATGTATGATGTCCTTGATGTCATTCCACAACTCGTCTGATCTTCGGTCATTGGTGTTCAGTGCATCAAGTCTGTTCTTGAGATTGTCTCTAAATTCAGGTGGGATATACTCAAGGTTGTACTTTGGCTCTTGTGGACTTGTTTTAATTTTCTTCAGCTTCAACTTGAACTTGCATATGAGCAGTTGATGGTCTGTTCCATAGTTGGCCCTTGGCCTTGGTATGACTGATGATACTGAGCTTCTCCATCATCTCTTTCAACAGATGTAGTCAATTTGATTCCTGTGTATTCCATCTGACGAGGTCCATGTGTATAGTCACCATTTATGTTGTTGCAAAAAGGTATTTGCAATGAATAAGTCATTGGTCTTGAAAAATTCCATCATACGACCTCCTGCATTGTTTCTATCACCAAGGCCATATTTTCCAACTACAGATCCTTCTGTTTCCAACTTTTGCATTCCAATCACCAGTAATTATCAGTACATCTTGACTGCATGTTTGATCAATTTCACACTGCAGAAGCTGGTGAAAATCTTCAGTTTCTTCATCTCTGGCATTAGTGGTTGGTGCATAAATTTGAATAAAAGTCGTTATTAACTGGTCTTCCTTGTAGGTGTATGTACATTATCCTATCACTGACAGCATAGTACTTCAAGATAGATCTTGAAATGTTCTTTTTGATGTGAATGTGATGCCATTCCTCTTCAATTTGTAATTCCTGGCATAGTAGACCATATGATTGTCTGATTCAAAATGGCCAATAACAGTCCATTTCAGCTGACTGACACCTAGGATATCGATCCTTTAGTGTTCTGTTTCATTGCAATTTTCCTACATTCATACTTCATACATTCCCACATTCTAGTTACTAATGGAAGTTTGCAGTTGTTTCTTGTCATTTTGAGTTGTGCTGGAATATGAGCCTCTGAGGTTGGAAGGCACTCAAAATATAACCCGGAAAGAACTGCCTCCTCAAAGCAGAGTCAACCATAATGACGCAGATGGAGTAAAGCTTTCAGGACCTTCACTTGCTGATGTGGCACCATTCAAAATGAAAAGAAACAGCTGCAAACATCCATTAGTAATTGGAAGGTGGAATATCATCCATATAATAGATGGTAATTTATTTTTAATCACTATTATTATTAATATAATCCAGTTTCTTTTTCTATCCCCCACCTTTTCTTCTTTACCTCTATAGTAAAATGAGTACTGAAGACTACAGCCATACATATAGCACAGGAGACTCCCCCTGTTGCCTGTCATTACAATACTAAATTTCATTCAGATATGCTCAGATATGGGCCTTTTCTGTTGTTGTCTTTAACTGCCATCAAGTTGGCCCCCACCTTATGGTCACTTCATGCACAGCAGGATTGGACCATTGTGATCCATAGGTTTTACTGGCTGATTTTTGGAAGTAGATCACCAGCCTTTCTTCCTAGTCTGTTTTAGTCTGGAAGCTATGCTAAAACCTGTTCAACATCATAGCAACACACAAGCCTGTTGTGACAGATGAGTGGTGGCTGCACATGAAGTTCATTGGCCAGGAAACAATCCCAGGTTTCCAAACAGAAGGTGAAAACTCTACCACTGAACCACCAATGACCTCTCCTGGTCCTTATCTAATGCCTTAGAAAGGTATGAGCGGTAATGAGGCAAGATAGCCAGTAGGAGAGAGGATACGGAATACAGCTGCAAATGAGAAGCCAGTAAGGTCTACCGAGATGAGGGGTCAAGACCTAGGAAATCAGCTAAGGCAGGAAAGAGTAAAAACTTTCTCAAGGACTATGCCGACAGGATCCAGAATTGAAGCCTGTTGCAAAAGGCAGCACTAGTGGTAGGAATGAGATATTCTGTCCTAACAGAGGCTAATACTCCTTACTCTGTCCTATAGATCATGACTCTGACTGAGAAATGTTCAGATGGTAACCTAATAGATTGCATGTTATTAAGAAAAACTATATATTTGTGTATTCACAAATACACAAGATTTATAGAATACTTAGGATTTTAAAAACAATTCATTCTATTGTCAATATTAGAGAATTTGTTCTTATCAGAGATGGTAAAAAATATATAATCTCATGTTCCAACTCTGACCAACTGGTAGTGGCTAGAGCTGGAGCTGCACTGAGAAATACCCTAGGACTGCATCCAGGCTGAGCAAGAGAGGGTGCTGGGATAGATTAGCGATGTCTATCCAGATCCCAGGAGCTGGAAGCAGGGACACATGTGCCGGGTATTCTTCTCATACAAAATCCAACTGAACCAAAGACTCAAGGAAGCAGTGAGTCCAAAGGACTAATGGCCCACATAAACCACAGCATCCTGTAGCCTGAGACCAGAACTAGATGCTGCCCAGCTACCACTACTGTCCTCTCTCAACGAGGAACATAATAGAAGGTCCTGGTTAGAGTGGGAGCAAAATGTAGAACAAAATTCAAATTCATAAAAAAGACCAGACTTACTGGTCTGATAGAGACTGGAAGGACCACTGAAACTACAGCCCTAAGACACTCTTCTGATTTGGAACTGAAGACACTCCAGGAGATCACCTTTCAGCAAATAACAGACAGGCCTATAAAATAAACAATAACACCTGTGAGGAATGTGTTCCTTAGAACAATCAACTACACAAGACCAAAAGAGCAACATTTGCCCAAAAGCATACATGTGAAGGCAGTAAAGGGCAGGGAAACTCGATGAATGCAATTGGGGAACCCAGGGTGGAAATGGGAAGAGTGCTGCCACATTTCAGGAACTGCAATCAATGTCATGGAACAATTTGTGTATGAATTATTGAATGGGAAACTAATTTGCTGTGTAAATTTTCACCTAACGCACAAAATGTTCCAAAAAAAAAACCCGATCGAAAACTACACAAAACTAGAAGAAAAAAAAATAGGTGAATATTTATATGATATTAGAATGGGAAAGAACTTTGTAAGCATAAAAGGAATACAAAAAGTCACCCAAAAAATCTAAACAAAAATCTGATATATCTGGGTATCAAAAAATATTTAAAATAAAAACAGAAAAAGTATTCGGGGTATCATACATTTAATATATAAAATGATTTTATGAATTAAGAAAAATGCTAATAATACAATAGAAAAATGAGCAAAGAATATGAAGAGATGTTTCTTAAAAAATAATTAAAAATGGCTCAAAAGCCTAGGTTACAAATGTGCATAGTCATATTCAAAGAAATAATTACAGCACTCATGAGACAGTGTTTTTTACATATAAAATTACAGAAGATTAAGAATATAGACAAGACTCAATGCTGGTAAGCATATGGTCAGTGCAAACTTTTAGGAATAAAAATTCATATGTTACATTTTGGGGAATACTTAAAAATATTTCCAGTGATTCATTTATAGGAATTTAATCTAAGGTACCATAAAAAATGTAAGCAAAATTGGAGACTCAAGAATAATAATAACACAAAGTTTTATACTAACAAAATTTCGGAAAAAATCTAAATTCCAACACTATGAGAATGGTTAAATACATGTTGGCTCATCTATCGGTGGAGTTTTAGTCAATCCTTAAAAATGTTTTGAAATAGTTTTAATAACTTGGGAAAATGTCACAACATAATTTATGTGAAAAGAAAGGCTTTATATATCCCACTTGTGAGTTTCATTATATATTCTACTACATTATATTTTTACCCAATATTTCATTAAATTATATCATGTCATGTCATATCATATCATATATACTTTACAGAAATATATAAAATATTCACAAATAGTGGTTATTTTTGGTTGTGATTATGAGTAATTTTATTTTCTTCACTGTATTATTCCATATTTTCCCAGTAAAATAATATACACTCATTATTTTTTTAATTAGAAAAAAATTCAAATCCAATTTGATTGAAAATGTTACATAAAACTTTCTTCAAGTGAGACCTAAAGGGCACAATCAGCCAACTTGACCTCATAGACATATATAGAACACTCCATCCAACCACTGCAAAGTACACATTCTTCTCCAATGCACAAGGAACGTTCTCCAGAGTAGACCACATCTTAGGCCACAGAGCAATCCTCAACAAGATCCAAAACGTTGAGATAATTCAAAGTATCTTCTCTGACCACGATGCCATCAAGGTAGAAATTAACAATAAAAAGAGCAAGGGAAAAAAATCAACTACATGGAAACTGAATAGTACCCTGCTTACACATCACTGGGTAATAGAAGAAATCAGAGATGGAAGCAAAAAATTCCTAGAATCAAATGCGAATGAAAACACATCATACCAAACCTTTGGGACACAGCAAAGGCAGTCCTCAGGGGACAATTTATAGCAATAGATGCACATATCAAAAAAGAAGAAAGGGACAAAATCAAAACATTAACTACAAAACTCAAACAAATACAAAGAGAACAGCAAAAAAAGCCCACAAGCACTGGAAGAAAGGAAATAGTAAAGATCAGAGTAGAAATAAATGAAATAGAGAACAGAAAAACAATAGAAAGAATCAACAAAACCAAAAGTTGGTTCTTTGGAAGAATCAACAAAATCGACAAACCACTGGCCAGACTGACAAAAGAAAAACAGGAGAGGACACAAATAACCCAAATAAGAAATGAAATGGGGGACATTACAACAGACCCAACTGAAATAAAAAGGATTATAACAGAATGTTATGAAAAACTACACTCCAACAAATTTGAAAACCTAGAGGAAATGGATAAATTTCTAGAAACACACGGCCTACCCAAACTACAACAAAGTGATGTGGAAAATCTGAACAGACCCATAACAAGAGAAGAGATTGAAAAGGTAATAAAAAAAACTCCCAACCAAAAAAAGCCCTGGCCCAGATGGCTTCACTGGAGAATTCTACAAAACATTTACAGAAGAGCTTGTACCAGTATTACTCAAGCTATTTCAGAGCATAGAAGAGGAAGCAACACTTCCAAATTCATTCTATGAAGCCAGCATAACGCTGATACCAAAACCAGGCAAAGACATCACAAAAAAAGAAAATTACAGACCAATATCTCTCACGAAGATAGATGCAAAAATCCTCAACAAAATTCTAGCCAATAGAATTCAGCATCATATCAAAAAAAATAAGACACCACAACCAAATAGGATTCATACCAGGTATGCAAGGATAGTTCAACATTAGAAAATCAATCGACGTAATCCACTACATAAATAAAAGGAAAGAAAAGAATCACATGATCATCTCAATTGACGCAGAAAAGGCATTTGACAAAGTCCAACACCCATTCCTGATAAAAACTCTCAATAAAATAGGTATAGAAGGGAAGTTTCTCAACATAATAAAGGGCATCTATGCAAAACCAACAGCCAACATCATTCTTAAAGGAGAGAGGCTGAAAACATTCCCCTTGAAAACAGGAACAAGACAAGGATGCCCTTTATCACCACTCCTATTCAACACTGTGCTGGAAGTTCTAGCTAGAGCAATAAGCAAGAAAAAGAAATAAAGGGCATCCAAATTGGTAATGAAGAAGTTAAACTGTCCCTGTTTGCAGATGATATGATACTATACATAGAAAACCCTAAAGACTCCACGAGAAATCTACTGGAACTAATAAAAAGATTCAGCAGAGTAGCAGAATACAAGATAAACATTCAAAAATCAGTTGGACTCCTATACACCAGTAAGGAGAACAATGAAAAGGAAATCAGGAAAACAATACCATTTTCAATAGCCCCTAAACAGATAAAATACTTAGGAATAAATCTGACGAGGGATGTAAAAGACCTATACAAAGAAAACTACAAAACACTACTGCATGAAACCCAAAGGGATCTACATAAATGGAAAAAAATCCCATGCTTATGGATAGGCAGACTCAACATTGTGAAAATGACAATTCTACCCAAAGCAATTTACAAATACAACGCAATCCCGATCCAAATACCAACAACATTCTTCAAAGAGATGGAAAAACTAATCATTCACTTTATATGGAAAAGGAAGAAGCCCCGAGTAAGTAAAGCACTACTGAAGAAGAAGAATAAAGTTGGAGGACTCACACTACCTGACTTCAGAACCTACTATACAGCTACAGTAGTCAAAACAGCCTGGTACTGGTACAACGACAGATACATTGACCAGTGGAACAGAATTGAGAACCCAGATGTAAATCCATCCACCCACGGTCACCTGATCTTCGACAAGGGCCCAAAGTCCATCAAATGGGGAAAAGACAGTCTTTTTAACAAATGGTTCTGGAAAAACTGGATATCCATCTGCAAAAAAATGAAACAGGACCCATACCTCACACCGTATACAAAAACTACTTCAGAATGGATCAAAGACCTGAATATAAAGCCTAAACCTATAAAGTTCATAGAAGAAAAAATAGAACCAACACTTCCGGCCTTAATACATGGCATTAACAGGATACAAACCATAACCATCAATGCACAAAACCCAATAGATAAGCTAGATAACTGGGATCTAAAAATCAAACACCTATGCTCTTCAAAAGACTTCACCAAAAGAGTAAAAAGAGAACCTACAGACTGGGAAAAAATTTTTGGACAGTACAAGTCAGACAAAGGTCTAGTCTCCATAATCTACAAGAAAATCTAACACCTCTACAACAAAAAGACAAATAATCCTATTAAAAAATGGGCAAAGGAAATGAACAGACACTTCACCAAAGAAGGCATTCAAATGGCCAACAGACACATGAGGAAATGCTCGTGATCACTACCCAGTAGAGAAATGCAAATTAAAACCACAATGAGATACCATCTCACCCCGGCATTACTGGCACGAATCAAAAACACTGGAAATAACAAATGTTGGAGGGGCTGCGGGGAGATCGGAACTCTTGTGCACTGCTGGTGGGAATGCAAAATGATAAAACCATTTTTGAAAATGATATGGCACTTCCTCAGAAAGCTAGAAATAGACATACCATTTGATCCAGCAATCCCACTCCTAGAAATATATCCCAGAGAAATAAGAGTTGTCACTCGAATAGACATATGCACACCTACATTCATGGCAGCATTGTTCACAATAGCAAAAAGATGGAAACAACCTAGATGCCCATCAACTGATGAATGGATAAACAAACGATGGTACATGCACACAATGGAGTACTGTGCAATGAGAAAGAACAACAATGAATCTGTGAAGCATCTCATAACATGGATGAAACTGGAGGACATTATGCTGAGTGAAATAAGTCAATCACAAAAGGACAAATATTGTATGAGACCTCTCTTGTAAAAACCCATGAAAAAGTTCACACACAAAATGTAACCATCTTTGTTGGTTACCAGGGATGGGAGGGATGGGGGGGGCATACTAAATAGGCAATAGATAAGTGGTATCTTGGGTGAAGGGTGAGACAGTACACAATACAGGGGAAACTAGCACAACTTGTACAAGGAAAGGTCATGGAAGCCCCCTAGACACATCCAAACTCCCTGAGGGACTGAAGAGCTGGGCAGAGGGCTGTGGGGACCATGGTCACAGGGAACATCTAGTTCAATTGGCATGACACAGCTTATAAGACAATGCTCTACATTCTACCTTGGTGAGTAGTGTCTGGGGTCTTAAAAGCCTGTCAGCAGCCATCTAAGATACTCCACTGGTCTCATCCCTTCCGGAGCAAGGGAGAATGAAGAGAACAGGATACAAGGAAAAGATTAGTCCAAAGGACTCATTGTCCACTGCTACCAAGGCCTCCACCGGACTGAGTCCACTACAGCTAGATGGTGCCCGGCTACCACCACTGACTGCTCTGACCAGGATCACAACAGAGGGTTCTGGACAGAGCTGGAGAAGGATGTAGAACATAATTCTCACTCACAAAAAAAAGACCAGATTTACTGGCCTAAAGGAGACTGGAGAAACCTCGAGAGTATGGCCCCCAGACACCCTTTTAGCTCAGTAGTGAAGTTACCTCCAATGTTCACTGTTCAGCCTGGGAGTGGACAGCCCCGTAAAACCAAATGAGACTAACGAGGTACAGGAGTCCAGTGACAAGGGCCAGAAGGCAGAAGGGGACAAGGAAGCTGGTGATAGGGAACCCGAGGTTGAGTAAGGATATTGTTGATGTGTTGTGAGATTGTTAGCCATTGTCACAGGGCAACATTTGTAATAACTGTTAAATGAGAAACTATTTTGTTCTGTAAGCCTTCATCTTAAGTGAGAATAACAGCACAATTGGAAGAGCGTAGTCAATGTCACTGAACTGTGCATGTAGAAATTTTTGAAATGGTGTATCTTTGGCCATGTGTATTTTCACCAAAAATAAAAGTTGAGAAGTTAGAGGGTTGGTATGTTGTGGGGTTGTTAACCAATGTCATAAAACAATATGTGTACTACTGTTTCATGAGAAACTATTTGTTCTGTAAGCCTTCACCTGAAGTACAATTAAAAAAAAAAAAAGAAGAATAAAAACTTTCTTCAAGCAAACCAATCATAAGTAAGAAGTCCTGAACTGTGGTGAGCCAGAACACAAATTCTATAAGTCACAAAGAGCTTTGTCATTTTTAACAATGTTACCTTCGGCAAGCCATTTAATTTCTTTAAGCCTCAGTTTTCTACTCTACAAAATAGGGATAAAAATAGCACCTACTCATAAGATGGGCATTGGTGTCTCGGTGGCAGAATTCTTGCCTTCCACGTAGGAGACCTGGGTTTGCTTCCAGTGCATCTCATGTGCAGCCACCACCTGTCTTTCAGTGGAGGCTTTCAAGTTGCTATGATGCTGAACATATTTCAGCAGGGCTTCCAGACTAAGACTATTAAGAAATGCCTAGTGGTCTACTTCTGAAAATCAGCCAACGAAAACTCAATGTATCACATCAGTGTGATTCCCAACCAATCCCGGGATGGCACAGGACTGGGCAGCATGTGGCCACCATAAGTTGGGGGCTAACTCAAGGCAGCTAACAACAACAACAACACATTAATAGAACTGTGCCTCTTAAATGAGAGACACTGTCAAGCGCCTGGCACATAGGAGGTATACTCAAACGCTGATAACTAGCTAATCCAAGGGCAATCAGTTTTGGATGAACTGATCAAGCTAGTGGAAGCGGCTATAGCATCCCTGGGGTGCTTAAACTCCAAATGAACATCAACATGCCATCCTTTGTTAAGTCCAGCCTGCTTGATCGTTGGCTAAGAGAACCATACTGAGCTAGAGTTTCCTGAGAAGTGTTATCAGAGCCATTTCACAAACTATCTTTCCATAAACCCCCATTCCATACATAGTTAAGCTGATTTGTCAATGAGACACAGCAGCTAGAAGCACCTGAATCCTCTTCAATTCACACAGAAAATTAGCAAAGCAAATGCCAAGTGCATTTCACAGATGGAGACAATGAGGTTCAGAGAGCATTAGAACCTTGCCCAAGATCACACCCTGCTTAGTGCCAGGCTTCACACTCAGATCTATGCGATGTCAGAGCCTACACCCTGACACACACACACTCAGCCCTACACTCCTCCCAAATCCCCCACATACACTCGAGCTTTTAGCCTCCAGATGCCTCCAGAAGAGAGCCGAGCAGACAGGGAGGGAAGTAGGGCCCTAAGGAGTAGCTAAGCCATCCATGAGAGTGGAGGGGCCCAGGCCTTCCTCCTTTCTCTCCTTCACTCTATATAACCAAGGGGTGTGTTTCCTGCTTCTCCTGTGTTATTGTCATGGATAGAATTGTGTCCCCCAAAATTATCTGTCAACTTTGCTAGGTCATGATTCCCAGTATTGTATGACTGTCTACCATTTTATCATCTGATGTGCTTTCCCTTGTGTTGTAAATGCTAACACTATGATGTAATAAGATGGATTAGCAGCAGTTATATTGATGAAGTCTACAAGATTATGTAGTGTCTTAAGCCAATCTCTTTTAAGATATAAAAGACAGAAGTGAGCAGTGAGACGTGGGGACCTCACATCATCAAGAAAGCAGTGCCAGGAGCAGAGCATATCTTCTGGACCTGAGCTTCCTGTGCTGAGATGCTCCCAGACCAAGGGAAGACTGATGACAAGGACCTTCCTCCGGAGCCGACAGAGAAAGTCTTCCCCTGTAGCTGATGCCCTGAATTTGGACTTGTAACCTACTAGACTGTGAGAGAATAAATTTCTCTTTGTTGAAGCTATCAACTTGCGGCATTTCTGTTACAGCAGCACTGGATGACTAAGACAGTTATGGATTAAATTTTGTCCTCCTCCCCACAAATAATGTGTTGGAATCCTAATCCCTACACCTGTGGATCACAAGAAAAGGACATCATGTTTGGTAAAGTAGAGGGTCATTGAAAATGAGGGAGTCCCTCAATGAGATGGATTGACAATAGCCACAACAACGGACTCAAACGTGTCAATGATGACGAAGATGGTGCAGAACCAGGCAACATTTTGTTCTGTTAAACATAAGGGCACCGTAAGAGCCAACTTGATGGCAACTAACAACAGCATCTGTGGATTTATTGTAATGCAATGCAATATAATGTAATCACTTTCCAAGATGTAAACTAATATGATGTAATCAATCAGTTGAGATCATACCAGTGTAGGGTGAATCCTACCCCTAACCACTTCTGAGTTACATAAAGAGCACCAATGACACAGAAACACACACAGACATGGGAAGACAGACATTATCTGACGACAGAGGCAGATGCATCTACAAGTCCAAGAACTCCAAGGATTGCTGGCAGCTACTAGAAGCAGAGGGCCCTGGTGGCACAGAGGTTAAGCACTAGGATACTAACTGAAAGGTCAGCAGTTCGAGCCCACTAGCCACTCCGTGGGAGAAAGATATAGCAGTCTTCTTCTGTAAAGATTACAGCCTTGGAAATCCTATGGGACAGTTCTACTCCGTTCTATACAGTCACTATGAGTCAGAAGCAACTTGATGGCAACAGATTTGATTTTTGGTTTTACTAGAAGCTGAAATAGACAAAGAAGACCTCCCCCTAGAGCCACACCCTGAATTTGGACTTCTAGCCTACTGAACTGACAAAAAATAAATTTCTGTTCTCTAAAGCCAGCCACCCACTTGTGGAATTTCTGTTATAGCAGCACTAGCTAACTAAGATATCATGCTAGCAACTAGAGACCAAAACCCCCACTGTCTCTGTGAAGAAGTGCCAGAAAAGCTGAGGCCACATAAACTGGTCATCACCTTGTTACTCCTGGTGTTGTTTCAGGAAAAGAGGGGCCCCTAAGACTGTGAATGAACTGCTCACACTGCCTGAGTCAGAGGGGAGGAGACAGCTCTGCAGAGCCCACTCTCAGGAATAACAGCAGAGACAGCACAGAGCCCCTGAAGGAGGTTGGTGACGTTAGCCAGAAACCACTGTGACCAAATAAGCGTTTAGTTTCTCTTGATTCTACCCAGCTTGAGGCTTACTTACTATATGTTTTTGAATAACAACAAATTTTTAAAATAACAACAACAGTGGGTAACACGTATTGAGCATTCAATTGACTGTGCTAAAACGTGCGTAGCTTTTTAAATCCTTGCAACAACCCCATCCCTTGAGAGTGATTTTTATTACCCCCATTTCCTGGTAGTGATTCATGAAAAAAGTATGCTTGCTTATTTTCAGTGTCAGCAAGCAAATGGGAAGCTGCTCAAAAAAATGAACCACCCCTCCGCCCCCTGCGTCCCACACACCCAGGAGCTGAGAGGAAGAGAGATGCTGCTGAAAGAGGGAGAAGCTGGTTGAGATCCTGGGTGGCTGCATCACTGGAAGAAAGAACAGCCGGGGTATCTGATCAGAGTCCCTGGGTGGTGCAGATGGCTAATGGTTAATGCACTCAGCTACTTACTGAAAGGTTAGATGTTTGAGTCCTCCCAGAGGCACTTGAGAAGAAAAATCAGCTGTTGAAAAACCTGGGAGTACAGTTCTACTCTGACACACATGCAGTGGCCATGAGTCAGAATGGAATCCATTGTAACTGGTTCCAGGTATCTGGTCAGGGTTAGAGAACTGGCCCCAAGCCTTTCTGGAGGAGGAACCCAAGGGCCACCTTGGCAGGGTCTGTAACCCTCCGGCACTTGATTTCCAGACCAGTATGTCTGATTTTCGCCAGGGCCTACCTTGCTGAGGACTCTTGATGAGTCCTGCTATAATCTCGGGTCTCTGGTAGGTTCCCTTAATTTTACACTGGCCTGAGACCTAATAAAATATTTTTTAATAACAGTAATAATTTTCAAATAATCACAATAGCAGCTAACATGTATTGATCATTTGCTTGACTATGTTTTACACATTTTAGCTTTTTTGTTTGTTTATCGTAGTTTAAGTGAAAGTTTACATTTCAAGTTAGTCTCTTATACCAAAATTTATACATGCATTGTTACGTGACCCTAATTGCTCTCCCTATACTGTGACAGCACACTCCTTCTTTCCACCCGATTTCCCACGTCCATTCAACCAGCTCCTAACCCTCTCTGCCTTCCCATCTCACCTCCAAACAGAAGCTGCCCGTTTAGTCTCATGTATCTACTTGAGCTAAGAAGCACACTCTTCATGAATATCATTTTATGTCCCACAGTCCAGTACAATCTTTGTCTGAAGAGTTGGCCTCGGAAATTGTTTTAATTCTGGGCCTCGGAAATTGTTTTAATTCTGGGCTGATAGAGAATCTGGGGGCCATGCTTTCTGGGGTTCCTCCAGTCTCAGCCAGACCATTAAGTCTGGTGTTTTTACTAGGATTTGAGTTCCACACCCCACCTTTCTCCTGCTCCATCCAGGACTCTCTGTTGTGTTCCCTGTCAGGGCGGTCATTGGTGGTAGCTGGACACCATCTAGTTCTGGTCGCAGGCTGATGAAGTCTCTGATTTATGTGGCCCTTTCTGTCTCTTGGGCTAATACCTTCCTTGTGTCTTTGGTGTTCTTCACTCTCCTTTACTGCAGGTGGTTGGGACCAATTGATGCATCTTAGATGGCCGCTTGCAAGCTTTTAAGACCCCAGACACCACTCAAAGTAGGATGTGGAACTTTCTTAATAAACTTTGTTACGCCAACTGACCTAAATGTCCCCTGAAAGCATGGTCCCCTGACCCCCCAGCCCTGCTACTCTATCCCTTGAAGTGTTTGACTGTATTCAGGAAACTTCCTAGCCTTGGTTTAGTCCAGTTGTTGTTTTAGCTCTTTTAATCCTCATAATAACTCTTATTAATGAGAAAACCCAGGCACAAAGAAGGTAAGTAATTTGCCCAAAGTCTCTCTCTCTTTTTTTAAATAAATAAACAAATGAACTGAAGAATGGCTGAACTAACAGACTAAATGAGTAGTCCTCAAACTTGAGCATGTATCAGAATTGCCTGCAGGGCCAGTTAAAGTACAGATTGCCAGCCCCACCCCTAGAGTTTCTGATTCAGTAGGTCTGGGGTGAGGCCTGAGCATTTGTATTCCTAACAAGTTCCTAGGTGATGCTGATGCTGACGGTGCAGGGTCCACACTTGAGAACCAATGATCTAGAGCAGGGGTCACCAAATTTTTTTTTTTTTTTTTTAAATTAAAGGGCGAGACAGTAAATGTTTTAGGATTTTCAGACCAAGAGACAGAATCCAGGATATTATGTAAGTACTTAAGTAAATTTAAAAGTGTAACTTTAAAAGTGTAAAATCCATTTTTAGCTCACAGGCCATATAAGAACAGGTGGAGGCCAAATTTAGTTGGTGGGTTGTATGTATTCCAATGGTCCTTGGTCTAGATCTAGACCAATTCCTGATCTAGATCCCTCTTCCCCACCCCCCACCCCCAACCCCACTCCTGTTTTCTTGTTCTTCCTGAAGTCCTACCTACCTAATGGCCCAATCAAGGAAGTGTGCCTTAGCTTCAAGCTGATGGAGAGGTCAGTGAGTATCCAGCACAATGAAACAGCAGTGACAGTGGCAGAGGTGCCACCAAGAAAAGAAAACCACTTCTGTAGCTGACCCTAAACCTCTGGAGCCCAGAGTCATGCTGGTCACTATGAATCCAGAATGTTCTATGTTGACATTGGGAAAGTGATCATTTGCTTGACTTTTCCAGGATTAGATAACATTAAAAGTTATCTGTGTAGGGTTGTTTTCTCTTGGGAATGAAGGATTCTTCCAGCTTTTTAAAATGGTGAGTGATGATAATAAAGATGTCATCACTGGTTGTCCTGAAAGCATAAAATTCTTGGTGTATTTTAATTAACCTAAAATGGCAGTTATGTTACCAAGCTTATTCCACATGGATGTTTACAAAATGGGTGGTGAGTAGAAGGCATTCCAATAATGAGGCTCCTTTTGGTTTTCCAGTGATAATCTTGACTTGCCTTTCTAGACACACATTATCGAAGACGCAGAAAGAATTCCCTAAGAACATGACTCAAAACCAGTCTCTGTATTGTGTCTGCTGGGAAATAACAAGGTAAGAATTATTGATTTCCATGGCTTTCCTGGAGAGTTTGGCAAAATGGTTAAATCTAGCCATTAAAAGCCTCCAGCAAGTTCTAAATAAGCTGTCAGCATATTCCCCAAAAGTCCACATGAAGGTTTTAATGCTTCTTCACTGAAAAAGCATCCTATATATCCTGCTCTATGAAATAGAAATTAAAAGCTTATGCCACAACCAGCTGCCAATGTGTGTCTCTCTACTTCCTGAGAAAAAAATGAGCTTAAGAAACGATAGAAAAGGACAGCATGTATCAATTACTGGTATACATGCTTTCTTTGATATTAATCAGAATTTAGTGGCACTGTTTCTTGTTGCCTTGCAATCTTTTACCCATGGGCACACAATGTTGGAAACCAGCATGCTGTAATGGAAGACCTCCTGTACGTCTGGAGAAATTGGACGCTTCTAGGATTGTCTTGCAAAGTGGTGACTTTCTGTCAGATTTTGGCCATTTCCTTCCCCTAATTCAGGTCAGTAATTCCTTAACCAAAGTTCTTGGGGCCAGATATGTTTTGGAATTCAGAATTTTTGCAATTTAGGAAAGTAATTTGGTTTTTAAACTCTACATTACCCAACAGCCACAGCAGGGGAGGGGGCAGCATCTGGAAATCAAATTTCCACATCAAAAAGTACAGCTAGCTTCACTAACCAGGATAAATAAAAATCCTGAACAGCCTCACATCAATTCAGGTCAGATTTTGGCCCCAAATGAGTTTAATGAATGTTCACTGAAAACTTCCCGTTTTCAGAGCTTTCTGGAATTTGGAATTGAAGCTCAGAAACTATGAGCCAGTAGCTCCTATTGACTGCACCCTACCTTCACCTTTGTATGACATTTTTATTAACCACAGTTTACAGACGAGAAAATAAAAACAGAAAGTAACAAAAATAGGAAGATAATCACTCACTCAACATCACCCAGCTAGTCAGGATTCAAGCCTGCCTGGTTCCGCTGCTGAGTCTTCCTCTTAACCCCAGGCTAGAGTGGCCAGTGCAACTCATGCACAGCCACCAATTTTCTCTAAGTAGAGGCTTCCGCAGTACTATGATGCTGAACAGACTTCAGGGGAGCTTCAAGACTAAAATGAACTAGAAGGAAAAGCATGGTGATCTACTTCCAAAAACTGGCCAGCGAAAACGCTATGGATCACAATAGTCCGATCTGCAGCCATCATGGGGATGGCGCAGGATCCGGAAGTGTATTGTTCCACTGTGCATGAGATCACCACGAGTCAGGGTCTGACGCTACAGCAGCTAACAACAATAATAACAACAGACTGGGCGTAGATATGCTCACCAAACTGCACCCTCAAAGTCTGAAGAAAGAATCCTTGAAGATTAAGAAGAAAGGAATAACCCAGAGAATTCATCACAAGATGGTGTGCTAGTGAAGGTGTTTGGAGTAGGGGCACTTGGGAATTTTGATCATGACCTCCCCTTCCCAGAAGGCCATGGCCTTGCCCTCCCAGTGATTAATGTCCTCTCTGAGCCAGAATCATGACCAGGAAAAACCACTGCTCTGTTCCCTTAGGGACTGTTCTTTGATCTTTTTTCCTCAGCCCTAAAGTACAGAACATTTCCAACTAGGCACACTTTTGCTCCTCTTTCATGCCAATGCTGAGGGTCTACTTTCAACTGGGACTGTTCCCAAGAGACTAAAAGCGTCTTTGATTCTCTCCACCTGACCAGTCTCCTGCATATTCCCAGGAGAAGTAAGACCAAAAGTGATCTGAAGCCTGACAGCGAGCTAAGCAGAAAAAAGCTCTCGGCTCTAAACTCTCTTCTCTCAGGCCATCTGCCCTGTACTTTGCTTATGAATAGTTCTTAGTTTCAGAGATTGTATTAATCTATTTTCATACCAGACCTGCATTGACAGCTGGCTGTCTTTTGCACACGGACATCAGCACCACAGTAAACTTTCTGAGAGGGTCAGTTTTCACATCATGGTGCTGAGCTGGCCTAGGAAGGACAATGATGGTCCTTGGTACCTCAGCTCTTGCTGATCCCATTGGGAAGAACAGCTCAAGGCAAAGGTTTGGTGTTCCAGAAGAGCTAGTGAGAAGGGCTGGTTCCCAACTAAATGCTTTTTGAGGGGATGGGGTGGGGAGGAGGTGGTTTCATGGAAAATGAACCCTCTGACCCTTTCTGCTATAAATTCAGCAGAAGCGGTTCCCTCAGAAGTTCGGCCGGTTACACGGTGCTGCGTCGGCTGGTGGAGGGGTTGACATTGGCACTAGTCTTAGCACAATTCCTTCAACAAGGGAAAGACTTCTTCTGAGGGGCTTGGACTCTCCCTTCCCAATTAAATGAAACAAAGAACTCTGTCAACTGAGAGAATACATGGAGCTTTCAACACGGCATATTTAAAAAGAAAGGAAAGAATTTCCATAAATCCCTGAGTCATCACAGCTGAGCAAGCCCTCCTAACTCCTAAAGCCAACAGTGTGCAATCTGATGAACGTTTAAACACACAAACACACACACACGCGTTGTTGTTGTTGTTGTTGTTTAGTTGCCATTGAATCATGGCTCCAACTCATGGCAACCTTGGGTATAACAGAATGAAATATTGCCCACTCCTGCGCTATCTTCATGACTGGACACACACATACACACACCACACATATACCCATATACACACAATACATACACACCCACACACTCACATAGGCATACACCCACACACACACACAATATACACACACACATATACTCATACGCACACCGCTCATATACTCATATACACAATGCACACACAAATACAACAAATACACCTGTTTATACACACAGACATATACACACAACACAGAGAGACACACATAACACACATAACAGATACCCACAAAGACACACATGCACAACACATATACACAGCACATACACACAATATATACACATGCACACATAACATATATACATCCACATACACACAGAGACACATACACATACACTCAGATACACACAATACATGCACACAAATACAACACATATACACACTTATACACACATAGAGATGCATACATACAATACACACATATACACAACAAACACATACACCCAACACACACAGAAACACCCACAAAGACATACACATATACACATCACACACACCACTCAGGCTGAATTTATTTAAAGCATGAGGCCCTCTACTTACAACAGCCTCCCTGTATTTGATGCTATTCAAATATATGTGGCATCTTTAAATACCACATTCCAAAAGAAACTCCTCGTGTGTGTGTGTGTGTGTGTGTGTGTGTGTGTGTATGTGTGTGTGTGTACGTGTGTGTTCTTACAAATCTGACTCCAGGATATGGAGCCATGCCCTGGAGAAGTAGGCCCTCTAATCTTGCTACAACACCATACTCTCACCTCTTCTTCCCTCCCAGATATTAAGGATCTTGGATCCAGACTAAGTGCTAGGACTGCCCCTTCCTCCCTTTGATGCGCCGACTGTAATGACAACCCAGACACATCCACTAATTCCTAACTAATTCTGCTGCCTCAGCTTCCAAACTGCCAGTCCTGGCTGGTCCTTTTGGGTGAGGGGTAGGGTGAAGGGTGCAGTGCTTTGTGCTCCTACATTTCAGGTATGGATGTCTGGGATGGGGCAAGGGTCAAGGACGAATTACCCAAGAAGCAAGGTATGCACCAGCTTATTAGTCAGTAAACACGATTAAGCCTGTGTGTACCTTGCTTGCTGTAACCCAGTTCATACCATGCCTACTGGTTAAGCCGCCCTTGGCAAGGGTGTCAAGGAGGCAGAAGGTCCAAGGGCAGCAAGCACCCTGGAAGCCAGGCCCTGGGGTTACTGGAGGGAAAGGTCCAGGAGCTTTGCCTTTTAAATGTGAGAAGCCACTATTTACAAACGCACTTGACAAGTTTTAAACCACCACTTAGTATATGAATGCAGAACGTCAACATTGCTTTGTTTCTAGATACTGCAGAATAAAAACAGAAACAGACTCATAACATAGGAGAGTTAAAAGAATCCACAAAGACTTTCCAACCCCTTCATCTTACTGATGATGAAACGGACGCAGGGAGTTTATGTAACTTGCCCAATGACAGAGTTGGCACTAGAACAGAGTTCTTCAGATTCTAGTTCTCTCTAAACTCTACTATGAAAATAGAAAAATTTAAAACTTGTTTGTCTATGTATAAGCAAGACTAAAAATAATGATTAATAGTAATTGCTTTCCATCTATGGATAATTATACAGGAACTCCCAGGCGTATCATTGATACGCATCAGGTTTATTTTTTTGCCAGCAACAGCAACTCTAAGCCCAGAGCTGGCTACATAATTTGCAAAGCCCAGTGCAAAATAAAAATGGGGTGCCCTGGCCAGGGGCAAGAAGTCATTCCTTCCTTTCCACAGGGCTGCTACCCTAACCCCCTAGAGATGGGCAACCCCCAAGGGTCTTCAAACACTGGGATGCATTTGGTACCTGGGTCGGGGGTAGGTGGATGAGAGATCCCCCTTTGAGTTTCATGCCAAACATCAGCTTGGATGAGGGAGAACTGCCGCCAAGTCCCACCCCAAAACGCTGTGGAATGTACACCCCATCTTGACCCTCCCCATGCCCACTGAAGGCAGAGGATGACAGTGGAACATGGGTTTCCCCAACAAATACAAACCAGCTGTCGCTTGCAAGATGGTGGGAGGAGCTGTGTGGCAGGAACCAGGGTGCAAAGGGACTGGTGAGAGAGTGGCTGAAATTCTTTCACCAGGAGGCCAGGAGGTTGCAAGAGATGGAACCACGGCTAAGCTGAAACTCCAAGCCCATAAGACTTCACTAACTAAACAAACATTCAAAGGTAAAATTATTAAGAATATCAAGACTGCAACTGCAAAGTATTAAGCCTCAAGCACAGGGCCCTTCTGATGCAAGCGCCTTCTGAGTGCAAGGGCTGCATGCCAATGAAGACGGCTCTGACTAAGCCTTACTGATGTATATTCAATCTTCTGTTGCTTACACAGAATAACTGACTGCTCAGCACTTGAAAGAAATAGAGGAACACAGCACAGCAAGGCTCATTGATGGATGTCGTTGCTGTTAGGTGCCATTGAGCCACTTAAAACTCACAGCAACCCTATGGACAACAGAACGCCATCCACACAATCATTGCTATGCCTGAGCCCATTGTTGCAGCCGCTGTGTCAACCCATCTCATTGAGGGCCTTCCTCTTTTTCACTGACCCTCTACTTTACCAAGTATGATGTCCTTCTCCAGGGACTGGTCCCTCTTGATAACATGTCCAAAGTATGTGAGATGGTCTCACCAACCTCTCTTCTAAGGAGCATTTTGGCTGTACTTCTCCATGATTTCTTGACTGTTGCTTCCATGGGAACTGATTGTGGATCCAAGTAAGATGAAATCCTTGACAACTTCAATATTTTCTCTGTTTATCATATTTCTCCAGTTGTGAGGATTTTTTTTTTTGTTATGTTGAGGTGTAATCCATACTGAACGCTGTACCATAGTCTTTGATCTTCATCTGTAAGTGCTTCAACTCCTCTTCACTTCCAGCAAGCAAGATTGTATCATCCGTATATCACAAGTTGTTAAAAATTCTTCCTCCAATCTTAATACAGCATTCTTCTTCATATAGTCCAGCTTCTCCAATTATTTGCTCAGCATACAGACTGAGTAAGTATGGTGAAAAGATACAACCCTGATGCACACCCTTCCTGATTTTAAACCATGCAGTATACTCTTGTTCTGTTCAAATGACTGCCTCCTGGTCTATGTACAGGTTCTGCATGAGTAGAATTAAGTGTTCTAGAATTCTCATTCTTTGCAATGTTATCCATAATTTATGATCCACAATCAAATGCTTTGCATAGTCAATAAAACACAGGTAAACATCTTTCAAGGAGCAGCAATGGCACAGTGGTTAAAGTGATGGACTGCTAACTGAAAAGTCGGCAGTTCGAAACCACCAGCTGCTCCTCGGGAGGAAGATGTGGCAGTCTGCTTCCGTAGATATTTACAGCCTTGAAAACTCTATGGGGTCGCTGTGAGTCAGAATCAACTTGACAGCAGTGGGTTTGGTTTCTTGGTAAACATATTTCTGGTATTCTGTGCTTTCAGCCAGGATCCATCTGACATCAGCAATGATATCCGCTGGTTCCATGTCCTCTTCTGAATCCAGCTTGAATTTCCGGCAGTTTCCAGTCGATATACTGCTGCAACCGTTTTTGAATTATCTTCACCAAATTTTACTTGTGTGTGAATCTTAATGGTAGTATTCGATAATTTCTGCATTCTGTTGGATCACCTTTCTTTGGAAGGGGTACAAATATGGATTTCTTCCAGTCAGATGGGCAGGTAGGTAGATGTCTTCCAAATTTCTTGGCATAGATGATTGAGCACCTCCAGCACTACATCCATTTGTTGAAACATCTCAGTTGGCATTCTCTCATTTCCTGGAGCCTCGCATTTCAACAGTGCCTTCAGTGCAGCCTGAACTTCTTCCTTCAGTACCATTAGTTCTTGATCATATGTTAACTCTGGAAAATGGTTAACGGTGACCAATTCTTTCTGGTACAGTGACTCTGTGTATTCTTTTCATCTTCTTTTGATGTTCCCTGCATCAATGAATACTTTGTCCATAGAATCCTTCAGAATTGCAACTTGAGGACTGAATTTTTTCTTCAGTTCTTTCAGCCTGAGAAATGCCAAGCATGTTCTTCCCTGTTGGTTCTCTAACTCCAGATCTTTGCACATTTCATTATAATACTTTACTTTGTCTTCTTGTGCCACCCTTTGAAGTCTTCTGTTCAGCAATTTCACTTCAACATTTCTTCCATTCACTTCAGCTACTCTACATTCAATAGAAAGTTTCAGTGTGTCTTATGATTTCCATTTTAGTCTTTTCTTTCTTTCCTGTCTTTTCAATGAACATTTGCTCTCTTCATGTATAATGTCCTTGATGTCATTCCACAACTCGTCTGGTCTTGGGTCATTAGTGTTCAATGCATCAAATCTATTCTTGAGATGGTCTCTAAATTCAGGTGGGATAGTCTCAAGGTAGTACTTGGCGTTCATGGACTTATTTTAATTTTTTTCAGCTTCAACTTGAACTTGCATATGAGTTCCACAGTCGGCCCCCTGGCCTTGTTCTGATTGATGATATTGAGCTTCTCCATTGTCTCTTTCCACAGATGTAGTTGATTTGATTCCTGTGTATGGTATCCAAAGGATACTATTTCTCAAATGCTGAATATTCTCTAACAGTAATCGCAGGAAAATGAAGTCCTTGCAAGCAGTGAACACGCTAGGCTGCTAGCCAAAAGGTTGGAGATTCGAGTCCCCAAAAGCACCTCAGAAGAAAAGCCTGATGATCTACTTCCGAAAAATCAGTCATTGAAAACCATACGGAGCAGAGTTATACCCTGACACACATAGGGTTCTCATGAGTCTGGGTTTAAGAATCAATACCCAATTTTATCATTTACCTCAGGGAGGCCTTCCTGACTAGATCAAGCTCCTCTGCTGCACATTCTTATAGCATTTGTCAAAATGTTCATATACACTATTTCACAGTTTTTCTTTAAGTTTTCCCCCACTAGATTGTAAGTCCATGAGGGCAGAGTTCCACTTGACAGGTTTAGAGCTGTTGCCTTTAGTATCAGGTGCCTGTAGAAAGCACTAAATTAATATATCTTGATGGAAAGTCTATCAATGATACACAAACCTATGTGAATAAACTTCCAGAACTTTCCATTCTTGGGCTTATTGGCCCAGAAAGCACCTTAGGGATCCATCTCTCTACTTTCAGAGGGGAGGATTTAGAGCTTAAAGTGCATTGATAATCTACTCTTTTTTTTTTTTTTTCCCAAATAAACTTCCTTCCCTGTGAAGGAACAATTTTATGGTTATTTATGAGATTTCCTGCTGCTGCACAAAAATAGAACTTGTAGAAGGAAAAGATTAGTCCAAAGGACTAACTGTCCACAGCTACCAAGGCCTCCACCAGACTGAGTCCAGTACAGCTAGATGGTGCCCGGCTACTACCACTGATTGCTCTGACCGGGATCACAACAGAGGGTTCTGGACAGAGCTGGAGAAGGATGTAGAACATAATTCTAACTCACAAAAAAAATACCAGATTTACTGGCCTAACGGAGACTGGAGAAACCTCGAGAGTATGGCCCCCAGACACCCTTTTAGCTTAGTGGTGAAGTTATCTCCGAGGTTCACCATTTAGCCTGGGAGTGGACAGCCCCGTAAAACCAAATGAGACTAACGAGGTACAGGAGTCCAGTGACAAGGGCCAGAAGGCAGAAAGCGACAAGGAAGCTGGTGATAGGGAACCGAAGGTTGAGTAAGCATATTGTTGATGTGTTTTGAGATTGTTAACCATTGTCATAGGACAACATTTGTAGTAACTGTTAAATGAGAAACTATTTTATTCTGTAAGCCTTCATCTTAAGTGAGAATAACAGCACAATTGGAAGAGCGTAGTCAATGTCACTGAACTGTGCATGTAGAAATTTTTGAAATGGTATATCTTTGGCTATGTGTATTTTCACCAAAAAAAAAAGGTTGAGAAGTTAGAGGGTTGATATGTTGTGGGGTTGTTAACTAATGTCATAAAACAATATGTGTACTACTGTTTCATGAGAAACTATTTGTTCTGTAGGCCTTCACCTGAAGTACAAAAAAAAAAAAAAAAAAAATGGAACTTGTAGATCGGGAATGTTTGTTTTTACAAATATTGGCATTAATCAAGCTGTGGGACAAATGCATAGTTAAAATTAATTGCTGCCCAAAAAGAAACCACTGTTGCCTTGCCTCAGTGACTCAGAGTATTCTTAGAATACTTAGAGCCCTAACCAGGTAAGACCAGTGTCTATGCACACCTATAGGACACCACTGAAAACACACATCATTATCCATCCAGTTAAACAACAAATAGTTATCAAAAACTTACTATCATTAGACACTGTGCTCTGTACTTAGGATACAAATATGAGTCTACTGATGGAAATGGAGCACAAATTCAATAGGATAATCATTAATAAAGCTATGATTCATTCATTTACTCACTCATTTATTCCACAACTGTTTACCAAGTGCTTACTATAGCTGGCCCTGTCCTGGGCAGAAGGGACATAGCAGAGAAGAAAAGCAATGAAGTGTCTGCTCACATTGAGTTTATGTTCTAGTTGGGAAAGACAGACAATAAACCAATAAAAAAAATAGATAAAATAGCAGGTGGCGACAGGTGTGCTGCGGAAACAATAAAGCAGGGTACCACCACCACCAGCTGCCCTTGAGATAACGCTGACTCATGTTGACTCCATGTGTGTCAGAGTAGACCTGTGCTCCACAGGGGTTTCCAATGGCTGATTTTTCAGAAATAGATCACCATGCCTTTCTTCCAAGGCACCTCTGGGTGGATTCAAACCTCCAACCTTTGGTTTAGCAGCCAAGCACATTACACATTTACACCAATCTAGAGATTCCTAACTAACACTAATGGTGCAGTGGTTAAGCATTTGGCTGCTAACCAAAAGGTCAGCAGTTCGAATCCACCAGCCACTCCTTGGAAACTCTATGGGGCAGTTCTACTCTGTCCTATAGGGTCACTATGAGTTGGAACTGCTCAATGGCAATGGGTTTGGTTTTTGGTTGGTTGGTTAATATTATTATGATAGTTAATATTTACTAACATTTAATAACATCTTGTGCAAGTCATTTAAAAGACAAAAATTTTTTACATAGACTTGGATAAGAAATCCACTGGAGGCTTTAATTTGTGGCAATATGGTAGACTAGATATTCTAAAAATTCCTCCCAGTATTAACCTCCTAAAAGTGCTAAAGCATTAAAAAAAAAAGGAAAGGAAATTCCCAGAGGCCAAAAATAGAAAAAAGAAAAATAAAAAGCAAGAAAACTGGAATCCAGAGAGAAAAGCAAGAGATAGATGGTGATAATCTTTTGATGTGTCAATTTGGCTCGGCTGTAGTGCCTAGTTATTCAATTAAACACTAATCTAGTGTTGCTCTGAAGGTATTTTATAGATGTGATTAAAGTCTATAATCAGATGACTTTAAGTAAAGAAGATTATTGTCCATAATCTGTGTGGATCTGATTCAATCACTAGAAAGGCTTTAAGAGCAAAGCTGAGGCTTCCCTGAAGAAGAAATTCCACCTGTAGATAAAAGATTCAGCCTGTGCCCAAGAGTTCTAGCCTCCCATCCTGTCAGCCTGCCCTACAGATCTCAGACTTGTCTAGCCAGCCCTCACAATTGCATAAGCCAATTCCTTGCATTAAACCTCATAGTATACATCTCCTACTAGTTCTGCCTCTCTGGTTGTGTCTTGACTGATACATGGAGTTAGCAACTGATCAGGGGCACCTGCTGCTCCCTACTTTTGCTCTCGACACAGGAGGCAAGCTTAGAGTTCACACAGGTGAAAAGTCAGGTCAGAGACAAAGTGAAAAAGTGAACCAGAAAAATAGCAAACCAACCTAAATTTGGCTGTCTGGGTCTTGAATCTGGATATAAGGGAGAAAACTATTTATTGAGAATCTATGGTTGCAACCCAAATTCACAACAGACTATATGGAACTTTAACATGAACCATAGTGAGATACAACTTCACATCCACCAGACTGGCAAAATTTAAATGCGAGAATACCAAGTGTTAGACAGGATATGGAACAATGGGGGTTTTCATTCACTGAGCTTGAACATTAACTTTGGAAAGCAATTTTGCCTTACCTGATAAAGTCACAGATATATATCCTATCGGTTATTGATTTCAATGTTGTTGTTAGGTGCTGTCGAGTAGATTCTGATTTGTAGTGACCCTACGTACAACAGAATGTCAGTTTGTCATACTCTGGTAGCTTGGTGTGTTGCTGTGACACTGGAAGCTTTGCCACCAGTATTTCAAATACCAGCAGGGTCATCCATGGTGGACAGGTTTCAGTGGAGGTTCCAGACTAAGACAGACTAGGAAGAAAGGCCTGGCAGTCTACTTCTGAAAAAACTCACCAATGGAAACCTTATGGAACAGCAGCAGAACCTTGATTTCACTACTAGATATATATTCTAGAAAACTTTTCAACGTGTGTGCTAGGAAACATGTACAAAAATGGTCTTTGCATCCTATATACAATAGCCCCACTCTGGAAGCAGTTCAGATCCACTCATAAGAGACTGGATCAAGTGTGGAGGATTCACATAAAAGAGTATCTAAACTAAAACAAACCCATTGCCGTCGAATCGATTGCGACTCATAGCAACCCTATAGGACAGAGGAGAACTGCCCCCACAGGGTTTCCAAGGCTATAAATCTGTACGGAAGCAGACTGCTACATCTTTATCCTGTGGAGCGGCTGGTGGGTTTGGACCGCTGACCTTTTGGTTAGCAGCCAAGTGCTTAACCACTGTGTCCCCAGGATTCCTCTAAGGGAGTACCTACAGAAAAGAAAATGAATGAACTACAGCTACATGTCCTAGCATAGCTGAATCTCACACAAATAATGTGGAGTAACAAAAATCCCAATACATGCATTAAGACTCTGTTTCTCTTCTTGGTCTTATCATATGTTATAAAGATAAAGCCAGGACCAGCTCCCTACTTATCTATGTCCTCTATGTCTTATCTATGTCAGCTCTTTGGACCAAGAATTATATCCTATTCACAGTTGTACCCCTAGAGCCTAGGAGAGCACCTGGCACAAACAAGATACCCAATAGATATTTGTTGAATGAATTAATACATTTATGAACACAAGAATGCATGCTAGGAATCAGATCCTATGTTCCTAGCCTGGAGTCCTGATGCATGAAACCCCAAATTATCTGCCTGGATCAGTCTGTGCCATAGATGACCCCTTAGCTGTTGTCATCTGACCTATCTGACTAGTATTAACCTCCCCAACCTCAACTTCCTGGAACTATAGTTCTAGACACTTCCATCTTATAGCAATTCAAGTACCAGTGTGAACACAGTTCTTTCCAAAAAGCTTAAGACAAACGAGTTTGTCATTGTCAATAAAATGTAGTTTTGGAATTTGCTCTAGATTTGATTCAGCCAAGTTGTGTTTTTCTACCATTTACCATGAACTCCAGAAAGTTGATCCTAGAGAAAGCAAGAACTTTGTAAGGGCTCAACAAACATAAAGCTCATAAAGGCAAATAAAACAAGCTCACAGACTAAAAAAAATTATTTAAAATTGATCAAATCAAAAACAAAATAGCATCACATTAAAGCCCAGAATAAAAGAACTTAATTGCACTGAGCCATTTTGATAAGGGTGTTATTGTGAAATGCCTGAGCAGTTCTCCATGTGGGAAATAAAAATAAGTGAGGGAACAGATTTCAGGGGAAACTTTGTTGTTGTTGTTGTTGTTAGGTGCCATCAAGTTGGTTATGACTCATAGCAACCATATGTACAACAGAATGAAACACTGCCTGGTCCTGCACCATCCTCACAATCTTTGCTATGCTTGAGCTCATTGTGGCAGCTACTGTGTCAATCCATCTCGTTTAGGGTCTTCCTCTTTTTCACTGACCCTCTACCTTAGCAAGCATGATGTCCCTCTCCAGGGACTGGTCCCTCCTGATAAAATATCTGAAGCACTAAAGATGAAATCTCGCCATCCTTACTTCCAAAGAGCACTCTGGCTGTACTTCTTCCAAGACAGATTTGTTCATTCTTCTGGCAGTCCATGGTGTATTCAATATTCTTTGCCAACACCATAATTCAAAGACATCAGTTCTTCAGTCTTCCTTATTCATAGTTCAGTTTTCACATGCATATGAGGCAATTGAAAGTATTATTGGTTGGATCAGGTGCACCTTCGTCCTCAAAGGGTCATGTTTGCTTTTCAACACTTTAAAGAGGTCTTTTGCAGCAGATTTGCCCAAAGCAATACGTCATTTGATTTCTTTCTTTCTTTATTTTTATTGTTGTAATTAAATGAAGTTTACATTTCAAGTTAGTCTCCCATACAGAATTTTTTTTTTTACATACATTGTTATGAGACCCAAACCGCTCACTCCATTCTGCAACAGCACACTCCTCCCCTCCTTCCCCATGAACATTCAACCAGCTCCTAACTCTCTCTGCCTTCCCATCTCACCTCTGGACAGAAGCTGTCCCTTTGGTTTCTTGTATTTACTTGACTAAGAGGCACATTCTTCACAAGTATCACTTTATGTCCCACAGTCCAGTCCAATCCCTGTCTGAAGAGTTGGCCTCGGAAACTTTTAGCTCTGGGGTGATAGAGAGTCCAGGGGCCGTGCTTTCCGGGGCGCCTCCAGTCTCAGTCAGACCATTAAGTCTGGTCTTCTCGCTAGAATTTGAGTTCTGCATCCCATCATTCTACTGCTCCATCAGGGACCCTCTGTTGTGTTCCCTGTCAGGACGTTCACTGGTGGTAGCCGGGCACCATCTAGTTCTTCTGGTCTCAGGCTGATGAAGTCTCTGGTTTATGTGGCCCATTCTGTCTCTTGGGCTAATACTTTCCTTGTGTCTTTGGTGTTCTTCATTCTCCTTTACTCCAAGTGGTTGGGACCAATTGATGCATCTTAGATGGCCACTTGCAAGCTTTTAAGACCCCAGACACCACTCACCAAAGTAGGATGCACAACATTTTCTTAACAAGCTTTGCTATGCCAATTGACATAGATGTCCCCTGAAAGCATGGTCCCCAGACCCCACATCCCTGCTACTCTGTCTCTCAAAGTATTTGATTCTATTGAGGAAACTTCTTAGCTTTGGTTTAGTCCAGTTGTGCTGGCTTTCCCTGTAATGTGTGCTGTCCTTCCCCTCACCTAAGATGATTCTTATCTACTATCTAGTTAGTGAATTTGATTTCTCGACTGCTGCTTCCATGGGAGTTGATTGTGGATCCAAATCAAATGAAATCCTTGACAACTTCAATAATTTCTCCTTTTATCATGATGTTGCTTATTGGTCCAGTTGTGAGGATTTTTGTTTTCTTTATGTTGAGGTGTAATCCATACTGAAGGCTGTAGTCTTTGACTTTCATCAGTAAGTGCTTCAGGTCCTCTTCACTTTCAGCAAGCAAAGTTGTGTTGTTTGCATACTGCAGTTTGTTAATGAGTCTTCCACCAATCCTGATGCCATATTCTTCTTCATTTAGTCCAGATTCTCAGATTATTTGCTCAGCATACAGGGTGAATAAGGATACAACCCTGACATACACCTTTTCTGATTTTAAACTACACGGCACCCCCTTGTTGTGCTTGAGCAACTGCCTCTTGGGCTATGTACAGGTTCCACATGAGCACAATTAAGTGTTCTGGGATTCCCATATTTCACAATGTTATTCATAATTTGTTATTATCCACACAGTTGAATGCTTTTGCATAGTTAATAAAACACAAGTAAACATCTTTCCGGTTTTCTCTGCCTTTAGCCAAGATCCATCTGACATCAGCAATGATATCCTTTGTTCCATGTCCTCTTCTGAATCCAGCTTGAATTTCTGGCAGTTCCCTGTCAATGTACTACCGCAACCATTTTTGAATGATCTTCAGCAAAACTTTACTTGCATGTAATATTAATGATATTGTTCCATAATTTCTGCATTCTGTTGGATCACCTTACTTTGGAAGGATCACTTTTCTTTCTTTAGCTGTCTTCCAAATTTCTTGGCACAGAGAAGTGAGCACCTCCAGCACTGCATTCATTTGTTGAAATATCTCAATTGGTATTCCGTCAATTCCTGGAGACTTGTTTTTTGGCCAAAGCCTTCATTGCAACTTGGACTTCTTCCATCAATATAATCCCTTCCTGCTACTTCCTGAAATGGTTGAACACCAACCAATTCTTCAGTGACTCTCTGTATTCCTTCCATCTTCTTTAGATGCTTCTTGCGTTATATTTTGCCCACAGAATCCTTCAAAACTGCAACTCAAGCCTTGAATTTTTTTCTTCAGTTCTTTCAGCTTGAGAAATGCCTACCATGTTCTTAACTTTTGGTTTTCTAACTCCAGGTGTTTGATATCTCATTATAATACTTTGTCTTCTCAAGCCATGCTTCAAAATCTTCTGTTCAGCTCTTTTCCTTAATCAGTTCTTCCTTTCACTTTAGCTACTCAATGTTCAAGAGCAAGTTTCAGAGTCTCTCTGACAACCATTCTGATCTTTTCTTTCTTTCTTCTCTTTTTAATGACCTTTTGCTTTCTTCATGTATGACATCCTTGATGTCATCCCACAACTCTTCTGGTCTTCAGTCTTTAGGGTTCAGTGCATCAAATCTATTCTTGAGATGGCCTCTAAATTCGGGTGGGATGTACTCAAGGTCATATTTTGGTTTTCCTGCACTTGTTTTAATTTTCTTCAGCTTCAACTTGAACTTGCATATGAGTAACTGATGGTCTCTTCTGCAGTCAGCACCTGGCCTTGTAATGACTGATTATATTGAGCTTTTCTATTGTCTCTTTCCACAGAAGTAGTCGGTTTGATTCCTTGTTTTCCATCCAGTAAGGTCCACGTGTATAGTCACCGTTTATGTTATTGAAAAAGATACCTGCACTGAATAAGTGGTTGATCTTTCAAAATTCTATCATTTGCTCTCCGACATCGTTTCTATGACCAAGGTCATATTTTCCAACCACAGATCCTTCTTCTTTGTTTCCAACTTTTTCATTCCAATCACCAGTAATTATCAATGCATCTTAACTGAATGTTTGATCAATTTTAGGCTGCAGAAGTAGGTAAAAATCTTCAATTTCTTCATCTTTGGCATTAGTGGTTGGTGCATAAATTTGAATAATAGTCATATTAACTGGTCTTCCTTATAGGTGTATGGATATTATTGTATCACTAACAGGGTTGTACTTCAGGACAGTTCTTGAAATGTTCCTTTTGACTACGAATGCGACACCATTCCTCTTCAATTTGTCACTCCTGACATAGTAGACCATATGATTATTCAATTCAAAATGGCAAATACTAGTCCATTTCAGCTCACTAATGCTTAGGATATCGGTCTTTATGAGTTCCATTTCATTTTTGACTACTTCTAATTTTCCTAGGTTCATACTGCCTACATTCCATGTTCCGATTATTCACTGATGTTTGCAGCTGTTTCTTCTCATTTTGAGTTGTGCCACATCAGCAAATGAAGCCCTGAAAGCGTTACTCCATCCACTTCATTAAGGTCAACTTTACTTTGAGGTGGCAGCTCCTCCCTGGTCATATTTTGAGTGCCTTCCAACATGAGGGCCTCATCTTCCGGCACTGTATCAGACAATGTTCAGTTGCTATTCGTGAGGTTTTCACTGGCCAGTTTTTTTAGAAGTAGACCCCCAGGTTCTTCTTCCTAGTCTTAGTCTGAAGCTCCACTGAAACCTGTCCATCATAGGTGACCCTGCTGGTATTTGAAATACTGGTGGTATAGCTTTCAGTATCACAGTAACAGTAACACACAAGCCACCACAGTACGAGAAACTGACAGATGAGTGGGGTTAGGAGAAAGTCATTGATACATTTTCTCTCCCAAAGCACTAGGGTACTTTTTAAGTTTTTTTTTGTTTTTTTTTTTTAATACCAAGGGTGTTCTTGCCTTGAGCATTACAAATACAGAATGTTTTATACATGATGAAGGTGAACTTTTTTGATATAATCACAGTAATTCACTGTCCCAGCATCAACTGATCTAAGCAGGGAAGTGTACCTTACTGTTGGCTAATGACATCAAAACTGTCAGTTAATCCCATAATCTTTGCAGGGTGGCGTGGCATAAAAACACTGCAATTACTGTGTTCAGTGAGACCAAGTATTTTTCAATATATTGAGATTTTAAATTCCAAATGTCACGTCAGTTTAAGAACACTCGCAGGCAAACTACTCTCAAATCTCTAGATATTTAATTTAATCATTGGTTCATGCTTTAATCATTTAATCATTGGTTCGTGCTTATTGTCTTTGAGAGGTAAATGGTCACAAATAACTGATACTTAATATCTAGAAAATGTGCCTTTCTTTTTTCTTTCTATCAAGGCTACATAGAGGTGAGTGTACTCGAATTTCATCTTCTTGGTTTTTAATTACTTTTTGTCAGCTTCATTTCAATGATTAATGAATTCATCCTTTGTACCTCATACTCTGCTACATACTATTTGGAAGGTGGAGGTCTCTACTCTAATAAGGCTTGTGAGAATGACTGATGAAACAAGCTTTATCAACCAAGGAAATCTTAAAGAATAAGGATGGAGCAGGATAAAGCCTGAGGTATGATAGAACTTTGATTTGTGAGCTAGGCCATGTTCTGACACCAACTAGGGTTATGCTTTAGATACTTTACTCCTTTCTCTGAGTCACAATTGCTTCATTGGTGAAAAAACGAGGCTGCATTAGGCACTGTCAAAGGTTCTTCCAGCAGAGCTGTTCAATTCTGGCATTCTGAGGTTCTAAGTAAGTATAGGAGAGTATCTTCTAGAAGATGTATGTGGAGAAATTGGCAATGCAAAGGTTGTTCTAGAGTGAGATAGTCAGAGAAGCTTTCATGAGTGTATTGAGTCTTAAGCTCAGCCTAGAAGTACAATAATGCAATAGTATAAAAAGCATTACAACTGTGGTGTTGTGTGTGACCTAACAGGGGACATTACATTTGTAAATCCCACACATTTCCTATCCATTCTTTGCACCTTCATGACTAAACACTTGCTATTCTCAGTTAATTTTTAATCAACTTTACCTCTTCCAGGGAGTTATAAGGGAGAGAAGGTGTTCAAGGTAGGTGGGAGAACAATACTACAGAGCAATTGTTCCAGATAATTATCGAGCCAAATTCACTCTCTGCCCTAGTGACTCTTCCTATCGTATTGACTACCTAGTGATCTCAAAGGTATCTAATTACACGTGCAAAGTTTTCTCCATCACCCAAAGTGTAATGGAAATTGGGCAATTTATCCAGGTGATTGGACCAGTGACAAACAGAAGAGTCTTAAAAATTCACATTGAGACTAAATTATTTGTATTGTATCCATGTCAATCAAATCAACTAGATGATTATGTCTCTTCACTTCTCTTGGTATTATCTAGAAAGAGACAGACAATAAGTTATCCAATTTACAACCGGAATGATTCTTAGAATCGAGGATGGCTAAGATTTTGTCTCACATCCTTTGGACATGTTATCAGGAGGGACCAGTCCCTGGAGAAGGACGTCATGCTTGGTAAGGTAGACAATCAGTGAAAAAGAGGAAGACCCTTAATGAGATGGACTGACACAGTGGCTGCAACAACGGGCTCAAACATAGCAACTATTGTGAGGATGGTGCAGGACCAGGAAATGTGTTGTTTCTGTTGTACATAGGGTCGTTGTGAGTCAGAACCAACTAGATGACACCTAACAACAACAGTAACAATTTACAACAAAGAGGCAATAGCTTACTAGTTAAGGAATTAAAACAGTTTTCCATTTTTTGTGCCAGAAAACATAGACTCAAAAGTTTTCTTATTGCATAGGTACTCTGCTAAAAGAAACAACCGGGAAAGTTGCCATTTAGTTTAAGGCTTGGGCTTGGGTGAAGTCTGTAGGGAAGTTGCCTATCCCTTTGTCATTTCATAGCCTTTCATCTTAAAAATACATATGTTAATATACTTATTCACAATTGTTCTTAAAATAGGATGAGCTCCATTTGGGACATGAAGTGAATGAGTTTTTTGTTTGCTTGCTTGATTTGTTTTGTTGTAGTAATATACATGTAACAAAACATTTGCTATTTCAACATTCTTCACATGTACAATTCAGTGACGTTAGCTGTATAATGATGATGGTTGCACAACATGACAAACACAATTAATATCCATTCATTTTCCTTCTTGCAAAGCTCAAGTTGTGATTCTTCCAAAACCCTTACCAGGATTCACTTTCTCTCACTCCTTCATTATCTACCTATTTTCTCTTCAAGGTCAATGGTTTCCAAATTCTTAAGACATACAAATAATATTATGAATTCCTTTTGTTAAATGTTCCTCCTGGCATTGTTATGTCTCTGGAGAAAGGAGAAATTATACAATAATTTAGAAAATGTCCCAATTTACAATGGCCTCTCATGCAGAAGTCTATTATCTCCTACACATTAAAGAGAATATGGAAGTTGCAAGAAAACAACTTGGGTTCATTTATCTCTGAAAACTACCTGAAATTGTTTAATACAAGGTAGAGACTGGCAGTTCAGATCATGGCGCAGGATACAAACCTCAGAAAACAGAAGACAAAAACCATTTAGCTAAATTCATCATCTGATAACTGTTCATTTTTTTCCTCAGTTTTCTTCACACGTCATTATCAGTATCCTCAAACATTTAAATCCGCCTTCCATATGCATGTGTGAAGAGCGGGCTTGTTATATTCCATACTAATGTATTATAACATTGCTAATACTGAACATTATGATGTCTTTTATGTAAAATACCTTCCTCTAAGGGATTCATAACAATTTTAAAAAACCAATTCACAATTATAAGTATCATATGAGTATCATCAACTAATGTAACAAGGATGAAAGAGATGCTTTTTCTCTTCCCATTAACAATAGGAAGAGACTTGAGTATAAAGGAGTGAAATGATTTATATGACTCTATACTTTCTGGTAACAGAATGGGGAGGAGATGACAGGCCTGAATAAGAACAGGTCTTGTTGTAATAAAACAATCCAAAGAACAAAACAAACCCCAGTCCTGTGAGGACGTTCATGTCACAGTACCGTTTAATCCGCAAGTTGGCTCCTTTATCTGTGGAACTCTCCGCCTCTGCATATAAATGATGTGTGGGTGGTACTGTCCCTCAGCCACTGGGTGATTTTTAACAGGTTCAATGAAAAAGTCTCCATGTGATAGCTGGAAAAATCCAGTCTGAAAATACATTCAAGAAGATTTATTTGAATCATGTTTTTATCTATGCAAAGAAAATTCATAACAAAGTTTTATATAGCACTTTATTAATACATTTATTTAGTAAAGAAAATAAATGTATTATTAAAGTGAAAAATTATACAGATCATGATGATCCCTGAAACTCTAAGGCAAATGCTTACATTGTCTGCTTTCTCATCTTGTGAAAGAACTACACAATTTAATGAATTGCCTCTATAGTTATGGCGATTAAATGTTTTGAGGTCATGTATCCCTATGAGACTCTAATTTTTAAAAATGTACGTATATATGCACCCAAAATGTAGCATACAATTTTTCAGACTCATGGGTCACCCTAAAATCCATCCCTGTGTTTCCATGGATTTCAAATTTAGAACAATTACTTTCCAGTTCCCCTGTGTTGTTGTTGTTAGCTGTTGCCCCGTCGGGCACCTGACTCATGGCGACCCCATGCACAATGGAATAAAATGCTGTCCATCTGGTGCCATGGCTACCATCAGCTGAGGATCGGACCATTGTGGTCCATAGGGTTTTTAATGGTTGATTTTCAGAAGTAGATTACCAGGCATGTCTTCCTAGTTTGTCTTAGTCTGGAAGCTCTGCTGAAACCTGTTCAGCATCATAGCAACACGCAAGCCTCCAGTGACAGATGGGTGGTAGTTGCACATGAGGTGCATTGGCAGGAAATTGAACCCAGGTCTCCCGTGCACTTCCAAGAATTCTACCACTGAACCACCACTGCCTCCTTCCCCTGTTATAGAGGTACCTATACCCCATACTTCTGTTGGTACCTATATTCCATACTCTACTGGCAACTTTTTGGAACACTTACCTACACATGGGTAGCCTAGCCACATGTTCACACAACTGGGTGATTTACAGTGTTTAATGCCACTCTGCTCTCAAGAAAACAAAGAAGTATAACATAAAGTCCCTGATCTGAGATACAGTTTCAGAGGTCTACAGTGGAAAAACCTGTCAGTTCTCAGGAAAAAGGGGGCACTCTCATTTCACAGATACAGGAATCTGCAATATACTGGAGAATATTGGTCAATGGGTAACTCCTTTTAAAAGTCAGATCTAGAAGTGGCATATTCTACAACCTTCTTGTCCCTTAGAAATATTTCTTAATGCCCACTCAAGATGTTTAGAAAACTTCATTAGCTTGTGATCTCTTTGGATGGACTTAACTCTCAGGATATGAATTCTGCATCTATAAAATACAAAACTTGCCCTAGACAATCTACCTGAGGCATTATATTGACGAAGTCAAGAGCTCAGACTCTGGAATTAGACTAGCGTTAAAGCCCAACTCTTCCACTTATTAGCTCTATGACCTTCGGCAAACGACTTGCTAAACTTACATTTTCTCAACTAAAAAAATGGAAGTAATCAAAGGTTGCTGTGAAGATTAAATGAATTAATATATGTAAAGCTTTTAGAACAGGGCCTGTCTCATAGTCTTACCTATTATTTGCTTCTTTCTAGATCTCTGGTTTTATGTTCTTTTATTGTTTTACGGTCTTTACAGCCAAATTACCAGCTCACAGAATGTTAAGTTTTCAAAAATAATCTGGAAGTATTAGGGACTTAGGGAGTTTGTGAAAGGCTTCCAAAGTTCAAGTTCCCCTCACTGAGTCTCTGCAATCCAGGGCTACCCTGCTCTGAAGTCTGAGCTGAGCTTCCCTGCAGTCCAGGAGGCAAGAGGTTCCATGAAAGAAGTCTGCTCTCTATCGGAAAGCCTTTGACTTGGATGTCTTTCCAAATTGTTTGCTTCACTGTAGCCAGCAATATAACCAGATCTTAACATAAATTTCACAGTTGGCTTAATGTTTTTATTACTGACTTTAAGTCCTCCTTAATAACAAGGAGGATAGAAAAAAGAACACTTGACTGAGAGTCATAAGAATAGCCGTGTGACCTTGAGTAAGTCCCTTGACCTTTTTGAGCCATAACATCCTCATCTATAAAATGGGGGAAATGCCTACTTAGCTCAAATGGCTGCTACCAGAATCAAATGAGATGAAGCATGTAAAATTGCCCTGAAAACTGCTTTACAAATGCAGAGTGATAATGTTTAACCACCAACTCCAATAGCAGTTATATATGACTTCAAATTTGCTTTTATACCGACACTTCCTATGAGACATACTATTTTTTCTCAGCATCTTTCCCTGAAGTGAACCTCTAAGACAGGAAGATCAACAAGGTCTACAATGAGGTGTCAAAACAACTGCAGTAAAACAGCTGCGAACAGACTCCATGTGACGCCACGATCTGATTCCATTTCTACTCTGAGACAGAAACCAGGTGCATAAGGAGAACAAAGGCCTGTAGCTAATGAAGCTTATTTCTTCCTTAGAAACAAAGCAGAAGTCAAGGACCCCTCAAGGAAGGCTGGGCCTGGGGACCCTTTGTGCAACTTCTATGAACCCAATATTGATATCCTTGAAGGAACAAAAAAACAAAACACCAACAAGAAGAATCTGGTGGACTTTTCTCAGACCCAAACTTTGGACTCAAGTGGTGCAGAAGAAACAGATGGGACTCCAGTTGAGAACATAGTAAGTATTTTATGAACAGTGTTAATGAGAATGCCTACAAGCCAAAGAAGCATTTTCCTAAAGGTCTACTATTTTCATTTGTGTTCTTTGCCTCCACAAGGCAAGCCTTGGTCTCCATGGTGCCTGCGGGTGAGCACCTGGAGATAGCCTTGTTGTTGTTGTTAGTTGCCATCAAGCAGACTCTAACTCATGGTGACCTTATCTATAACAGAATGAAATGTTGCCTGGTCCTGTGCCATTGTCATTATTTGTTGGTATGTTTGAGTCCATTGTTGAAACTACTCTGTCAGCCTATCTCACTGAGGGTTTCTCTCATATTTACTGACCCTCCACTTTACCAAATATGATGTCCTTTTCTAGCAACTGGTCATTCCTGATGACATGTCCAAAGTAGGTGAGCTGAAGTCTTGCCATCCTCACTTCTAAGGAGCATTCTGGTTGTTTATTTCTTCTAAGACTGATTTGTTCATTCTTTTAGCAGTCCGTGGCATATCAATATTGTTTGCCAACACTGCTTAAATACTTGTTAGAAGCTGGATAGAGACCCCGGAAAGCGGGATGACTCACCAGCTGGGGGCGGGGCAGGAAGCAGGACACTTGCTCACCCACAGACAGGGCTGTTGATTCCAGGATCCCATGTGTGCATCACAGAGCACAGACTGTACAGAAGAGGGGATGAAGAGGCATCTTCTGGTTGTAGGGAAGGTGAGTTGGAGAGATTTCCTGGCTGATATCTTCACCTCTCTCTTCCAACACAGAAAACAGAGCTTTGTACATCTGGCACCCAGGTGGTCACAGTTTATTGTTTTCCTCTTGTCTAACTGGAGCCAGGTCATGCTGGAAGAAATCATCATTGGCTTGCTTTCCAAAGGAAGGGCTGGCTCTATGCTTTCCCTGAAGCTAACTCTGTCCAAGGGAACCACCTGCTCCTGTTTCCTGTTCTGGATTTGAAGCAAACAAGCCATTCTTCATTCCAGTCTTCTCTACAACCTGCTCACCTCTTACCCCTTTGAAGGGAACTGGTAAGGGAATTGAAGGAAAAGTACATCTGTCCAACTCACTGGGGACTTGTGCCCTGCACCCAGCAGAGTCTGGGCAGAATGAGCCCCAGGCTGAACCTCAAAGAAGACAGATTTACCCTCTAACCTTTGCTATCATCTACTCTTCTACCTCCCAGTATCCAGTACACTGCACACTGCTCTCTTTGTAAATAATATCACCAACTTGTTTTAGCTAAGTTATAAATATCTGTGAATGCTTCCCAAGGCTATATAATTTTTAAAAAAATTTTTAAAGTAAAGTTTATTTTGAAGCATTATAAACATACAGAAAAATGCACAAATTATAACTGTAAAGCCCCATGAATTTTTCAAAATGGGAACACCCAGAGAGAGAAATAAAACACTATCAGCAGCCCCTAATCTCCATGGAAGTCCAAACCATCTTCTAAGGGTAACCATTATCCTGGTTCCCAATGTCACAAATTAGTTTTAAGCCTATCCTTAATCCTTTATAGGAAACATTACCTGACACAAAAGAAAAAACATCTACTAGTTCATCTCAAGTGTTAGAGACTAGCCAATGGAAAAGACTTGTTAAGGTGGGCAGATTTTCTAAGACCCATTAATTCAGACTTTTCATATTGCTTCCTACTCATTAGGTCAGCCCTGGTGGTGAGATGAGACAGAACCAAGACAGCTTGGTTCAAGTTGATTGGCATTGAACCTCTACTGCTCCCTGGTAAGGAAGGGTGGGGAAGGACTACCACAGACTCATCAGAATCAAGAAGTCAGATTGAGAGTAGTTTCCCACACACTCTCCTCCCTCCCCTCAAATCCCATCAAATTATTAGTCATCTTGATGTATTTGATGTTAAATTTCAGTTTGTGCCAATGATTTGGGGTCCAGTAGGAAACTGGCAGCATCTCACAAGGAATTCGTGAATAAAGTGTTTCGGAATCACAGAGCCTAGAGACCTGGAAGAGTCATCTAACCTATGCTGTCATGCCTCTAGGAGGACCACAGGTAAAATCTAGCAGATTGAAGGCCAAGAACAAATGGTATTGTAAAAGGTGTAGGAGAGGGTGGTGGGAAATTCGGCATTTATTAAATTAATTATACATTATTTATTAATTAAAAATATTGGTAATGGTTGCACAACACGACTGATGTAATTGATGTCACTGAATTGTACACGTGAAAAATGATGAATTATCAAATGTGGGGTTTTCTTCTTTTAAATATTTTTAAAACAATTTAAAAAAGACCTAGAAAAGAATTACTAAATCAGCCTGGACATTCTGGGCCCTGTGTTGCACAACTCAAGGATGTACTGTTCACATAGGGAAAAATGTGAATGGTGCCACCTGGAGTTGTACAATGGTACAGTGCTGCCCAAACTCATCACCCCACCTGGAAAAAAAATTCCTTTTCACTTGGAAATATTACAAATTATGAGATTAATCTATTTTTTCCTGTGATGATGAAGACAACATGATCAACATATTCTGAAATCATGAACAGGAAGAGAAAAATCGTTTGGGATAAAGAAGTACACCTCATTATAATGCATGGATCACTGGGCAAGATATGACCTGTTCCTCATATTTATAGGACAGGGAATAAAATCCCACCTCCAAATTGCCCTGATCTATTATATGACTGGAAGCCCTGGTAGCATAGTGGTTAAGTGTTATGGCTACTAACCAAAAGGTCGGCAGTTCGAATCCACTATGCGCTCCTTGGAAACTCTATGGGGCAGTTCTACTCTGTCCTATAGGGTCACTATGAGTCAGAATTGACTCGACAGCAAAAGGTTTGTTTTTGTTTTTCAATTACATGACCAGCCATGGGCTAAGAGCTCTAAGAGGAGTACTGCACTCTGTCTCAAGCTTTACCAGCCAGCCAGGAAGACAAGGATGATGTCCATAAAACAACAGAAAAGGGGACAGCGAAGCTCCAGCATTTTCATACTGAAAAGGGCTTAGTTCTCACACAGTCCCAAAACGGCACATTATCAATTTGGAAACAGAGGTTTAGAGAAGCTTAGACCCATGGCCTCTGGCAGCACTGGGTCTAGAGCCCAGACCTGGAGTCCTGTATCACAGAGCCCTTCCTCACAGCACACAGCACTGAGTGGCTGGCACTTCCCTAGATGCTGTGGATTCCAGTGCTGCGGTTCAGAGGAGATGGAGGCCAGAGAAGGCAAAGACAGCACATTGAACTTCTGTAATCTCCACAACACATGCTACAGCCCTAAAGACATCCCAGCTCCCAGAATTAGTAACTTTCCTGTTGCTGGTTTGCAAGAGGCATAAATTTTTTTTTACTATACAGCCAGGGCCATAAATCAGTAGGAGAGATGATAGAAGTCTTAGAAAAAAGAGAGCTGGGGACACTAGAAGGACTCCCACTGGTATACTCTACCCTACCCTCTGCTATAATGCCAGGAACTGCCTGCCTGGACTCCCAGGAGCAGAAGGGTAATGCCATTGATTCACGAAGACTTTTCAGATTAATCTCAGCTGCCCTACTATTGCACATGACTTGTGGCAATCCAGGCTTAAACTAGGAAGGCATTCTCTTGATGCATTCACCTAGTAGTTACCATGTGGCAGGGTGGTGTTAGGGACATAATGATACAGAAGATCTGGTCTGTACCTCCTAAAGCAGAGCTGTCTGATAGAATATCCTGTGATGATGGAGCTATTCTGTATCTGCATTCTCCAGTTTGGTAACCACTAGCCACATGTGGCTATTGAGCACTTAAATGTGGCTAATGCAACCAAAGAAATAAATTTTTAATTTCATTTAACTTCAATTATCTTGAATTTAAATAGCCACAGGTGGTTTAAAAAAAAAAAAAAGTTCCGTCAAGTTGATTCCGACTCATAGTTAGTAGCTCCCATATTGGACTGCACATTTCCAGCAAATGACTGACTAGTGAAGGAGAGCAATCCATAAGCATATTTATCATATAATGATGAGTGTTGTGTTATTGTTGTTAACTGCCATTGGGGTGGGCCCCCAGTGCACAACAGAATGAAATGCTGCCCCGTCCTGTGCCATCTCCACGACTGGTGATTAATAAGACCACTGCGATCCATAGGGTTTTCACTGGCTGAATTTTGAAAGTAGAAGAAACTTGTTCAGCGTCATAGCAACACACAAGCCACCACTGACAGGTGGTTGGTGGCTGCACATGAGGTGCATTGGCTGAGGACTGAACCCAGGTTATGTGCATGGAAGACGAGAATTCTACCACTTTACCACCAATGCCTCATGCTGAGCGCTGTAATCAGAGACAAATTTCAGGACTTGTCTTGAAAGTAAAACAAACTGCACACTTGTTATTTTACTATAACAAGTTATGTTTTGTAAACAAGTAAATCAGGAGCCAGCTGGGGAACACCAATCCATTGCACACAGGCTTCAAAGAATCAATAGAGACAACTAGGTAAAAAAAATTCCACAATTGCCAAAATGAAAATGGATGACCAGGAGTGAATATGGCAGGATAAGGGCTGTGTCAGGGGGCTGCCACTGTCCCTAGGCCAGAACAGAAGGAGTGCAGGTGTCCCAGCAGGAGCGTGGGACTGGGGTTGTGATTATACAGGGTCAAATGTCGAACTCCACTTCCAGAGGGTGTTTTCCCCTGAAAGCCCTGGAGTATCAACCACGTGTCCCCACATCTCTCAGATGTCCTTCAGAGGAGCCTGACACAACCTTAGGACCCACAAAACCACACCCTCACTCACTGGCTGGCAGGTCAGAGTCCCAGTAGAAAAAACATCTTTTCGCTGGAAAATTAATGAAATGGGTTCCAAAAGAAAATAAAATTAAAAAGTTACAACAGGGCATACTAGAAACAGCCCAAGCTGTGTAATTTTGGTCAAATTAACCTAACGTAGTGAGCCCGGGTCTTCTCATCTGTAAAACGGGAAAAAAAATCTATTTTACTTTGCAGGATTATTTCTGTTAGAGACAGTCTATGTGAAATGCCTAGCAGAGGCCTTGGCATATGGTAAGTGGCCAATGAATACACAGCAGATCATGTTATCATAGCATCATCCATAGCGACTGAGAGCGTGTCCTCTGAACTTGACTATCTTGGTCTATCTATGTGCTACAAGTAATTTAATTTCTCTGGGCGTCAGTTTCCTCATCTGAAAATCTGAATAGTGACAATAACTTATCATCTAACTTATTAAGAGTTGTCTTGTGGATTAAATGAGTTCATGTAAAGTATTTAGATGAGATCTGGCATATAAACCAGTTGCCATCAAGTCGATTCTGACTCATGGTGACTCCGGGTGTGTCAGAGTAGAACGTACTCCACAGGGTTTTCAACGGCTCATTTTTGGAAGTAGATTCCAGAGGTGCCTCTGGGTAGGCTCGAACCAAAACCTTTTGGTTAGCAGTCAAGTGCATTAACCGTTTGTACCACCCAAGGGCTTCCTATCTGGCATATAGTAAGTGCCTAATAAGTGTGAGATATTAGCTATCATGATAGTCTAAGGAACTTCTGCCTGGGTCAGAAGTTGAGTTTTTGTAGAAATTCATAGAGGCATGTTTTAATAAGCTACCACTTGCCATGCTGGTGAAACTCACCCTTCTCAGAAATAGGCAGAGGTCTCCAGCCCACCCAGCCTGATGGGAAGAAAGTCAGGCAGTGGCAGTGAAAGTGAATCATCTCTGGGATGGGAGAAAAAGCCTGTGCTGGGACCTTAAGCCACCGGGCACAATGAGTGGAAGCACTGCCCCTTCAGCCAAACTATAAAGTTGAGAGTTGGCAGGCAATGGAGTGAGTTGTTCTCAGAGAATTTGTAGTGGGTTGCCTGAGGGTTGAAGAGAGGAGAGCTGAACATATGGGTGGGCATGAGGGGCCCCCACCAATATAAAACTAAAATTTGAAGATGTCAGTACCTTTAAGATTTTGAGCAGAAGGAGGAACATCAAAGTGTGAGTAGATGGATAAGGTATGTAGGATCTGATGGCAGAGTGGTTGGGAGGGAAGAGGAGAAGGAATAAAGGATCTGCTAATAGTTGTCCGGGGAACTTGTCAACCCTGAGCTGACACAGCCAGAAGGTGTGGCCTCAAGTTTGGGACACAGTAACACACACACAAGTAACACTCCAGATTGGGAGTAGGATAAGGAGGGGGCCATATAAAGACCCACACAGCCTAAACCCAAGATTCGTGGCAGACATTAATTCAAACTCTCTCTCTTCTCCGGGCCAAGAAGTAACTGTGAGCTTTGACTTCTCACTAGTGAGCAGGAATAAGTGAGAATTCCTCATCTGCTATGGAAACGCCTTTCCTAAGGTAACATAAGGCAGGGCCGGCTGAAACTACACTAACTAGGGGAGAATCAGTCGTGGGTGGGCCCGTACTGAACTGTCTGCAGGAATCTAAAAGCAGAGAGAATTAATAGGTTTCTCTTTCTTTCATTTTGATCAAATCTTAGAGCTGGAAACAATAGCTGAATCTTCTAGTCAAACTTCCAGCCCATTGCAGGCAACTCCTCGGCTTGGGAAGCTGGTTTTCAGCCAATTTCTCAGAAAGAATCAAACCCGACCTCCAATTTTGGAATTCCTCAAATGAATTAAGGCTGAAATCTTTAATAGACTTAATTTCCAAGTCTCTAGGTCAACTGCAGATACTGAGTCCTGGCCTCCTTCTCGTAAACTACTAGAAATAGGATCTATAACACAGTTTTGTTTTCCTATAGTGGAAAAAGTCAGACTTTGGAAATAGGCTGAGTTCAACACTCCACTCTAGCACTACCAAGCTGTATAGCTTTCCATAAGTAATTTGGTCTCTCTGAGTCTCAGTTTCCTCATCTGTAAGGTGGGGATAATAATACCGTCTTTGCTGAGTTATGTTAAGAACTAAATGAGGTAATGTACATAAAAATCACCTAAACAGTGCCTGGCCTTCAGTAAATGTTCTCTCTCTGTGTTTCCTTACAGCGACGGCACCTGCACTCTCCGGTATGACTGAACCAGAAAATGTCCTCAACTTGCTGCATGGTTAACAGTTGTTTATTTCTGGAAGTTTTTGGTTCCAAAAGAAAACTTTCTGCTCACATCCGGGTAGAAACGATGCCTTCTTATGATCTTTGTTTCTTACTTGATGCTATGTGGAACTGAGTCTGTTTATTAAATTATAATTTCCAAGAGGTGTCAGATTCACTAATTATTGTTCTTAAGAAGGAAAGTGTAAATCACGGATAGAAGAGCAGCCACTCAGCCCAATAAAATAGAGCTGTAAAAATTAAAAATGCAACCATCAAAGAGAGCCAGGCATCCGACGACCCACTAAGCCAAGAGTTCTCTCTAATTTTAGTGTGTAAAGAATCATATGGAGCGCTTAACTTAAGATGCACATTCCCAGGAGCCTCGCCCAGAGATTCTGATTCAGTAAATCTAACGAGATACCCAGGAATATGCATTTTAGTAAGCAGCTGAAAGTTTCTGAAATAGATAATGCATGAATCACCCTTTGAAAAACACTGCACTATTCCATCACCTGGTGCTTGAAAGCTGTTTATCTCTCTTCCTCCCCACCCCCCACCCCCAACCAACACAAACATTAACGATATGGAGAAATACTAGTAATGGCCTGCAGTAAACACTTTGCTCTGCTCAGTGAAAAGAAGTTTCAAGTATGGCCACTGTTTGCAGTTTGTGGGAAACTTTCCCCTGAATTTGAGGTTTTCAGAGAATATCCACATCTTGGTAGATCAGGGCAATTAAAAACTGCCTCAGACACACACATGCACACACACACACAAAGCTTAAAAACATTCCAGCAAGTTATTTATCGTTTCTTTGTTCCTAATCCAAAATCTAATCAAGTTTATATATTGCATTTGGTTGTTATATAATGTTTCAAATGTTATTTAATTTCATATGTCTCTCATCCACATGGTTAAAAAAGCGGAATACTACTTAAAAGCCTATTATGAAAAACAATAATGTTTTGTTCTACCCATCCTCAAGTTCCCTAAAGCTGTACTTTAGGCTTTTCTACCTTATTCTTCTGGAAGTTATCTACATCTTTCTAAATAACATGCTATCATTTCTTTATCTGTTTTAGACACTGTCTGAAGCACTGTGCCTGACAGAACAGATGAGCATTTACCTTGTCCACTCTTCCAATACCATTATTTTGGTCAAACTATTACATTTGCATTATTAAAGCAGTGTAAAGGCAGGCCTGGTATTCAGCCAGTAAGTACTTATACATCTTACTGGCCGGTATCTACTCTAATAGGTCGGTGCCTATGCTGCACAGGTTATTAAATATTTTTAATATCATTGTTCTGTAAATGTTGATCAATGCAAAGTAGCACGCTATACTTGTATTTCTTGTAGAGCTTTTTGTTTTCCTGGAATTTCTACTTAACATTTCCTTATAGCATTGTCTTCCTTGTTATTGCAATCCATTCTTTTTAAATTCCCAACATATCCCATATGACTTCCCTTTTTTTCCTGGAGGCATCCCCTGGAGCTTGCCATCTCCGTTTCAAACTGGACTGGCAGCTTCATAGCCAGCTGACTGGCCATCATACAGGAACTTCACTTAATGGCTCTTCAAGGTTACATTCACTGGTCTCTAGCTTTCGCATCTTTGTTTTTGTTTTGTTTTTTTTCTTGTTGTTCAACCATTGATTTTTAAAATTGAGAAGCCTGGTATTTTCTTGAATCTCAACCTGCTTTGAATGACCTCTACTCCCTCCCTCGAAAAAGTTTAGGATCTTCTCTTTACCCATACTATTCAGAAATTTCACAATTATGTACCTTTGAGAGGGTTTTCTTTCATTCATTGTGCTGGATACCCGGTGGACCTTTTCACTCTGGATACTGTTTTTCAGTCCTTCAGTTATGAAATACTCTTTTCTTTCTTTTCTATTTCTGAAACTCTTACCCATTGGATGTTGGAGACCTCCTGGATTATGCCTATCTTTTCTTTACTTATTTAGGCTCAAATTTTCCAACATTTAGTCATTATTAGGAATACCTGGGTGGCGCAAACAATTAAGCACTGGGCTACTAACTTCAAGGTTGGCAGTTTAAATCCAACCAGAGGCACCTCAGAAGAAAGGTCTAGTGATCTCCTTCTGAAAAGTCACAGCCATGAAAACCTTACAGAGCAGTTCTACTCTGAAACACACAGGGTCTCCATGAGTCAGAACTGCCTCGAGGGCAACTGGTTTGGTTTTGGTTTAGTTCTCTTTATCAGCTTTAAAGAGATTTCCTTGCCTTTATCTTCCAACATTTCTATTAGCAGTTTTTGAAATTTCATCAGTCTTTTTTTTTTTTTTTTTCCAGAGAGCTCTTTCTTGCTCTATAATTGTTCCTTTCCACAAAATCCTCTTCTTGTTTTATGGACACAATATGTTCTAGAATATTTCTAAGGACACTAATAAAAGGTTTTGAGGTTTGCTTATTTGTTACATTCCTTTCTGCTTCCTGCTTCATTTGTTTTCCCCAAAATCATCTGATCTTTATAACTTGAGAAGTTGCCAAATGCCAGAATGTAAAGATCTGTTTCTCTGGGCCATTTAATTCCAGCAGAGACGAAAACTCCACAGTCTCCTGCTTAGGGTGATAAACACCTGGCTGCTGCAGTTCTGCCTGAAACAGGGGAAGCAGGCAATGATTCTGTTTTCAGCTCCATACCTCCACCCTCCACCATATCTGGCCTCTCTAGTTCTGAGCCCCTCTGGGGTTCAGTGGGTCAAATCAACTTTCCTCTTGTCCATATTCCACCAGTGTGCACACGCTAAACTGTGACTCACGTGGGCCATTGGTTACTACTTGTATCACTTTCCATATTCTAGAATTTTGTCAAAATCTCATATCCTAAGATGGGAAGGAGAGGAAACTATTGTTCAATCTGTTATCTTTAAAAACTTTTTGATGGTTTTGAAAACATTGAAAATAAAAGGTAATTATATTAATTAGACATACTTCTAACAAACTTAAATAGACAATGAGTTAAACCTTTTCACCAAGATCAAAGAGATTGTAACATTAACTTGATATATTTAACTTAGAAAAATAAGTTTATTTTTGTTTTAATTCACCACCTTAAAATGCTTATGCCCCCAAGACATCATAAGTAACATAAAACATTAAAAATTACTAATAAAATAATTATATGCTAGTGTTTTATACACTAAAACACGTAGTGCTATTATCAAAATCTAAATAGCACAAATAACATGCTCAATTCTGTAGAGTGTGTGGTGAGTTCCAGAGAACTTTCCAAAGCACCCTGGATGATAGCTGGAGTTTACCATTTGAGACCTTTTCAGTAACCTTAACTCTAACGAGAGTAATGTTCTTGCAGGTGAGTTAGCTTGGTGTAAATGCCAACCTGTTCGATACTTATTCGTGACCTCCCAAAGTTACTAATGGATAGTAATTGTTCAGCAAAGCATAAAGGTATAATCAAGAATTTCTGCCATATCAAAACACACAAAGATAATGGTTATATTCTACTTTATACTTCTATAATTTCTGAATTTGGCACACTGGATATATATTTCTCTTATAAACAAAAGAAATAGCTATTTTAAAGTCATGGGCTGGTGGTTATCACCTCATGACATTTATTTCATAAAACTAAAAACAACTCCTCCTGAACAAAAATTACAAAAAGTTTATATAAATACTCTTCCCTCCGGGAGGTGAAATTTAATTTCCCCAACCCGGAAATTATAATGAACGTTTTTCTATATCATTAAAAAACTTTTTTAATATTTTATTTGCTGCATAATATCCCATTGTGTGGATGTTGCACAATTTATCAGTCTAGTATTGTTGGGCATTTATATTGCTTCTTATTATTCATCATTATAAACAATGAAGTGACGAATAACTGTGCATAAAGTGTTTCCCTTATTTTGCATCAGTTTTTTCAGAAATATTTTTACAAGTAGATTTTTGGGGTCAAAGTATGCATTTCTGAGGCCCTCAGTGTGAACTGGACAGAAAGGCAGCAGCAGTTGTCAGTTCTGTGATGTGTGTGTCTCTCTGACCATATTATAACATGATGACGCATTATGCCACGGTCATGTTGACAGAGTCGACTTACTTTAAACCATGCTTTTAAAAGCAATTAAACAATTTTACTGTCGAACAGTTTTAAATTTCCATTCCTTAATTTTGATTGGCACCTACCTTTTATCCATTTTAATGCTGCTAGAAAGAGAAAGAATGAGCTGTTTCTATTTTTTACAGCAAACTTTTAATTTTAGAATAGTTTTGGATTTACAGAAAATTGCAAAGATAATACGTCTAGTGCTCATATACCTGGCACCCAATATCTCTATCATTAACATCTTATCACACTGCGGTTTAGTTGTCACACCTAAGGAACCAACATTGGTATATTACCATTGTTGTAAGGGAAAAAACATTATAAAGTTTAGTAAAGCAAAAAGAAAGTTTTATTCTGCATATATTCAAAAGGACAAAAGTGGGAAAATGGACAAGCATGCTGCTAGAGCCATGTCTGTGCAAGTCCAAAGAATACTACAGAATTTTGTATTCTTTCATACAAAATTATATAATCAGCATGATTCCAACTATATAGGAACATATAGAAAATAGAAGAAATAAATTTATTTTTTAATATTAATCACAGTCAGTTCTGGATGGTTGGATAATGATTATTTTCTCTTTTATACTTTTGTAGAAAGTTCTGAATTAACCATGTTTTAAAATAAAGTTATTTTTAAATATTTGCTAGTGCCTTTCTTGGTGTGATTAGATAAAAAATTAGCATGTGTTGTTTTTATAACCACTCAGAGTGCATTCAAATGTTTTATTATACTTCATAAATAGTTTGAGTGGTAGCACATGTTCTAGCTAGGAAAAAAAAAAACTTGTGTACTAACTGATGTACACAGATAGAATGTGATATTGTCATTGTTGTTAGGTGCCGTCGAGTCAGTTCCAACTCACAGTGACCCTATGTACAGCAGAATGAAACACTGCCCGGTCCTGTGCCATCCTCACAATCGTTGTTATGTTTGAGCCCACTGTTGTGTGTCAATCCATCTCATTGAGGGTCTTCCTCTTTTTCACTGACCCTCTACTTTACCAGGCATGATGTCCTTCTCCAGGGATTGGTCCCTCCGGATAACACATCCAAAGTATGTGAGACGAAGTCTCGCTATCCTTACTTCTAAGGAGCATTCTGGTTGTACTTCTTCCAAGACAGATTTGTTCGTTCTTCTGGCAGTCCATGGAATAGTCGATATTCTTTGCCAACACCATAAATTCATAGGCATCAATTCTTCTTCAGTCTTTCTTTTTCATCGTCCAGCTTTCACATGCTTATGAGGTGATTTAAAAGACCATGGCTTTGCTCAGGTGCACCTTAGTCTTCAAGGTGACATCTTTGCTTTTTAAGATTTTAAAGTCTTTCCTTTAAACAGGAAGTGTGTTCTACTATTTTTTAATGTTGCTCCAGGCCTCCATTCCAATTTCACTTCTTTTACTTCCTTATTCAGTTGTTTACCAACAAATGAGTATACTCTTTCATGGCAAAGAGGGAGACTTGTATATAATTTTTAAAAAGCAGATCCCTAAAGTCAGAGGGTGATTTTTAATACAACTGCTTACTACAGAGAAGTAACACCAATAGCTTGTGGAGGATTGTGGATTATCAAAATCTCTATTTCACAACCTCCCCTGAACCATAAAAACAAGGAAAATTTTTACTATTTTATAGATTTTGATTTGACAGATCATTAGTTTTTGTCAAAGATAAAAATAAATAAAAATAAAAGTAATCCTTTGATGTTAAGATTATACTCATAAAACCAAATATTCACTATAAAGAAATTCCTGACCAAAATTAATCCTGCCAGAGGTTTTTCTTTCACCCCAAGTGGCTAGTCTACTGGAAATCAGATTAATTTTGATTTGAATTTCAAAAGGTGTGGCTGCAGATGGATGGACATCAGTTGATCTCAGTAAAAATGGGAGGGCAGGGTTCAACCAATCATGTTAAGATTAGCCAATGGTTGATCTTCTATTCTTCTCCCTCAAGTTTTCTTGATAAACTTCCTTGTAACTTGCAAATTTCAAGCCATTGCTTTTTCTGGAATCAAAATGGTCTCCCTATATGCATACAGAATAACTGCTCAGAATAAAACTATGTTTCAATGTCTTTGAGATTTGAGTATTTTTAACATTTTCAATTACTTAAATGATGCAGCAGAACTGTATTTTTGCATGCTTTGTAATTTTAGGTAAATGAAAATGCAACATGTAACTATTATGCACAACATATTCACATATCTATTTCATCTTATAAGGCTTGTGGTTTAATTTTATTATTCAAAATAATTTAAAAAGTTTTTAAAGTCCATGCCTTTTCTTTTATAGCATGTTGTGTATTTTAGCTATCATTTACTTGATTCAAATGTTCCTCATGGGAAAATAGGATCCCACTTATTAACTGTGTTCAGGAATATTTAGTGGTATGATAAGAAACTAACCAAACTGTTAGATACTAAAATGTGAAGTGTTAAAATGGAGAGAACTAGAAAATAGGATAACATATGCTTGTTCGGCAGAACTATATACCACCCCCCCAAAATGTCTACAGACTAGTCCCTGGAGCCTATGAATATGTTAGGTTACATGGCAAAGGGGAATTAAGGCTGCAGGTGGAATTAAGTTTGCTAATCAGGTGATCTTAAAACGGAAAATTTATTCTGGATTATCCCAATGTAATCAAAGGGGTGCTTATACATTGAAGAGGGAGGCAGAAGAGAGAGAATCAGGAAGATGGCAGTGTGAAAAAGACTCAGGTCAATGTTGCTGGCTTTGAAGATAGAGGAATGAGGCCACTAGCCAAGGAATGTGGGCAGACTCTAGAAACTGAAAAAAGGCAAGGAAACAGATTCTCCCCTAGAGTCTGCAGAAGGAATGCAGCCCTGCCCACAACTTGATTTTGGCATAGTGAGACCCATTTCTGATTACTGACCTTCAGAACCATAAGATAATAAATTTGTGTTATTTTAAGACACACAATCTGTGGTAATTTGTTACAGCAGCATTTGGAAACTAAGACTATATGATCTTACACATCCAGTGCAAAAGGAAGGGCAATACCTGTTAGAATTGGGGCAGAAGATAAAAGCTAATGTTAATAATAAATAAACTGAAGCCTAGTTTGACACAGTGATTAAGTCTTTGCAAACACCCTTTGTGACAGAGACATTTGTTAAACATAAGCGAGCTCCTCTTTTATCTAATGCAAAGAATGTCACTTAAGGTAATTTCTTTTGCTTCCTGAAAGATAAGGTAACTTTTATCATTTTAAAACCTCCAGACTATATCTAAAGATTTGTGCAAATGAATCCACTGCCTCCCAGGCCAGAGACCACTTAGTAACCTGAAGCCAGCTGATCTGGGAGGGGGCGGGCATCCTTCAGTTAAGTCACATTAAGATTAAGCCAATGGTTGAGTTTCTATTCTACTTCTTCTTCTTCACTTTAAAAGTGTCATTGTAACCAGCCAACACTGAGCCTTTTTTTCCTTTAGAAACAGAATGTTCCCTCTATATGCATAAAGAATAACTGCTTGAATAAACTGTTGTAATTTTTTTGTGTTTTGATTATTTTTTAACACTAGTATTCAGCCCCTGCATTGATGAAACAGCCTAGCCTGGCTCCCTGGAAATTTTAGCTACTTGGCCCAGACTGAAGAGCTCGAAAGAACTTAAAATGAGGCCACTTTATTCACTTTGAATCAACTGCAAACAGGGATGTTGTCAGTTCTTCTCAACCTCAAGAGTTTTGTCAAAATCAGTACAGTAATTAACCTGGAAGAAAATGCCAAGTATATTAAGATTGAAATATAATTTTCTTCCTCCTGGGAGAAAAATTAGAAACAGAAAGCATTGACATATTTAGTTGTCTTTCCAGAAATTTGAACACATGATTTAGGAAACTGAGGTGGAATTGAAAGGACAAGAAGGAATAACTGAAAGGAAACTGGCCTATTAATCAGGAGATGAAGAGTCTCATCCCAGGATGCAATCTTATTAAGGTCACTGATTCTCTTGAATCTTAATTTCTGCAGCTGAAAAATGGAAATTATAATGCCTGCCCTACCTTCCTGCCAAGGGTATTGTTGTTGTTAGGTGCCGTCTAGTTAGTTCCTACTCACGGCAACCCTATGTACAACAGAATGAAACACTGCCCAGTCCAGCACCATCCTCACAATCATGGTTATGCTTGAGCCTGTTGTTGCAGCCACTGTGTCAATCCATCTCGTCTAGGGTCTTCGTCTTTTTCGCTGACCCTCTACTTTACCAAGCGTGATGTCCTTCTCCAGGGACTGGCCCCTTCTGTTAACATATCCAAAGTACGTGAGACGAAGTCTAGCCATCCACACTTCCAAGGAGCACTCTGGCTATACTTCTTCCAAGACAGACTTGTTCGTTCTTCTGGCAGTCCATGGTACATTCAATATTCTTTGCCAACACCATAACTCAAAGGCATCAATTCTTCTTCAGTCTTCCTTATTTATTGTCCAGCTTTCCCATGCATATAAGGCAATTGAAAATATCATGGCTTGGCTCAGGCACACCTTAGTCCGTACTGAAAGGCAAATAAAACCATGTACACGAATCTACAAATAATACATATGTATGTGCCTCAGTGGTTAACAGTTCGGCTACTAACCAAAAGGTTGGCAGTTTGAATCCAGCAGCCGCTCCTTGGAAACCCTAGGGGGGTAGTTTTACTCTGTCCTATAGGTTTGTTTGAGCCCTGATGGCACAGTGGCTAAGCGTTTGGCTGTTAACCAAAAGGTAAGCAGTTCAAATCCACCACCTGCTCCTTGGAAACCCTAGGGGGCAGTTTTATTCTGTCCTACAGGTTCACTTGAGCCCTGGTGGAGCAGTAGTTAAGAGCTTGGCTGCTAAGCAAAAGACTGGCAGTTTGAGTCCACCAGCTGCTCCTTGGAAACCATATGGGGCAGTTCTACTCTGTCCCATGGGGTCACTGTGAGTTGGAATCGACTTGATGGCAATGGGTTTGGTTTTTGGTTCTTTACTTTTTTGGTTTTTCCATCATTTTCAGGTCCCTGGTGGTACAAAGGAGCCCTGGTGGTGCTGTGGTTAAGTGTTTGGCTGCTAACCAAAAGGTCTGCAGTTCAAATCCACCAATTCTTGGAAACCCTATGGGGCAATTCTACTTTGTCCTATAAGGTCGTTATGAGTCAGAATCGACTCGACAGCAACTTGTCTTGTTTAGTTTTGTTTTTTTTTTGGTGGCACAAATGGTTTGTGCTCAGATACTAATCAAAAGGTTGGCAGTTCAAACCTACCCATTGGCACTGTGGAAGAAAAGCCTGGCAATCTGTTACTGTAAAGATCACAGTCAAGAAAACCGCATGAGCTCAGTTCTACTCTGTAACACATGGTGTTGCCATGAGTCAAAATCAGCTTGAAGGCAACGGATTTCTATCATTTTCAGTTTAATAATCACAATAACTTGTTTTGCTGCAAATCACAATCATGCTCTTTCAAAAAATCTCATGCCTGGGGGTGGTAGATGTTTTCTTTTTTATAATGTGACAGTTAATTTGACAAAGTCACATCATTGGATGGCATGAGCTCATTTTTCTAATTATGTTTTCATTCCAAAGCTTCCAAAGAGAACTTCCCAGAACAATGTTCGCCCTCCAGGGCATTAAGGAGGAAATGGCTTTAAGTTTTGGGTCCCTGTTGTTTCCAACTTTAAAAATTGAGTATAGGAAAATCTGAAATTGGTGGGAAGCAATAGATCCCATTCAGATCAAACTGCAACTTCCTGAAGCCCACTGGAGAACTGTAAAGACATGCAGGATTCCTTCTCACTCTTTATTACTTTGTAATTTACATGCTGTTTGGGGAGAAAAATTCTTCAACTGTCTGTGATTTGGCTCCTCTCAGGCCAAATGGGAACTCCAGAGAAGTTCAAGTCTCATTAATTATAAATAGTTTTATCTGGGAAATTTGTGGATTTTTTTTTTTTTTTAATTTTCCTCCAACCTGTCTTAAAAAAAAAAAAAAAAAAGTTAGAGGTCTAACCACGAAGTCAGTTTTGCTTTAGGCCCAGGAGAGGATGACTGAAATGATATTATTTCAGGGTCCCAAGCTCTCAAATTCTGCTCTCATTCCCCACCCCTAGACACATGCGTACTTCTGATATTAGCTTGCAGAAAGTCCTCCCCTGACTACTCAATCCAAAATGTAATGGCCCCACCCTGGCACTCCCTATCATTCTTGCCTCCTTTATTTTTCTTTATACTATTACGTACTATATCGGTTGCTGTTGAGTCAGTTCTAACTCATAGTGACCCCATAACTGTCACAGTAGAACTGTGCTCCATAGGGTTTTCAATGGCTGATGATCAGAAGTAGATCACCAGGCCTTTCTTCCAAAGTGCCTCTGGGTGGACTCAAACCTCCACCCTTTTTTTGGCAGCCAAGTGTGTTAACTGTACCGCCCAGAAGATTCCTTACACCCAATGCCGTAGAGTTGATTCCAACTCATAGCAACCCCAGAGTAGAACTGCCCATTAGGGTTTCAAGGCTGTAATCTTTATGAAAGCAGACTGCCACATCTTTCTTCCGTGGAGAGTAGCTGGTGGGTTTGAATCACCAACCTCTTATTTAGCAACTGAGCACTTGACAACTGTACTACCAGGAGACTCCTCACATACTATAAATGGACATACATTTATGTCATTAATCTTGTCTAATGTCACTCTCCCCTTAGAATGTTATTTCCATAATGGGAGAAATTTTTATTTGTGTTATTCAATATTATATCTGCATTGCTTAGAATACCACTCAACATTTGGTAGGTGCTCACCAAATATCTTTTTAATGATGAATGTTGAGTAAATGCAATTGAAAATTCATAAATTAGAACTTTATTCCTTTGGCTTAACATAAATAAGAATTTGTCTTCTGAAAAATAATGAAAATAATTTTGGAAGAAGTATCTTACTAAGTTTTCCAATTTATGTTAATGACTAGGTCAGATCCTTGCATGACAGCAAAAAAAAAAAAAAAAAATGCTGTCAAGTCAATCCTAACTCATGGCAACCCCATGAGTGTCAGAGTAGAACTGTGCTCCATAGGGTTTTCAATGGCTGATTTTTCAGAAGTAGATAGCCAGGCCTTTCTTCTGAGGAACCTCTGGGTGGACTCAAACCTCCAACCTTCGGTTAGCAGTCAATCACGTTAACCATTTGCACTACCCAGGGACTCCTGCCTAGCAGCAGCTCTTGAAAATTCAGAACAAAATAAACTCAGAGCCTCAGTCACCAAGTGGACAAACTTTCACCAAACATTAAATAGGCCCACTCTGAATGATATTTTTCTTCTTTTTATTTTTCTATATACTCTAAATTTCCTAAAATGATTGTTTTATTATGAAAAATTTAAACTAAAAAAAAAAACCCATTGTCCTGAAAATGATAACACTGTCAAGTAAAATTATGTGGCAGACTACATGCTCTTTGTGGTCCCTTTCAATAAGTAAATTCTATGATGTTTTCATTCTAAACTCTCAACCACAGTTTCCTTACACAATTGCTACTATAAGTGATCCATCCAGACCAGAGAGGGCAAAAACATCATACACATGCTTCCACCTCGCCCTCACCTGCATTCCCCCATACTGTGCTCACAGCAGACATTGCTAACCACTCTTAGGATTCTTCTCCCACCCCTTCTACCCAGCCTAACAATCCCTCTCAACATGCAGGTCAGGCATCCACTACTGCTTGATCCAACTTGGCATTGTAACCATCTAAGATACAACCATTGGTCTCTACTCTTTTGGAGAAAAAGAGAAAGAAGAAAACCAAAAACCCAAAGAAGAAACTAGTCTATAGGACAAGTAGTCTACAAGAACCATGGCCTCATCTACCCTGAGACCAGAAGAACTAGACCTGGCTACCACTACCAACCATTCTAACTAATCAGGACAATAATAGCTGACCCCTGATAAAATGGGAGAAAAATGTGGAACAGAAACTCAATTTCCTTTTAAAAAAAAACACTAGATTTACTGGACCAGATCACTCTGAAGAACTCACCGGGACTATTGCCCTGAGATACTCTTTAAACCTTGAACCAAAACTAACCCCTGAGGTCACCTTGTAGCTAAATAACAAATTGTCTTACAGAATAATGAATATCACCCATAAGTACCATGCTCCTTTAAAAAATAACCTATATGAGGCCAAATGGTCAACAATTACTTTAAAACAAAGGTAGGGATATAAGGGGGTAGGGAAACTAGATTAACGGAAATGGAACAACCAGAATGGAAATAATGAGAATGTTCGTGCACTGTGAAGAATGTAACCATCACTGAACAACTTGTGTAGTAATTGTTGAACAGAAACCTAAACTGCCATATAAACCTTCACTGTAAATACAATAAAATATCAAAAAAAAAAAAACCCAAAACTTGGCACTGTGGGATGAAAATTATTTACCCTTGTCATCTAGATGTAGCTCTCCCTAAGGTGTGGCATTGCTCACTTGGGCAACATCTTGGAGGTCAGGAGATGGAGCAAAACTAATGCCAGAATTAGAGAGGAAAAAAAAAAAAAAGATCGAAGAAGAGAAGGAGACAGTTTTCATATGTGCCTGCATGCTCAATGCACTTAATAAAGCACATGCTCGAATAAAAAATATCCTTTTTTTCTGGGGTTCTTGAAAAAAGCCACTAGACTATGCTTCGCACCTTAGCATAATAATAGTTTTGTCTTAAAAATAGGTCTGTGTCCCAAAGTTTACTGGTGGTTGCCAGGGGTGGTTGTGGGGGAGGCGGAGCGTTAGCTGGGCAGCACTGAGTTTCTGTCAGTGGTGGCAGAACGATTTAGAAACAGATAGTGGTGGCAGCTGCACAGCATTATGAACATAACCAAATCACTGAATTGTACATATAAAAAACGTTGAATTGATAAATGATTTGTTATGTATGTTTTACCACGATAAAACAATCTAAAAAAAAAAAAAAAGTAAGTATCAAGAAGAAGTAAGTCTGTATCACTCTTAAGAAGTCAGCAAGTCCTGGATAAATTTCCACTGGATTCAATTCATTCGAAGCACCTAATATTTGAAGCACACTGAGATAAGCGTGACCTCATGTGATACATACAGAAATAAAGCTTGGATTCTGCCTTCTAGATACAGGCATGCATAACTTTCATACAGCGTGGGCAGTGAGAAGGACCAGACACCATGCTATGGCTGTATTAAAAAGAAGGAAATTAATTCCATCTGGGGAGGTTTCATAAAGGAAGTGTTTGTGATGTGGGCCTTGAATAATGAACAGTACTTTAACATTTGGGAACAGAACCTTTCAGACAGCTGAAATGGCTTTGCATGAAGCCCAGATAGTGAAGGTACAAGGCATACCCAGGATTCCTGAACACATGTACTGTAGTTGGTTGAATCTTTTGTTCCTATTCTTCCTTATTCTTTTAAGAGCAATACTGCTGCTTATCTTTTCATTCAATGACGTTTCACAATTCAGGACTTGCCTCTTCCTGAATGTAGACTCTGTACAATAACTCTCCCATCTTCCCAGCCATCTGTCAGTCCACTTGAGACTAAGTCGTGCTCTTGATATTTTGGTTGGAGGTTCGTAGACACCAGGTAGAGAAGTTTTCATAACTTGAAAAACCAGGCTTCTAACGTAACATTAAAAAAAAAAAAATGCTTCAGCTATCTTCAGTTTTCATTTTACTCACTTAAGGACTTCAAAGTGAGAACTGGCTACCAATAGGTGAACCGTGTTCTTTATAAAATGAAAGCCTGCTGCCAAACAGTTTGTGGCATGGAGTGTGTCCTAGGCAGATGCACATGTACCTTACGTTAGGGATTGAATTGTGTCCCTAAATATATGTGTTTAACTCCTAGACTTTGTACCTGTGGATGTAATCCTGTTTGGAAATAGAGTTTACTTTGCCATGTTAGATTGTACCCAATTAGGGTCAGCTCTAAATCTAATCATTTCTGAGTTATAAAAAGAACAGATTCGCTACAGAAACATGCACACATGAGGGAAGACAGATGCCATGGGAGGATCACCAAGGAACCAAGGAACATCCAGGACTATCTACAAGGAAAGAATGGACACAGCCAACATCCTGATTTGGACTTTTAGCCTTCTGAACTGTGAGAAAATAAATCTCTATTCTTTAAAGTCACCTACTTGTAGTATTTGTGTTACATCAGCACTAGGAAACTAAGACACCCACAGAGCCTCCTTCATGGCTTGTCACCACCCCACCAATGTGGCAGTTGGGATGATAAACTGGGGTCTGTTTTTCTCGGCACATTCTGAATAATTAGACTCAGAATTACCCTTAACCCCAGTACTAGTAGAGATCTAAGTGTGTGCATAAAACTGGGAAACAGAGTAATCCCATATACCTGTTTTCTTTGTCCACCCTCACCCCTTGTATCCTTCTTAACCCTGGTAGGTCTTCATGATGTTGAATGCTTTCTTTCCAGGAGCCTAGCACAGAACTACACACATCGACCTAACAAAAATATATTGTTTGAGGATAATGGTAGTTATTGATCTTTTTTTGAAAAGTACATGTAACCTTCATTCCTTCATGTTGAAGAAAGAAATAAAGGATGAGTTGGTCCTTCATCAAGAAACACGGCTAAGAAGCTGCTGACCATAAAGCATCGCCCTAGTAAAACAGCTTGCTGGGTTTCCTCTGAACCGGCTATACTGGACCTGATCTAAGATCACCACTTCCATCCATCAAGAAGCATTTACTAGGTGCTTCCCGTAAACCAGCATTTTCCTAGATTCATACTTTGTAGGAAAATTAGAAATTGTCAAAAATGAAATGGAATGCATAAACATCAATATCCTAGGCATTACTGAGCTGAAATGGACTGGTATTGGCCTTTTGAATTAAGCAGTCATATGGTGTACTATGCCGGGAATGACAACTTGAAGAGGAATGGTGTTGCATTCATCTTCAAAAAGAGCATTTCAAGATCTATCCTGAAGTACAACTCTGTCAGTGACAGGATAACATCCATTCGCTTACAAGAAGACCTGTTAATACAACTATTATTCAAATTTACCCATCAACTACTAAGGCGAAAGATGAAGAAATTGAAGATTTTTACCCACTTCTGCAGTCTGAAATTGATTAAACATGCACTCAGGATGCATTAATAATTACTGGTGATTGGAATGTGAAAGTTGGAAACAAAGAAGGAGGATTGGTAGTTGCAAAATATGGCCTTGGCGATAGAAATGATGCCAGAGATCGCATGACAGAATTTTGCAAGACCGATGACTTATTCATTGCAAATACCTTTTTTCACCAACATAAATGGCAACTATACACATGGACCTAGCCAGATGGAATACACAGGAATCAAATCAACTACATCTGTGGAAAAGCTCAATATCATCAGTCAGAACAAGGCCAGGGGCTGACTGTGGAACAGACCATCAATCGCTCATATGCAAGCTGAAGTTGAAACTGAAGAAAATTAGAACAAGTCCACGAGAGCCAAAGTACCACCTTGAGTATATCCCACCTGAATTTAGAGACCATCTCAAGAAGAGATTTGATGCATTAAACACTAATGACCAAAAACCAGACGAGTTGTGCAATGACAGCAAGGACATCATACATAAAGAGAGCAAGAGGTCATTAAAAAGACAGGAAAGAAAGCAAAGACCAAAATGGATGTCAGAGGAGACTCTGAAACTTGCTCTTGAATGTCGAGTAGGTAAGGCAAAAGGAAGAAATGATGACATAAAAGAACTGAACAGAAGATTTCAAAGGTCACCTCAAGAAGACAAAGTATTATAATGACATGTGCAAAGAGCTAAAGATAGAAAACCAAAAAGGAAGAACACACTCGGCATTTCTCAATATGAAAAAAACTGATGGAAAAATTCAAGTCTTGAGTTGCAATAGTGAAGGATTCTACGGAGAAAATATTAGACAATGCAGGAAGCATCAAAAGAAGATGGAAGGAATACACAGAATCATTATACAAAAAGAATTGGTCGATGTTCAACCATTTCAAGAGGTAGCAAATGATCAGGAACCTATGGTGGTGAAGGAAGAAGTCTAAGCTCACTCGTCTATGCCAAAAAATTTGGAAGACAGCTACCTGGCCAACCAACGGAAGAGATCCATATTTATGCCTATTGCAAAGAAAGATGATCCAACTGAATGTGGCAATTATCGAAAAATATCATGAATATCACATGCAAGTAAAATTTTGCTGAAGATCATTCAAAAGCGGCTGCAGCAGTATATGGACAAGGAACTGCCAGAAATTCAGGCCAGATTCAGAAGAGGACCTGGAAGGAGGGATATCATTGCTAATGTCAGATGGATCCTGGCTGAAAGCAGAGAATACCAGAAATATGTTTCCCTATGTTTTATAGACTATGCTAAGGCATTTAACTGTGTGGATCATAACAATTTGTGGATAACAGTGCAAAGAATGGCAACTCCGGAACACTTAATTGTGCTCGTGAGGAACCTGTACACAGATCAAGAGGCAGTTGTTCGGGCAGAAAAAGGGGAGTAGTTTAAAGTCAGGAAAGGTGTGCATCAGGGTTGTATCCTTTCACCATACCTATTCAATCTGTATGCTGAGCAAATAATCAGAGAAACTGGACTATATGAGGAAGAACGGGGCATTAGAATTGGAGGAAGACTCATTAACAACCTTTGTTATGCAGCTGACACAGCCTTGCTTGCAAAAGTGAAAAGGACTTGAGCACTTCCTGATGAAAATCAAAGACCACAGCCTTCAGTATGGATTACACTCAACATAAAGAAAACAAAAATCCTCAGAACTGGACCAATAAGTAACATCATGATAAATGGAGAAAAGATTCAAGTTGTCAAGGATTTCATTTGACTTGAATCCACAATCAATACCGATGGAAGCAGCAGCCCAGAAATCAAAAGGTGCATCACATTGGGCAAATCTGCTGTAAAAGACCTCTTTAAAGTGTTGAAAAGCAAAGACGTCACCTTGAAGACTAAGGTGCACCTCATCCAAGCCATGGTATTTTCAATCACATAATATGCATGCGAAAGCTGGACAATGAATAAGGAAGACCGAAGAAGAATTGATGACTTTGAATTGCAGTATACCATGGACTTCTAAAAGAACAAACAAATCTGTCTCGGAACAAGTACAACCAGAATGCTCCTTAGAAGCAAGGATGGCGAGACTATGTCTTACATACTTTGGACATGTTGTCAGGAGGGACCAGTCCCTGGAGAAGGACATCACGCTTGGTAAAGTACAGGGTCAGTGAAAAAGATGAAGCCCCTCAACGAGATGGATTGACACAGTGGCTGCAACAATAGGCTCAAGTATTAACAATGACTGTCAGCATGGCACAGGACTGCGCAGTATTTTGTTCCATAGTATATAAGGTCGCTATGAGTCGGAACCGACTCGATGGCACCTAACAACAACAACAACATACCAGGAAGATATAACAATTATAAATGTATTTGCATCTAACAACAGAGCCCCAAAACATAGCAAAAATTGAAAAAAAAATTGAGAATAAATTAACAATTTTAAAAGTGTCAAAGAGAGAAATTGATAGCAGGTATGTTCCTTTGATTTGGGGGTTTTCCTACTCAGGAAACCAAATATTCACGTTAAAGAAATCTCTGACCAAAATCAATCCACCAGGAGCTTTCCTTTCACCCAAAGTTGCAAATCCTTTCTATCCTGCTGAAGACGTTACATCCTGAGAGCAGAAAGCAACTACTAACAATTTAGCCACCGCATATGTGAGATTGGTTTGGCAGTGACATTAGTAATCAGAACTATGACTCCTGGCAAGGGTGATGTGCAAGCAGATGCTGCAAGAAACTGAAAGGCATCAAGTCAGCAGGAAGGCCTGTCCTCTGAGTTCTACCCAGCTGCCCTTCCTACCCCCTCAGTGTCAAAGTCTCTGAGGAGCTATCAGGCATGACCTTTTTCAGGAACTGTGATGCACCACTGTGTGGAGTTACAGGTCTCCCATATAGAAAAGGGGATGACATTTTTCTCAACATCTTACAGAGGCACAGGAAGCAGGATAAGAAACAGAGCTGTTTTCTTTTGCCTCTTCCACAGGAATTAAGCAAACACTTACTGATCATCTACCATTCATGAGGGATTGTCCTGGGTGCCAGGCAATTAAAGACCAACATGAGGTAGCTCTGCCACCAACATGCTCTCAGATTCACTCAACAGGAAGGTAAGGCAACTCTTAGTCAACTTCCGTGGAGATGGTCTCATAAGGAGTCCAATTAGTCCTGGAGCAGATGGGCACCTATGTCATTGTCACTGCCTTGATCACCAGATAATGGTGTGCAGCACACCCAGGCCCCCTCACACTGCAATCTGTTCTAGAGGGTGGACATCTGCCCACAGTGGTTCCTTCTGAACAGCCAGCACTTCTTCTTGTCACTTAATAGAGCTTGGAATAATGTACCTCCTCTAACTGTAATGAGCAAAACAAGCAACTATGGGAAAAGTCTGGATCTTTTTTTATTTTTTTGCCTATTTAATAAATAAGCACATATTCAAGGTGAGAAATTTAATTGAGTTTGATAACCACTCACTGAATGAAATGACAGTGTACCAAGAAAAGAGGAAAGATAAGAGGGAGGGAGACAGGAAGAAGAAGGGAAGGAGGAAAGGGAAGGAAAGGGAAGAGAAGGGAAGGAAGGAAACAAAAGCAGGACTAATAACAACACCAGATAGAGGTGTACTAAAAAAGCAAATGTCTTTCTCTTCTTGATAGTTCCATGGGATTTGATTTTTCAGGGAATCCAAGTGAGTTGGTCGAGAAAGAAATAGGAAATGATTTGAAGAAAAAATGAAAGTAGGTGCAACAGGCAGCATTCTGAATATCCATATTGGTGAAAAGATCCTTGAAATTATAACCTTAGAGAAAGAGAAGGGCTATTTAAGAGAAAGGAGCCCTGGTAGCACAGTAGTTAAGAGCTTGGCTGCTAACCAGAAGGTAGGCAGTTCGAATCCACCAGCCGCTCCTTGGAAACCCTGTGGGGCACTTCTACTCATAGGGTCACTATGAGTCGGAAATGACTCAATAGCAACCGCGTTGTTTTCGGTTATTTAAGAGGAGGAAGAAGCTCTCACAAAAACTCAACCGAACATTCGTAGAGCACTTCTGAGCCTCTAAAGTGCAGCCACACAGAGTCTCCTCTGTGCTTGCAGTAACTCTGTAAGAGGCCAGGGCAGAGGTCCCCATCTTCTTTTGTACAGATGCAGAAACTGAGTCTCCTCCACAGCTCTGACTGCTCCCGATTGATCACCGGGGTATTTAAGCAAATCCCAGGCAGCATGTCATTTCACCCCAGTACTAAGCTATGAATCTCTTAGAATTATGGACATTTTCAAAAATAACTGCAATGCCATTATCATACTTGAGAAGACAAAAATAATTCCTGGCAGAATAGGAAAACCTGTTGAGACAGAAACTAAATCAGTGGTTGCTTAGGGCTTGAGAGGTGGGTTGGGTCGGGGAATGGGAGGTGATGAAAATGGTCTAAAATTGACTCCCGGGGGTCTAAGAAACTCCAGTCCTTCAAATAGTGAAGTCATAGCTCACTAAAAATGTGACTTGGGGCCCAGAAGTCTGGCATGTTGTTATATAAATGAATCAAAAACGGCCTCTGTGTATCGGCCCCAGGTTGTTTACTTCTTCATAGCAAGCTGAGGTCAAACCTGTTGTGGTCGAGTCGATTCCGACTCATGGCAATCCTATAGGACAGAGTAGAATTGCCCCATAGGGTTTCCAAGAAGCGGCTGATGGATTCGAACTGCCAACCTTTTGTTTAGCAGCCAAGCTCTTAACCACTATGCCAATGCCCACTGGTGCCAATCTCAAATTTGTCCATATCCACAATTGTTTTAAAAATAGCCCAAGTAAGTAGATTTTTAGCCACTTTGAGCCTGCCTGCTTTATATACCCCACAAAACTGCACCCAACATCTGCTAGCCCTCAAATCAAACCAAACCCATTGCTGTTGAGTCGATTCCAACCGTTAGCGATCCTATAAGACAGAACAGAACTGTCCTATAGGATTTCCAAGGAGCAGCTGGTGGATTCGAGCTGCTGAACTTTTGGTTAGCAGCCAAGCACTTAACTACTACACCACCAGGGCTCCCTGCTAGCCCTAGGTAAGAAAAATCCTATAGTTTTAAGGATCCTAGGATGTGCTGTCCCTTGGAGCTCTCTGATCCAGAGACTCCCCATCTTGTTGCAGGAGGACATTATGTAAGCACACATAACCCTCCCCCCGGCCCCTACCCCCATCCCTTCTCCTCTTCTCTGGGGTTTTTCATGTCCTCTTCCCCTTCTGGTGGCTTCCTGCACCACTTGCTTCTGGAAGACCTCCTGCTTTGGGGGACTGTCCGCTGCATGAATCTCTGAACGTGCTGGCCTTGATGAATAGCTTATTGTGCAGCGCTGTCTCATGGTGCTATCTCTTCTTGATCAGCCCTAAATTCCCTTGAACTCACTACATACACACACATACACACACACACAAGATCACACGAATCCTGTAAATCAAAGCATGTTTTTCCTTGGTGAATAACAATCAGGCTCCATGGAAACATGGATAGGCGGACATTGTGTAGGAATCCCTGGGTAGTGCAAAAGGTTTACGTGCTCAGCTGCTAACCAAAAGGTTGGCAGACCGAGTCCACCTGGAGGTGCCTCAAAGAAAGGCCTGGCAATCTACTTGTGAAAAATCAACCATTGAAAACCCTATGGAGCACAGTTCTACTCTGACACACATGGGGTTGCCACGAGCTGGAGTCGACTCGATGGTGACTAGTTGGTGGGCTTTGTGTGAATTCCCTATAGGGCAGAAAGGCCACACAGGCTCAGCAAGGGGGCAGCCTGACAGCTGCCAGGTCTCGGCCCAGTACCTCGGCATCCCAGAGAGCCAGCTGCCGCCCCACTGTGGGCATCTGTCGAGGTCATGAATAAGAACGTCAACACATGTGTCAACCAAAGCATACATTGTCTCTTCCGGGCTGAAAGTGAGACATAACCAGCCAGAGGCTAGAAATGTAACAACCTCCAGTCCCTATGCCTCAATGCTCAATAAGCATTCTTTATTTTATCAGGAGAGAGAAGCCAAGGGAGGTTTCTGTGGCTTCCCATTGGTCTTCCGGGCAAGAAAGCAGAAACTAATAACCCAGCCCACCAAGGAGGGAAATTGCCAGTGGCTAAGTAGTGTATATCAGCAGCATTCCCAGCAGGTTTGAAAATAAATGATGATGTGTTAGCAACAGCAATGTTTTGATAACACAAGGAGACAATGCTCCTGGCATCCTGTCACTGGCATTTCAGGGCTGTGCTTTGCTTCCTTTATTTTGAAATAACTTGGTGTTCTTGACAAACTGGCTTGCACAGGGGTAACGTACCTGAGTGCTCTCAAGTGGGTCTCGGAAGAGAAGGGCTGCTTAGCTATGCAGTGTGTTCCTTCTAATTGAACGACTCAGGCCTGCCCTTCATGCATTTGCTCTGGTTGGGAATATATCCATGTTGATTACTGGGGTATTTGAGCAAACCCCAGGCAGCATGTCATTTCACCCCAGTACTAAGCTATGAATCTCTTAGAATTATGGACATTTTCAAAAATAACCGCAATGCCATTACCATACTTGAGAAGACAAAAATAATTCCTGGCAGAATAGGAAAACCTGTTGAGACAGAAAGTAGATTAGTGGTTGCTTAGGGCTTGGGAGGTGGGTTGGGTCGGGGAATGGGAGGTGATGAAAATGGTCTAAAATTGACTGTGGTGATGACTGTACATATCTGTGAATATACAAAAATCAATGAACTGTACACTTGAAATAGGTGATTTGTACAGTATGTGAACTATACCTCAATGAAATTGCTTAAAAAATAATTCATGGATGTTATCTAATAATAAATAATCAAATTTTGCAATTATCTCAAAAAAGTATCTTTACAGTCCATCTGTTCAAACAAGGTGCAAACAAGACCCACACACAGCAGTTGGCTGTTTTGTGTCTTTAGGCTGTCTTACTCTAGAGCAGTCCCAGCTTCCTTTCTCCTCTGCCTTTGCCTGGTTGTCATACTGGGGTGACTAGTGCATTGCTGTGATGCTGGAAGCTATGCCAGTGGTATTTCAAATACCATCAGGCTCACCCATGGTGGACAGGTTTCAGTGGAGCTTCCAGACTAAGACAGCCTAGGAAGAAAGGCCTGGCATCTACTCCCTAAAATTAGTCAATGAAAACCTTGTGGATCAGAACCAAACATTGTCCAATATAATGCTGGAAGATGAGCTCCTAGATTGGAAGGCACTACACAATTACTGCAACAAGGGACTCAAACATACCACCAATCATGAAGATGGCACAGGACCAGGCAACGTTCATTATGCAATATACAAGGTCACATGAGTTGGAGCCTACTCTACAGCTATTAATAACAAGATTGCCTGGTTGCAGAAACCAGGTCAACTGTACTTGTCTGTTTACTGCCTCATGGTTTCCTTTAACCCTTTTCTCTTATAAACTTGTAAATCAAGCTAAAAGCTGGATTAGATTCAGAAACTTTTTTGTTTGAGGGTTTTTTTCTCATTTTTATTTGTTTTTTTTTTTTTGAGATAAATATTTTTTAATTGTACTTTAGATGAAGGTTTATAGAGCAAATTAGTTTATCATTAAATAATTAATGATTATTAACACATATTGTTTTGTGACATTGGTTGCCAACCCCACGACATGTCAACACTCTCCCCTGCTCGACCTTAGGTTCCCCTTTACCAGCTTTCCTATCCCCTCCTGCCTTCTTGTCCTTGCCCCTGGGCTGGTGTGCCCAATTTATTTATTTTTTTAAAAATTCATTGTGTTTTAGGTTAAAGTTGACAGTTCAAGTTAGTTCCTCAATCAAAAATTTATACATATATTGTTTTGTGATATCGGTTGCAACCCCTGCAATGTGGCAGCACTCTCCCCCTTACCACCCCTGGTTCCCTGTGTCCATTCATCCAGTTTTCCTGCCCCTTCCTGCCTTCTGGTCAGTAGTTGCCCATTTGGTCTTTTATATTTGATTGAACTAAGAAGCACATTCTTGCTTGAGGTTTTTTTGCAAGAATTTTTGATAGGTGGTGCTGCGTGCTTTCCGTTGCATACATCACATCATGAGGTCTCCCTAACATCGGGTTCTCCCATGTTTCATGATGCTAACATTGATCAGAGGGTTGCCTATCCTTGCATTTTAAAGTGTAAGGTCAGACTCTGTGATGAAAGTAAACCATGACAAATCTGAAAAAACATTCCAAGAAACGGAGGACAACGCCCCTGGCTTCAACCCTGCCTCTGATTTTTTGCCCCACCCAGCCACAGCTTCTCACGTGTTCAGCAGCATAGCTGACCCCTGGCCTCTGATTCTCAGCAACAATCAGCTTTCCACTGAAATAGCTCACAGGAGTGATAAGCTTAATTAAAATCTGAAACTATCTCAAGAATATGACCTGGGCACATGGGATACTGGAAAGTTTGAGATTCTAAACCTGACCCTGACAATGTCATCCTCTGTAACCCTGAACAAGTCATTTAAATGTCTCTGGATCTCAATGTCTCCAACTGTGAAATAAGGGAGTTGGCGTGAATGATCTCAATCTCTTCCAGCTCTAAATTCCTATAAAATAAGAATTTTTATTAATCCTCTATACACCTATCCGTCAGTTTGTCATATTGCGGTGTCTTGCATGTTGCTATGATGCTGGAAGCTATGCCACTGGTATTTCAAATACTAGCAGGGTCACCCATGGTGGACAGGTTTCAATGGAGTTTCCGGACTAAGACAGACGAGGAAGAAAGACCTAGCAGTCTACTTCGGAAAGTTAGCCAATGAAAACCCTACAGATCACAACAGAATATATAGTGCTGGAAGATGAGCCCGCTAGGTTGGAAGGCACTCAAAATACAGTGGCTGCCACAATGGACTTGAGCTTACCAATGATCGTGAAGATGACGCAGGACCACGTAATGTTTCATTCTGCTGTATGTGGGGTCACCATGAGTTGGAGCTGACTCGCAGCAACCAACAACAACAGCACACACATACACACACCATTGCTATGTCTAGATACTTTTTAAAAAGAGGAAATACTAACAGAAATATTCCGCCAGTCCAATCAGATTTTTCTCTTCTTGGAATTAGAAATTAGTATGCTAGACAGTGAGCCATTTTAACAGAAATTCTCTAGAGAAAATGTCCACAAACGCCTGTTTCTTTGGTCCCTAAAATTTCTGTCTTCACTGTTCAATCCATCTATAGTTCTTTGCAATAGCTAGTATCCTTCTAAACCTCCCAATAAATTCCTACTTTTATTTTTTCCTCAGGATAGCCATGTTGGTTTCTGTTATTTGCCACCAAAAGAATCTTTACTAATATATCATCCACACTCCAAGGTCCAGCTCAAATTCCGATGCTCACTGAAGATTCTCTTGGGCTACATCAGCCATAGTAATGTCTGCCTGTATGTATATTATGGTACTAATTATCTGTGCAACTCATCCACAACATTTGTTCCATTCACATCTACACGTAACTTCCCATATGTTTCCACATTAGATTGGAAGCAAAGGGGTCCTACACTACAGATCAAATCTCCATGACACCATGAATTTGCATTACATGCAACTGGCTCCCATCCTCCACTCAATCCCCACTCTCAAATGAAGTTGGACTAAAATTCTTATCATCTGCACATATTGGTTTTCACTGATCTTGTAATAACACAACCTCACATTTTACATGATTGAAAATGCACCCAAATTATTACATCTTTGGTAGGGTTTATTGTACTTCTTCATATCTCCCAAAGAGCTTGCAAAATGCTGAGCACAGAGTAGGTACTTAATAAATACGTGTTGATTCAGCACTAGCTGCCATTACAGTTATCTCTGATCACTGTGCCATGATCAGTGATTGGCGTGGGAATGAAAAATGATAAATCTATAGAATGTCTGAGACATTTATGAGCCTATTTGACCTTTCCTGGGGCTGTTAGATGAAGGATCCCCCAGAAAAGGTGACAGGGGTTAAAGGCTCTCCCCAAGGCACATAGTCACTCAAGAACAGACTGACACTTGAATGCAAGTCTATTCCCACAGGGAAGAAGCAAAGCCAAGAGAAACAGTGTCCTAAGCAAGCTAGTGATAGCCTCATGGCTGCCCTCATGTAAACTGAAAAGATGCCCCTTCTTCTCAATACTTACACACAGGGGACAGCTTGATAAGCAGAATGTGGGCTGGATTCCAACTTCCACTTGTCTCCCTGGCTGGCACTTTTGTCCAGGGCACAATCTCAACAACTGTCTGTGGTCCTGTCATGGTACCCTGGGACTGACCCAAAACTCAACCTGTCAAGGCAACCTTCCAGGACTGAACCTAGCTCCTCCATATTCTTTCCCAAGGCACTCTCTGAACACCAAGCACAAGAGTGGGTACTGGGTACTGGGAACATGGTACCCACTGCCACATGAATCTGCTCTCACTCAGGCTGTGCTCTGGAGCGCATCAGATACCTCTTATGTGCCACTTCAGATCATCTGGGCTTCATCTGTCTCCAGGTCTTTTGGCCACTTGTTCCAGCCCCAGCCACCTCACCAATGGTCAACTGCCTGGAGTCTGACAAGCTCCACATGGGCACATCCAAAGAGTGCCTCATCCCGTAACCACTCTGTGCACTTCTCACATCCTGTCCTGTGGCTTCACTGTTGACACTGAGATGGGATATGGCACCCTCTTGATACCTATACATGTGCACCCTGGAAGTGCAGGGGAATTAAGGCCCCGTGGGGAGAATTTACGAGCAAAGGAAGATGAAGCTACTAATAATTTTTTCTCCCTTCCTCCCCTGGACAGACTTTCCTGAGAAGCAGTGAAACAGATGTTTCTCAGAAGAAGTCATCAGTCACGCTTGATATCAAGTGGTTGCCATCTTGGAAATGAATCCTCATATTGGCTCCTGCTCCCCTTTCCCCTCACTTCTCCTCCCTAGGATTGCACTCCCGAATAGCAGTGACACATAGCCTTGGCCATAAGCACTGCTTTCTGAGGTTCTAGGCTAAGGCCAGGATCCTGTTTCTCAATTGTTTTTTGTATTCTGTCTTTCCCTCTAAAACTAACAATTCCTTGAGGGCAGAGGCTAAGTGTTTGGATTTCTTTATAACAAACCTTAGAGTCAATTCTTTATAACCAACTTTTGAGTCAATTTTGACTCATGGATACCCCATGTGTGTCAGAGTATAACTGTAACTGTCTCCGTAGGGTTTTCAATGGCAGATTTTTTTCAGAAATTTATCGCCAAGACTTCCTTCTGAGGTGCCTGTGGGTAGACTCAAACTTCCAACCTTTTGGTTAGCAGCTGAGTGGCTAAACATCTGTACCACCCAGAAACTCCAGATACCCCTCCAAAATATATACTAGTGTCTTTGTGCTCTTTGCCAACAAGCCTTCACAAAGTACTGTTGACTTGTGCAAGGCAGCAGCAAATGGCTAGCAGAAGATGCAATATGGGTGAAGGGCCTTCTCCCTCCTAGGTTCCTTTATGGAATCATCACTGCAGGGATGAGGCAGGTTGGGTCTGGAGAGTGGCTTCCCCCGGATGACAGCAGAGATAGACTAAAGGTTTGTGTTCCCACCAGTAAAATCCATGAGCTATGCTTCCTGGGGATGCAGGGATCCAGATATCACTTTGCATGCCTGGATGTGGCCAAAAAATATTAATAAAATTAATAAAAAATAACCTGCAGTCCACCCTCCGGTTCCCAGTGTGTCATTACCTCATCTGTCCTGTTCCTCACTCCCACCAGATGTTGTCCATTACTCGCAGATTTCAGCAAATTCCTTTATCTCTTAGATCTTATCTATTCTCCATTGCATATTGTCTGTCGTGTGCTCAATCAATGATAGCACCCCTTCCCTTCCACTACCTCCACTTGCATCTAATCTGGTCTCTAGCCTCAAACTCAGCCATGAAGACCCTTCAGTTCAGAGGGCCCTCTAGCTCCACCCCTGTGGTCTCCTAACTGGCCTTCCCCTTCTACCCCTGCCCCACATCAGTCTATTGAGTCTATTCTCATCATAGCAGCTGGAGTGGTCTAGGTAAAATGTAAGTCAGGTCATGCCAGTGCTCTGTTCAAACTGCCCCCCAAGGCTCCCCAGCTCCCTTAGAGTCAAGGTAATGTCCTAACAATGGCTACAAGGCCATAGGTGATCCCTCTCCCACCCTGTCACCAGTAACCTCCTAATTTCATGCCCTGCTGCTCATCACCCCATTCATTCAACTTCAACCCCACTGGCCTGTCTGTTGTGCCTTGAACACCAGGCACACTCCTTCCTCAGGGTCTTAACAGTACTGTTTGTTCCATCATTCAGGGGAACCCTTTCCCCAGATACCCTCAGGGCTTACTCCATCATCTCTTTACTCAAATGTTATCTTCATGGTGAGGCATTCCCTGGCCACTCTATCTACTGTATCAAACCCAAACCCATTGCCATCAAGTCGATTACGACTGCAACATCTCCATAATTATTCCCCTCCTTCTCTGCTGTATGTTTCTCCTTGGTTGATCACTATAAAACAATGTAGATATTTTACTTATTTATTATGGTTATTTCCTAGCTACTCTCTCTAATATGGAAGCTCTAGGAGGACATGGATTCTTACGTTGCTTCACTACTATCTTTACAGCAGAGACTGCCACTTAGTAGGTGCTCAATACATCTTTGTTGAATGAATGAATCCCTTTTTTCCTCCATCATGGCTACTCAATGCATCAAAAATATCTGTGTCTCTAATAGAGAACTAATCTTATCTCACTCATTACTATGGATATTTGTTCCAAAATATTATCAAGAAAAAAGAGCTATAGATGCCTGGGACTCGGGGCAGGTAGGCCTTGTAAATATAACAGGAGTGGGCATCTAAATCATGGGCCAAGGTCAGGACTCTGTATCCAGCCCCACAAAATGAGAATCTGTTCAAAGTTTTTATTTTTTATTTTTATTGTATTTCAGGTGAAAGCTTACAGAACAAATAGTTTCTCATGAAACAGTAGTACACATATTGTTTTATGACATTGGTTAACAACCCCACAACATGTCAACTTTCTAACTTCTCGACCTTTTTCTTTTTGGTGAAAATATACATAGCCAAAGATACGCCATTTCAAAAATTTCTACATGCACAGTTCAGTGACATTGACTACACTCTTCCAATTGTGCTGTTATTCTCACTTAAGATGAAGGCTTACAGAACAAAACAGTTTCTCATTTAACAGTTACTACACATGTTGCCCTATGACAATGGTTAACAATCTCACAACACATCAACAATAGCCTTACTCAACCTTCGGTTCCCTATCACCAGCTTCCTTGTCCCCTTCTGCTTTCTGGCCCTTGTCACTGGACTCCTGTACCTCGTTAGTCTCATTTGGTTTTACGGGGCTGTCCACTCCCAGGCTGAACAGTGAACCTCGGAGGTAACTTCACCACTGAGCTAAAAGGGTGTCTGGGGGCCATACTCTAGAGGTTTCTCCAGTCTCTTTTAGGCCAGTAAATCTGGTCTTTTTTTGTGAGTTAGAATTATGCTCTACATCCTTCTCCAGCTCTGTCCAGAACCCTTTGTTGTGATCCTGGTCAGAGCAGTCAGTGGTGGTAGCCGGGCACCTTCTAGCTGTACTGGACTCAGTCCAGTGGAGGCCTTGGTAGCTGTGGACAATTAGTCCTTTGGACTAATCTTTTCCTTGTATCCTGTTCTCTTCATTCTCCCTTGCTGCCGAAGGAATGAAACCAGTGGAGTATCTTAGATGGCCACTCACAGGCTCTTAAGACCCCTGACACTAGTCACCAAGGTAGAATGTAGAACATTGTCTTTATAAACTGTGTCATGCCAACTGAGCTAGATGTTCCCCCAAGAGAATCTGTTCAAAGTTTTAAAGGAAAACTTCAAATGTTCCTGTTTGTTATCATTAGGAATTAAACTTGAATAAACTTAAGGTTTTTTTTTTTTTTTTTAATTCTTAGGCATAATCTTCCAAATATTTAAAACCCAGAGGAATTTGCCGAGCATCCAGGAGTAGATGTTTCAGTGAACTGAAACTAAAAAACCTGCTGCTGTCAAGTTGATTCTGACTCACAGCCACCCTATAGGACAGAGTAGAACTGCTCCATAGGGTTTCTAAGGAGTAGCTGGTGGGTTTGAACAGCCGACCTTTTGTTAGCAGCTGTAGCTCTTAACCACTGCACCACCAGGGACCCTGGCTTCAGGGAGCTGGGTTTCTTAAAATCTGGATGGATTATGTTGTTGTGATTCTTATTAGGTGTCGCTGAGTTGGTTCCAACTCGTAGTAACCCTAGGTACAACAGAACGAAACACTTCCCGGTACTCAATCATTGCTATGTTTGAGTCCATTGTTGTGGCTACTATGAGAGTTCATCTTACTGAGGAGTCGTCTTTTTTGCTGACCCTTTATTTTACCAAGTACGATGTCTTCCAGGGACTGGTCCCTCCTGACAACATGTGCAAAGTGAGCGAGATGAAGTCTTGCCATCCTCTCTTCTAAGGAGCATTCTGCCTGTACTTCTTTCAAGACAGATTTATTCGTTTTTCTGCCACTCCAAGGTATATTCAATATTCGTTGCCAACGCCAAAATTCAAATGGATTTATTTTTCTGTGGTCTTCCTTATTTATCTTCCAGCTTTTTTATGCATATGAGGCAATTTTAAACACCATAGCTTGGGTCAGGCGCACCTTGGTCCACAAGGTAACTTCTTTGCTTTTCCACATTTAAAGATCTTTAGCAACAGATTTGCCAAAGGCAATACATCATTTGATTTCTTGACTGCTGCTTCCATGGGTATTGATTGTGGATCCAAGTAAAATAAAATCCTTGACAACATTAATATTTTCTCCATTTATCATGATGTTGCTTATCGGTCCAGTTGTGAGATTTTTGTTTTCTTTATGTTGAGGCGCAATCCATACAGAATTTGATCTTCATCAGTAAGTGCTCAAGTCCTCTTTGCTTTCAACAAGCAAAGTTGTGTCATCTGCATATCACAGGTTATTAATGAGTCTTCCTCCGATCCCGATGCCCCATTCTTCTTCATATAGTCTAGTTTCTTGGATTATCTGCTCAGCATACAAACTGAATAAGTATAGTGAAAGGATATAACCTTGACACACACCTTTCCTGATGTTAAACAATGCAGTGTACCCTTGTTCTGTTCGAATGACTGCCCCTTGGTCTATGCACAGGTTCCTCATGAGCACTAGTGTTCCGAAATTCCCATTCTTTGCAATGTTATCCATAATTTGTTATGATCCACACTGTCGAATGCCTTTGCATAGTCAATAAAACACAGGTAAACATCTTTCTGGTATTCTCTGCTTTCAGCCAAAATCCATCTGACATCAGCAATGATACCACTCATTCCACAGCCTCTTCTGAATCCAGCATGAATGTCTGGCAGTTCTCTGCTGATGTGCTGCTGCAATCATTTTTGGATTATCTTCAGCAAAATTTTACTTGTGTGTGGTATTAACGATATTGTTCAACAATTTCCACATTCTTTTGGATCACCTTTCTTTGGATTGGGCACAAATATGTATCTCTTCCAGTCGGTTGGCCAGGTAGCTGTCTTCCAAATTTCTTGGCATAGATGAGTGGGCGCTTCTAGTGTTGCATCAGTTTACTGAAACATCTCTGTTGGTATTCCATCAATTCCTGCAGCCCTGTTTTTCCTCAGTGCCTTCAGTGTAGCTTGGACTTCTTCCTTCAATACCATCGGGTCCTGATCATATGCTACCTCCTGAAACGGTTGAACATTGACCAACTCTTTTTGGTACAGTGACCATCTTTTTTGATGCCTCCTGTGTTGTTTAATATTTTCCCGTAGAATCCTTCAATATTGCAACTTGAGGCTTGAATTTTTTCTTCAGTTTTTTCAGCTTGAGAAATGCCACGCATGTTCTTCTTTTCCGTTTTCTAACTCCAGGTCTTTGCACATTTCACAATACTTTACTGTGTCTTCTCAAGCCACCCTTTGAAATCTTTTGTTTAGTTCTTTTACTTCATCATTTCTTCCATTCACTTTAGCTACTCTACATTCAAAAGCAAGTTTCAGAATCTCTTCTGACATCCATTTTGCTCTTATCTTTGTCTTTTTAATGACCTTTTGTTTTCTTCATGTATGATGTCATCCTACAACTCATTTGGTCTTTGGTCATCAATGTTCAATGCATCCAATCTATTCTTGAGATGATTTCTAAACTCAGGTGGGATATACTCAGAATTGTACTTTGGCTCCTGTGGATTTGTTTTAATATTCTTCAGCTTCAACTTGAACTATCATATGAGCAACTGACTGTCTGTTCTGAAGTTGGCTCCTGACCTTGTTCTGACTGGTGATATTGAGAGCTTCTCCAATGTCTCTTTCCACAGATGTAGTCGATTTTATTCCTGTTTATTCTATCTGGACAGGTCCATGTGTATAGTAGCCCTTATGTTGTTGAAAAAAGGTACTTGCAATGAATAACTCATTGATCTTGCAAAATTCTATATGAGATCTCTGGTGTGGTTTCTATCACCAAGGCTATATCTTCCATAGGGTCACTATGACTTGATAGCAATGGGTTTTTATCCTATCCTACACCACCCTACCCTACTCTATCCCATCCCATCTTGGGCCATGCCAGCTCACCCCATTCCATTCTTGAAGCCCTGCTGTCACAGTGGTTAAAGAGCTCAACTGCTAACCAAAAGGTCGGCAGTTTGAATCCACCAGCCTGCTCCTTGGAAACCCTATGGGGAGTTCTACTTTGTCCTGTAGGGTCAATATGAGTCAGAATCAACTTGACAGCAACAGGTTTGGTTTTGGTTTGGTTTGATCCTTCTTCTTTGTTTCCAACTTTCACATTCCAATTACCAGTGATTATCAATGCATCTTGATTGCATGTTTGATCAATTTCAGACTGCAGAAGTTAGAAAAATCTTAAATTTCTTCATCTTTGTCATTAGTGGTTGCTGCATAAATTTGAATAATAGTTGTATTAACTGATCTTCCTTGTAGGTATATGGATATTATCCTATCACTCTTCTTGTTGTTATTTTAGGATAGATCTTGAAATGTTCTTTTTGACGATGAATGCGACATCATTCCTCTTCAACCAGTCATTCCCAGCATAGTAGACCGTATGATTGTCTGATTCAAAATGGCCATTACCAGTCCATTTCAGCTCACTAACACCTAGGATATTGATCTTTATGCATCCCATTTCATTTTTGATGATTTTTTCCTAGATTCATACTTGATACAAGCCATGCTCCGATTATCAATGGATGTCTGCAGCTGTGTCTTCTCATTTTGAGCCATACCACATAAACAAATGAAATTCTCAAAAGCTTGACTCCAACCAAGTCATTACGGTCAACTCTACTTTGAAGAGGCAGCTCTTTCCCAGTCTTATTTTGAGTGCCTTCCAACCTGAGGGGCTCATCTTCTGGCACTGTACCAGACAATGTTCTTCTGCTATCCACAGGCTTTCATGGGCCAATTTTTTCAGAAGTAGACTGCTAGGTCCTTCTTCCTAGTCTGTCTTAGTGCAGAAGTTCCGCTGAAACCTGTCCACCATGGGTGAGCCTGCTGGTATTTGAAATACCGGTGGCATAGTTTCCAGCATCATAGCAGCATGCAAGCCACCACAGTATGACAAACTGACAGATGAGTGGTGGACAGACTATGCATTGGTATAAATGTAAAGCTACCTAATTGCTTCTTTAAAAACTGAACTTGAGATTTTTCAAAATGAGAAATGAGATTGGGTTATTTTCCCCAAACTTTTTTCTTCTTATTTGTTTAATACATTTCCACATTAAGCTTAATATGATATCCACATATTCAATTTGATATCCACAACCCAATTTTTTATCGTATTTCACTGTGACACTCTTAGATAATATTCTGGTTGTCACATTGGGCCGACCCTTGTCTAAATGAACCTCAAAGCCTGGTACTATTAGCAAGGTGGTGCCATCAACAATTATTTACTGTCCTGTTTCTCTGGGCTTGGTATGGCCCTACGTTCTAAAATAATATAGAAATACTAGACCAACTCATGACCTCATGGAGTGGTAGATGGAGAAGACACACGTAAAAACTGAGACCAACTGTCACTGAGCACTACACACTAAGTGTCAATAATGTTAATATGAGACAAAACTGGCAACATGGGCCTTAGAAGGAGGGCGAAACCTAGACAGAGCCTTGAAGGGATGCGTTGCATTTTAAAAGTCACAGTGGAAAGGGATTATGAGACAAAAGGAATACTTTGACTGAAGACCCAGGGAAAGGAAGAATAAATACCCCAGCCTGACTGGAGCAGAAGAGGCTTATTAGAATGAATGGAAGATTTAACGGAGAAGGAAAGATGGAGGCTAATTTTTATAATGAGGCTTATTTGTCTTAAATGGAAAATAATTCATAAATGAATAAGGAAAATGTTGACCAGATGATCCTTTGACCATCTTGTGTTTTGCTGAATCAAGGTATATTGGATTTTTTTTTTTCCCCTTTCTCTCTAAGCTTATCTCTGCTTGAGGAGACACGACTAAGACATGAAATGTCTGGAGAACAACAGAACACTGCATATGAACACAGGTCAAAATGAACGTCTTAGACTCAGAGATTTCAAGAAAGGAGTTTCAAGAGAGATAAGCATTTTTCAGAAAAGTCAGAAAAGATTCCTGGGGGAAGACAGGCCTGGCTGCCTCTCTGAGGATTCTCACTACTTAAAAAGAGTAGAGCATTGAGATCACTCAAGCAAACTGCCCTGCTGACCTGGTGAGAGTGAACACAGCCAGCTACTGGCCTGGAAAGATTTTGGTTTCTTTGAACTCAGTCTGGTATATGAGCTGGCTCTCATCCTGCTGTGCTGCTTTCTCCTTATAGCTCTGCCACTCAATTAAGTAAATCACATTACATTATTTACTGGCATTATATTATTTACTAGGCAGGTAGGAGATGCTGTGCCTGCCTCCTAGTTAATACCTTTCCTACGCTTCGTTTTCCTCAGGACCAGCCGCTGTGGGTAGTACATCGGTAGTGGAACCAGCAGCAGCTGCCATAACAGATGTGAATATGCTTCAGCAGCCTTAGGTTTGGCAGGCGTCTGCTGTACATACCTGAGTATTTTCCATAGGGGCCATGCAAGGGGCCATATAGGATTCCAGAGCTTGAGGGGAGAGAAAAGGAGGCAGCGAAGGAGAAGACCCTTTCTGAAACTATGAATTACATCTCGAGCTGTCACCTGTAAGAAACTCAGCTGCAGAAATAACTCCATCTGCAGCTTGAAATACCCTTGCAATGAAGTTCTCTAAAGGTGCCCCTTCCCCTCAAGAAGCATCATTTTTTACATCTGTTTTTACTAAATATAATGTCTAAATGTTTAAAAAAATAAGACACTTGGAAAGTTTACTTCCAAGACAGCTGGTCACAAAAACAGCATGCACAGCAAAATCCCAGGTTTTACTTGAAAACTCTAAATACATGCACAGGAAAAGCTGGAAAGAATTTTGTGGGTTTTCTGGCCCTAAATCAAGCACTGCAGGGGCTAAAACATTCCAGTAAATCTAACTTTCAAGCATCTGCCTTGGCACTCAGGGTGCTTATAAATGGCACTGCCTTAAAAATCAAGAGAAAGGAGTCATCAGGCTGGCAAACTTGATGATTGGAAATGTCTCAATATGTTATAATACACTAACCCAAATATAACTTTCTGTAGGAACAAAAAAAAAAAATGTTGCTCCTGTCAAATGCCCCATGATAGGGAGAGACTTCTGGAGAAGACAGTGGCAGAAACAAAATAATTACAGAACCCCAGAGTCCATAAATAAATATAAATAAGCATATAAATTTAAATGGCAAAAACATGTACTCATGTAGCACTGAAACTAGAAAACAGACTCATACCATAAACGTTGGGAAGTGTCATCCAGAAGCATATTGCAGAACAAATGGATAGAGGACTCCAGGAGCTGAGTCCTGCAGAGGCACAGTGGGGAGTGGACAAAATCCTAAAGCTCCTCGCCAGCATCCCCAGTGTGGAGGGATGAAGTCTGGGATGTAGGGGTCCAACAGGGATTCAGGTTGTTCCTCTTGGAACTCCTCTCTCTCAGAGTCAATAAAAACCCCTTCAGCCCAAATATGGAGAACTCAAAAAATTTGCCACTATCTCTCCCACTGATAGAAGTAAAGGGTAAACAGAACTAAGAAACCAAGTTAACCAGTTGCTGTCGAGTCGACTATAACTCATGTGACCCCATGTATCATGAACTCAATTGTGTTCCTCAAAAATATGTGTCAACTTGGCTAGTCCATGATTCCCAGTATTGCACGATTCTTCACCATTCTGTCATTTGATGAGATTTTCCTATGTGTTGTAAATTCTACCTCTATGATGTTAATGAAGCAGTATTAAAGGCAGTTATGTTAAGGAGGCAGAAATCAATCTACAAAATTAGGTTGTGTCTTAAGCCAATTTCTTTTGAGCTATAAAAGAGAGAAGCAAGCAGAGAGATAGGGGGACATCATACCACCAAGAAACAAGAGCCAGGAGAATAGCATGTCCTTTGGACCCAGGATCCCTGCACTGAGAAGCTCCTCAACCAGGGGAAGACTGATGACAGGGACCTTCCTCCAGAGCCAACAGAGAGAAATAGCCTTACCCTGGAGCTGACACCCTGAATTTGGACTTAAAGCCTACTAGACTGTGAGAGAATAAATTTCTTTTTGTTAAAGCCATCCACTTGTGGTATTTCTGTTATAGCCACATTAGATGACTAAGACACCATGTTTGTCAGAGTAGAACTGTGTTCCACAGGGTTTCCAATGGCTGATTATTTCTGAAGTAGATCACCAGTCCTTTCTTCCAAGGTGTCTCTGGGTGAGCTCAAACTTCCAAATTTTTTATTAGCAGTAATGCACATTAACCATTTGCACCACCCAGGGACTACTAAGTAACCACGTACCTTAGGCTAATCACCTCAATAGCAATTAAATTTTGGAGTAAACTAGAAATAAGAGCAAACAAACCCAGGAAAAACACCTAGAAATTCCCCTTGGAGGGCCCCACTCTAAAAGTCCCATTCCTTCCTCCATTATGATAAATAGAGCCTTTCTGGCACATGAAGACCCACTAGGATTCACAACCTATTCTCTCTTATTGGCATGTACCCCCAGAGGAAAAACTGCACGTCCAAAACTATATGTACAGTGATACTGCCTGCAGCATTGTTTGAAACTACACAATTGGAAATAAATCTAAGTGTCCCGTCAATAAGGACACCAACGGGACAATACGTTATGGCACATACATCTAGTGGATATGCTACACAGTCACTACACAGAATGTGCCATGGGGGCAAGACTCATGTCCATCTTGTTCAGTCTATCACTCCTGCACCAAACATCGAGCATGGCATGTAGTAGGTAATGAGTAAATGAATCAATGAATGAAATGAACACGCTACTGTGCACGCTTTGTTGTTGTTGTTAGTTGCCGTTGAGTTGGTTCTGACTCGTGGTGACCTCGTGTGCAGAGTAGAACTATTCTGTAGAGTTTTCAAAGCTGTGACCTTTTGAAGGTCACAGATTGCTAGGTCTGTCTTCTGAGCTGCCTATGGGTGGGTTCGAACTGCCAACATTTCATCTGGTAGTCAAGCACTTAACCATTTGCGCCATCCAGGGACTCCATGCAAACTTTAGAACTCATATATACTGACATGGAAAGACATCAGATATATTGTTGCACGAAAAACAAAAAATTATAGAACAGTATAACTTTATTTTTATTGTTAATGGCATATATACATATATTTCTTTATACATTTCCTTTTTAAAAAAATTATGTATATGCATATAGGTGTGCAGTTTTAATATATGCCTGTGGTACCTATAAAGGTTTTGCTCACTGAAATCTGGTACTCCACTCTTTCTAGGTACATGGAAAACTGATGTCCTGGCCCTATTGTGGTTTGGCAGGGCCATCATATGTCTAGTTTTGGCCAATGAATGGTGAGCATAAAATGAAACATGTCACCTACAGGCTGGAGCATTTGTATTCTAGCATTTTCCCTCAGAGTTCTCTTCCCCTTCCCAAGTTGATCTTGAAAGTATGTGTTGAGATGAAGCCTTTGGCAACCTAGTGGGTGACTACTATAAGCAGATCCCCAGTCACTCTAGTGCACATATAGCAGGAGTGAGAAATGAACTTGTGTTAAGTCACTGGGGTTGGGGTTTTTTGCGACCCCACCATAATAACCTATTTCTGATGACTACAAAACATATAGAGAGAGAGAAAGAAAAAGAGAGCGAGCGCCCTGATGATAGTGCAGTGGTTAAGTGCTCGGCTGCTAACCAAAAGGTCTGCGGTTTGAACCCACCAGCCAGCAACTCCGTGGGAGAAAGATGTGGCAGTTTGCTTCCGTAAATATTTACAGTCTTGGAAACTCTATGGGGCAGTTCTATTCTGTCCTATAAGGTTGCTATGAGTTGAAATCAACTTGACGGTAAAGGGGTTTTATATCTATATATGTAGATATACACACATATATGTATTTACATACATATGTGAAAATATAAACATACACAGAAACCTGAAGAATATACAGATGGGGCTGAGAGAGAAGTATAAGGCATTTGGGTACCTTGGGAGTAGGGATGAGAGGCAGGGAAGAAAAAAGAAGTGCCAGAGAAGGAGAGAAAAGGCATGAGACAGAAAGCTGAAGGAGAGAAAGACAAACATCTCAGATCTCAGTTTTGCCTAAATTGGTCTGGGGAGAAAGCCTCCCCCTTGTTCTAACCTCCTCAGTTAAATGAGTTCCAGAGATCTGATTGCAGGAGACAGAGGCATCAGAAATTGAAGAAGAACTAACGCTTAAGATTTTGTTTTGTCTGGTTTGGCATTACACATGAGCACAGTCAAGAGTAGGTGGAAACCAATAAGGCAGTCTGTTCACAGGACCCTAGGTGACCTTTTCTAGACCTTGCCTCACCCTATGTCATCTACCCCATAGGCTGAGTCATCAGGGGGATTAAATAGAAAACCATGTTGTAAACCACTAGTCCAATGCCCAACATATAGCCTATGCTTAATTGGTGTACTTCCTGTCTCTTTCCTTCTCTGCGGATCAAGATGATTGAGTGGACACTGGAAAGGATTGTGGAGGTCATTAAAGCGGGCCGTACTGGGCCAACTGCCCTGCATCTAACCAAAAAAGCAGGAAGGGACCTCAGAGAGGCACATCCAGCCCACAGAGGTGTCCCTTCTACCTGGTGCATGCACCATCTTTCCTTCAACCCAGAGCCTGGTCCAGCTTATTTCTTAGTAAAGAGGAATTGGGGCAAGGTCATTAAATGAAGCAGCAACAAAAGGCAGAAGTCTAGAGTATGTTCTGGGGCTAGTGAGATAGGTGACCAACATCCTAGAAAATGCTCCTGGGACCAGGACTGTAACGTCCTGTAAGGGCCCAGACAACTCAAGCTGTGCCATCTGGATGCCTTAAACCAAAGGAGAAACCAATTATGATTCTGGTTTTGATACTTGAGAAAATACAAAGCCTATTCCAGTTTTTACTCATTCAGTAAATTTACACACATGTACACACACTTTGATACGGCAAATGGTAGTTAAAAAAAAAAATTGCATGCAGGCATTATTAAGTTCAAGGCACTGTGCTAGCATTGCAGGATTGGGTGCAGAGAGGTCAAGGGTAATGAGGAAGCATGAGACACAATCTCTGCCCTCAAAGACTCTAGTCTAGTGAGGCAAATGAGAAAAAGCACATGGAAAAGAAACCAGGACTGTTAAATGTAAGCTGAGTGGGACACTCAGGAAATGAGTCATCATAGATACGTGGGTTTTCCAAAGAGTTCGACACCCTGCAAACCTTGGGCGTGACTCACTGAATTCTCTCACAAGCTGTGAGTTTTGATCATGCCCCTGAGCCTTTGACTATTTGTTTCTACTACAGTTCTCACTATCTGGAGGATTTTCCTAAAAATAAGCTATCAGGGTGGTTTTACATTAGCTAGCTTTTGAGCAGTCACTAAGGTCTCTTAGTCAATTCAAAAGCAGTTTTTAAGCACTAGCTCATTCTAGTTTGCACCAGACTAAAGATGGTAGAGGATGCAAACTAAGTAGTAGGCCCAAACGTATCCTTCAAGAACCTTACACTCAGTACTTTGATGTTGCTCCTGGTACCTTCTTGTGTGAGCCAATTGTTAAATATTTAGGAATTCTGTGACCTGGTTGTCAAATGATGGTGTAGTAGGCTGTATAATGGTCTCCCAAAGATCCACCGGTTGCCGGTCAAGCCCGCACTGACACATGGTGACCCTATGTGTGTCAGAGTAGAACTGTACTCCATAGGGTTTTCAATCGCTGATATTTTGGAAGTAGATTGCCAGGCCTTTCTTCTGAGGTGCCTCTGGGTGGACTTAAACCTCTAACCTTTTGGTTAATAGCCAAGCGCATTAACCGTTTGCACGACGTAGGGACTTCGCCCAAAAGACATCCATGGCCTGGAATTTGTGGCTGTGACCTTATCTGGCAAAAAAGGATATTGCAGATGTAACTAACTTAAAGATTTTGAGATGGGGATTATTCTGGATTATTTGAGTAGGTCTGGGATGGTTAAGATTGTGTGTCAACTTGGCTGGGCCATGATTCCCAGCGTTCTGGCAGTTGTATGATGTTGTGATCACTTCCCTGTAGAAATCTGATACATTATCACTCCCGTGATGAGATCTGCTGAGTGGTACCAGCAGGGGAGGGGCCTGTGGCAGCTCACTGCCCCCTCAGCCTTCATCTCCCCACCCTCCTCTGCCTACTTCCTTCCTGCTCGCCTTGCTGTAGCTTTTGATTTTTATCAGATCCTGCAGCTGGCTCCCATTTATCTGGCCTCCGGTTCTTGGAACTTGGGCTAGCAGCTTGCCCGCGGTCTTGCCTGCTGATCTAGAGATACTCAATCTTCACAGCCTGTGGCAGCACTGCTCTCGGGCCTGCTGATCTTGGGTTCACCAGGCCCTGTGGCTACGTGAATCAGGAGAATTCTCTTTTCTGCCCCATGGACTTGGGACTTACAGCCTCTAAAAACCGCAAGAGCCATTTCCTTGATATAAATCTCTCTCTCTCTCTCTATATATATATATATACATATAAACACGCTTTACTGGTTTTGCTTCTTCAGAGAATCCAGACTAAGACCAGGTCCTAAATGCAACTGGTGCTCTGGTAGCACAGTGGTTAAGAGCTCGACTGTTAACCAAAAGGTTGGCAGTTAGAATTCACCAACTGCTCCTTGGAAACCATATGGGGCAGTTCTACTCTGTCCTATAGGGTCGCTATGAGTTGGAATTGACTTGATGGCAACAGGTTTGGTTTTGGTTTTAAATGCAATCACAGACACCGCTATGTGAACCAGAGGGCAGTCTAACACACATAGAAGAGGAGAAGGTAATGTGACCACAGAGACAGAGATTAGAGTAATGCGGCCACAAGCCAAGGAATGCCAGCAGCCACTAGAAGAAGTGGCAAGAAATGGATTCTCCCCTAGAGCCTCCAGAGGGAGCACAGCCCTGCTGATGCCTTGATTTAAGCCCAGTGAAACTAATTTTGGACTTGCAGCATCAAAAACTATGAAAGAATAAATTTCTGTGGTTTTAAGTCACTAAACGTGTGGTAATTTGTTACAGCAGCCCTAGGAAATTCACACATTCGGTTAGGTTGAAATTAGCCACAAAAAAACAAACAAACAAACCTGTTGCCATCAAGTTGATTGTGACTCAAAGCGACCCTACAGGACACCGTAGAACTGCCCCAAAGGGTTTCCAAGGAACAGGCAGTAGATTTGAACTGCTGACCTTTCCCACCAGGGCTCTAAAATCAGCCACAGTGGGAGTATTTATTTACACCACAGAAATTGGCAAATGCTACAAATCAGGATTTTTAGTTTCAGACAGCTAGTTTGCTTACATTATAACTGGGTAGTTTAGCCTTAGATAAATAACTAGAGGCTGTTCCATGATGACATGGCATTATGTAATGTGATATGATGTGATGTACTAGGAAAAGCACTTAACTGGTGACACCAGGTTCCTCATTCTGCATCTGCCACAAACAGGCTGGCTCCCCTAACGCAGGTCTCTTTATTTTCTCTGTGGTTTCATTTCTGAAAAATAAGAGCCTTAGTCTACAGGCATTTACTAAGCACCTACTAAGCACCAAAAACAATGGTGGAGGAACCAGGATGAGAGAGACATGATCCTTGTCAGTGAGGGGTGGATACTCATTGTGACATTGGATAGTTAAGCGACACAAAATGCCATTGTCCAGGTGAAGCTCAAAGGTGATGGCTGAGGTGTTTCCCGTCTCTGCAGTTTTCACTTTTCCTGATCCCAGTGCCACATCACTGAGACATCTGGTCACTGTGGAGCTCTCCATGGGAGTTGTTTTCTCAGACTAATCAAAGAGTTTCTCTGAAAGTAAGCCGAGCTGGAGAGAGTGTCTCTATTAAACTCACGCACAAGCCCACTATCTCCTAGCAAAGCTCAGCTGGGCCAAGTACAAAATTGATCCTAACCACAGGAAGGTAGCATTTGTCAAACAAGAGGACACAGTCCCTGGTGTCACTGTGGAGGTGGTTCTCACCACCAAAGATGCCTCTGCTGCATGGGAAGCACCACCCACTGTTGCTGTGGTAACAGTAGCATGCAAACCACTGCTCCAGCGGACGCCTGGGCCCCTGTTCTCTGCATCTTTTCTCATTACTCCTTATAAATGTCCTCACTGAATCCTCTGCTTAAAGTTTTAAGAAGATTTCAGGCACTATCTCTGCCCAGGTGGCATCTGGTATTATCATCCAAGGGTAACTAACAGAAAACAATCTAACTTTCCCTTTGAAGATGTCATCTCTCTACATCCTTACTCTGACACCCAAGTAACCTTCTTAGACATTTCTTTCCAGACATAAATGTTAGAAATAGCTAGTCAGAGCAGCTATTCCATGATTTGTACATTATGAGAGAGATAATATATTTACTATTATTAGGTACTTCACACAAGGTAGCAAGTATTCTCTTCTACATGTAAAACCTATTTGAAGCAAAATTTTTATTGCTTTATTAAAAAACAACAACAACAACACTTCTTATAGGACTTAAAGGAGACCTAGTGGCAAACTGGGGCTCTGGTGGCGCAGTGGTTACACGTTTGACTGCTAACCAAAAGACTGGCAGTTCGAATCCCCCAGCCTGCACCTTGGAAACCCCATGGGGCAGTTCTACTCTGTCCTATAGGGTCACTCAAAGGCAATAGGTTTGGTTTGGTTGGTTTAGTGGTACAATGGCTAAGCTCTCGCTGCTAACTGAAAGTCTGTCCATTCAAGCCCACTCAGTGGCTCTGTGGGAGAAAAGGCCTGGTGATCTGCTCCTGTAAAGATTACAGCCTAGGAAGTCCTATGGGGCAGTTCTACTCTGTCACATTGGGTCACTATGAGTGGAAAATCACCTCGATAGCACCTCACAACAACATATGCCTTTAAGGTCCCTGGGTGGCATAAATGGTTTGCTCTCAATAACCTAAAGGTTGGCAGATCGAACTCACCCAACATCACTGCTGAAGAAAGGCCTGGCAATCTGCTTCCAAAAAAATTACAACAAAGAAAATCCTACAGAACAGTTCCCATCTGTAACACATGAGATGGAATGGACCTGATGGCAATGGCAGTAGGTTTTATATGCCTTTAACTAGGTACTCAACATCCAAAGACAGATCAGAAGCAGCCCCTGCCCTCGGGAGGGCAACTCACAAATAATCAAGTGTACTTGTTATGACGGTTTAGGTTATGTGTCAGCTTGGCTAGGCCATAGTTCTCAGTGGTTTGGCAGATACTATGTAATCATCCTCTCTTTTGTGATCTAATGTGAGCAGCCAGTCAGTTGAAATGGGACTTTCCTTCAGGGTATTGACTGCACCCAGTATATATGGATGTTCTGACAAAGCTCACTTTCTCTCGATACTGCACCCTTCTCATCATCCTCTGACCTCCGGTTCTTGGAATGTGAGCCAGTAGCCTGGCGCCTGACATGTAGATTTTGGGTTTGTCAGCCCCTGCAACCACGTGAGTCCAGCCTGCCACCAGACCATCAGTTTGGGATTTGCCCATCTCCACAATTGTGTGAACCATTTACTTGAGTAAATGAATAAACAAATTTATCTACATATACATATATATATATGCTTCACTGGTTTTGCTCCTCTAGAGAACTCAGACTAAGACATTTGGTACCGAGAGTGGTTCTGTTGTTAGTTCAGTCAAGTCAGTTCCAACTCATAGCGACCTTATGTACAACAGAACGAAACACTGTCCGGTCCTGCAACATCCTCACAATCGTTGTTATGCTTGAGTCAATTGTTAGAGCCATTGTGCCAATCCATCTCATTGAGGGTCATCTGCTTTTTCGATGACCCTCTACTTTATCATGCACGATGTCCTTCTCCAGGGACTGGTCCCTTCTGATAACATGTCCAAAGTATGTGAGACAACTGACGTCTTGCCATCCTTGTTTCTAAGGAGCATTCTGGCTGTACTCCTTCCAAAACAGATTTTTTTGTTCTTCTGGCAGTCCATGGTATATTCAGTATTCTTCCCCAACACCATAATTCAAAGGCATCAATTCTTCTTCGGTCTTCCTTATTCATTGTCCAGCTTTCACATGCATATGAGGCAATTTAAAATAGTATGGCTTGGGTCAGGTGCACCTTAGTCTTCAAGGTGACATGTTTGCTTTTAACACTTTAAAGAGATCTTTTGCAGCAGATTTGCCCAATGCAATGCATCTTTTGATTTCTTGACTGCTGCTTCCATGGGTGTTGATTGTGGATACAGGTAAAGTGAAATCCTTAAGAACTTCAATCTTTTTTGCGTTTATCATGATGTTGCTTATTGGTCCAGTTCTGAGGATTTTTATTTTCTTTATGTTGAGGTGTAATCCATACTGAAGGCTTTGGTCTTTGATCTTTATCAGCAAGTGATTCAAGTTCTCTTCATTTTCAACAAGCAAGGTTGTGCTACCTGCACATCATAGGTTGTTAATGAGTCTTCCTCCAATCTTGATACCCCATTCTTCTTCATATAGGCCAGTTTCTCAGATTATTTGCTCAGCATACGGACTGAATAAGTATGGTGAAAGAATACAACCCTGACACACACCTTTCCTGACTTTAAACCATGCAGTATCCCCTTGTTGTGTTTGGACAACTGCCTCTTGACCTATGTACAGATTCCTCATGAGCACAATTAAGTGTTCTGGAATTCTTATTCCTTGCAATATTGTCCATAATTTTCTATGATCCACACCGTCGAATGCCTTTGCATAGTCAATAAAATACAAGTAAACATCTTTTTGGTATTCTCTGCTTTCAGCCAGGATCCGTCTGACATCAGCAATGATATCCCTTGTTCCATGTCCTCTTCTGAATTTGACTTGGATTTCTGACAGTTCCCTGTCGATATACTACTGCAACTGCTTTTGAATGATCTTCAGCAAAATTTTACTTGCATGTGATATTAATGAATTGTTAGATAATTTCTGCTTTCTCTTGGATCGCCTTTCTTTGGAATGGGTACAAATATGTATCTCTTCCAGTTGCTTGGCCAGGTAGCTGCCTTCCAAATTTCTTGGTACAGATGAGTGTGCACTTCCAGCACGGCATTCATTTGTTGAAACAACACAGTTGGTATTCCATCAATTCCTGGAGCCTTCTTTTTCACCAATCCTTTCGGTGCAGCTTGGACCTCTTCCTTCAGTACCATCAGTTCTTGATCATATCCTACCTCCTAAAATGGCTGAATGTCAACCAATTCTTTTTGGTACAGTGACTCTATGTATTCCTTCCATCTTCTTTTGACACTTCCTGCATCGGTTAGTATTTTCCCTGTAGAATCCTTCAGTATTGCAACTCAAGGCTTGAATTCTTTTCTTCAGTTCTTTAAGCTTAAGAAATGCCAAGTATGTTCTTCCCTTTTGGTTTTCTATCTCCTGGTCTTTGCACATTTCATTATAATACATTACTTTGTCTTCTTGAGCCGACCTTTGAAATCTTCTGGTCAGCTCTTTTACTTCATCATTTCTTCCTTTTCTTTAGCTACTCAACATTCAAAAGCAAGTTTCAGAGTCTCTTCTGACATCCATTTTGGTCTTTTCTTTCTTTCCTGTCTTTTTAATGACCCTTTGTTTTCTTCATGTACGATGTCCTTGATGTCATTCCACAACTCATTTGGTCTTCGGTCATTAGTGCTCAATGTGTCAAATCTATTCTTGAGACGGTCTCTAAATTCAGGTGGGATATACTCGAGGTTGAACGTTGGCTCTTGCAGACTCGTTCTAATTTTCTTCAACTTCAACTTGAACTTGCATCTAAGCAATTGATGGCTGGCTGTTCCACAGTCGGCCCCGGGCCTTGTCCTGACTGATGATATTGAGCTTTTCCGTAATCTATCTCCACAGATGTAGTCAATTTGACTCCTGTGTATTCCATCTGGTGAGGTCCATGTGTACAGTCACTGTTTGTTGTTGAAAAAAAGGTCTTTGCAATGAAGAAGTCGTTGGCCTTGCAAAATTCTATCATGCGATCTCCAGAATTGTTTCTATCACCAAGGCCATATTTTCCAACTACCAATCCTTTTTCTCTGTTTCCAATTTTCGCATTCAAACGCCAGTAATTATTAATTCATTTTGATTGCATGTTTGATCAATTTCAGACTGCAGAAGTTGGGAAAAATCTTCAGTTTCTTCATTTTTGGCCTTAGTGGTTGGTGAGTAAATTTGAATAATAGTCATATTAACTTGTCTTCCTTGTAGGTGTATGGATATTATCCTATCACTGACAGCGTTATACTTCAGGATAGATCTTGAAGTGTTCTTTTTGACAATGAACATGATGTCATTCCTCTTCAATTTGTCAATCCCAGCATAGCAGACCATATGATTGTCTGATTCAAAATGGCCAATACTAGTCCATTTTAGCTCACTAGTGCCTGGGATATCGATGTTTATGCATGTTTGAGAGCAGTTCTAGAGGAACAGAATCTTAAGGATGAATTTTATGAATTAGTTCTCAAGTCTGGCTACTCTTAAAGGCACTGATGACTCCATCGCCAGTAGTAAAGAGGGCGCTGTTAATACATGGCATGAGAGAGCAATAGAAACATGCAAATTATCATACCATCAGATCAAATAATTGTGAGAGACAAGACTCTGGGTGATTTCACGTTTGATACGTTTCTACAATTTTGTCAGACTGAGAAGTGTAAGGAAGCTGGTTGGTCGGACCTAGTTTCATGAGACAGAGTTGTGAAAGAAAGGGATAAACCCAAGGCTTCAGAGTCACAGCTCAAGTGCCACATAAAAGACATTAATGTTGCATTTGTGCCCTGAAAGAAAGCCTTATTTCTTGTAGTAACAGTGCTGACAGCACTGAAAACCAAACCCAGAGTCTTATCATAAGGTGGCTGAATTATAACGCCAATTGAATTCCCAACCTTGAGTGAGGACATTGATTGGGAAAAAATGGGATCCTGTAACTTGAGATAGGGACATATGAGCAGATAATCAGGAAGCTGGGGACACTGAGCCCCTAAATTCCAGTGAATCACTCCTGCCAGCAGAACCAGGCCTCTTACTCCCATCCGAAGAGATTACTCTAGCTTTGTCTGCTAAACCACCGTCCCCAGTAAAACCATTATCCCTTTCACCCACATTTGATGAGATTAACCCAGCAGCATCTGAAGAGTCTTTGTCTGGAATATCACCTGGGGTGGTACCTAGGGCATCACCTAAGGTGGATGCCTAACAAGATATTGCTGAATACCCCCAAGGCCCACCCCCACCACCCATTCTTGCTTCTAGATCTGTAACTAGACTTAAGTAACAGCGAGCCCCAAGAGGTGAAGTACATAGTGTGACCCATGAGGAGGTACATTACACTCCAAAAGAACTGCTTGATTTTTCTAATATATACAAACAGAAGCATGAGGAATATGTGTAGGAATGGATATTAAGGGTATGATATAATGGTGCAAGGAACATAAAGTTATATCAGTCTGAGTATATTGATATGGGCCCACTAAGCACAGATTCTTCATTCAATGTCTTAGTTCGAGAGATCAGAAAAAGATTTAATAGTTTATTTGGCTGGTTCACTGAAGCATGCAATAAGCAGTGGCCTATACTAAATCAGGAAACCCTGGTGGCATAGTGGTTAAGTGCTATGACTGCTAACCAAAAGGCTGGCAGTTCAAATCCACCAAGTGCTCCTAGGAAACTCTATGGGGCAGTCCTACTCTGTCCTATAGGGTCACTATGAATCAGAACTGACTCAACGGCAGTGGGTTTGGGTTTTGGGGGTTTATACTAAATCATGTTGAAATGCCAGAACTCCCTTGGTATAATGTAGAGAAAGGTATTTAAAGGTTTGGGGAAATTGGCATGTTAGAGTGGATTTATCAGGTTGGACCCACAGATTCACCCACGGAGTGTCCAGAGGACACAACTTTCACCACAATGGTGAGGAACAAATTTGTGAAGGGAGCCCCAGAATCCTTGAAGACTGCTGTGATTACTATTTTATGTAAGTCAGATTTGAAAGCGGGAACTGCCCTTACTGAATTAAGACATCTAACTACAATGAGGCTGATTGGAACCTGTGGCGGTAGGGGCCAAGTGGCGGCACTCAATCAACAAAGACAAGGTGGGCATAGTTACCGTAATGGACAGCAGAGTCAAAGAAGTAAACAGAATAGCCTGATTCATATGGAATTATGGCATTGGCTACTTAATCAAGGTGTTCTTAGGTGTGAAATATATGGGAAATCTACTAAATATTTACTTGACTAGTACAAGTGGAGGAATTCCACATCAAGTGAACAGCAGTCTAACTTGAATCTCCAGAACAGAGAGTCAGGGCTCCTCAATCAATTCCTAGACTTGAGGCAGTTCACATTCCCTCATTTGGTTGTGCTATTTATCAAATGACTCAAAAATGTGCTAGTTTTTCAACTTGTACAAGGAAAGGTCATGGAAGCTCAGTGACACATCCAAACTCCCTGAGGGACTGAATATGGGCTGAGGGCTAATACGGGCTGAGGGCTGTGGGGACCATGGTCTCGGGGAACATCTAGATCAATTGGCATAACAGTTTATAAAGAAAATGTTCTACATTTTACCTTGGTAGGTAGCGTCCGGGGTCTTAAAAGCCTGTGAGCAGCCATCTAAGATACTCCACTGGTCTCACCCCTTTGGAAGCAAGAGAGAATGAAGAAAACAAGATACAAGGAAAAGATTAGTCCGAAGGACTAATGGAGCACAACTACCATGGCCTCCACCAGACTGAGTCCAGTACAACTAGATGGTGCCTAGCTACCACCACTGACTGTTCTGACCAGGATCACAACAGAGCGTCCTGGGCAGAGCTGGAGAAAAATGTAGAACAAAATTCTAACTCACAAAAAAGGACCAGACTTACTGGCCTGACAGAGACTGGAAAAACCCCAAGAGTATGGCCTTCGGACACCCTTTTAGCTCAGTAATGAAGTCACCCCCAAGGTTCACCGTTCAGCCAAAGATTAGACAGCCCCATAAAACAAAACTAATGGGGCACAACAGTCCAGGGACAAGGACTAGAAGGCAGGAGGGGATAGGAAAGCTGGTAATAGGGAACCCATGGTTAGAAGGGACGGTGTTGACATGTCGTGGGGTTGTTAACCACTGTCATAAAACAATATGTGTACTGTTTAATGAGAAACTATTTGTTCTGTAAACCTTCATCTAAAGTACAGTAAAAAAAAAAAAAAAAAAGTGCTAGTTTTGGGCGGTGCCCAGAACAAGAAAAGGCCCTGCAACAGGTTCATGCTGCCATGCAAATCACTCTGCCACTTGGGCCATATGATCCAGCTGATCCAATGGTGCTAGAAGTGGCAGTGGAAGATAGAGATGCTGTTTGGAGTCTTTAGTAGGTCCCTATTGGCGAATCACAGTGCAGACCTTTAGAATTTCGGGGAAAAGTTCTTTCATTCTCTGCAGATAACTACTCTCCTTTTGAGAAACAGCTTCTAGCTTGTTATTGGGCCTTAGTAGAGACTGAACACTTGATCATGGGCCACCAAGTCACCATGCAGCCTGAGCTGCCCATCACAAACTGAGAGTTGTCTGACCCACAGAATCATAAAGTGGGATGTGCACAGGAGCACTCCATCATTAAATGGAAGTGGCATATATGAGACTGGGCCCAAGTAGGAACTGAAGGCACAAGTTGCATGAAGTAGTCCAAATGCTCATGGTCCCCACTCCTGTCACATTAGCTTCCTTCTCCCAGACTGCAACTACAGCCTCATGGGTAGTTCCTTACAATCAGTTGACTGAGGAAGAGAAAACTGATGCCTGGTTTCAGATGGTTCTTCATGATATGCAGGCACCACTCAAAAATGGACAGCAGCAGCAGGGCAGTCCCTTTCTGGGAACTCCCTGAAGGACAGTGGTGAAGGGTAATCCTCCCAAAAGGCAGAACTTCAAGCAGTGCACCTGGTTGTTCACTTTGCTTGGAAGTAGAAATGGCCAGATGTGCAACTGTATACTGATTCATGGGCTGTGGCCAATAGTTTGGCTGGATGGTCAGGGACCTGGAAGGAACATGATTGGAAAATTGGGGACAAGGAGGTATGGGGAAGAGGCATGTGGATAATTCTTTGAATGGGCCAAAGAAGTGAATATATTTGTGTCTCACATGAATGCTCACCAAAAGGTCACCTCGGCAGCAGAGGATTTTAACAATTAAGTGAATAAGATGATGTATTCTGTGGATACCAGTCATCCTCTTTCCCCAGCCACTACCGTTATTCCTCAATGCGCTCATAAACAAAGAGGCCATGGTGGCATGGACTGAGGTTATGCGTGGGCTCTGCAACATGGACTTCCACTCACCAAGGCTGACTTGCCTACAGCCACTCCTGAGTGCCCAATCTGCCAGCAGCAGAGACCAACACTGAGTCCTCAATATGGCACCATTCCTAGGGGCAATCAGCCAGCAACCTGGTGGCAGGTTGATTACATTGGACCACTTCCATGATGGAAAGGGCAGCATTTTGTTCTTACTTGGATAGACACTAATGAATTCAATGTCACTTAGATAGGATTTGTGTGGTGGATTGCTCTTAGACTGTAACACCCTAAGAATTCCATGTCACCATAACCAAATGTTGGCATATTTTGATCAGGCAATACTACTGTTACTTTTCATTTTCTATTCAGCTTCCAGAATGATCAGAACCAAATGTTCCAATCACAGTAAATTCTCTAGCAAAATGTTTTTGGCTCATTATATTTCCCCAACCCCATATATGCTCTTTTACCTTTTATGTTTATGCTATTGGTCCTATTAAGCATGGATCTTTTATAGTAAGTTATCTCAAATCTGCTTAGAAAGGAAGTGGGGTAAAAAGATTTAAATGAATAAAATAATCTCTAAAACTTTAAACTTGATTCTAGTATGAATCCCTGGTACTATCTAAGACCCCTGAGAGGTCTGTGGGCACCAGCAAAACAAAGGGGGTAATATCCCAATCCAAGAACTTTGCCCTAAATTGAGGGATGTGGGCATTAAAGGGTCTGCCTTTCTCCGGCTCCAGCCTACAGACATGGAATAAAGCCAGGACTGTCCTTACTTGACTCTACAAATTCCCCCTGGGAACAATGGCCTAGTTAACATTTTTATGTCCACATACTTCTCACCAGCACCACCCCAACTTTCTTCCGAGTTAAATTAAGTCCTGGACACCCCTTTGCTCTTTGGACCAACAAAGAGGTGGTCAAAGAGCAAAGGAGGTGACCAGGACTTTGTTGGGCTCTCTCCAATATGCCTTCTACCTTTTACTTACAACTGTTTGCCATAGAGGATGACGTGCTGTGAGAGGAAAAAACACTGTCTTTGGTGCCAACTCCTTGAAGACCCAAGTACAAGTCTTTCAGCACCATGATCTTGGTCTCTCAGCCTTCATTTCCTCACTACTTAAAAAAACAAAAACAAAAAGAGGTGGGGGCTAGTAGTACTTACTCTGCCAACTCACAGGGTAAAATCAAACTCGATAATGGGATGGAAAGTCGCTTTGTGACTGGAAAATCAAAACTACAGTTTCTCAAACTTTAAATTGCTTCAAAATCTCCTAGGCAGTTTGCATGGGGAGGAAGGAACCCATTTCTGACTCATGGTGACACCACGTGGTTCAGAGTAGAACTGCACATAGGGTTTCCAAGGCCATAACCTTTACAGAAGCAGACTGTCACATCTTTCCCCCACTGAGCGACTAGTGGGTTTGAACTGTCAACCTTTCGGTTAGTCACCGAGCACTTAACCACTGTGCCACCAAGGTTCCTTCAAAGCATGGCAGAGGAACATAAGGGTGGTTTTAATTAGGGAGGTCAGTATAGATTTCATTGAGAAGGTGATCTTTGAAAAAGGCCTAAAAGAGGTGAGAGCCATGTAGTTATCTGGGGGAAGAGTGATCAGAAAGAGGGAAGCAGAAGAGCATGGGAAGAGTATGCAGAGTGGCTAGAGAAGAATGGATACAAAAGAAACGGAAAGGTAATCAGGCCGCATCCTTTAATCTGAAATGGGAGCCACTGGAGGAGGCCTGCGACGTGACTTGTGTTTCGAGAGCAACAATCGGGCTGAGAATAGCCTTAATGGGATGAGGGCAGAAGTTGACAGACCAGCTAGAAGGCTATGGCAAAGTGAGCAAATATGGTGGGCTACACCTTTGCTTAAGATACTTATAACTCTAGAGTCGATGCTAACTCATGGTGACCCCATGTGTGCACAGTAGAACTGCACTCCATAGGATTTGCAAGGCTGTGACTTGTCTATTAGTTGATTACAGTATGTGCTGTGTTATCTAAGTCAAGCTGTATTCTAAAATAAATAAGTTAAGAGTTCTACAGAAATGGCTGCTTGGAGGACAAACCAAACCCAAACCGGCTGCCCTCAAGGTCGGTTCTACTCATGGAGACACCATGTTCTACAAAGTAGAACTGCTCCATAGGATTTTCTTGGCTGTAAAAGGTTTTCTTTACAGAAGCAGATCACCAAATCTTCCAGGGTACCACTGGGTGGGTTCAATCAGCCAATCTTTAGGTTAAAAGTCAAACACAAACCATTTGTGCCACCCAGGGACCTTGGAGGACAAAAAGAAGGATCTAATTCTGCCACGTTAGAAAGGCGTGTCACACAGCAAGCTCAAAGCACATGATACTCAGGAGGGAACCTGGGCTACAAAGCAAAATGTTGAGACCTGGGCTTCAAACCGATTCATTCTTGTTCGAACACCCGCTGAGAATTTGCATTTTTAACAAATTCCCAAACGATGATGATACTGCTGGTTAGGGACTAATTCTGAGAACCACTAGTAGAGCAGTGGTTCTCAAAATTTGTTACACATAAGAATCACCTGGGGATCTTGCTAAAATGTAGATTCTGATTCAATATATTTGGAGTGAAAACGCACATTCTTAGCAGAGGTTTGAATTAGAACTAGCCAGTGGCAAGCTCTGGTTGAGACAACTAAGAAACACCAATTGGGAAACCTACAGGAGGTAATTAGCCCATGCTTTACAGGAGGCACCAACTTGAACTTCATCGGAAACAGCACTGCACTAGAATCAGAACTAAGTTTGATAATTCATTCATTCCTGCCTGCATTTTTCATTTAGTCATTCAAGAGATATTTATAATACCAAAGAATAGGATTCCTCTCACCCTTGTTATTGTTATTTTCATTAAACATACTAAGAGGAATTCTTTAACTTTTTACTATGGAAAATAGCAAACATTACAAAAACAGAATAGTATAATGAATGGCTCTCCTTATCACCCACTGTCAACAATTATCATTTTGTGGGCAATCTCATTTAATCTACATCCCCCACTCACTTCCCCCGCCCTCTGTCCTGGATTATTTTGAAACAAATCCCAGACATCAGATAACTTCATCAGTAAATATTTCAATACGCATCTTCAAAAAATATGGATTATTGATTGTAAAATGTAACTGCAACACTATTATCACACTGAGAGAAATTAGCCATAATTCTTCAATTTCATCAAATATTCCCTCAGTGTTCCAATATCCCTGATGGTTTGATTAGTTGTTTTGGTTTTGTTTTGCTTTTGTTATATAATATTTTTCTCCAACTTGCTCTTTTCCATTTAACATTATATCATGGAGATTATTCCATAGTAGTATATAAAGATATTTAAAAGACCCTCTTAATATAACAAAGCATTGAGGTGTTGCTATGTGAAAAGAAAACTGTATTAACAAGACAGTGATTTTCTTGCCCAAGCACTTGCTGAACTAATGACCCTGGGGTCGTTCCATAGAGGAGTCATTAGTGATGGGCTTCTGGTTCTTGACATGGAGGGAGAGGGCTTATTGTTATTAGTTTCCTTCCAGTGGCTTCTGACTCATGGAGACCCTATTCGTGCAAAGTAGAACTGCTCCATAGGATTTTCAAGGCTGTGACCTTTCAAAAGCAGATTTCCAGGCCTGTCTTCTGAAGTGCTTCTTGGTGGGTTCTAACTGCCAACCTTTTAGCTAGTATTGATGCTTATCTGTTTGCTCCACCCAGGCAGCTATGGGGAGGGCAGAGGGGAGAGCAGAAGAGCAGAAAAGAGAAGGTGGAGGAGGACCGGAAGAGAAGGTGGAGAGAGTTGCAGTACCCAGTACCCATGTACAGCTAAATATTGAACAGCTGGGAAGGAAAAAGGGATGTTCGCCATTTTCCAGCTGCCATTTTGCATTTGTGATTGTCGTTGTTAGATGCCATCAAGTCAATTCTGACTCATGTGTGGCAACTGCATGCGTGCAGAGTAGAACTGTTCTATAGGGTTTTCAAGGCTGTGACTTTTTGGAAGCAGATGACAGGACTGTCTTCCAAGGCACCCCTGGGTGGTTTCAAACTATCAACCTTTCATTTAGTAGCTGAATGCTTAACCGATTGCACCACCCCATACATCTGTTACTGGACTATACATGCAGGTCCCTCCAGATGTTGTTGGGCATAGTAGTAGGCTGACACTTGTCTAGACATCTCTGGCCTGACTTTGTGACCTTGGGAAAATAATTTTATCTCTCTGGGTCTCAGTTATGTAATTTGTAAATTTAGAGACTAGATTATATCATCTTTGACTAGGTTATATACTCTCTAATGTTCCTTCAAACTCTAACATTCTATGTTTTCTATCAAAAATAAATAAATAAAATCACCAGAATTATTTGTAGACGTTTAAAGTAAAAAAGCAAGGCTTTTCTCTTGAACTTCATTATCTTTGAAACCAAGAGCAATGGATTTAAATTAAACATGGAGCAAACTGTTCACAACAACCAAGCTATTATCACGTTGGAATAAACTGAAAGAGCCACATGGATAGTACACTTCTAAGAATGTTCTATGAGTGGCCTACGTTGGACCTCGTAGGGAAAGATTTTATACAATGCTTTAAAAAAAAGACTTCTGGTAGATCATGTGTGGCATTTGCACAATGGGTGCAAAATGGGTAATGGGAGAGAAGAAGATGAACTACTCGGTAGCTAGTAAAACTGAAGCCAGTTTCAACTGAAAGAGAAAATTTCGGTTTAATTTTGGAGTTGTGTTGTTGTTGTTGTTTTAATAAAGTATAAATTTTTGTTGCTAAAGTATAAAGAAAATTTGGAAAATATAGATTTGAAAAAAAGGAAACAGGAAATAATGTCACTTGTGATTATAGCTCTAGTAGTGACCACTGACGCTGTTCTTATAGTTTTACTACATTTATATCTATAATCTTCATGATTTAAAAACTTGAATTACAGCATGTATTGCTTTCACATTTAACAATATTATTCATTTCTTTCTTCACCACCAAATACTCTTCCATAATACTGAGATTGGATACACAATTTTCCACTGCATGAAGATACTCCAATTCATTATTTCCCTAGGGACATTTGGTTTATTTCCAATGTGTGTGTTTTGTTATTATCAACAGTGCTTACATAAATATCCTGGGAATTGAATTTTAGAGAATATACCCATAACCAAACCAAACCTATTGCCATCAATACTGGAAATAAAATCATAGAAATGGAATTGCTAGGTCACAGGTTATGCAAATTTTTGTTGTTTTTGTTATGTATGAAACTGCCCTACATACACTTGCACTGTAATCCATTCCAACCAGCAGTACAGGAGTGTGCCCTCTCCCCTACCACTGTCAACACTCATTGTTAACTTCAGAATATTTTTGAAATCGGATAGGCGGAAATACATTTTATTTAAAATTTTAAAGAAAAAAAGAAAAAAATCATTCTTGTGGCTGAGCTACTCCAAGTCACATTTTTATTAAATACATGAAAGTGCTTTTTTCCTCTGAAACTTGTTCTGCAGACCCTAATTACCCAACTGTACCCCCTTCAATCTCCTTATTGAAGAATTTTCACTATAATAATAATGTATCTCTGCTGACCAGCAACCGACCAACCAGCTGCCGTCGAGTCGATTCCAACTCATGATGACCCCACGTGTGCAGAGTAGAACTGCTCCATAGGGTTTTCATGGCTGTGACCTTTAGGAAGCAGATTGCCAGGCCTTTCTTCTGAGGTACCTCTGGGTGGGTTCAAACCAACAGCCTTTTGATTAGTAGTTGAGCACTTAATCGTTTGTGCCACCCAGGGACTCCACGTACCTCTGCCAACTAATTATTAAATAATATAGTCCAGCTCTTCTTCTAGAATTACTGAATTTTAAATTTGCTAAAACTGTCTACTCTCTATCTAGACTAAGCTATTAAAACTTATTATTCCAAGTGTGTTTGATCAATATGTAGAGTCTTCAAAAGAACCATAATTGATATCTTTATGTTCAATTCATGTTCTGTTTTTACAAATTTTCTGTATAATATGGTTTATGAAAAATTACCTGTTTTCCTTGAAAAATCGCTTGTCCCCTTTCTATTCCTGGAGTCTGCATTTAAATTGTGGAATATCTCTTCTTCCACAATTACAGAGCTCCCGTTTCTGTCTTCCATGGCATGCTAGGGAGATACCCTAAACCTTGATTTCTTTTATCTTAATGCCTGGAAAACAAAAACCACATGATGCTGTACATGGTCTCTAACCTCGAGTAGAAAATTCACTTCTGAAGTGGCAGAATGAATGTCTTCATCCTGGAGACAACCTAGGGACAACTTGAACAAATGGCACATTGCACGGGGAGGTATAAGATTTGCGTTCTAGCTTTGGTTGTGTAATCTTATCCTCTTACTCTCTGAGACTCGCTTTTCATCATCTAAAAATGAGGAAATTGGGTTATATTCTCTCAAAGACTTCTTTCAGTTCTGTGGACTTCTCTAAGAGTTCATAAATTCCCAAGCAAAAAGGGATACATTTATAGATATCAATGATTAAAAAATTCTACTTTAGAGCTAATAAACTCAATTAAAAAAAAAATACAAATACCTCCTTCAAACTGCCCATAAAATTGACTGCAGTTATCTATTTTAGCACTTGATTACATTCAATCAAAAAGCTTTTCCCCGCAGGGGTCAAACTCAATTGACTTCAGGGATTAAGCCAGTAGCATAAATGAGTGAAGCACACTGGGTTTTAATCTTTCAAAATTGGCACATGGTTTATACTTAGACACAAGAATGGTCTTCACTTCAACAAAGAATTATGCTTTCTCCCATCTTCATGACACATTTAACACCATGGTTCTGTCTTTTGTTTCTCTCTTTTTTTTTTTTTTTAATAGTTTTCCATGAAAGAGACAGTATCACTCAACAATTAGACAACAAAAAGACAAGTACAATGATAAATGGCAACTGCTGTATGTTGGCCTTAGGGTCAGACAGAAGACAGATAGTGGTGAGAGCTGCAGGAAACTGGATAGGTTCACCACTAGGGGGTCTGTAGAACTCAGCTTCAGTTGACTTTGGCCTTCCTAGCATTCACGCCCATTGTTGTGAGATCTTCTGGGTTTTTGAGAAGCAGGAATGTCACATTTTTAGATGGAAACTCTTGATTTTTTACCTATCAGTTCTGGTTTCTTTACAACATCATGCAAGTCAAACAATATGTCTTTGAGCAGTCAGTTTTGGACGTACTATGCTCAAAAAAAATGAGAAGGAACCATCTGATGGAACAGGGGACTCACCTTAGGTTCAAAAAGGGATGGTGAATTGGGGTGGGAGAAAGGCAAAAAAGATTTTTTTAAGGTAGAGGTTATTAGATTCCCAAACAAATCGTGATCATGAGCCAATTCACCTACTACGGAGAACCTCTTCCTTCTTAATAATAGATAATAATAACAAGGACTAAAATATACTGAGAACTATATTTCAGATACTGTGCTCAAGCTTTACATGGGTAACATCATTTAAACCTCAATGTCACGCAGCCTGAAGTGCCTGACTCAGGGCTTAAACCCAAGACCATGTTTTTAACCTCTTTGCTATACCCCATGAAGCCACTTGCCAGAGGAAGGGAACTGAGTGGGATGACTTACAAGTTTGTAGCAGCCTCAATGAAGAGCTATGGGCCTCAAGTGCCCTCAAAGGTGGTCTCCTTTCTACAGTTAAAGATCAGTTAGCCAGTTCATTTTAGAAGAGAAAACTGCCCCAAGTTTACATTTTTGCACATTTCAATGGGGAAATTTAGTCAATGTAAAAATAAAAAACAAATGTACAATAATAATATAAATATGCCTGAAAAAATAGATTCCCCTACTCTAAGACATTCAATCTTCATCCAGAGCAGAGGTATCATCAGTTGCCATAGAGTCGGTTCTGACTCATGGTGACCCCCATGTGTCTCAGAGTAGAACTGTGCTCCACAGGGTTTTTCGATGGCTGATTTTTCAGAAGTAGATCATCAGGCCTTTCTTCCAAGGTGACGCTGGGTAGACTCGAATGACCTTTAGGTTAGCAGCCAAGTGCATTAACTGTCTGCACCATCCAAGGACTACTAGCAGGAGGAAAAGGAGAAGATTGCCTAAGGAGAGGAGCCAGTCAGCTAGCTCTGAAGAATGATATGATCCTTAAGGTTGTGTGTCAACTTGTCTGGGCCATGATTCTCAGTGGTATGACAGTTATAAAGTAGTTTGGCAGTCATACGATGATGTGATCACTTGCATAATGAGATTTGATATAATGTGATCACCTCCATGATGAGATCTGCTGTGAGTAGCCAATCAGTTGAAAAGGAGTTTCCCTGGGGGTGTGGCCTGCATCGAATATAAGTGGACTTTCTGGCAAGGCTCGTGGGATTTGCTCACACTGTATCCTGCAGCTGGCTCCTGTTCATTTGATCTCCGGTTCTTGGGACTTGAGCTAGCAGCTTACCTGCAGTCTTGCCTGCTGACCTTGGGATTCGTCACTCTTCACAGCCTGTAAGCAAGAGCCCTGCTGTCTGACCTGCCGATCTTGGGTTCACCAGCCCCTGCGGCTACATGAATCAGGAGAAGCCTCCATCCTGACCCACGGACTTGGGACATTCCAGCCTCTACAATCCTGTGAACCATTTCCTTGATATAAATCTCTATATATATATTTATACGCTTTACTGGTTTTGCTTCTCTAGAGAAGCCAGCCTAAGACAAATGGCTTCTGGGGTGGGCCATAGTTCATGTATACAAATAAGGAAGAAAGCCCCTGTGAAGGTATCTGTGGATGAGACTAGTTAGAAGTTTCCTCTTTCTGGACACACAAGACAACCTCACTTCCCAACATCCTTTGTTCTTAGGAGTTATGCAGTTGTGACTAATATGACTTCCCATCTTGACTCCTAAAATCTCCAAGGAGATCTTCAGCTCACATTCTGATAGCCTTTCTAGAGGGCTGGAAGTGAATGACTCCAATATGGCAAAGCCACATGATGAAGGCACCTGGATTCCTGTGTCACCACTTGCAGGGGAGTCATTTCCTGGAGGGGAGCCATCCAAAAGAGATGCTGACTCATACTGAATGAGAAACAAAACTGATTGTGATTTACCACTAAGATTTGGCAGTTATGTGTTCAAGTAGCTAGCACGTACACCCTGACTAATAGAGTTCCCAGGAAAACTAGAGTGATTTCCTTCATGCCTAACCAAAAATCTAGAAGTCCGTGGGTGGCGCAAGCATTCAAATTCTAGCCAGACTCCTTGCGGGACTGAATTACTGGGCTGAGGGCTATGGACCATGGTCTCAGGGAACATCTAGCTCAATTGGCATAACACTGTTTATAAAGAAAATGTTCTACATCCTACTTTGGTGAGTAGTGTCTGGGGTCTTAAAAGCCTGTGAGCAGCCATCTAAGTTACTCCACTGGTCCTACCCCATCTGGAGCAAAGGAGAATGAAGAAAACCAAAGACACAAGGGAAATATTAGTCCAAAGGACTAATGGAGCACAACTACCACAGCCTCCACAAGACTGAGTTCAGCACAACTAGATGGTGCCCTGCTACCACCACCGACTGCTCTGGCAGAGATCACAATAGAGGGTGCTGGACAAAACTGGAGAAAAATACAGAACAAAATTCTAACTCACAAAAAAAGACCAGACTTATTGGCCTGACAAAGACTAGAGAAACCCCGAAAGTCTGGTCCCCGGACACCCTTTTAGCTCAGTAGTGAAGTCACTCCTGAGGTTCACCCTTTGGCCAAAGATGAGACAGACCCATAAAACAAAACAAGACTAAATGGGCATACCTGCCCAGGGGCAAGGACAAGAAGGCAGGAGGGGACAGAAAAGCTAGTAACGGGGAACCTAAGGTCGAGAAGGGGAGAGTGTTGACATATCATGGGGCTGGCAATCAATGACACAAAAGGATATGCGTATGAATTGTTTAATGAGAAACTAATTTGCTCCGTAAACCTTCATCTAAAGCACAATAAAATAAAGCAAATTCTAGCCAAAAGGTTGGCAGTTTGCACCCTTCGGGGCATCTCGGAAGACAGGCCTGGCAACCTGCTTCCAAAAGGTCACAGCCTTGAAAACTTGATGGAATAGTTTTATTCCGCACACATAGGGTTGTCATGAGTCAGAATCAAATTGACTCGACGGCAACTAACAGCAACCACCAAGAACTCAGTTTGCAAAACCTTTTCTGCCCTTCAAACGATCAGAGGGCAACTACTAAGGAGATTCCCCAGAGATGACCCCACAAAACCTGTTGAAAATCCCCGTATCTGTGTGAAGAGTCAAGGCACTAGCAAAATTCCAGACCAGCCCTCCTGGGCCACATGCAAGAACACGAAGTACCTGAAGGAAACCAATAGGTGGCCAGGTAACAGGCAATACCTATGGATGGCCTGTGGGCTCAAACTCTTCAGGGAGGGAAACTGGGCCGCACATTCCTTTAACTGGATAGGAATTTTAGCCAGTAGTCAAATTTTAGTGCCTATCAGCTCATGGATAGCCAGAGCAATAGACATGACATAAATTCCTGCCATGAGAGAAGTTTGTACAACCAGGGTTTTTACTTCACATGCACATAAAACCAAAAGGAATTTTTTTTTTTAAAGTATATAGTATTCTTGTTAGCTGTAGACGAGTGGGCCCTGACTCAAGATGACCCCATGCACAACAGAACAAAATGCTGCCTGGTCCTGCACCATTCCTATGATTGGTTGCAGCTCAGGTCAGGTGAAAAGCAAAGAGTTTTCACTAGCTGCTTTTCGGAAGTAGATTTCCAGGCCTTTCTTCCTAGTCTGTCTTGGTCTGGAAACTCTGCTGAACCTCTTCACATTGTAGCAACACGCGAGCCCCCACTAATAGATGGATGGTGGCTGTGCATGTGGTGCATTGGCCAGTAATCAAGCCTGGATCTCCTGCATGGAAAGTGAGAATTCTACCACTGAACCACCAGTGTCTCAAATGAGACTCTTAATCAGTTGTTAAAACTATTTAATCAAAATGTAGTGCTTTAGAACTGAACATTTTGATCAAAGATGCTATAGAAGAATCATGATCAAAAGTAAGAAAATATAGAACCAAACTTCAAATTCTCACAGAATCTATACTTTCTGAAGCCATGGAGCCTGGATGAACCCTCGAAACTACTGCCCTGAGATAATCTTTAAACCTGAAACCAAAAATATCCCTTGAAGTCTTCTTAAAACCAAACAGTAGTTTAGCTTAACAAGTAAAGAATGTCTGCCTTGAGCATTATGCTCTTTTAAGATCTATCTGTATGGGATCAAATTGACAACAGCAACTTGAAAGAATAGATAGGAACCTTAGGGGGCTTCCAGTTTATGTTAATGGGAGAGCAACAACTCAGAAAAGGAGGGTGAGAATGGTTGCACAACTCAGAGAATGTAATCAATGTCACTGAGTTGTAAATATAAAAACTGTTGCACTGGTGTATGTTTTGCTGTATATATTCTCAAAGACAACAAAAAAAATTAAATAAATTGCAAAAAAAAGTAGTGCTTTAGAATTTTTATGTGATCAGTAAGGTTTTTGTTTGTGCAACGAAAAACCAAATAATTCCCAGTGAATAATTCTAAAACATATGCTTTTTGCTCAGAAATTTATGATTCAGAAGAAGCAATAATCAGTGTATGAAAACTCTTTGGAAGTGGAAGAGAAAGCTGGACCAAACCACATACAATTCTTTCCCGTACGAGTCTTTGCTGGACCCCTCCATCAAGACCCCGCTGGTAGCACTTCTGGCATGCTATCCTCGATTCCATAACCTGAAGAGTATAACGCCAAACTTAACTGGGCTCCAACTAGAGGATGTGGCCGAGCTAGATCACCTTTGTAAATTAGATTTAGAAAACTCTATACTGGAACAGATCCCTCTCTTGTCACAGTTGAATGGGCTGTACAGACTATTTTTCTCAGTTTATGTCTGAACCACAGTTCAAGAGTCTTAAAATAAATAAATAAATAAAAGGCCCTCTTGAGGACAAAGAAGATGAAAGTACAAGATATTTATGCCCATGTGTTCTTGGATGATTTATTAGTGATAAGAGTTAGAGGCATTTCCAAGGGAAGTCAAGAAATAAATTGGTTTTTCTACTTCTCCTCTACTAAGAATTTATATTCAATATATGCCCCTTGATAAGGCTCACAGTAGTGCGCTTGGGAAAGAGACTTTGTTCCTCAGCCGTGGCACTTAAAATGGTTTTCTTTCTTTCTTTTTTTCTTTTTAATGGCGGTCTACTCTGTCGAGGCAGAAGATTCACAGCTCTTCTAACTTACCCCCTTTTTTTTTTTTTAACTTTTAATAGAAAAAACAGGGATAATACTAGGAAATTTGGGGAAGATGATATGCAAGGGTCTGAGCAACAGGGTGTGGATAATTCAATTTGCACACATACATATGCCTTAAAATCTAAGTGTTTGTAAATATTATCTCAAAATATTCCTGAGGCAAGTGTGTACAACTACATATTAGTTGGTTAACTAAATAACAAATAACAAACTAAATGAATAATAATGAAGCTAAACTAAGAGCAATTTATAATTAGAAAAACAAGATTAGTAGCAAATAAAAATCAACAGGTAAGTACCATCCTGATGATAAATGGGTGAAGTGGGTTGAATAGCATCCCCCAAACATTCATTTGCTCCCAGAATTTCAGAATGTGACCTTATTTGCAAATAGGGTCTTTGCAGATGCAATTAGTTAAGGATCAACAGTATGCTGGATTAGGGTAGGACCTAAATCCAATAACTGGTGTCCTTATAAGAACACAAAGAGACACAGGGAGAAGACCATGTGAAGATGGAGTTTGGAGTTCTGCTATAAGACAAAGAATGCCAAGGATTGCCAGAAGCTAAAAAGGTCCCTAGGTGGAGAAAATGTTTTGTGCTTGACTGCTAAACTAAAGGTTGGTGGTTCAAACCCACCCAGTGCTACCTTGAAAGAAAAGGGCTGATGATCTGCTTCCATTACGATGACAGCTAAGAATACCCTATGGAACAGTTCTACTCTGTGACACATGGGGTTGCCATGAGTTGGAATTGATATAACAACAAGAGGCAAGGGAGAATTCTTTCCTAGAAACTTCAGAAGTATGGCCCTGCTGATGCCTTGATTTTAGACAACTGGCCTCTGGAACTGTGAGAGAATAAATTTCTATTGTTTGAGGTCTCCCACTGGTGATCATTTTTACAACAGCTTGGTAAACTAATACAACCGATAAGACACTTCTATCTAAAAACACAAGTGGGGATGGCAGTGGAACCCTGCTACGTTGCCAGGTGTTACAGGGCAACTGAGCTTCTTCGTAAAATATAGAATTAGAGGCCATAATAAACTCCAGTAATATACTAATTTCAGTTTATGAATACTAAAATTTACTAACCTTTAATAACTCACATAATTGGTTGTTATTAAATAGCCCTCACTCATCCACAAAAATTAAAGTCCATAAAATTGTGTGCATCATTGGCCTTCCCAAAGACCTGGCCTCTCTCTTAGTCCATTGGAGGCTGCTCATGGCTGACAAGTGGGCCTGGGGCAGCACTTTCAGAATCAACCCTAATGAAACCACAACCTTGTCCACCATCAACCATGATCAAGTATTTCAGGAGAGTAGGAAGAGGGGAAGATCAGTCTTACTTATGTTGAAAAAATGGAGAAGTTCCAGTTAGAATTTTATATGTGTAGCTTAGGAAGATTATATTCTCTAGATGTCCACAATAATAAAACACGAGACTCTAAAAGTTTTTCCACTGAATTGTTTTTTTAGCGGTAGTCAGGAGAATTTATAGTACAGAGAATAAATGCTTGTTTCTGGAATGACACTGGAAAAGTCAATCCTTGCTTTCCCTCTTCTCGTGACCTAGGACAAATTAATTAACTCTTCTAGGCTTTACTTTCCTCATCTGTAAAATGGGGATAATAATAATAGTTGCTACCTATAAGGTTATTATAAGGATTAAATGATATGGCTCACAGGCCAAACCTGGCCCACCTGTTTCGTAAATAAAGTTTTATTAGAACATAGTCATGCTCATTCATTTATGCATTGTGTATGGTTTCTTTCTGCAGTCCCTGGGTGGTGCAAACCAAAAAGTTGCTAACCAAAAGGTTGGAAGTCCAAATCTACCCAGAGGCATCTCAGAAGAAAGGCCTGGCAATCTACTTCTGAAAAATTAGTCTTGAAAACCCTATGGAGCACAGTTCTACTCTGACACACATGGGGCTGCCATGAGTCAGAGTCAACCCAAAGGCAACTAGTCACTGTGGCTTCATGAAATCTCTTCCCACTTCATATTTTCTACCCTATGCATCTCCAAAGGGATTATTTTGCAGAAAATGATGCAGGAAGATGCCAAGCTTGCTTGACAATTCTTGAGAGAGGAGACCTGGGAGGAAGCCTTGATGTCTCATCAGGAACTTTCTTCATCACAGACAGGAGGCTACATTTCTGATCCCAAGCCAAGCAGACCAGTAGGAGGACATAATGCAGAAGACTGCGTACCAAGGAGCCCAGGAAAACAGCTCCAGGCTAGCAGGACCTGGAAAACTGAAAGACTATTCTTCGAAGCCAGTGGTGGTCAGTATCAAACACATTTTGGAAGAATGCACCTACTACGTTTGGCATGCTGTTGGGAACAGATGGGACAGCTGACAATGTCACGTCACCCTCAAGAACATGGTGTATGGAACGCTGACTTCACTAGATAAGCCTAAGCTGTCTCCCTGGATAGCAAGAATTGCTTGCAGCTTTTTATATTCATGCCAAAAGTGGGTTCCTTGTGGTGCCTAATATGATATATTTACTCCCAGACCAAGTCAGGATTCATGATGAGGATGAGGTCTTTGCAGGCTAGGAATTGTTAAATGAACAAACTAATTAACAAACGAATGTGAGATCTTTTCTTGGAGATTAAGAACTCTGAAAGGAAAAAGTATCCGATCTTCAGGTTGGTGTGTTAGGTAGACTTCTACGATGGTCCTTTTCATGGATTGAATTGTGTCCCCCCAAAACGTGTTTTGAAATCTTAACCCCGTACCTGTGGATGTGATACTGTTTAGAAATTGGGTATTTCTTTTCTTATGTTAATGGCTGTGATGGCTAAGATTGTGTATCAACTTGCCTGGGCCATGATTCTTCATGTTCTGGCAGTCTTATAATGTTGTGATGACTTCCATGTTGAGATCTGATACGTGATCACCCCCATGATGGGATCTGCTGTGAGCAGCCAATCAGTTGAAAGGGAGTTTCCTTGGGCTTGTGGCCTGCATGGAATATAAGTGGACTTTCTGGCAAGGCTCATGGGCTTTTTGCTTGCGCTGGATCCTACGGCTGGCTCCTGTTCATCTGATCTCCAGTTCTGGGGACTTCAGCTAGCAGCTTGCCTGCCGATCTTTGGACTTATCAGCCTTCGCAGCCTGTGAGCAAGAGCCCTGCTGTCTGACCTGCCGATCTTGGGTTCGCCAGCCTCTGTGGCTACATGAATCAGGAGAAGCCTCTATCCTGGCCCACTAACTTGGGACATTCCAGCCTCTACAACCTTGTAAGCCATTTCCTTGAAATAAATCTCTCTCTCTCTCTCTTTATCTATATATATATACTTTACTGGTTTTACTTCTTTAGAGAACCCAGCCTAAGACAATGGGCCATACCAGTGTAAGGTAGATTCTAAACCTAATCACTTCTAAGTTACAAAGACCAGAACAGACACAGAGACACACAGAGGGGGAAGAGGAAGACAGATGTCAGAGACAGAAGCATCTACAAGCCCAGGAACACCAAGGATTGCTGGAAGCTATTAGGTGAAACAGACAAGGAAGGACCTCCCCCTAGAACCCAAGCCCCATATTTGGACATTTATCCTTCTGAACTGTGAGAAAATAAGTTTCTGTTCTTCAAAGTCACACAGACTTAGGGTCTTTCTATTATAGGTGCTGCTGTGAAGCAATTTTTCCCATGTAATTAAGTCCCCAAATCAGCTGACCTTAAAATATGAAGATTACCAGGGAGTAGGGGGCATGATCTAATCACATGAGCCCTTTAAAAACAGAATTTTCTCCAGCTGGTGGCAGGGGAGGAAATCAGAGATTGGAAATATGAGAAGGATTCAATGTGTCATTGCTGGCTTGAAGATGGAAAGGGCCACGTGGCAAGGAATGTGGGCAGCCTCTAAGAACTGAGAGTGGCCCTGGCTGACAGTCAGCAAGAAAACAGGGATGTCAGTCCCACAACCACAAGGAACTCCCTTCTGCCAACAAGAAGAATGAGCTTAGAAGTAGATTTTTCCCCAGAACCTCCAAAAGAAAGCTCAGCCCAACTAACACCTTGATTTCAGCCTTGTGATACCCTGAGCAGACAACCAGCCTTGTATGCAAAATTTTAGATCTACAGACTATGAGCTAATAAGTCGGAATTTTTCCAAAGCTGCTAAATTTGTGGTAATTCATTACACATCAAAAGAAGACTAATACTGTAAGCAAATTTTTTTTGACATTTTTTTTTATCCCCACTCCATTCTCTATTCTTCTCTACCCCTAGGCAAACCCCTCTACTGTGTTTGATATGTATCCCTTAATTTGTATATGTCCTTGTAAAAATATATATTCCTGCTTTATGTATGTAGTTTAACTTACATAAATAATATTGGGCCACAGACATTGCACTATTTATTATTTATTTTTACTGGGATCTACCTTTTTAAGATCTATCTGGTATAGCTGGTACCTAGTATCCAATAAGTATATCTAGTGATTACCTCCTAACAGCTGCAAATTACACCACATTTTTATTTATGCATTTTTCTAAGTTGGCCTTCAATGCCTTGGTAACAAAATCAACACTATGACAAACACCCCTCATATATGTGTCCTCATGATCCTGTTTAAGAATTCCTCTGGGATATACACCCAGAGTAGGATTGTTGAGTCATTGGACATATGAATAGTTAATTTAACTACCACTCTCAGATTGTTTTCTCAAATGGTCACACCAGGCTACTCCCCTGGCAGGGCAAAGGTTGCTGTTTTCCTGCATCTCTACCAATATTTGACATTATTCAACCTCCTGGTCTCTGTCAATCTCCCAGATTTAAAGTTTTATCTAGCTCTTTTCATTTGCACTTTTCTAAATCAATGAGTTTGAGTATCACTTCATGTATGTATTATCCATTTGGGTTTCCCTATTTGTGAATTGCCTTTTCATATATTTTGGAAGACAGAAGAAGAATTGATACATTCTAACTGTGGTAGTGGGGAAGAATATTGACTATCCCATGGACTTCCAAAAAGAATAGACAAAACAGTCTTAGAAGAAATACAACAAGAATATTCCTTAGAAGCAAAGATGGCAAGACTTCAACCAGCTTATTTTGGACACATCATCAGGAAAGACCAATTGCTAGAAAAGCACATCATGTTTGGTAAACTAGAGGGTCAATGAAAATGAAGGAAACTCTCAGTGAGATGGAGTGACACAATAGCTCCAACAACGGACTCAAACATGCCACCGAGAATGAAGATGAAACAGGACCAGGCAACATTTCATTCTGTTATACATGAGGTCACATGAGTCTGAGCCAATTCAGTGGCAAATAACCACCACAATATTTTGTCCATTTTTTCTACTAGGTTTCCTATGTTTTTCTTATTAATTTCCAGGAATTCCTTTTATCCTCTAGATAGCAGAATCTTACAGTTTTTAGACGTTACAAATGCCGTCTCACAATCTGATGTCTTTCTGTCAAATAAGACGACTTAATTAATAATAAATAATCACAATCATCAATTTTTTGCCTTGTAAGAAATATTTTCCAATCATTAGTCACTAAAATATTGTCTTACATTTTCTTCTATTGGCTCCATATTTTTACCTTTCACATTTCAGTCCTAATCCAGCTAGGGTCCAGATTTGTATGAGAGTAACAGAGAAATCTAGTTTCATTTTTCTCTATTCTGTGAGTCAGTTTTCTTCATGCCATCTTCTCAGCAGTCCACCCTGGGTAGAGGTAAGATGAGAAATACAGATGTGGGTTAGGCTGGCAAGCAAAAGTAAACCCACCATCCTCTGAGAGAAGGGCATGATGCGGTGACTCAGTATGCTGTTGGTAGGAAAGAGAAGGAAGGGAATGTCTCAGCAGATACTGTTCTGAAAATCCTTTTGGCCCATATGCTATAATTATTAATCCCTGATTAATCTATTGAAAACTGGAGTCCTTTTCCACTTAGAGGGTGAGAGAGAAAGGGTCATGCTGGCATTGTCAGTAAGCCCCAAGCTGTGGACACTAACCATGCCCCTCTAGCACATAACCATTCCATCTTAAAATCTTTCTCAACACAGAATTAATGAGGTCCAAAGAGATGAACAGATGGTGCAGTTCTTCAGGCTATAGAATTCCAGTGAGTGGAGAAAAACCCATTAAAAGGCTTATACGCATGAGCTGTGCCTCCTCAAGCTGGCACTGAATATAGCAAGAGGAAAGGCTCTCAGACCTGCTTCAGGATTTGATATCAGAGATGGAGCATCCTGACCTGCCTGATCAACAACTTCTAGGCCAAATATGATCTTTTATTGCATACTTTTACTCGTTAGTCTTTTTTAAAGCTTTGAGGGCAGGTTTTCCATTTCCCCTTCTTATTTCTCACTCATTCAAGACCTTCCCTGCCCACCTTTCCAAAAGGCACACAGCTAGCTTCCTGCCATGATCCCAACCCTCATCTTCTAATTCAGCCTGGAAGTTCTAAAATGATTTCCCAGGAACTGCATGGAAGGAGGATCTGAATCCCTGGCCTTTGGGCTGCCCCTGCCTTCTTAAACCCCCATGGGCCTTAATAATTAAGTCCTCCAGGGGAATACTGTTCCATGGGACTCTCTGTTCCCTTGAACTCATTTCCTGGAAACAATTCCCCTATACAGCTGTGAGCAGATTCCACTGAACTAAGCAACTATGGCCAGCATGTACACAGCCTCCCTTTAAATGGCCCTTTCCATTCCCACTATAATGATAACCCGCTTTCCTCAATTGTCAAAGAATTCACGCATCTCTCCACTGAGGAATCCACCTGGTACCAGTGATGGAAAGTCTGAGCCCTTTCAGGGGTTACAAACAGCCTCAAAGCCTCCTCAGTGACATTTGAGAGCCCCCGCCATAACATTCTTGGTCAGCCAGTACCCCTGACTCAAGAAAACGTTAAGGAGTTCTGAATCTTGACATATGAAGAAAGGCAGGCAAGATATTCAGAATGGAAAAGAGGCTAGGGTTACTGAACAGAAATCAAATTCAGGAAAGGAATGGAGGAGCCATTTCTGGCCACCCTATGGGAATAGGGCTTTGATGGGTAGAGGAGAAGAAAGGGTAGAACAACTTTGTAGCAAAGATTAAGGATCTGTGAGGAAGGCAGACCTGAGTGAAATGGCCCAACACAGCTTCTGAGAGCCAGAATGCAGTCAGAACCCCCTCAAAGAGTGGAGGGAAGGGATGAGATGTGGGAATAAAGGACAGCCAGAATGCAAATTTGATCCACATAGCAATTTTACATAAGGCTGGCCCGTTTACATCATTAGATTTACATTTGTTATAGACTGGATTGTGTCCCCCAGAAAAGACATGTGAATATGATCCTGTTTGGAAATAAGGTCTTTGACGACATTATCAGTTAGGTTAATGTGAAGTCATACTGGAATAGGGTGGTCTTGATCCTACATGACTAATGTCCTTGTAAAAGAGGAGAAGATACACAGAAGCAGGGAGACAGAGGAAATACACCATGTGACAGTGCAGCTGCAAGCCAAGGAACACCTGGAGCTACCAGAAGGTAGAAGAGAAGCATGGAACAGAGTCTCCCTCAAAGCCTTAGAAAGAATCAACTGGGTCAACACTCTGATCTTGGACTTCCAGGCTCCAGAACTGTGAGACAGTAATTTTGTATTCTTATAAGCCATCCATTTTGTGGTATTTTATTACAGCAGCCCTGGAAAACCAATACAATATTCAAAAGAGAAAATTATCAGAAACTGGTCAACCCACCAACCTGTTGATGTGAAACACAAAAATTAAGGTCCGGGGAGTGGGAAAAGGGAGTCTTAATGGTCCTGACAGTTTTAAAGACATTGTTAAAGAATTCTGTCTTTTCTTCAGCTTCTGCAAAAGAAGCTCATACTACAGCTGTTGAAAGCTGCAGATTTGATGCCACTGGTTCTTGATTTAATCCTGTTTTCAAAATGATCTCCACCAGGGCTATGCTACAAACAGACCTTGGCCTTATGAAGTACACACACGTACACATATATAACTCAAACATGGCACACCCAGAAGCAGATGAAAATAATAATAATAATTGCAGTAAAAATAATAGAAAATATCTACTATGATCCAGACACTCTTCTAAGCACATAACAGGTTTACTCATTGAATACACAACCTATGAAATAGCTAATTTTTATATCCCCTTATGAAAGGAGTCCCTGGGTGGTACAAATGGTTAACGTGCTCGGCTGCTAACCAAAACGTTGGAGATTCGAGTCCATTCAGAGGCTTAGCAATCTGAGAAGAAAGGCCTGGTGATCTATTTCCAAAAAAAATCAGCCACTGAAAATTCTATGGAGTACAGTTCTACTCTGACACACCTGGAGTTGCTGCTAGTTGGAATCGACTCAACAGCAACAGATTTTATTTTTTTAATTAAAGATGCGGCTGTTGACGCACATAGAAATCGAACAGCTTGTCCAAAATCACACAGTGAGAAGGTAACTGAACTTGGATTCAAATCCCAGCACGCGGGCTCCAGAATCATCACTAAAACCACTGTGCAACACTGCCTCCTGAATGATGGTGATTTACTCCAGCTTTCCTGTGAAAGATTTCTCATTAATTGGCCCTAACATCAGTCTAGCTTTTAAGGCAAATATTTTTCTTGACCTATTGCATTTTAAGTAACTAACAGGAAGTACATTATTGGTTCCAGTCCAAGAGGTCTGTTTCCATCTCCCGGTTGGTCCCCATCCTGTATCATTCTTCATTCCCCAAACCACACAAGAGACAGCACTCTCAGGCCAAGGGCTTGCCTAGATAACCGCATTCTCTGTGCTGCTTAATCACTGACAAAATGGTAAGTGCAAATTAAGCTGGCCCCTCCATTATCTCCATTTCACTCTGGCTGCTTTTCAAGATTACTATCCTGCCTGCCTTCACAGGGAACAAAATATATATATATATATATTTTTTATTGTACTTCAGGTGAAGGCTTACAGAACAAATAGTTTCTCATGAAACAGTAGTACACATATTGTCTTATGACATTGGTTAACAACCCCACGACATGTCAACCCTCTCCCTTCTCGACCTTTTTTTTTTTTTTTTTTTGGTGAAAATATACATAGCCAAAGATACGCCATTTCAAAAATTTCTACATGCACAGTTCAGTGACATCGACTACACTCTTCCAGTTGTGCTGCTATTCTCACTTTAGATGAAGGCTTACAGAACAAAATAGTTTCTCATTTAACAGTTCGTACACATGTTGCCCTATGACAATGGTTAACAATCTCACAACACATCAACACTATCCTTACTCAACCTTGGGTTCCCTATCACCAGCTTTCCTGTCCTCTTCTGCCTTCTGGCCCTTGTCCCTGGACTGCTGTACCTCGTTAGTCCCATTTGGTTTTACGGGGTTGTCCACTCCCAGGCTGAACGGTGAACCTCGGAAATGACTTCACCACTGAGCTAAAAGGGTGTCTGGGGGCCATACTCTTGGGGTTTCTCCAGTTTCCTTTAGGCCAGTAAATCTGGTCTTTTTTTTTTTTTTTTTTTTTTGTGAGTTAGAATTATGTTCTACATCCTTCTCCAGCTCTGTCCAGAACCCTCTGTTGTGATCCTGGTCAGAGAAGTCTGTGGTGGTAGCCAGGCACCATCTAGCTGTACTGGACTCAGTCTGGTGGAAGCCTTGGTAGCTGTGGACCATTAGTCCTTCGGACTAACCTTTTCCTTGTATCCTGTTCTCTCCATTCTCTGTTATTTCCGAAGGGATGAGACCAGTGGAGTATCTTAGATGGCTGCTCACAGGCTTTTAAGACCCCAGACGCTACTCACCAAGGTAGAATGTAGAACATTGTCTTTATAAACTGTGTTATGCCAATTGATCTAGATGTTCCCCGAGACCATGGTCCCCACAGACCTCCTCCCAGCAATTCAGTCCCTCAGGGAGTTTGGATGTGTTTATGGAGCTTCCATGACCTTTCCTTGTACAAGTTGTGCTGGTTTCCCCTGTATTGTGTACTGTCTCACCCTTCACCCGAGATACTACTTATCTATTGCCTGTTTAGTATTTCCCCCTCATCCCTCACATCCCTGGTAACCAACAAAGATTGGAACAAAATATATTGCCATGGTAAATGATTAGCTCCCGGAGACAAAAGCCCCAGGTGGCAGAGACAGTCTTGAAAGCCTGCCCCATGACCAAGGCCACTGCAGGACTCAGAAGTGGGCAGCCTCCTCTCGAGCCCCTCTTTGACATCCATGGAGAATAATGCCAAGTATAATGAAACAATGAAAGTTCCACTAGGAGATAGGGAATTTGCGGCATCCCTGAAAAGGAGCTAGTAACAAGCGCGGTTCCTCCCCTCTGAAAAATACAGTACTTTCCTCAAGTCTCACATCCACATTCAGGTGATCACCAAGACCGCCATTGGTGTCCTCTAGCTGAAACTATCAGCAGTGGTTTAAATGGAAGAGGCAGAAAAATATCTACAGTTTGCTTTTCCAAAAGCAAAATCTAGAACTCTGTGGGAGGGTATGTAGGTCGGTGGTTGCAGTCATTAAGTAGGAAACGGGGTCTTTTACTCATTTTCATTGACTCATTGTGTGAACTTTTTCAAAGCCCAGAAGCTTACTGCGCCTTAGTTTCCTGATCTGCGCTATGTAAACAGTACCTCCTTGCTTTGCGAGGAGGTTGACCTAACAAATAAATACACATTTTGTAAGGAATAAAAACCTTTGAGCACAGGCACTGTTATGGATTGAATTGTGTCCCTCAAAAATATGTTCTGAATTCCCTGCCCCTGTACCTGTGGATGTGATGTTGTTTGGAGACAGAGTTTTTCTTGTGTTATGTTAATGATGTCATATAAGTGTAGGCTGGGTCCCAAATCTAATAACTTCTGAGCTATAAAAAGACCAGAACAGACAAAGACGCACACATGGTGGAAGGCAGACTCCATGTGAGGATTCTCTATAAACCAAGGAACAAAGGAACACCCAGGAATGCTGACAAGAAAGGGATTGACATGGACGAGACCCTGATTTGGCCATTTAGCCTCCAGAACTATGAAAAAATACATGTCTGTTCTTTAAAGCCACCCACTTGTGGTATTTCTTACAGCAGCACTAGGAAATGGAAGATGAGCACTGTACATCTATTTAAAGTTACAACAGGAAAACAAAATAATCATTGTAGATAAGAATTTTTTAAAACACAGAATTTCCTCCTCTTGTGTTCAGATTTAAATTGAGTTCCATTCCACTGATGTGTAGGCCAATGTGTTATACTTTAGAAACTAGGCACACATCATGTGTACAATGTCTGCCACCTGGGATAGCACAAGCTCAGGGAAATGTTTCCACTCAGCATTTGGAGAGTTGGTGTTGTCTTCTCTTGGGATATTTTGATTTGGGGAATATACAGTGTTGGCTTGTTTGAAAGGATGGTTTATACAAGCTGGGTTTCCCCTTCTTTAAATAGAACCCATACTTTGTTTCCATTTATATCTATATAAATATAAGGCTCATTACCTTTGACACTCACACAAGCACCAGAGACAACTGTGGGAGACACAGACCAGATTGAAAAATTGTCATGGCATCAAAAACTGAAAAGGAAAAAAAAGCAACTTGCTTATTTGTCTATTCTTTGGTTAACTTTTTTGTCTTCGTTTTTTTTTATTATTATTCAGTCAATATAGTCTCCTCATTAGGACAGATTCCAAGAACAGCCCTGTTTCTCTCTAATAAAAGATCTTCCAGGAATACAATATCTATGGCTCAATCATCAAGAAATAAAAGCAAAGGACATGAGTCAATGCCCCATCATTTTAGGAAAGCACACTGGAATTAGCATGAGGAGATATTAAAGATGAATGATTTGGGTGGGGATGTGGTGGAGAAGGGGGAGGAAATACAATTTCTGTTCAAAAATACCTTGGTCTAGTAAATTCCAAGTATGCCTCAGACAGCACAGCAGTACTTGCTTTTTTAGTTCATAAGCTGCTGTGCAAACTGACTTCATTTGACGCAGAGGCGTATCTAAGGTATGGCAAGTATGGCACGCACCCCGGGCGCTGCTTGAAGGGGTGGGGGCGGTGCGACTGAGCAGTTTCTGTTAATTCAGTACAGCCCAGCAACCTTCCTCAAGCACAGTAAACACAGAGGCTTAGCGAGGAGGGGAAGGGGGTGGGAAGGTAGAAGAGGGCACTTGCCCCCCGGGTGCAAGACAAAGGGGGCACTAGACGAGGCACGAAATCACATTCCAAGGCACCACAAATATGAAAGTTACCTCACCGAGGCAGTCAAACAAGAGGAGGGGAGGCATTTCTGCTGACCCTCTGCCATCAATGGCTATTCATCTTGAAATCTCGGGGGGCGCAACTTAGAAATTGTCCCTGGGTGCTCGCTGTTCTAATTACACAGGGGCAAAATTTCAGTGCGTGCCATAGGCACTATTTTCCATAGATCCACCTTTGCTTCAGCTCAAAAGGCCAAGCTCCTATAAGCATTTCTGTGTCTGTAGCTACAAGGGGTAGATGTATAAGGTCATAGATTTTCACAGCTGCCTCTTCAGAATTGCCCAGGGACTTTGTTACCTATATCACTTCGCTTTTCTTTTCAAAAACAAAAAGCAATTCATTTTCACCTTTCAAGGTTCAGCCCAAAGTCATGTGTCACTAAAAAATTAAATAAACAAAAAACCTCCTGAGGACACTGTAGCTAAAATACCTCAAACTGTATTGTTCAAAAATAAAAAAGTGCATTTGACTATGTCTGTTAGGAAATTAAGTGCCTTACTATAAAGAGTAGATTCACGTCAGGAAGAACTTCCTATGAACAGTTTAACACTGCCAGTCTAAATTGTCTGAGGATACTAAGATTTGCTTATTTGTTGATCGGAGTCCTTGAGTAGCGCAAATGGGGAAGCACTGGAGTACTACCAGAAAGGCTGGTGGTTCAAATGTACCTCGGAAGACAGGACTGGTAATCGGCTTCCAGACGATTATAGCCTTGAAAACCCTATGAAGCAGTTCTATTCTGCACACATGGGGTTTCCATGAGTTGAAGTCAAACCAACTCAGCAGCAAATAACAACAACAACATTTGTTGATTCATTAAACATATGCGTGTAAGGCACGATGTTAGAGGCTGGAGGTGCCATGATGAATACGATTCAATCCTTGTCCTTGAAGGAAGTCCCTGGGTGGGTGGTACAAATAGTTAAGTGCTGGGCTACTAACTAAAAGGTTCCCAGTTCGAACTCACCCATCCAGAGGTGCTCGAAGACAAACATGCAAATAAATCATTACAGAAATGGACTAAGTGCCAAGATAAAGGTTATGTATGAAGTGCTATTGGAATAGAAATAGAAGTAACTCATTATCTGCAGAGTTTTCTTAGAAGTCAGGATATGTGCTAAGTCTTAGAGGATGGATAGAAATCTTCTAGGCAGGACAGGACAAGACAGAAGGCTGAGAACATTCCAGGCAGACCACAGCATGTGAAAATATGACGAGAAAGGAAAGAGGTGGTACTTCGGTGGAATGGCACAAGGTTTGACATGATGGAAAGAAAGGAAGACCACAGTAGAAGTTTTGGATAAGCTGGCAGGGACCAAATCCACAATGTCTGGAACGTTATCCTGAAACTGATGAGAAGCCATTGAAGATTCTAAGTTATAGGAATGGAAGGATTTAATTTGTGCTTTAGAAATGAATGCCACCAGAAATTCAGAATGGATTTGAAGGGGATAAGAACTAGAATCAGTGAGACTAATTGGAAGTGTAATGTAATAGTTTAGAAAAGGAATTGTTAGGCCTGAACCAACACAGTGACAGTAGGAGAAAAAAAGGCAATACAATCAAGAGACTTTTAGAAGGTAAAAGAGGTCAGATCTGGTAACCAATTTTATGTGGAAAATGATAAAGAAATCAATCACTTCATAAGACAGAACTCCAGTCATTGGTTAGATAATTAAAGTTTCAAAAAATTATAACATTTTTGACAAGGGGGCCAACACAATGATATGGGTAAGGAATAGTCTTTTCAATAAGTGGTGCTGGAAAAACTGGATCTCCATATGCAAATGAATGAAATTGGGTCCCTACCTCATACTATATATGAAAATTAACTCAGTGTGCTCATAGACCTAAACGTAAGAGCTAAAACTATAAAACCCTTAGGAGAAAACATAGGTATAAATCTTATGACCTTGGATTAGGCAATGGTTTCTTAGAGATAACATCAAAAGCAAAAGTAACAAAAGAAAAAAACAGATAAAGTTTACTATATCAAAATTAAAAACATTTGTGCATCAAGGACACTAACAAGAAAGGGAAAAACAATCCACAGAATGGCAGAAAATATTAGCAAATCATATATCTAATAAGGATCTTTTACACAGAATGTATAAAAAACTCTTACAACTCAACAACAAAAAGATAAATAATCCAATTTTAAAACGATCAAAGGATTTGAACAGACACTTCTCCAAAGAACATATATACTATACAGGAAGTCCCTGGTTACCAACAAGATCCGTTCCTAAATCGGTCTTTAAGTCGAATTCGTAGGTAAGTCGAAATGTGGTCCTTACTTACCATCAGTTAGTCAAATGTTTGTCGTAGTACATATTTTATATTTTACCTTTCTATGCATATAAATACTTAAGAAACACTTCCAAATACACTAAAACATCTTAAACATAACAATACAGTACATAATAATAATAAAAGTAACTACATACAGTACTGTACTGAAAAGAGAAGGAACCTGTGTGTGTATGTGGGTGGACATGCAGTACTTTAAAAAAAAAATTAAAGAAATAGTTCTTAAAACAGTTTAGATAGAAAAAAAGAAAAAAGATCATGATTAAAAGTTAACACAAAGTAGTGTGTGCATTCACGATTATAAACCATTGTATTTAACTCAAATTTTCAATATAATAGGCTTTATGACAGTCCACTCTTACTACAAGTTGTCCGTAAGTCAGATGTTCATAACACGGAGACTTACTGTAAGTGACCAACAAGCACATGAAAACATGTTCAATATCATTAGCAACATGCCAATCAAAACCACAATTATATACCACTTCACAACTACTAGATTATAATTACCAAAAACAAAAGGAAAATAACAAGTGTTGGTGAGAATATGGGGAAATTAGAACCCTTAAACACGGCTCATAACAATGTAAATTAGTGCGGCCAAAATGGAAAACAGTTTCAATACAATTGTAATAAAAAATTCCAGTGGGATTTTCTTTTAATTTAATCACTTGATTATTAAATTTATCTGGGAATAAACAAGCAAGAAAATTTGAAAAAACATAAAAGAAAAGGTGTGGTGGAATTTTTTACACCACACACTAAAGTGTATTAATTATAAACTTAACAAGAATTAAAACAGTGAGTTATAATGTACTAATAAATACATCTCTCAGTAAAGAATAATAGAAAGCTCAAGTGAACCAAGTACGTATACAAATGTAGTCAGTGCTAAAGATGGCATTTCAAATCATGGCTAAAGAATAAATAGTCCATAAACTGTACTGGAGCCACTAGAAGCTTTTGAGGAATATAAATAAATTTAGAGATTGACATAGGGCAAATATATACATAAACTAAAAATGGAGAGAACTTTCCCCAGGTTCTAACTGCCAGTTAATGCCAGAGCTGGAATAACTCCCAATCATCTTGATTTTAAGTCAATCTACACGTTACTGGTCCAAGAATAGAAGACAGCATGATGAACCCACCCACATGTTTGTCAAAGAGATTTCTTCCCAAATTGAAACAAATAAAATCACAGAGGTATGTTACAGAAGCAGAGCCATTCCTTGGGATCCTGGGGAGACTGAGTCAAATTACACTGTATGGGACTCCAAACCAATCCCACTATAATGTTCTAAAAGTAACCAAGCTCACAAACATCAGGAAAGCAGCACAGAGAGAAAAGTAGAATTAACTAAGAGACGTACTCTCAAGTGAGGGGGTGGGAGGCAGCGGTACAGGTGTGGGAAGACCTATTGTTGACAAAATGGCAAGCCCATAATAATACATTAAGAGTACAGAGGGGTGTGTTCAAGTATAAGACTGCCTAATATCGTTTGTTTTTGTTGACCACCAATTTATGCACAACAAAATATGTCATCTCTCCATTCTTGTTTCTAAGGAGCATTTTGGTTGTACTTCTTCCAAGATAGATTTGTTCATGCTTTTGGCAGTTCATGGTATGTTCAGTATTCTTCACCAACACCACAATCAGAGGCACCAATTCTTCTTCGTCTTCCTTATTTGTTGTCCAGCTTTCACATGCATATGAGGCAATTGAAAACACCATGGCTTGGGTCAGGCGCACCTTAGTCTTCAAGGTGACATCTTTGCTTTTCAACACTTTAAATAGGTCTTTTGCAGCAGATTTGCCCAATGCAATGTGTCATTCGATTTCTTGACTGCTGCTTCCACAGGCGTTGATTGTGGATCCAAGTAAAATGAAATCTTTGACAGCTTCAGTCTTTTCTCCATTTATCATGATTTGCTTATTGGTCCAGTTGTGAGGATTTCTGTTCTCTTTATGTTGAGATGTGATCCATACTGAAGGCTGTAGTCTTTGATCTTCAGTCAGTAAGTGCTTCAAGTCGTCTTCACTTTCAGCAAGCAAGGTTGTGCCATCTACATATCTCAGGTTGTTAATGAGTCTTCCACCAATCCTGATGCCCCATTCTTTTCATATAGCCTGGTTTGTGGTATTATTTGCTCAGCGTATAGACTGAATAAGTACAGTGAAAGGATACAACCCTGACATACACAATTTCTGATTTTAAACCACTCAATATCCCCTGGTTCTGCTCAAATGACTGCCTCCTGGTCTAAGTACAGGTCCCTCACAGCACAATTAAGTGTTCTGGAATTCCCATTCTTCCCAAGGTTATCCATAATTTGTTATGATCCACAAAGTTGAATGCCTTTTCATAGTCAATAAAATACAGGTAAACATCTTTCTGGTATTCTCTACTTTCAGCCAAGATCCATCTAACATCAGCAATGATATCCCTGGTTCCATGTCCTCTTCTGAATCCAGCTTGAAATTCTGGCAGTTCCCTGTCCGTGTACTGCTGCAACCATTTTTAATTGTCTTCAGCAAAATTTTACTTGTGGGTTATATTAATGATGTTGTTCGATAATTTCCACTTTCTGTTGGATCACCTTTCTTTGGAATGGGCACAAATACGGGTTTCTTCCAGTCGGTCGGCCAGGTAGCTTTCTTCCAAATATCTTGGCATAGACTAGTGAGCACTTCCGGCATTGCATCTGTTTGTTGAAACATCTCAATCGGTATTCCATCAATTCCTGGAGCTTGTTTTTCGCTAATGCCTTCAGTGCAGCTTCGACTTCTTCCTTCTGTACCATTGGTTCTTGATCATATGCTACGTGCTACCTTCTGAAATGGCTGAATGTTGACCAATTCTTTCTGGTACAGTAATTCTGTGTATTTCTTCTATCTTCTTTTGATGCTTCCCGCATCGTTCAATATTTTTCCCATAGAAATATGGGAATATTGCAGCTCGAGGCTTAAATTTTTTCTTCAGTTCTTTCAGCCTGAGAAATGCCGAGCGTGTTCTTCCTTTTCGGTTTTCTCACTCCAGGTCTTTGTCTATTTCATTATAATACTTTATTTTGTCTTCTCATGCTGTCCTTTGAAACTGTCTGTTCAGCTCTTTTACGTGATTATTTCTTCCTTTCACTTTTGCTACTCTAGTTCAAGAGCAAGTTTCAGTCTCTTCTAACATCCATTTTTTCTTTTCCGTCTTTTAATGACTTTTCATTTTCTTCATGTACAGTGTTCCTGATGTCATTTCACACCTCATCTGGTCTTTGGTCATTAGTGTTCAGTGTGTCAAATCTATTCTTGAGATGGTCTCTAAATTCAAGTGGGATATACTCAAGGTTGTACTTTGGCTATCATGGACCTGTTTTCATTTTCTTCAGCTTCAATTTGAACTTCATCTCTTTCCGCAGATGTAGTTGATTTGATTCCTGTGCATTCAGTCTGGCAAAGTCCACTTGTATACTCACCATTTATGTGTTGAAAAAGGTATCTGCAATGAATAAGTCACGGGTCTTGCAAAAGTCGATCATGCAACCCCTGGCATTGTTTCTATCACCACAGCCATATTTTCTTTTTTCTTTACAACTTTCACATTCCAATCACTAGTAATTATTAATGCATCTTGATTGCATGTTTGGTCAATTTCAGAGTGCAGAAGTTGGTAAAAATCTTCAATTTCATCTCTGGCATTAGTGGTTGGTGTGTAAATTTGAACAGTAGCCATATTAACTGGTCTTCCTTGTAGGCATATGGATATTATCCTATTACTGACAGCATTGTACTTCAGGATAAATCTTGAAATGTGTTTATGCATGATATTTCATTTTTGATGACTTCCAGTTTTCCTAGATTCACACGTTGTACTTTCCATGTTCTGATTATTAATGGATGTTTGCAGCTGTTTTTCTCATTTTGAGTCATGCCACATCAGCAAACGAAGGTCCCAAAAGCTTAACTCCATCCACGTCATTAAGGTTGACACTACTTTGAGGAGGCAGCTCTTCCCCAGTCGTATTTTGAGTGCCTTCCAACCTGAGGGGCTCATCTTTCAGCACTATATTAGTCAACGTTCCACTGCTATTCATAAGGTCTTCACTAATCAATTTTTTTGGAAGTAGATTGCCAGGTCCTTCTTCCTAGTCTGTCTTACTCTAGAACCTCCGCTGAAACTTGTCCACCATGAGTGAGCTTCCTGGTATTTGAAATACCAGTGGCATAGCTTCAAGCATCACAGCAACATGCAAAACACCACAGTACAACAAACAGACACGTACGTGATGGATATTACTATTAGCCCCAGCTAAAAACAGGTTTCTCCCCCACCTTTTTTTCCCATCCTGAGCTGCCTAGCTCCAAGTCCAGCATTCCCTCAGTATCCTGATGCCTGTGACAATTATCCACCATGTTATGGGCCAGAGGAAACCTGCAGGGAAAGATCCCCAGCCTTGAGACCTCACCTCTCCTCTGAGTGCCTCCTCTGAACCCCTTGGGACACTTTTATCTGTATTACTCACTTGGAACTTAGCATAGCTGCCCTACTTTTCGTACATACGTTTTATATCCCCAATTATATTTAAAAATCTACAAGAACAGGGAGAAATCTTATATCGTTCAGGACCTGACACCTTGCACACAGTGAGAATAAATACATATTAATCAAGTTTAATCACAAAGGTACAATAACATCTCTACTATAATCCCCACCCGTGAACTCTCTGCCAACAGAAGTCCAAGCATAGGTGAGAGGTTAAACAGAGGACGCTGCAGCCAGTCAATGTAGTCTTTTATAGGCAGCAAAATATGTTTATGCTTATGATATATATGCTTATTATATAATATTAAACATGCTTTATGATATAGTACAACAACAACAATGATACAGCAGTACATAAAAAACAGAATACAAACTGTGAGTATAAAATGAACTGAATTAGGAACTATACATGCACAGAAAAGGCGGGGGGCTAAATACACAAAAATGTTTCAGTAGTGGGCTAAGAGGCAATTTTCATTTTTCTCTTTAGTATTTTTATGAATGTTTCAAATATTCTACAGTAAAATGTACTGCATTTATATTTAGAAAAAGCAATAAATTATTATTTTTAAAACAAGTTTTTAGCATTCTTGAGAATGGTGGCAAGAATTTCCTTCAAAGCCACATTCTTAGCAAGAAGCCAACTGCCAGGTATGTGTCAGGGAATGACCCACTCACTCAGGAACCCTTGACATCTGTGAACTCTTGGCTGGCATTCTAGAATGCAGGAGCCCTGCCTTTACACAAAATGGCCCTGGGGGAGTCAGGAAGGCAATGCTGAACCAACAAGTCAGATCACCCCTCCACACACATACACATACACTTCACCAAGTTCCCTGAGCAGATGTGAATTTATGGCAGATGTCATTAGTTCCCTGGAGTATTTGAACACTGTTCCAAGAGTGTCTACATTCATGCTGCCGTTGGTCAAAAATGCTTCTGTCAAACGCCTGCTTAAAAATACATTTTTAGGGGGAGACTCACACCATCAAGAAAACAGTGCCGGGAGCAGAGCGCGTCCTTTGGACCGGGGTCCCTGTGCCGAGAAGCTCCTAGTCCGGGGGAACACCAAAGAGAAGAAGGCCGACAGAGAGAAAAAGCCTTCCCCTGGAGCTGACACCCTGAATTTGGACTTTTAGCCTACTTTAACTGTGAGGAAACAAATTTCTCTTTGTTAAAGCCAAAAAAAAAATACATTTTTAAGCCACAAGTAAAATGCCTGAGGCCTTACTGATAATGCTGAAAGACGAGACTGATTCTGACCCACCTAATACCCTTGGCAGCATTTGAGTCCTATGTGGCACTTCATGGGTGAGGTAGGAAAGGAAAAAAACATCACCTGCCACTACCCATTGCCGTTGAGTCGATTCCTACTCATAGCGACCCTATAGGACAGAGTAGAACTGCCCCAAAGAGTTTCCAAGGAGCACCTGGTGGATTCAAATCACCGACCTTTTGGTTAGCAGCCATAGCACTTAACCACTACGCCATCAGATTTCCCACCTGCTACTGAGGCCATAATAATGCCAGAAGAATAAAAATATCAGCCACCACCTCGTCAGCACCCCCAGTAACCCAGGAATGGTACTAAACATTTTTAAATATTATCTCTTTGATCCTCAGGTCAACCTATGAAGTAGATTCTACTTTTGACAAACAAGGAAACTGAGACTCAGAGAAGTCACTTGTCCAAGGCTTCTGTCTTAGTCATCTAGTGCTGTCATAAGAGAAATACCACAAGTGGATGGTTTTAATGAAGAGAAATTTATTTCCTCACAGTCAAAGTAGGCTAAAAGTCCAAATCCAGGGCGTCAGTTCCAGGGGAAGTCGTTCTCTCTCTGTCGGCCTTCTCATCAGTGTTCCCCTGGACTAGGAGCTTCTCGGCGCAGGGACCCCGGTCCAAAGGACGCGCTCTGCTCCCGGCACTGCTTTCTTGATGGTATGAGGTCCCCCTGTCTCACTGCTCACTTCTGTCTTTTATATCTCAAGAGATTGCCTCAGGACACAATCCAGTCTTGTAGATCAGGTCCTGCCTTACTAACACAACTGCCACCAGTCCTCCTTCATTAACATCCTAGAAGCAGGATTACAACATACAGGAAAATCACACAGTACCAGGAATCATGGCCTAGCCAAATTGATACACACATTTATTTGGCGGGACATAATTCAAACCATGACAGCTGCACACCTAGTAAGTGGCTCAGCCAGGATTTGAGGCCAAGCCTATCTCCAAAACTCCCACTCATAAGCACTTAGGACCATAGGCTCTATAAAGAGAAAACCAAAAAACCAACCCTGTTGCCACGGTCAATTCCCACTCATAGCGACCCTATAGGACAGAGTAGAACTGCCCCATAGGGTTTCCAAGGAGCTGCTGGTGGGTTTGAACTGCTGAACTTTTGATTAGCAGCCGAACTCTTAACCAGTGCACCACCAGGGCTCCTTATGCAGGCAGGGCCATGTCAATTCTGATGTATTCCCAGTGAGGATGGTGCTTAGCTAAGGGTAGGCCTACAATAAGTATTTGCTGAATGATGAAAGAACAAGACCAGGCAGGTTGCCCCCTCAAATTACCTATTGTTTACTAAGAATCTACAGTGCAAGGGAAGGACTTGTCAGGCATCATCCCTAATCCTTACACTAACTTTGTAAGATTGCTATTATTATCCCCATTTTACAGGTGAATTAACTGAGGCTTCGAGACATTAAACATGTGCAAGGTGCTTGGGGTTGGAAAATACAGAGCAATAAAAGATTTACCCCTGCCCTCATAAAGTTTATAAACAAATTAAGGATAACATCCATCTATCCTTCCACCCATCCATCCATTTAGGTAGCTATGCGAAGATCCAAATGAGAACTATAGGCAACATGTGCTGCAGAAGCTCAGTATAAGTAAGAATACTTTTGGCTTTGTTTTTATTTTCTTGATGTCTGCATACTCAGCACATTATCACAAAGCATTCCTTCAAGTGAGAAAGCTGAAATGAATGTGAGCACAGAGTCTGGAAAACACGTGGCCCCACCCTGCTGCGGTTTGGTTGGGAGAGAAGAAAGGGAGGTGTGAAGGGTGTTCACCAGCCTCAGGGAGACTCCCTCAGTCTAGACAAGGGGGCGGTGCCAGTTTGGAACGGCTTGAAAGGCACAGGGCAGCCCCTCCACTCCTAGAAAATGTCTCTTCCCCAAACACCAACCTTCACTGTGTTGGTGCCAGCCTTTTCAATATATCCTCGTTTAAAATGCAAATACCTAGAGAGGGGTGACACGTGAAATTTCTGGGAGTGGAGGATAAGAATCAACTGCACAACCTGGGAGGCTGGAAACAAATTCATTCAACAAATCTTTATTGAACATTCACTAGATATTAAGGATACAACCGTGAACAACAAGAGTGAACAAGACAAGGAATCCTCTGCTGTTGGGGAACTTACTTGTTGTTGGGGGAGGCAATGAGCCTACCAACAAGCACTCTGTGGAACCTGTTGGAAAGGAAAGACCTGGGGAAACAAAATGGAGAGTAGAGAAGTTGGGGGAGACTGACAAAGTACTCCAAGCCAACTCTCAGAGGAGGTGAGCTGAAGGATGAGAAGGAACCAGACTCAGGTAAAAGAATTTTCTGGCCAAAGGCAGCAGCATGTGCACAAGCCTGGTGTGGGAAAGAGCTTTAAAAAAAAATTGCTGTCAAGTCGATTCCAACTCATAGGGACCCTACAGGACAGAGTAGAACTTCCCCATAGGGTTTTCAAGGAGAGCTGGTGGATTCGAACTGCCAACCTTCAGGTTAGCAGCCTGAGCTCTTAACCACTGTACCACCAGGGCTCCAAGGGGAAAGAGCTTAGAGCATTCAAGAATACCAGACCCCAGACAGTGTGGCTGGAGCCTGAAGCCAGCAGGTAGAATGGGAAGACCAGAGCCAGGAGGGAGAGGCAGGACCAGGTCATGCCCAGCTCCACAGGAGCCTAAATTTTAGTCAAAGAACAACAGGAAACCACTGGAGGGGGTTAAGTGGATTGGGCAAGATCCAAGTTCTGTTTTAAAAAGGTCACTCTGTGTAGAATGAATCATATGGGGGCAAGATAAAAAGGAAAGAGACCTGGTAAGAGATGGCCTAGACTAGGCAGGGAGAAGCAAAATGTTCTGGATCGAATCATGCTCCCTGTCCCCCCAACCCCCCCCAACACAAAGATGTATTAATGTCCTAACCCCTGGTAGTAGTGGAAGGAGGAAGGGCTCACACTTTTCTTGTATTAGGTCAGCCTTGGTCAAGGTTGCTGATTTTAATGACCTATTCCAAACATGTGCTATAAGTAAGTCATCATAAGTGCTCTGCTTGCCACACCTACACAAATAAACAACATTCCTTTTGTTGATCAACCACTCTGGTTGACCAGTAGATTCTTGAAAAGCATCCATTTACTGTAGGAATTTGATCTTGTAGGGCAGCAAATGCCTTTGTCTCCAGGGAAATGGGATTCTGGGATTCCTGGGCTTAGGTGAAACCACATTCCATTACCTTCCTAGGTTCTCTTGGTTGGCACTTCTTCGAGTATATGGTTATTTTGTGAAAGGAAGTTTAAAAGAATGTGTGGAATATGGTATTAATGCAACCAAGGACACAGGTCATCAATGACAGAGAATGTCTAGATTCAATTACTGCGTTACTCAGTAAACACTTCCTATAATCAGAAAACTGGTGAGAATTAATTATTTAAAGAAATCTTACATGTAACTTTTTCCCAGAGAAACAGATTTTTATTGAGCAAAGACTGCCTTCCAGAAAACGTAGTTTTAAGAAATTTAAAAGTGGGAGACAATACAGAATACAATATAGGAACTTTAATTTACTAAGAACATTAAAATGTCACAATTAAACTAGATCTGTATTTGTGGTTCTGCTTAACATCTCTCACATTTTTTGAAGTAAGAACTGTTATGAAGAGCCACATTGCATTTTAATTACTCTCCACAACATCACCACAGAAATGCCTACAGGGAAATTCCTCCAGTGCCTCATGTGGACTCACATGGGTGTCTAGACTTCGATATGAGCAATAACTTTACAGCTTCAGGAAATATCTAGCAATGGGGTTATCTTTTAAGAGTTTAAAGGACTAAAAATCTTCAATCACAGGAGCCATGTCAGTTATATATATTCTTAGATCCCAACAACCAGACCCAACGGAGTCAAAGAGAAAGAGGAAGGAAATTAAGAGTATTAGAGAAGAAAGCGAGAAAAGAAAAGGGGAACAGAATGCAGAGAAAGAGAATTGTTGAACAATGAAAGTATTAAGAGTAGTATGAGTGAATAGGAGAGAGAAAAAGAAAGAAGTAGGACAAAAACATAGAGGGAAAAGTGGACTGGGAAGGGACCAAACTGTTTAAGAGAAAAAAAGGGAGAAAGAAGTTCCCATAGAACAAGAGAAGTCATTTTCCAAGAGCAAATGTGTTCCTAGGCTAAACAATTGACAGAACACTTGGAAACTATAACATGGTTATAAACTAGTCATTATTCTTTCTTCTGAATGAAAAATTACTGAATTTCAAAGGTCCCAACTGCATTATCTTGAGGTGCAACTACAGCCAGAATGTTCCTTAGAAGTAAGGATGGCAAGACTATGTCTCACATACTTTGGACATGTTATCAGGAGGGACCAGTCCCTGGAGAAGGAGATCGTGCTTGGTAAAATAGAAGATCAGCGAAAAGAGGAAGAGGCTCAATGAGATGGATTGACACAGTGGCTGCAACAATGGGCTCAAGCATAGTGACTATCGTGAGGATGGCGCAGGACCGGGCGTTGTATGTAGGATTGCTATGAGTCGGGACCTAACAACAACAACCTCCCTCAATCACAGTTCCCTCATCTATAAAGTGGGGCTCTTAAAACAGGTCTCTTCAAACTAGACTCTTCTGCGATTTATAAAAAAGTGACAACAGCATTGCAATTAAGATCACAGGAAGGGGCTTCTTCAGTCTCCTCTTGATGTGTATCCATTAAAAAATCCCTTAATTGCTCTGTGCCTCAGTTTCACCTCTATAAATGGGAGATGATAATAGCACCTGCCTTATAGCTTCTAACAAAGATTGAATGAGTCAGAACAGAGCCTGATGAGATAAGAAGTATGAACTATTATTAGCAAAGATCTTTTATCTCAAATTCCATGTCATTTACAGGCTAATTGATATGGAGGTTTGTAGGTTAGCCATCTTTTAGATCAGAATTTTGCTTCATGCGATTCTGAACATTTTACAAACACACTAAATGACATGTGTTCTTCCCAAATCTACATCACTGAATCATACCAAATCAAGATGCTTTTCTTTCTTTATAGGATCCCAAGTCAATCTCCTCACTCGGACTCACGTGTGGTAGCCCCTCTGGATCCAACTCTAGATGGGAACCTGACAATGGAGGTCTGCACACCATGGAGAGAGAAGTCTCAACAGAGAACAGACAGTCCTTGCTTGATTGCCACCAAAGTCAAGTTTACCTCCTAGGTTTGGCTGTCTGAGCACTTCAAAACTCATTGGTATTCTCTCCATCCTTTATCCCCACTATCCAAAAAGGCTGTATAGAGTTTTTTATTGCAACATGTTTAAAAGCAGTACAAAGATAATAACTTAGCCCAACTTCCCTGCTTTTGTCTATCCTGTCATTTGCGTTCACTATAAATACAGTATTTTGCTTAGTAATTTCATGAGATGTGAGGAAGAAAATTCTCCTGTTTCAAGAGGGTGAAATAAAGTAACTAGCTGGGGGACGGGGGACACACTACAAATAGAAGATGGCTTTGGCATCAAATAATTCAAAGCTATTTTCCTAAATTCATTTTGATAAAAAGATGAAATTTGCTAAGCCAACCCACGAATTCCCCGTTGACTGACATTCCTTGAAAAAGCCTAAGTGGGCTCCATTTGCAGAGAAAGATGCTAAACCTCAATGAAGGAGTAAGTACCCTAGAGCTGTATTTACTTATATGCATTTTCTCTAAGGCTTTACAAAAGCAGTGTAATCTAAGCCCAGGACTCAAAGGATTATCACAGCCTATTTTAGACCTTTTATTTCTTCATCTCCTCTTTATATGAGTTGAAGCAAAGACATAACAATGCTTGGGATCTAGGGTCCAACTAAAATAAACCAAACCAAATCCACTGCTGCAGAGTTGATTCAGACTCATAGCGACCCTATAGGGCAGGCTAGAACTGCCTGATAAAGTTTCCTAGGCTGTAATCTTTACGGAAGCAGACTGCCACATCTTTCTCCTGCAGAGTGGCTGGTGGATTCAAATCACCAACCTTTGGGTTAACAGCTGTTATGGACTGAATTGTGTCCCCCCAAAATATATGTATCAATTTGGGTAGGCCATGATTCCCAGTATTGTGTGATTGTACGCCATCTTGTCATCTGATGTGATTTCCCTACGTGACCCTATTCAGCATGTTTTCTCCTTTTCAAAATGAGCAACTGAGAGCTTACCTATAAGTTTCTTTTCTTCTTTGCCTTCTCCCTTTTTGCTTATCTTCGTTATTGGCTTTGTTTTGCGCAAACCTTTGTTAATGACTCTATTTTATGACTCAGGATCTCCCACAGGAAGATTACAGCCCAGATGTCAGAGATGTGTATCTTTAGCCTGATAAGGAAATGTCCAGTTCCCTATCTCTTTAGTACGATAAAGAGTCTCTTGTAATCATCTTGGAGTGAATAACAACACTTTTAACCTTTGTAAAAATCATATATAAGCTCTAATGTAAAAATGCCTTTTGGGACTCCTAAGGACAGCCTGCGTTGCTGTTGGGTCCCCGGTGGTGTACACTTCCTGAATTAAAACTTTCTCACTCATTCTGACTTGGAGTATGTTTCATTGGCTCGACTGCTTCAGGACACGGACCCTATTCAGGTAACACCTATGTGCTGTAAATCCGATCTCTATGATGTTGATGAGATGGGATTAGTGGCAGTTATGTAAACTGAATCTACAAAATTAATCTACAGTTTAAGCCAATCTCTTTTGAGATAGAAAAGGGAGAAGTGAGCAGAGAGACATGGGGACCTCATACCACCAAGAAAGCAGCACTGGGAGCACAGCGTGTCCTTTGGACCTAAGGTTCCTGTGCAAAGAAGCTCCTAGACCATGGGAAGATTGATCACACAGAACTTTCTCCAGAGTTGACAGAGACAGAAGACTTCCCCTGGAGCTCACGCCCTGAATTTGGACTTTTAGCCTACTAGATTATGAGAGAATAAACGTCTGTTTGTTAAAGCCATCCACTTGTGGTATTTCTGTTATAGCAGCACTAGATAACTAAGACAACAGCCAAGCACTTAACCACTGCACCACAGGGTCTGACTACTTTCATTCAAATTCTTCTCCCCTTAAAACCAGTTGTTATGGCGTCAGCTCCGACACATGGTGACCCCATGTGTCTTAGAGTTGAGCTGCACTCCATACGTTTTCAATGGCTGCTTTTTAGCAAGTAGATCTCTAAGCCTTTCTTCCGAGGAGACTCTGAATGGACTTGAACCTCCAACATTTTGGTTAGCAGCTCAGCAGGTTAACCGTTTCAACCACCCAGGGACTGCTCTTCTCCCCTTACCATGAATTGAACAGGTTTCCTATCCCCCACTTGCCTCACTTTCTTCATCCCACCACTGAATTGACCAGGGTTAGTAGGTGGTGTTGGTTGAGAGCTCAGGATCAAAAACCTGGCAGGGGGGTTCAATCACAGCTCAGCTACTTACCAAAGACCTAACCTTGAGCAATTTACCTCTCAGTGGCCCAGTGTTCTCTTCTGAACAATGGAAATCGTAACAGTACCACCTTATAGATTTGTGAAGGTGAAATGAGATAAAAAGGTAAAGTGCTTACAAAGTATATGTCAAACACAGTTAAGTAGTCAAGCTAGTAATGTTGCTGTTGTTAGGTGCCATCAAGATGAGTTCCACTCGTAGCGACCCCATGTGACAGACTGAAACTGTCCAATAGGGTTTCCTAGGCCATAATCTTTTCAGAAGTAGAATGCCAGGTCTTTCTCCCACTGAACCACCAATCTTTCAGTTAACAGCCGAGCACTTAACCATTATGCCACCAGGGCTCCTGAAGCTAGTAATAGTAACAGTAATAGAAATAATAATTGTAATAGTGATAGCAGTATCGGCATTCAGATCTATTCCAAAGGCCCTAGGATCCCCAAAACCCTGAATGCCCAAGGCCAAGCAGCAGGGGTAGGAAGAATCTTTGGCCCACAGACTCAGTCCTGTTCAGTTTATGATCCAGCCAGTGTATCGGTCTCAGATCTCCTAAGGCCTACAGTATAACGCAGGGCTCGAGTCAGCTGAGGTGACAACCTTCCATGTCCATTTAGCTGAGCTGCCCCTTCTACCCCAGTTGATCCCAGTCATGTCTACCCAGTCTATGTGGCTGACCTTAAGTACAGCCTCTTGGCTCCTATACCAACCTTCCTGTTGGCACTGGATTCTCACCCTGAACCCCAGATGACTCAGCCAGTGGCTGATACCCACAAGCCTTTACCAGTTTTGACCAGGGCAGGGTTCAATGCTCCAGGCACTGCTTGAAGTTGGGTGTGGTGAGCTCCCTGCACTTCCTGACCACCACCTCACATTCCTCCACATCTATCCCACCTTCACTTTCATCCTCCCTGTTTAGAGGTACGGGCCTCTCCTCCTATCCAAGGAAAGTCTTCTCCCCGGATCTCTGCTCCAGGTCTCAGACCCTACTATTTCCTCAGTGACCTGTTTCATCAACTATCCTCTGTTTTTGTATGGCCAATCTCTGGTTTCCCGGGGCTTCTCTCAAGTCTCTCTCAACTTCCAAAAAGATAAGGTCTAGTCACACTACCTTGTATTCCCGTCTACCCATTGACCTGTATTTTCTTTTCCTTCTAGAAAAAGTAACCTACATTCAATGTGGAATTTCCTACCTATTCACTTTTATGTTTAATGCATTATGGTTTCTGCTGTCCCCACACCACTGAGACCCATATGCTACAGTTCCCAACAGTACAATGAGGTCCTTGCCTTCAAGTTTCTCATAGACATATAAAAAAATAACTGTGATAACTTGTCAGAGGTGATATGTTAGAGCTATGAATGCACATGGCACAATGCAGATAGGACAGCTTCTCATAAAAATGAAGCATTTCAATTGAGTTGAGTCTTGGATGTTACCAAGTGGTCTAGAGTTGGGCAGGGTATTCCAGGAGAGGAGGACTTCTAGGTAAAGAGCCATGGTTTCCTCCTCACCAGGACCTCTCGACCAAAGCCAATGAATCAATAGGTTTTTACATCTTAGTCCTACTCACCTTAGTCTTCACACTCACCATGATATGCCGGACCCTGACACCTCTTAGCTTTCCTCTAATACCACCCCCTTTCTGACTTCCTACACCTCCCTGAGTCAAGTATACCCTGAATAACTCGGTAAACATCCATGCTATGTCTTGCCTCCTCAACCATCTGCCAGCAATGCCTTGTCCAGATACAGAACAGAAAGATTATGACTTTACTTTGTTAGGACATCTAGGTAGAGAAACCCAACAGATAATTGGAAATGTTTATCTGTTACTTGCAAGAAAAAGACAATATTTGGTAATCTTATGCACAGGAGTGAAATGTGCTCTACTTATGCCCTCTTTAGTCACCATCTTTGTTGCTAAAGCTTATTCTTATTTTCTAACTCTTACATAAATTGAAAATGTGGTTTACTTAGGGATATAAATCAAACAAACAAGATTATACCTACCCACAAAAGGAGGGTTAATTAAAGTATAAGTTCCTACCCCATAAAAGCTTTCTAGAGAAAAAAAAATTAAAGCAGGAGTTGCCACACTGCAACTTTTAAACAGAACTTTTCATGCTGAAACTAGCACAAATTTTACTTAATATCCACAATGCTGCATAATGAACTATTGAGAAAACTCCAGGGGCAGCTGGAAAAACACAGGGAAATAGGAAGCAGGCATACTGCCAGGCACTGGGGCAGCCTCCCTCCATCTAAGTCCTCTATGTCCATCTAAGTCCTGTAGGGCTTAGAGCCCCTGCAGATGACCCATGTAAGGACAGAAGACCCCAGGACACCAGAACAGTGGGCATCACACCAACAGACAAGGTAAGAGTGGGGTACAAACACAAAGGCAGGAAGCTAGGGCAAGGACAGCTACTAAAAAGCAGAGCCAGACTTAGTGGGCACTCAAAAAACACCACGGTAGAGCTAGGAATCTGTACCCATGGCAGCAAGGGGCCACAGAATAGCACAATCAGAATAGCCTCAGGTCATCACCCAGACGAGCGTGGTCAAATCACAAACAAGGCACCCTTCCCTTTCCCTTCCCTTCCCTTCCTGAACAATTCAGTCCTAAAACTATCAAGCAGGGGAGAGCAAAGTAGGCATCTGCATGGGGTCGTAGTATGGATGTTGGCGGTGGGGGAGAGCTGAAGTGGACCAGAGCAGAATGTTAGAGCCTGAGCAAAAAGGGAGGGCATCTGTCCCCGAGGAGGGATGAATGGTGCAGAGTTATCAGTCAGAACCCAGAAGCTGAGCAAGGTGAGCAAGGCATCTATGCTGGTGGAGATGCAATACACTTCTGGGGTCAAAGCCTGAGCAAAGTGAGGTGGACAACCCCACAGGGAGGCAACCTGACATGGAAGCAAAGCTCAAGCAGGGGGGCCAGCACAGAATGTAGGAGCCTAAGTGGGGTGACAAGGGCACCCATGCAAGAGAGGAGGCAGTGATAGCAATGATGGCAATGGGAGATAGGTTACATATGGGGGATTGGTCAAATAAGTAAATATGCTAAGGATCATAGGAGTCACTTTTGTTATCATCAGAGAAGAAATGGCTACAAATATGGAAAGAGAAAAAACTAGAATGAACCCAGTGGTGTTGAACCAGGATTGGAGGCATTGTTGCAAAGCCATAATAGAAGTAAATACGTGTTGTGATTTACAATGGGGAGTCCCTGGATGGTGCAAACGGTTAATGCTCTTGGCTGATAACTGAAAGGTTGGAGATTCAAGTCTACCCAGAGACACCTTGGAAGAAAGGTCTGGTGATCTACCTGTAAAAAATCAGCCACTGAAAACCCTATGGAGCACAGTTCTACTCTTGCATACATGGGGTTGCCATGTGTCAGGAGTGACTCGACAGCAACTGTTTTGGGGGGTATGTTTCATGAATGTGTATACAGGGGCACTGACAGTTCAGTGGTAGAATTCTTGCCTTCATTGCAGGAGAAAACCAAAACCAAATCTACCACCATTAAGTTGATTACAACACATAGCGAGCCTATAGGACAAAGGAGAATGGCCCCACAGGGTTTCCAAGGCTGTGCAGCTTTATGGAAGCAGACTGCCACATCTTTCTCCTACAGAGCAGCTGGTGGGTTCGAACCACTGACTTTCAGGTAGCAGCTGAGCGCTTTAACCACTGGGCAACCAGGGCTCCTCATTGCAGGAGACTAAGGTTAAATTCCCATCCAAATGATTTAGGGAAAAAAAAATTAAGTTCTTTGTACTAGCAACTTTTCTATAAGTTTAAGATTGTCTCAAAACAAAGCAGAAAAAATTATTTTTGAGAAAATGTAAGAAGATGTTACTATTGCCCTGTTTCTTTCAGTAAAAAAAAACTTGAAATAACCACATCATATGATTTAAGTATATTAAAAACTCCTACATGCCACACAAGAACCCCTGGTCATGCAATGGTTAATCACTCAGCTGCTAACCAAAAAGTCAGTGGTTCGAGGTCACCAGCCACTCTGCAGGAGAAAGATGTGGCAGACTGCTTCCATAAAGACGTATAGGCTTGGAAACCCTGTGGGGCAGTGCTACCCTGTCCTATAAGGTCACTATGAGTCGGAATAGAATTGGCTCGACAGCAACGGGTTTACACCTCACACGTGCAATTATTAAAGTTAAGCAAAAGAAGCCAGACACAAAACAGTATATACTATATGATTATATTTAAAGAAAACTCAAAAATGAGCAAATTTAATCCTTGGTGTTAGAAGTCAGAATAGGGGTTACACTTGAGTGGGGTAGTGCTGGGAAAACCCCGTAGCTGTCAAGTCAATTGATTCCACCGACCTCTTGGTTAGCAGCCAAGTGCTAACAACTGTACCACCAGGGCTCCTTAGTGTTGGGAAGGGGGCACTTATGACAACATAATATTATACTCAGCCACTTTTAAACTTTATATACATCGAATCACTCAGCATGCACTCTTTTGTGTCTGGCTTCTTTTGCTTCACATTGTGGACTTCACCCATGAGTCTGCATACAGCTGAGCTGGAATCAACTTGATGGCAAAGGGTTTTGTTTTGTTTTGTTAATAGAGTATTTAATTGTGTGAATAAATTACAATTTATTCATCCATTCTACCAGTGACTGATGTTTGGGTTTTTCCAGTTGTGGCTGTTATAAATAATACTGCTATGAATATTATTTTACATGTACTTTGTTACACATATCCATACAATTCCGTAGGAGTGAAAATACTGCATCATAGGGTATGTTCAAATTTAGCTGACAATACCAGTTTCCCAAAGTTACTGGCCTAATTTAAATACCCACCAGCAGTGTATAAGAATGCCATGCACAGTTTCTGATATTTAGTAGACATTCCAATTTTATTTGTTCAACAGAATTAATCTATTCCTGAAATAAACAATCACCTAAATATAAGGCTTTCAAGGTGACTCCCTCCCTCCCTCTCTGCTCCTCCATTCTAAAATAAACACTTCCAGTGTTGTCATAGCCCAAAACTAGTAATGGAAGCCAGCTTTGTAACTCCTTACTTAATCTTTCTACTGGTTTTTCTAGGTCTAGCTCAAATGCCCATTCTCTAGGAAGATAACCTTGATTTCTACTCTCATTGTTTCTTCCATCCCCTAAAAGAGAATGTATAAGCACCACAGATTTTACAGCTCAGAAATGTTATCATGTGAAGGCTTCTCAGGTTAGGTTTGATATTATCTTGATGGTGGGTCTACGTCTTATCTTTCTTTGCGTCTTCCAATAACAGTTAACACAATGCTGAACTTGCAGTAAACCAAAACCAAAACAAAAACCAGCCGCCATCTAGTCAATTTTGACTCATGGAGACCCCATGTGTTGCAGAGTAGAACTGAGCTCCATAGGGTTTTCAAGGCTGTGGCATTCAGAATCTGAAGTCTCATAATCACCTCTGACAGAAAGTGAACTTAAGGGAGCAGGACTGACAAATGATGTCAGGGACAAAGAAGCATAGTGAGGTGAGAGACGGAGGGATTTTAGAAACTTCTATGACCGTGAAACATTGGAGGAAAGAAAGATGTCTAAATAGGATTTTAAGAAAGCTTTCTGTATGAAGTTCCCTACGAAGCACATGCCAAACCCCATGCCATGCTCTGTAAGAAAATCAATATCATGAGTAATATTACTCTCCAAATCTTATGAAGTCAAATTTGTGTTTTTTCTTATTGTGACTGATTAGAAAAAGCGGATCTCAGGGAGTCCCAGCTTTTATACAGCTTACTTGTAGTTGTTGGGATTGTTGAGATGTATTTTGACATCCTAGGGGAAATGCAGGCAGGCTTCTACTCTAGGAAGAAATGTTTTCCTTGTCTATCATCCAGAGTGAGTCCTTGGTGGTGCAAATGGATAAGAGCTCAATTACTAGCTGAAACATTGGCAGTTCTAACCCGCCCAGAGGCACCTTGAAAGACAGGTCTGGTGATCTGCTTCCGAAGGTCACAGCCTTGAAAACCCTATGAAGCAGTTCAAATCTGCGTACATGTGGTTGCCATGATACGGAATCAACTCAACAGCAACCAACAACAACAACAACATCACCCAGAGTAGTGGCATGTTTTAAAACTGAAAACCAGAACTGTGCAGGCAGGCCTTGGAGAAGCAGGAGAGAAGAGCTGAATCTAGAATCTAGATCATGGGCTTACAAACCTGGCTGCATCAGAATCAGCTGAGTAGCTTTCAAAAATATATACAGATTCTCAGGCTGATCTCTAGAATCACTCAATCAGAATCTTCAAGGATAAAGTCCAGAATCCTACTTTTTTTCTTAAAGTTCTCCAAGGGATTCTGAAGTACAGCCAGATTTGGAAACCAGTGGTCTAGACTGCAGATCTAAGAGATTAGGTGGGTTCTGCAGGGTGGTGGATGCTAGACAGAAACTTGTTATGAAGTTAGGACAGGAGCTAGGATGGGATAGGCCCTTAAGGTCCACAAAGTCAGATCATAACACATAAACCAGATTATCTAGAATTTTAGTACTTCTTGTGTTTAGCTTCCTTTTTTGATCTCATATTATGCCTCCATTCTAAATATTCCTTCAAGCTCAAGATCATAGGTACAATTATAGCTATACTATCTATTTGACATTACCCATTGGCTATCTCTCAGGGACTTCAAATTCATGTTCAAAACTAAATCTATTATTTTTTTCCAAACACTTGTTTCACCTTCAATGCTTTCTTCTTAGTAAATGGTTCTACTATCCACACAGTTGCAAAAGCCAGAAACCATCCTTGATTCCTTCAGTCCCCCCACAAAAATCAATCATCAAGATTTGCATCTTTCCTTAGTCCAAAGGGCTAACGGACCACAGCTACCAAGGCGTCCATCAGACTGAGTCCAGTACAGCTAGATGGTGCCCAGCTACCACCCGACTGCTCTGACCGGGATCACAACAGAGGGTTCTGAACAGAGCTGGAGAAGGATGTAGAACAATATTCTAACACACACAAAAAAGACCAGATTTACCGGCCTAAAGGTGACTGGAGAAACCCCGAGACTATGGCCCCCAGACACCTTTTTAGCTCAGTGGTGAAATCACTTCCAAGGTTCACCGTTCAGCCGGGGACTGGACAGCCCCATAAAACAAGACGGACTAATAAGGCACAGCAGTACAGTGACAAGGGCTAGAAGGCAGAAGAGGACAGTAAAGCTGGTGATAGGGAACCCAAGGTTGAGTAAGGATAGTGTTGATGTGTAGTGAGGTTGTTAACCACTGTCATAGGGCAACATGTGTACTGTTTAATGAGAAACTATTTTGTTCTGTAAGCCTTCATCTAAAGTGAGAATAGCAGCACAACTGGAAGAGTGTAGTCGATGTCACTGAACTGTGCATGTAGAAATTTTTGACATGGTGTATCTTTGGCTATGTATCTTTTCACCAAAAACAAAAAAAGGTCGAGAAGGGAGAGGGTTGACATGTCATGGGGTTGTTAACCAAGGTCATAAAACAATATGTGTACTACTGTTTCATGAGAAACTATTTGTTCTGTAAACCTTCACCTGAAGTACAATTAAAAAAAAAAAAAAAGATTTTCATCTTTCCACTTCTCACTATCTCTACTGTTTACCACTGTGGTCCAAACTAACCTTATATCTCACCTGGGCTAGGGCAATAACTGCCCAACTGGGCTCTCCATCTCCTCATATTCCTTCTAAATTATAGACAGAATTGTTAAAACACAAACCTGATCACACCCCTCTACCTCCCTCAACCCTGCTTCTAAGGCTTCCCACTGCTCTTAGAATAAAAATCAAAATCATGAACCAGCCCAATGGTCTGGTCCTAGCCTACTGCAGCTCCCATCATCGTCTACTACCCTTCGTCTTGTTCTCTGCTCTGCAGCCCCACTGGCCTTCTCTCAATTCCTCTAGGGGGTCTTTATTGCTCCTTCCTACCTCAGGGCCTGTGTCCATGTGTTCGAAATGCTTTCTCCCAGTCCTTCCCTCCTACTCATCTTTCAAACTCAGGTTGAAAATTACTTCTCATAAAAACCTTCCCTCAAATCCAAACCTTACTGGTCCCTCGGTTACATGCTTCTATAGCATCCATAGCACTTATTAACATCCTAAGCATATGTTTGCAATTAGTTGTCTAATATCTGCCTTCCTCACTAGAATGTAAGCTCCATAAGAACAGGGACTGTGTCCACCTTATCCATTCATTTCTGAATCTGTAGTACTAGAACTTCAAGTATATAGTAGGTGCTCAGAAAATATCAGTACAATGTGTGTTGTTGTTATTGTTGTATGCCATCAATACATATATATATATATACATATATATGTATATATATACATATATATATATATATATATATATATATATATATATATATATATATATATATATGAATCAATATATCAAGACTACAAGGAAACTATGGCAGGAAGATGCCAGAAAGATGTATAAGATAATAATTTACCATCTGTGGACATAATTCCTATATTACAGACATTTATTAATGGTAGCATAAAGATGCTACAAGTTATGCATAACAATGTGAAAAACAGGAATTCTAGAACATTTAATTGTGCTTATGCAAAACCTGTGGTAGTTGGAAAATATGACCTTGGTGACAGAAATGATGCCAGGGATCGCATGACAGAATTTTGCAAGACCAACAAATTCTTCATTGCAAATACCTTTTTTCAACAACATAAAGGTCGACTATATAGATGGAATACACAGGAATCAAAATGACTACATCTGTGGAAAGAGACGATGGAAAAGCTCAATATCATCAGTCATAATAAGGCCAGGGGCCGACTGCAGAACAGAACATCAACTGCTCATATGCAAGTTCAAGATGAAACTGACAAAAATTAGAACAAGTCCACGAGAGCCAAAGTATGACCTTGAGTATAACCCACCTGAATTTAGAGACCATCTCAAGAACAGATTTGACTCATTAAACACCAATGACTGAACACCAGACAAGCTGTGGAATGACATCAAGGATATTATACATGAAGAAAGCAAGAGGTCATTAAAAAGACAGGAACAAAAGAAAAGACCAAAATGGATGTCAGAAGAGACTCTGAAACTTGCTCTTGAACATAGCGTAGCTAAAGCAAAAGGAAGAAATGATGAACTAAAAGAACTGAACAGAAGATTTCCAAGGGTGGCTTGAGAAGACAAAGTAAAGTATTATAATGACATGTGCAAAGACCTGGAGTTAGAAAACCCAAAGGGAAGACCACACTCGGCATTTCTCAAACTGAAAGACCTAAAGAAAAAATTCAAGCCTCAAGCTGCAATATTGAAGGATTCTACAGGGAAAATATTAAATGACGCAGGAAGTATCAAAAGAAGATGGAAACAATACACAGAGTAACTATACAAAAAAGAATTGGTTGACAGTTAACCATTTCAGGAGGTAGCCTATGATCAGGAACTAATGGTATTGAAGGAAGAAGTCCAAGCTGTGCTGAAGGCGTTGGCAAAAAACAAGGCTCCAGGAATTGACAGAATACCAACTGAGACGTTTCAACAAATGGATGCAGCACTGGAAGTGCTCACTCATCTATGCCAAGAAATCTGGAAGACAGCCACCTGGCCAACTGACTGGAGTAGATCCATATTTATGCCTATTCCCAAGAAAGTTGATCCAACCGAATGCGAAAATTATTGAACAATATCATTAACATCAAACACAAGTAAAATTTTGCTGAAGATCATTCAAAAGTGACTGCAGCAATATATCGACAGGGAACTGCCAGAAATTCAAGCGATATTCAGAAGAGGACGTGGAATGAGGGGTATCACTGATGATGTCAGATGGATCCTGGCTGAAAGCAGAGAATACCAAGAAGATGTTTACTTGTGTTTTATTGACTGTGCAAAGGCATTTGACTGTGCAGATCATAATAAATTATGTAAATTACTGCAATGAATTCCAGAACACTTAATTGTGTTCATGAGGTACTGTACATAGATCAAGAGGCAGTTGTTTGAACAGAACAAGGGGATACTGCATGGTGGTTTAAAGCCAGGAAAGGAGTGCATCAGGGTTGTATACTTTCACCATATCTATTCAATCTGTATGCTGAGTAAATAATCCAAGAAGCTGGACTATATGAAGAAGAACAGGGCATCAGGACTGGAGGAAGATTCATTAACAACCTGCGTTATGCAGGTGACACAATCCTGCTTGCTGAAAGTGAAGAGGACTTGAAGCACTTACTGATGAAGATCAAAGATCACAGCCTTCAGTATGGATTACACTTCAACATAAAGAAAACAAAAATCCTCACAACTGGACCAATACGCAACATCATGATAAACAGAGAAAAGACTGAAGTTGTCAAGGATTTCATTTTACTTGGATCCACAATCAACATCCACGGAAGCAGTAGTCAAGAAATCAAAAGATGCATTGCATTACACAAGTGTGCTGCAAAAGACCTCTTTAAAGTGTTGAAAAGCAAAGATGTCACCTTGAAGACTAACATGAGCCTGACCCAAGCCATGGTGTTTTCAATTGCCTCATATGCATGCGAAAGCTGGACAATGAATATGAAAGACCGAAGAAGAATTGATGCTTTTGAAATGTGGTGTTCGTGAAAAATATTGACTATACCATGGACCGCAAAAGTAACAAACAAATCTGTCTTGGAAGAAGTACAACCAGAATGTTCTTTAGAAGCAAGGATGGCAAGACTTTTCTCATGTTCTTTGGACATGTTATCAGGAGGGATCAGTCCGTGGAGAAGGACATCATGTTTGGTAAAGTAGAGGGCCAGCGAAAAAGAAGACAACCCTCAACAAGAAGGACTGACACAGTGGCTGCATCAATGGGCTCAAGCATAACAATGATTGTGAGGATGGTGCAAGACCAGGTAGTGTTTCATTCTGTTGTACATAGGGTTGCTGTGAGTCGAACCGACTCGACGGCACTTAACAACAACAACATGCAAAACCTGTACATAGAACAAGAGGCAATCGGTTGAACAGAAGAGGATACTGCATGGTTGAAAATCAGGAAAGGTGTGTGTCAGGGCTGTATACTTTCACCATACTTATTCAATCTGTATGCTGAGCAAATAATCCAAGAGCTGGACGATGTGAACAAGAACTCACCATCAGGACTGGAGGAAGACTTATTAACAACTTGCAATATCAACTTGCAATATGCAGATGACACAACCAACCTGTCTTGCTGAAAGTGAAAATACTTGAAGCTCAAAGACTATAGCCTTCAGTATGCAGTACACTTCGACATAAAGAAAACAGAACTCCTCACAACTGGACCAATAAGCAACATCACAATAAATGAAGAAAACATTGAGTTGTCAAGGATTTCGTTTTACTTGAGTCTACAATCAACTCCCATGGAAGCAGCAGTCAAGAAATCAAATGACATATTGCATTGGACAACTCTGGTGCAAAAGACCTCTTTACAATCAAAAAAAGCAAAAGAGGAAAGATACCAGTTTGATGACTAAGGTGTATCTGACCCAAGCCATGCTCTTTTCAATTGCCTCATATGCATACAAAAGTGGACAGTAAAAGAGGAAGGCTGAAAAAGAATTGATGCCTTTGAATTATGGTGCTGGGGAAGAATATTCAATATACCATGGACTTCCAGAAAAACAAACAAATCTGTCTTGGAAGTAGTACAGCCAGAATGCTCCTTGGAAGCGAGGATAGCAAGACTTCATCTTGCTTATTTTGGACATATTATTAGAAGGGACCAGTTCCTGGAGATCATCATGCTTGGTAAAGTAGAGGGCCACCAAAAAAGAGGATTGACACAGTGGCTGCAACAATGGACTCAAACATACCTACTATTGTGAGGATGGCACAGGGTTGCTATGAGTCGGAACTGACAGCACCTACCAACAACAACAAAATATGTTGATATTTGCGCTTCTGTGTGCAAAACCTTGCACTGACTGTGGAATATTTCCAAGATGGACATCAATAGAATGGACAGGGGCTCTATAGAGAATAGTCAAGGGGGTCCTTTATGACCCATAGTCATTGCTCCTGGCTGTCAAAGCCAACTCCCTTCATGGCAAGCTGGAGTCTCAGGAGAGCTTAATGCAGATCTTCTGGTCCCAAGAACAGGGCCTAGTCCAACTCTGCCACCAGGTTACAGCTCTAGCCTGCAGATTCCGTAGGGCCTGATTTACACACACAACTTCTTTTCTCCACAGAGACACTGAGATTTTAAAAGTCTGCAGTCAATATCTCTGGAATGATAGGTGAGAAAGTCCTAACAGTGGTTGATGTTGGGAAGGTAGGCGGGGTGGCTCTGGGAGGCAAAGGTAGGGAAGAGACTTAACGTTGTACCACAAATCCTTTTGTATCTTTTAAATTTTATAGCATGTGAATGCATTAGCTGCTTTAAATAATAAAAATATTATAAAATGAAGGGGAGGAGGGCAAAGCCTAGAGTCTTACTTGTGGTAATTTGTAATCTAAACTTTTTTTTTTTTCCATATCCTACAGCCTATACAGGCAGGTCTTACCACAAGATGATGACACACCCTTACTATGAGGGTCTAACGATTCAGATGAACAGCACAGCTCCTTCAGGTATCCACCAATGAATCAGTCAGAACAGGTAAAGGGAGATTTTCTGACCCAGGTTGCCACATGTTCTCAGGCGCCTCCAAGTTTCAGACATGAGCTACTCAGCAGAAAGTTTTATGAGGATACCATAGTGAAAAACCAAACCATTGCCCTTGAGTTGATTCTGACTCATAGTGAACCTGTAGGACAGAGCAGAACTGCCCCAAAGGGTTTCCAAGGCTGTAAATCTTTACAGAAGCAGACCGCCACATCTTTCTCCTGTCCAGCGGCTGGTAGGTTCAAACTGCTGACCTTTTGGTGAGTAGCCAAGCGCTTTAACCACTGTGCCACCAGGGTTCCTTCTTTATGAGGCTAAAACCCAAACAAAACCTGTTGCTGTCAAGTCAATTCCAACTCATAGCGACCCTACAGAACAGAGCAGAACTGCCCCATAGGGTTTCCAAGGAGCAACTGGTGGATTCAAATGCTGACCTTTCGGTTAGCAGCCAAGCTCTTAACCACTGTGCCACCAGGGCTCCAGGCTCCAAACGGAGGGTCATTAATCACACCTCAGGGCAAGCTGTCAGCAGAGACTTCTGCGAAGCTTTGTTGTTCCCTTTCATCAGAGAGTTTTTGGTGAGGGACAGAAGAAGTGGGGGGAGACAATAGGTTCTATTGTCTTCATGGACTCCTGCTTAGAGGCCAAGGAAGGGATGGCTGGATCCGTGATAAAGGAGAAGATGAGCAGAGATGGAGTAAAAATTTTAAATGGCCAAGTCTAAGGTAGAAAAAAAGTGTTTATTTATTTTGTTTTTTATGTTAAGAGAAAAAGAAGAAATAATTGAAAAGCTTACTTATTTTGTCCAGAAGACTAAATAATCTATATAAAGCATATGTTAATTCTAGGACACTCTGGATAAATGTGAATAAATCAAACTATTTATTTGAACATTTGAAGACCTATTATCTGTAGAACACCGAACCTTCTAGTTATTCTGTAGTAATAGAAGTAATAATAATAATAATAATGGCTACAGTTTCTAAAACATTTGCTCTATTCAAGGCATGGTGTTATATATATAATATCTCATTATGTCATTTAATCTTCACAACCAACAAATAGATATTATTAGCCCCCTTTTACAAGTTGAGAGATAATTTTGCCAGAATTACAAAGCTAATGACCAAAATCCACCTAACTCCAGAGCCCAACAGGCTCTTTATACTATATGCCTCTTTCATCAGTGTGGCCTAGGAAAAGTTCCAGAGTAACTCATCACATGAAAAGTTCTGACATCAGCATCATCCTCCTGCTACCACACATCTCCACAGCACAGAAAACATCACATTGTAAAATATCTACCATCTATACAACCTTGGGGGCCCTGGTGGTACAATCATTAACAGCCTGGCTGCTAACCAAAAGGTTGCTGTTTCGAATCTACCAGCTGCTCCTTGGAAACCCTATGGGGACATTCTACTCTGTCCTTTAGGGTCGCTATGAGTCGGAATCGACTTGACGGCAACAGGTTTGGTCTTTAATTTGGTATACAACATGGGCTAGAACACTGTTTCTCATTACAACATTTTTTGACTCTAGTTTTTCAGATTCAGTTTTCAAAGAGGAATGTTTACCCAACCATCAATAAAACAAACAACAACAAAACACTCTTCTATTTCTGCACACACTACCACATGATGGTATATGTCTCGGCCAAAGGCCATTCACAGTATCGGAGCTCCTAAGTTAGAGAGATCTTAGAAATTGTTCAGCCTATCCCCTTATTCCCCAGACAAGGAACCTGCCATCCCAAAGTGTAAAGTACTTGCTTTAGACCTCTCTGCCAGATAGGAGCAGAGTCAGATTAGAGCATGGGTCTCCCAATTCCAAGACATTCAATGCCTCTTACTAACAAAATACTCTCTTGAACTCTTAAGCCTAAATCTGAGCGGACTAGGCTACAGATCAAAGTATAAGGGAAGAAAAGCCTACTTACCAAACTTGCATCTCTTCATTAAAACAGTTGAATGTAAACAAAATTAACTGGTAAAACAAAAGATCTTTTCCAGAGGAGGACTATACCAGCAGATTTCAAATTATTCCCTGGTCATTTGTCAAGGCAACTGCCATCATAACCTTCCCGATGCAAAAGAATTCCCACTCAGATGGGAAACTGGATCGTTGTCCCCATTCATCTTCCAAGCTCAGACATGCCCACCACTCCAATGTAACTTCAAATAAATGATGGTGAGGGATGCTTTTACATCTTCTTCAGTAGCCTATGTATGTCAGAGTAAAATTGTGCTCCATAGGCTGATTTTTTGGAAGTAGATTCCCAGGCTTTTCTTCCAAGTCATTTCTGGGTAGATTCAAACCTCCAACCTTTTGGTTAGCAACCATGAGCATTACCCAGGGACTCTCAGAGGTGAGAACCCACTGCCGTCAAGTTGATTCTGATATGGTGACCACATGTGTTACAGAGTAGAAGTCCATCAGGTTTTCTTGGCTGTAATTTTAATGGAAGCAGATTGACAGATCTTTCTTCTGTGGTATCGCTGGGTGGATTCCACTGCCAACATTGGATCAGTAGTCGAGAGCAAACCTTTGTGTCACCCAGGGACTTCCAGAGCTAAGAAGGAAATCTAATTCTTGCTTTGCCACTGCCTTTTTATACCAAGACTTTCATCACCATCCTGGAAAAATCCACATTTATAATCTCTTAAGAGAATATTTATAGGCATCAAGGTTTAAAGTAATTTTAACCTCAATTTTAAAGTATGCTTAGCATCAACAAGCCTACATCCTCTGGGATAAACAATGCCAGCTGTCTTTGTCTGTCCCAGCCATCCTACAGTCCAGAAAACCTGTCTCTCCTCAACAGCTTACATAAAGAGCCAGGAACAACAGATTGTTGCTGAGCACCTTATCACAGAGTTGAGAATTAAAGAACCCAAGAAAAGACAGTGGCTGTCCAAGAAGGTGAACAATTTCAGGCAAATAATTTGTCAAAAGGATGCAATACATAAAAAGGTGAACTCAGAATCTGTTAGCGTATCTGAATTTGATAGGCCAGTGCTTCTCAAATTTTAATGCACATCCCCATCACCTGGGGATCTTGTTAAATTTTAGGTTCTGACTGAGCAGATCAGGGTAGGATCTGAGAATCTGTATTTCTAACAAATGCTTGTCCATTGGCCTCACTTTTAGTAGCACAGATCCAGTCCACCAAAGTAACACACCCAAAGAGGTGGTGTGTCTTGTCTAAGGTCACTCAGTTAGTAAAGAAGAGAGCTAGGACTTGAGCTCTGGTCTCCTGACTCCCAAAATCTAGTAGATGAAGAATATGCCAAGTACCCACAGACTTAGCTCTATCTCTGACATAGGTTGTCTGGTTAAAAATAAATCAGTTGTGTTATACTGAAAGATCACCTCCAACAAGCAAGTAAAACATTTTTTCAATTACAGAACATAAAAAACAGGCTTCCAGTTTTACCATTCTTCAAAAGTCCTTATTAGTATCTGTTAGTCAATGGAGACACTTTTGAAAAGGACTAGATATCTATAAACATTAATACTTAAGCTCCCCAGACCCATGGTTTATGCTAGATCAAAAAGAACAGAAATATTAATACATGAATGTCTAGAGGGAGACTCTGGGTACCTAGTCTTCAATCTCCCAGCTGGAAACAGACATGGAATTCAAAGTAAAGTCTCCGGGGAAGAGATATGCAAACAAAAAGAGTAATATCTCTGTGTTGTAAGTATGTGGACCCTTCAGCCAAGTCATTAGCCTGTAAAACACAGAGGGCATCTGGCCTCTCTGTCCCCATGACAGCTGAGGGTCATTCTCCATTCCTTCTACTGCACCATCCCTGCACCACAGAGAGGGCCTCCTATTCAAAACCCAATCAAACTGGCCAGGATAAAATAAAATAAAACAGAAAACAGGAAGTGTTGGTGAGGATGCAGAGAAATTAGAATCCTCTTCATTGCTGGTGGGAATGAAAAATGGTACAGCCACTATAGAAAACACTTCGGCATTTCCTCAAAAAGTTAAACATAAAACTACCACAGGATCCAGCAATTCCACTCCTAGGTATGTACCCAAAAGAACTGAAAGCAGGAATGCAAATAGATACTTGTACACCAATGTTCATTGTAGCACTATTTATAATAGTCAAAAAGTGAAAACATTCAGAATGTCCATCAACAGATGACCAGATAAATAAAATGCAGGGAATATCAGTCAGCCATAAAGAGAAATGAAGTCTTGATGCATGACACAACATGGATGAACCTTGAAAACATGCTGAGTGAAATTAGTCAGTCACAAAAAGACAAATATTATATGATTTCACTTATATGAAATATCTAGGATAGACAATTGTATAGTGTCATGGATTCAATTGTGTCCCTCAAAAATATATGTCAACTTGGTTAGGCCATGATTTCCAGTACTGTGTGGTTGTCCTCCATTTTGTGATTGTAATTTTATGTTAAAGAGAATTAGAGTGGGATTGTAACACCCTCACTAAGGTCACATCCCTGTTCCAATGTAAAAGGAGTTTCCCTGGGATGTGGCCTGCACCACCTTTTATCCTACAAGAGATAAAAGCAAAGGGAAGTGCGCAAAGAGGGGGGAACCTCATACCACAAGGAAAGAAGTACCAGGAACAGAGCACATCCTTTGGACCTGGCATTCCTGCATGGAGAAGCTCCTAGTCCAGGGGGAGATTGATGACAAGGACCTTCCTCCAGAGCCGACAGAGAGAGAAAGCCTTCCCCTGGAGTTGACGCCCTGAATTTGGCCTACTAGACCGTGAGAAAATAAATTTCTCTTTGTTAAAGCCATTCACTTGTGGTACTTCTGTTACAGCAGCACTAGATGAGTAAGACATATAGAGACCAAAGTTTATTAGTGGTTACCAGAGGTGAATATACAGGAGGGGAAAAGCGAAGTCATTGTTTAGGGGACACTGAAATTCTGTTAAGGGCGATGGGAAAATTTAGAGAAGAATAATGGTGATGGCTGAACAACATTATAAATATAATTAATGTCACTGGATTGTACATGCGAAGATTGCTGAAATGGCAAATGATTTGTTACGTATGTATTTACCACAATAAAAAAACACAAACACAACCAAAGGAAGAAAATGCTGCTTCTCAAAGTGCCAGTTCTTCAGCTCTCTCCCGCCCACCTCCAATCCACCATGCTGGAAACTAGCAAAATGAGCCTGATACACTGAAAAGTAAGCAGTAAAGAAAAAGGGAGGGAGGGAAACACACACACACACACACACACACACACACACACACAAACACACTCATGTTTATGAGCCTGCAACACAAAGCACTGACAGTGAGGAAAGGAATTTCCAGCCAGAGTTCCCATTCCAAAATCCAATGTCTGAGTAATCAGAGGTATTACCAGGCAATCCCTAAAGGTCAGCAGTCAGAGCGAATTCCTCAGCCTAGGAATAGAGGGAGGGGATAAACACAGTATTTCTTTCCCTCCTCCCTGGTGAGGAATAACAAACCTTGATACACAGGCAGCTTGCAACTCAAATGAGTGTCTTCTGCAGATGAGCCACGAGCTTCCAGATTAGGCAGAAAGGCAACAAGCAGTGCTGGGAAAGTTCTCCCACACAGTTTTGCCAGTGGATTCCATTCCTCAGCTCCATCACCCCAGTCTCCAGTCCAAGTTCAAGAGCAAGAGGGCACACACAGTTACATTCTTTGATTGATTGTATGGAACAAGGACCAGCAAGGCTTTCCATCTAGGGCTTCAGCCAGGAACTAGAGTAACTGCACTTGAGGAAATAATCCAGTATAAAGCACATCTGCCTCTTAATGGGGGTACTATCTTACAGCAGAGATTTTTAAATGTCACTAATTCCCACTGAGGAGTCCCTGGGTGGTGAAAAAGTTTTTTTTTTCTTCCATTTTCCATAAGTGCTCTGTTGCTAACAGAAAGGTTGGAGGTTTGAATCCACCCAAAGCCTCCTCTGAAGAAAGGTCTGGCAATCTACTTCTGAAAAAATCAGCCATTGAAAAACCCTGTGGAGCACTACTGTGACACATATGGGGTTGCCATGAGTCAGACTCAACTTGACAGCAACTGGTTTCTGGTACTCGGAATTCCTGTTTTTAGTATTCACACAGAAAAATGCAGAGATCACTTAATCTTTGTATTTCTGGATATTAGAAACTAACTAAGTTTATAGAGTTAAAACTCTTGTAACAGCACAAATTGATATATTGCTGGTTAGAGGATGGAAAATCTAATTCAAATCTATATCAAAGCTTCACAGTTTTCTGCACCCTAAGAGAAGGATTAAATTTCTTTTGGGAGCAGATCATCCATTTGCTCTCGGAAACACACAATGAGCCCTGTGATGACATAAACAAAAGTCCTCACCTCAGTGTAAACGTGGTTTAACAAGGAAACAAAGGGTTCCCTTCAGACATGGCTAAAAAACTAAAAAACCAAATCCATGGCCATTGAGTCAATTCCGACTCATAGCAACCCTACAGGACAGGGTAGATGCCCCATAGGGCTTCCAAGGATATAATCTTTACAGAAGCAGACTGACACATCTTTCTCACATGGAGCAGTGGGTGGGTTTGAAACTCTAACAAAAGATCCTATGACATACTTACCTAACACCACACACATAACTGATTTGCAAAGCAGCTTGAAAAATGAATTGGAGCCAAAGTAAGTGTCCACTCCTTGAGAGTAACCAAGGAACATCTGTTCATGTGCCAAAATATTCCAAGTCCAGAGAAGCACATTCTGTCTGCTCTAGCCCACTAGGCCACAAGCACACATTAAGCTCAAAAGAGCTACACTCTATGGATAAGGGGAAAAATAAATAAGTTTATATATATATATAATATAAATTATATATTATTATACATTATATATTATATATTCTTATATATATAATTGCTGGTGGAGCAGCAATTAAGCACTTGGCTGCTAACTGAAAGACTGGTGGATTGAACCCACCCAGTGGCTTCATGGGAGAAAGACCAGGTGATCTGCTCCCCTAAAAAGCACTAGAAAACTCTATAGGGAAGTTCTACTCCGTTGCATGGCGTTGCTATGAGTCAAAATTGACTCAACGGCACCTGACAACAACATATATTAAAGGTCAGATTTTCAGTCAAGTTGGAAAATTAAACAGATACCAGAAAACTTTCCCCGCACTCTCCAAACACATGGAAGTGCTGTATCAGATGCACCCCGTCCCGGACCTCCATTTCTGGGAAGATTGGGTAGATGTATTTTCCCGCTAATTAAAACTAAAAACCCTGGGCAGTATATATGAACAAACAAGAAGATTATGAAAGAAGACTCTGAGAGAAGAAGACAGACAGCTACAAACCTCAGAACTCACAGAACCACTGTGCTGAGTTCCTCGGGTTTTTGTTTTGCTTCTTATTTTCCAGACTTGAAGCAGAAAAAGCCAGCAACTCAGAAACGCCAACAAGCACAAACAAAACGCTCCAACCAAAGCTCACTTTCTGGTCAAAGGACAAGTAGAGAGACAGCCCAGCGAGACAGAAAACCTTTAAACAATAACCTACTAAACAATAAGAAGGAAAGAACCATTGACACACACAAGAACCTGGTTGACCCTGCAGAGAATTATGCTGAGTGAAAAAAGCCAATCCCAAAAGGCCATGTACTACATGATTCCAGTTATATAACACCCTTGAAATGAACAAATTTTAAAAGTGAAGAACTGACGAGTGGTTGCCAGGGGTTAAAGAGGAAAGTAGGTGTGCCTGTACATGGGCCATGATGAAGGAGTCTTATGATGGAAGTGTTCCTATTTTGACTATATCAATGTCAATATCCTGGTTGTGATACTCTGCTGTAATCTGGCAAGATGATACCATTGAGGGAAACTGGGTAACGGGTACCTAGGACCTCTCTGTATTAGTTCATAATTGCATGCAAATTTACAATTATCTCAAAATAAAAGTTTAACTTTTAAAAACACTAGAAAATAAATATATACCTCTTTCAACATTTTAACCCGTAGTTGAACTCAAAACAAGAAGGAAGTTACAATGTGCCAAAAGGGAAAGGGAAACTAAGGCCAGAGAGCTGAGTGGGAGTTGAAGCTAAATGGCCCTTGAGAGAGCTGTGACCAACTCTTCAGATTTGAAAGTAGGACTGAATTCCCCAGCAGGGACCCAAATTGAGGCTAGTGTTCCAGATAGAGCTGAGAGCTATATTCACTTTAATAAAGCTAACCAAAAAAACCAAACCAGTTGCCGTTGAGTTGATTCTGACTCATGGCAACCCTATGTGTGTCAGAGTAGAAGTGTGCATAGGGTTTTCACTGGCCGTGACCTTTCCAAAGTGGATCTCCAGGCCTATCTTTTGAGGTGCCTCTGGGTGGGTTGGCCAACCTTTCAGTTAGTAGTTGAGTACTTAACCATTTGTATCACCCAGGGACTCCTTTAATAAAACCAGGAGCTGAGAAATGCTGTCCCTCACTGTCAACAGGGATTAAAACATCTTTCTTTACTAACTCAGAGAGACAGCCCTGAGAGTGGCTGCTAAACGAGCCCAAGGAAGTCAGGCACTCCTTGAAAAATCAGAACTCCAATCCTGCGCTGTACATGAGTGTGTAGTCTAACATTTTGCACTATCCTCCCGGTGCAAAACTGAAAACTAACAAAAATCTCACCTAGGACCAATCTGTAAGGCCCCAGCAGCAACAAACCCCAAACCACCCACGGAGATTTTCACAGACAACAACTTCTGCTGGGGCTGAGTTCAGTTTCTCCATCAAACAAGTCAACTAAACTGTTCAAAAGAAACAGATTCCAAATTTCAAAGTTCTGGAAATGTCGAGGGGAAAAATACAAAAAAAAAAAAAAAAAAAAAAGCCAAACCCAATGCTGTCGAGTCACGTTCAACTCATACAACCCTACAGGACAGAGTAGAACCTCCCCCACAGGGTTTCTCTCTTAAGAAAGACTTTCCAAATGCTACCTCTGCCCCTATGAGCTGAGGAAGGCCTACAGTCAGCATATCGTAAGCCTGCCAGTGCCATCCTCTGAATTTCAGTGTGAGTGAAACGGATAACAAACACACTGGAGGTCAGGCTCCAGACAAGTCAACAGGAGAAGTCAGATACGAGTCCAACTACTGTCCTTTCACCTGGGACCATTCTAGGCAGGCTTTGGCAAATTATGACACTTCAGCAAATGAACTTGAAGCCAGCCAAGCTGTTCACAGAAAGGCAAGTGACTCATTTGGATTCCAATGTCTTTCGTATAACCATCCATTAATTGCCCCACTATGTGTGAAAGGCTCCAAAATAATCCCAGTGGGTTGTTTCTTCTGGCAAAATCATTCAGTGATTTGAGTCTAAAAATTTTCCATCAACTTGGCTACAATATAAGTCCTTTAGTTAATATTTGCTTCTTCGTACTCCTGTCCTCAGTACGAATCTAATATCTGAATATGAAAATGCCCTCATGGTAGTACTCCCTGGTCCTTGCAGCCATTTGAAATGGAAAAGTTCCCAGTATTCTATTCCCAAACCTGGAATAGTTCTTAACAGTACGTATGCAACTTCCCTTAGAAAGCACAAGATCAAACCCTGAAAAACCAAACCCCTTGCCATCGAGTCAATTCCAACTCACAGAAACCCTATACGACAGAGTAGAACTGCCTCATAAGGTTTCCGAGGCTGTAAATCTTTACAGAAGCAGACTGCCACACCTTTCTCCCACAAAGCGGCTGCAGGGTTTGAACCACCGACCTTTCAGTTAGCAGCTTAATCATTGAGCCACCAGGGCTCCTTACAAGATCAAACCAAAAAAACCAAACCCACTGCCATCGAGTAGATTGCCACATTGTTCTCCCATGGAGTTGCTGGTGGTTTTGAATGGCCCACCTTTCGGTCAGCAGTCAATCACTTTAACCACTGTGCCACCAGGGTTGTTGTTGTTGTTAGGTGCCCGTTGAGTCGGTTCCGATTCATAGTGATCCCACGTACAACAGAACAAAACACTGCCCAGTGCTGCATCATCCCCACAATTGTTGTTATGCTTGATCACATTGTTGCAGTCACTGTGTTAATCCATCTCATTGAGGGTCCACCAGGGCAGGGAGTAATTTAGGGCAGTGATTCTTAATTCTGGCTGCACATTAGAAACACATGGGGAGAACCGATACTTTAGAGTAATGTTGGCCAGTACAGCTAATTCAAAACCACTCAGTAGAACCCTGATTGCACATTAGAATCCCCTGGGGAGCTTTTTAAAAATACTGATGCCCAGGCTCCACCTTCAGCCCAATTAAATCAGAACATCTGGGGAATGGAGCCAGAGCATGGGTACTTCTCAAAAGCTCCCCAGGGGAGTTTAATGTTTAACCAGAGTTAACAAACAACTGCACTAGTCCAGTGTTTCTAAAACTTTCATGGGCATCAGAATCTTTTGGACAGCTTACTAAAACAGGTTTCTCCCTTCTCAGAGATTCTGATTCACTAGGTCTGGAGCCCATGAATTTGCCTTTCTACCAAGCTCCCACGTGATGTGGAGTCTGCAGGTTCATGGACCACGCTTTGAGTAGCTCTACTGCTGTAGCCCAGTGAAAGGCATGCATGTTTAAACTTCCTAGGATTTGAAGAGCATGAGGACTTGCATCTTTAATGAATAGATGTGGGTTTCCACATCAGAGGCCCCCAGAGCAGTGGGGTCTTTGCCTGTCTGTCTCACGGATTGCTTCCTTCCCAAACAGGGACTCTTTCTTCTGCTCCCCTGGTTGGAGAACACCCGGAGACACAGAAGCTTCCAGGGCTTGTCTCATAGAAATGAGAGTCAAGATCAAAATGGGAAAATGTGATGTTAACCTAGGGCAATCAATCCCAAAAGATAAGAACCACGGAACTGGATTTCCTCCCATTCAGCTAACCATGCTCAGATAGAAGTAAGAGGAAGTAGAAGACTTCATTTATGATTTTAAGTAGTTTACCATCTCATTAGTGGAAAGTGCTACAAACAGATGAAAAAGCAAATTTATAGAAAAAGGCAAAGCAAGACTTTCCATGTATTGTACAAAGCGATTCATCCACAGGGTCCTTCAGAAAACTGAATTTTCTTTGGTACATTTAAAACGTTGTATAACCTTTAACATGAATTTTCCCACAGTATTCCAGCAAAGCCAAACTATACAGATACAGGATAAACAGAGTCCTAAATTATAAAGAACAGAAATTCTCAGCAATCTGGAAGCAACGATGGGAGGATTTAGGACAAATGCTCTGAAAGCTCTTTGTAGGAAGGTCAGCACTACCCGCGGTTTTGCTCGGCAAACCAGCCCAGGCACAGGTGCCAAGGCCAACACCCCGGGCTCCACCATAACCATTCTGGGGACATCGGAATCTCTCCCGCAGCAGTCACTCCCAAGCGCTCACTGTCAGTGCAGGTGGCTGCCTCCTACTCAGGCATAAGAAAAAAAACTCAGAAAACCTCAACATGATTCCGAAGCATCGTTTTTGCCACTGCTGTTGCCAATGAGGCTGTCACTGTCGCTGCTCTTAGAAGTAAGGAGGAACAGAGGGACCAAACTGTTTCTCCATACATGGGTTTAGATTTTGAAAAATAAGCTTGGTCAGATTTTGAGATGTAGCATATCATAGTAGAAAGGCTCAGACTCAAATTAACTTGCTCACTCGTTTATTTTAAAAAGTGGGGGAAGGGGACAATGTGTATAAAGCACATACTCCAGTGCCTGGCACATTAGAAACATAAAAATAATTGCAGCCAACAATTATTGAGGTCTATTGTTTACTAAATGCTCTTCTTTAAGACTTTTCTTCATATTAATTCATTTAAGCTTCATAATGCTCTTGACAAGAATTGGCACACTTTTTCTATAAAGGCCACAAAGTAAATGTTTTCAGCTTTGCAGGCTACACAGTGTCTGTCTCAACTACCCAACTCTGTTGTTATAATTCGAAAGCAGTTACAGACAATAAGTAAACACACAGACTTGGCTGTGTTTTAATAAAACTTTATTTGCAAAATCAGAAAATGGGGAGTTCCAGCAAAATGGCACTCTAGGCAGAAGCACCATGCCGTCCCTCCACAGCAAAGATCTGAAAAACTAAGCCGAACAGAGAATACAACAATCCTGAAACCCTAAAACATCAAATAAAGAGATAAAGAACTCAGCCAAGCACCAAATGGAGTGAGAAAACTGACAGAGAATGGAGAGTGAGCAGAGATTCATGCAGAGGTCCCCTACCAGCTAACGCAGCATGGATCCACCATCTTGAACTCCTGTCAGAGACCAGCAAACGGGGCTACGAGAAAGCAGCTTCACAGAGAATCCAGTGGGAGACAAAACAACCGGTAATTTGCGGTATGCACTTTCCCACCCCCCATGCCTCTTCGCCCTGGCTCGGCCTCCTCTGCTTCCTGCGGCCACGGTCTCTTGACCCGGAAGCGCTGGCTGCTTGGATTATACACACCTAAGCAGGCGGCTCTCTGGATGCCATTTGTTGGCTGCTGGTGTTGCTTTTTTCCGCTTCTTTTGATTTCTTCCTTGCCTCTCGCCGTCTCCCCCTCCTTTCGCTTGAATGCCTCGCTCCGTGGGCCATCTTTGCTTCTTCCTGAGGGGCTGCAGAGCGCCGGCAATTGGTGATATACGCTCTCCCACTCTCTACCCTTCTTCACCCACACTCAGCCTCCTCTGCTTCCTGCGGACACAGTCTCATGTCCAGAAACACCAGCCTGCACGAGCTGGCTCTCTCAGTGCCATTTGTTGGCTGCTGGTGTTGCTGCTTCTTTTTTTTTTTTTTCCTGCTTCTTTTGATATCTTGCTTCCCTCTCGCCACCTCCCCCTCCTTTCGCTCCAGTGCCTGGCTCCGTACGCCATCTTTGCTTCTTCCTGAGGGGCTGTGGAGCTCCATTCAAGTGCGGAGCTACTTCCCCGGTCTGGGCTAACGCACTGGTGGGATCCCAGGGCTTTTGTTCATTTGTTCGTTTTCAATTGTTTGTTCGTTTTCTTTTCCTTTTCTTGAGCTGGGAGCCCTTTTGGGCCAGGCGGAGCTGCGTGGCAAGGAACTCCCCTTCAGCTTCCACAGACATGCAAAGGGATCCCTGAGAGCATTTCTTTTTTCGTTGGTTTTTTCTTTTTTTTCCTGTTTCTTTGGGGGGCCTTTCTTGTTCTTTTTTTTTTTTTTAATTTGTTTTGTTTTGTTTTCCCTCTTTTTCCCTTTTTGTCTTTCTTCATTGCTCAGTTTCTTCTCTCTCTATATCTTCCTTCTCTTTATGATCCCTGAATACTAGGCTTTGTATACCTCTACGCCTTCTAGCCAGGCTGTACTGTGACACCTGAGAGCGACCTCCCCAGACCTCATAGCTGCACAGGTGGGATCCCTGGGAACTCTGCAGTTCTTTAACCTTTCTGATTTTTATTTATTCATTCTTTTCTTTTCTTTTCTTCCTCTTCCCCTTTCTGTTTTTCCCCATTTCATAGTATCTCATCTCTCCATTCCAACAGCAAGCTTCCCTAGCATTCTTTTTTTGTTTGTTTTTATGTTTTTGTCTCCTGTTCCTCTCTCCTCTCTCCCATATCCATCTTAGCTTCACACATAACGATCTCCCTGCTGTATTCTGCCTACCTGCACCATGCGCTTGACATCACACCACCAAGCAGCACAGCCATGGCCTACTGGCACCTGCCCTGCACTGATTACCAACCCGCTCTCGTGGCTGTAGTAAGTGCCACAAACAACCCTTCCCAGTAACTCCTCTTCAGCTAGGCCTGCCCTGCTGTACCATATCTGAGTGACTGACCCTGCCAGTTGGAGAAAGAGGTGAAAAGTATTGAGTGCATAAATGAGCAAACAACAAAGAACACACAGTCCACCTGCTCATATTCAAATTTTTTTTTTAAAAAAGGGATGAAACAAACAAATCTACAATCAATAAACGAGAAAAATAACTACTGAATGCCCCAAAAAACAGCACACAATATCAAAACATTTACAAAAACTGGAGAGGATAGTTCCAGTAGGCATCCAAAATAAAACACCAGATGACTCTCCTGTGGAAGAAAATGCACTAGAAGTACCTGATAGGGAAGTCAAATCTCTAATACTCGGAATTCTCCAAGAACTGCGGCAAAAAGCTGACAAACAGGAGGAAAAAATAGACAAATTCATGGAAAATACAGACAAAAAATTGGAAGAATTCAGGAAGATGATGCAGGAACAAAATGCCAAAATAAATTCACAACTAGAAATTATACAAAGACAACAATTAGAAATCCAAAAGATAAACAACAAGATTTCAGAAATGGACGGTGTCATAGAGGGGCTGAAAAGCAGATTTGAAATGGTGGAAGACAGGATCAGTGGAATTGAAGACAAACACTTGGATACAACTCTGTTTGAGGAAAACTCAGAAAAAAGAACAAAGAAAAATGAAGAGACCCTGAGAGTTATGTGGGACACAATCAAAAGCAAAAATTTATGAGTGATTGGAATTACAGAACAGGGGGAGAAAAAAGAAAACACAGAGAGGATCATTGAGGAACTGCTGACAGAAAACTTCCCCAATATCATGAAAGATGAAAAGCTGGCCATCCAGGAAGCTCAATGAACCCCATATAGAAGAGACCACAAAAGAAAATCACCAAGGTATATCATATTTACACTCGACAAAACCAAACACAAACAAAGAATCCTGAGAGCAGCTCGTGAAAAACAAGAAGTCACATACAGAGGAGAAACAATAAGTCTAAGCTCAGATTATTCGGCAGAAACCATGCAGGCAAGAAGGCAATGGGAGGACATATATAAAATCCTGAAAGAAAAAAATTGTCAGCCAAGAATAATATATCCTACTAAACTCTTGTTCAAATTTGATGGTGAAATTAGGTCATTTCCAGATAAACAGAAATTAAGGGAATATGTAAAAGTCAAGCCAAACATACAAGAATTATTAAAGGGAGTTCTTCGATCTGAGGACAAACAGCTTCAGCTCACAGGCAGAACCTAGAACGCAGGATCGTACGAGGCAGATACCAATCTAGGAAATGAACTCTTGAGGAATATCCAAAACCAAAAGAAATACAACAGGGAATAAGAGCAGTTAATCGATGGATGACAACATCATCAAAACAATAAAAGAGGGAATAAACGGCATAGGTATAGAACCTTCTAATGGAAAGGAAGGCAAGGCGATACCAAGTAATGGTAGACGGCTTTAAACTTAGAAAGATAAGGGTAAAATTCATGGTAACCACAAAGAAAGTTAACAAACACACTCAGAAAAATAAAGAGGAAAAACATAAAGTCTTGGCAAAAACAAAACCTACAAAAACAAAAGAAATGAAAAAAAAAAATCCACAAACAAAAGTAACTCAGCACAAGAGAGTAAAAAGAACAAAGAAAACTTCAGCACCACAAAAAAAAGCACTACAAAATGACAGCAACAAACTTACATCTATCAATAATTACTGAATGTAAATGGACTCAATGCACCCATAAAGAGACAGAGAGTGACAGAATGGATAAGAAAACCGGATCCATCCATATGCTGTCTACAAGAGACACGCCTTAGAAACAAAAATGTGAATTTATTAAAAGTCAAAGGTTGGAAAAAAATATATCAAGCTAATAACTACCAAAAAAGAGCAGGAGTGGCAATTCTAATCTCAGATAAAATAGACTTTAAAACAAAAGCTACCATAAAAGACAAAGAAGGACACTATATAACGATTAAGGGGATGATCCATCATGAAGACATAACCATAATAAACATCTACACACCCAATGACAGGGCTCCAAAATACATAAAACAAACTCTAACAACACTGAAAAGAGAAATTGACAGTTCCACAATAATAGTAGGAGACTTCAACACTCTACTCTCAGTAAAGGACAGAACTACTAAGAAGAAACTCAGCAAAGATACAGAAGACCTAAAGGTCACAATCAGCCAACCTGACCTCATAGACATATATAGAACACTCCATCCAATAGCTACAAAGTACACATTCTCTTCCAATGTACATGGAACATTCTCCAGAATAGACCACATCTTAGGCCAGACAGCAATCCTCAACAAGATCCAAAACGCTGAGATAATTCAAAGTATCTTCTCTGACCACAATCCCATCAAGGTAGAAATTAACAATAGAAAGGGCAAGGAAAAAAAATCAACTACATGGAAACTGAATAACACCCTGCTTACACATCACTAGGTAATAGAAGAAATCAGAGATGGAATAAAAAAATTCCTAGAATCAAATGAGAACGAATACACATCATACCAAAACCTCTGGAACCCAGCAAAGGCAGTCCTCAGAGGACAATTTATAGCAATAGATGCACACATCAAAAAAGAAGAAAGGGACAAAATCAAAACATTAACTACAGAACTCAAAGAAATAGAAAGAGAACAGCAAAAAAAGCCCACAACCACCAGAAGAAAGAAAATAGTAAAGATCAGAGTAGAAATACATGAAATAGAGAACAGAAAAACAATAGAAAGAATCAACAAAACCAAAAGTTGGTTCTTTGAAAGAATCAACAAAATCGACAAACCACTGGCCAGACTGACAAAAGAAAAACAGGAGAGGACACAAATAACCCAAATAAGGAATGAAATGGGGGACATTACAACAGACCCAACTGAAATAAAAAGGATTATAACAGAATGTTATGAAAAACTATACGCCAACAAATTTGAAAACCTAGAGGAAATGGATAAATTTCTAGAAACACACGGCCTACCCAAACTACAACAAAGTGAAGTTGAAAATCTGAACACACCCATAACAAGAGACGAGATTGAAAAGGTAATAAAAAAAACTCCCAACCAAAAAAAGCCCTGGCCCAGATGGCTTCACTGGAGAATTCTACAAAGCATTTACAGAAGAGATTGTACCAGTACTACTCAAGCTATTTCAGAGCATAGAAGAGGAAGCAACACTTCCAAATTCATTCTATGAAGCCAGCATAACGCTGATACCAAAACCAGGCAAAGACATCACAAAAAAAGAAAATTACAGACCAATATCTCTCACGAAGATAGATGCAAAAATTCTCAACAAAATTCTAGCCAATAGAATTCAGCATCATATCAAAAAAATAATACAGCACGACCAAGTAGGATTCATACCAGGTATGCAAGGACGGTTCAACATTAGAAAATCAATTGACGTAATCCACTACATAAATAAGAGGAAAGAAAAGAATCACATGATCATCTTGATTGACGCAGAAAAGGCACTTGACAAAGTCCAACACCCATTCCTGATGAAAACTCTCAATAAAATAGGTACAGAAGGGAAACTTCTCAACATAATAAAGGGCATCTATGCAAAACCAATGGCCAACATCATTCTTAATAGAGAGAGGCTGAAAACATTCCTCTTGAAAACAGGAACAAGACAAGGATGCCCTTTATCACCACTCCTATTTAACATGGTGCTGGAAGTTCTAGCTAGAGCAATAAGGCAAGAAAAAGAAATCAAGGGCATCCAAATTGGTAATGAAGAAGTTAAACTGTCCCTGTTTGCAGATGATATGATACTATACATAGAAAACCCTAACGACTCCATGAGAAATCTACTGGAACTAATACAAAGATTCAGCAGAGTAGCCGGATACAAGATAAACATTCAAAAATCAGTTGGATTCCTATACACCAATAAGGAGAACAATGAAAAGGAAATCAGGAAAACAATACCATTTTCAATAGCCCCTAAAAAGATAAAATACTTAGGAATAAATCTGACCAGGGATGTAAAAGACCTATACAAAGAAAACTACAAAACACTACTGCATGAAACCCAAAGGCATCTACACAAATGGAAAAACATCCCATGCTCATGGATAGGCAGATTCAACATTGTGAAAATCTCAGTTCTACCCAAAGCAATTTACAAATACAACGCAATCCCGATCCAAATACCAACAACATTCTTCAAAGAGATGGAAAAACTAATCATTAACTTTATATGGAAAGGGAAAAAGCCCCGAATAGGTAAACCACTACTGAAGAAGAAGAATAAAGTTGGAGGACTCACACTAACTGACCTGAGAACCTACTATACAGCTACAGTAGTCAAAACAGCTTGGTACTGGTACAATGGCAGATACATCGACCAATGGAACAGAATTGAGAACCCAGATGTAAATCCACCCACCTACGGTCACCTGATCTTCGACAAGGGCCCAAAGTCCATCAAATGGGGAAAAGACAGTCTTTTTAACAAATGGTGCTGGCAAAACTGGATAGCCATCTGCAAAAAAATGAAACAGGACCCATACCTCACACCGTATACAAAAACTACTCCACAATGGATCAAAGACCTGAATATAAAGCCTAAAACTATAAAGTTCATAGAAGAAAAAATAGGACCAAAACTTCAGGCCTTAATACATGGCATTAACAGGATACAAACCATAACCATCATCACACAAACCCCAACAGATAAGCTAGATAACTGGGATCTTCTAAAAATCAAACACTTATGCTCTTCAAAAAACTTCACCAAAAGAGTCAAAAGAGAACCTACAGACTGGGAAAAAATTTTTGGACAGTAGAAGTCAGACAAAGGTCTAATCTCCATAATCTACAAGAAAATTCAACACCTCTACAACAAAAAAACAAATAATCCTATTAAAAAATGGGCAAAGGAAATGAACAGACACTTCACCAAAGAAGACATTCAAATGGCCAACAGACACATGAGGAAATGCTCACAATCACTAGCCATTAGAGAAATGCAAATTAAAACCACAATGAGATACCATCTCACCCCGGCATTATAAAAACACTGGAAATAACAAATGTTGGAGGGGCTGTGGGGAAATGGGAACTTTTATGCACTGCTGGTGGGAATGCAAAATGATACAACCATTTTGGAAAATGATATGGCGCTTCCTCAGAAAGCTAGAAATAGACATACCATTCGATCCAGCAATCCCCCTCTTAGGAATATATCCTAGAGAAATAAGAGTCGTCACTCGAATAGACATATGCACACCTATGCTCCTGGCAGCACTGTTCACAACAGCAAAACGATGGAAACAACCTAGATGCCCATCAACAGATGAATGGATAAACAAACTATGGTACATACACACAATGGAGTACTATGCAATGAGAAAGAACAAACATGAATCTGTGAAGCATCTCATAACATGGATGAAACTGGAGGACATTATGCTGAGTGAAATAAGTCAATCACAAAAGGACAAATATTGTATGAGACCTCTATTGTAAAAACCCATGAAAAAGTTCACATGGAAAATGTAACAATCTTTGTTGGTTACCAGGGATGGGAGGGGTGGGGGGGACATACTAAACAGGCAATAGATAAGTGGTATCTTGGGTGAAGGGTGAGACAGTACGCAATACAGGGGAAACTAGCACAACCTGTACAAGGAAAGGTCATGGAAGCCCCATAGACACATCCAAACTCCCTGAGGGACGGAATTGCTGGGCGGAGGGCTGTGGGGACCATGGTCTCAGGGAATATCTAGCTTAATTGGCATGACACAGCTTATAAAGACAATGCTCTACATTCTACCCTGGTGTGTCCGTGGTCTTAAAAGCCTGTGAGCGGCCACCTAAGATACTGCACTGGTCTCATCCTTCGGGAGCAAGGGAGAATGAAGAGAACAGGATAGAAGAAAAGATTAGTCTGAAGGACTAATTGTCCACAGCTACCAAGGCCTCCACCGGACTGAGTCCAGTACAGCTAGATGGTGCCCGGCTACCACCACTGACTGCTCTGACCGGGATCACAACAGAGGGTTCTGGACAGAGCTGGAGAAGGATGTAGAGCATAATTCTAACTCACAAAAAAAAAGACCAGATTTACTGGCCTAAAGGAGACTGGAGAAACCTCAAGAGTATGGCCCCTAGACACACTTTTAGCTCAGTGGTGAAGTTACCTCTGAGATTCACTGTTCAGCCTGGGAGCGGACAGCCCCGTAAAACCAAATGAGACTAACGAGGTACAGGAGTCCAGTGACAAGGGCCAGAAGGCAGAAGGGGACAAGGAAGCTGGTGATAGGGAACCCAAGATTGTGTAAGGATATTGTTGATGTGTTGTGAGACTGTTAACCATTGTCATAGGGCAACATTTGTAGTAACTGTTAAATGAGAAACTATTTTGTTCTGTAAGCCTTCATCTTAAGTGAGAATAACAGCACAATTGGAAGAGTGTAGTCAGTGTCACTGATCTGTGCATGTAGAAATTTTTGAAACGATGTATCTTTGGCTATGTGTATTTTCACCAAAAAAAAAAGGGTTGAGAAGTTACAGGATTAATATGTTGTGGGGTTGTTAACTAATGTCATAAAACAACATGTGTACTACTGTTTCATGAGAAACTATTTGTTCTGTAAGCCTTCACCTGAAGTACAATAAAATATAAAAAAAAAAATCAGAAGATTGGCCAGATTTGACCTGCGGGCCTTAGTTTTTCAACTGCTGCTCCATGAGATGGGTACTATCATTATCTTCATTTTACAGATGAGGAAACTGAGGCCAAAGCCCAAGATCTGACATGAAGTCTGATTACAAAACACACATAGTATATTATATTGTAGTAGCTGCTGCTATCATCATCATGATTATTAAGACCGAAGGCAATCCAAATCCAGGTCTTCCTAATTCAGAAGACACCGGCCAGTCAGTCAGTCAACAACACCCCTAGAGCTACCTCTAAGCTTGAAGGTTCCCCTGAGGTTCCTGACTGAGGTTCTCTCTTCCTCCTTGGAACCCTCAGTGCCCTTATTTCCTGTACCTCCCACAATAGCTTTATTTTACGTTGCCTTTTGTTTATTACATTCTTTCTCCCCAACCCCTCTGGAGGCCAGAATCTTGCATATCACAAGTGGTCAATTCATATGTGTTCACGTATCAGTGAACAAAACTGTAGCCGATTAATTGGAAGAACTGGACTCAGGGGCTATGGCACCCTTATTTCGTATGTCTTCCGGATTGCCTTTTATTTATTACGTGCATTCTCCCAGCGCCTTTGGAGGTCAGTATCATACAAATCACAGTTGGTCAATTCACACGTGCTGAATATGCCAGTGACCCCGTTTGTAGTTGTACCCAGGCCGAATCGCTAGACGCCTGGGGACAGAGGAGGAAGATGACCAACCCACTCACTCACCAGTCCGTGGCAGGCACTGAGGGCTGCGGTCCCGATTCTGGTACCATGCTGCAGAACTGTGCCCCTGAGATGGCAGGGGGGCCCGGAGGAAGGGGCCATCTTAACATGGGAGAGGTTCCCGTACCGCCTCTCCACGATGTAGCCACTGGAAAGAAATTCCCGATGGGCTGTCAAGTTAAAAAACAGGTCCTTCTCCTCGTGCGAAATCCTATAGTACACCTGGTCATCTGGGCCATCCAAATCTCTTTTCCACCTGCTGCTGGTGATGGGATGGTGCAAGCCATAGGAAATGAAATTCCCACTCGCATCCACTCGGACAGGCCCCACCACATGGTACTCAGGCAGAGCCTGGACAAAATGTTCTGAAAGAAAGGAGACACAGGGTAAAATGAGAGGGAGCCCTGTGGGGTCTGTAGCAAGTCAAACACACATCCATTTGGAACTTAGATTCTAGCTTGTTGATTGCAAAACCCTACTGTTGACTGAAAGTGTAAAGATCCTTTCCACCAGACAAATATAGTCAACATCAGACTCCCCGAACAACACAAATTCACATGGTGTTCCCTCGATGCAGTGTGGGCGTCTGAGCCAACCCTGTGGCATAGTTCTGGACAGCAGGGGCTACACCAGAAACACGTTAAGACAAGAATTCATTCATGGGGAATACTTTCAGGAAAGGGTCAAAGTTAGCATTATAAGCAGAAGCACTTCAAGTCTAGAGTTCGTTAATACAAATCACAGAGTTTCACTATTTATTATGAGGAGCTTAAATGCCTAATAAACTTCCCATTAAGTCAGGTTAGATGAAAAAACAAAAACACAGCAAACCCAATCATACACAATGACAAATCTCAAACCAACTTGTAGCAAAATTGCTTAAAAGAACTTGTTTTTTCTACAAAATACACAAAATAAAATGTAAGTGAATACATTAGGATGTCTGAAGCACAGGCTCAAAATACGAAAATTGCCACTTCAAAGATGCAATACGGCAACACGAAAGGTTGGTGGTTCAAACCTACCCAGAGGCTCCTCAGAAGAAAACCCTGGCAATCTGCTTCCAAAAGATCACAGCATTGAAAACCCTGTGGAACAGTTCTACTCTGACACACACGGGTTGGCATGACTCAGAATTGACTTGAGAGCAACAGGTAATCTTTTTTTTGTTTCAGGAAAATAAATAGTCTACTGGCCACTATCTAGCTGTACCCCTTGCACTTTCTGGCTTTGTTCATGTTACTTTGTCACTTTGTTCATGTTACTTCCCTAACTAGAAACTCTCTTGTACTCTGTCAAAGTCCTGTATGTACTTTAAACCTCTAACTCAAATCCTTCCTCTTCCTTCCCCTGAGGTTCCTGGTTGAAATTCCCTCTCCCTCCTTAGAACTCTCAGTGCCTTTATTTCCTGTACCTCCCAGAATGCCTTGATTTTACATTGCCTTTTGTTTATTACACTCTTTCTCCCCAACCCCTATGGAGGCCAGGATCTTGTATACCACAGACGCTCAATTCAGGAGTTCATGTAGCACTGAGAGAGCAGTAGTGGTTCAGTAGTAGAATTCTCGCCTTGCATGCAGGGAACCCAGGTTTGATCCCCAGCCAATGCACCTCATGTGCGGCCACCACCTTTCTGTCAGTGGAGGCTTGCGTTTCACTGTGATGCTGAACAGGTTTCAACAAGCCTCTAGACTAAGATGGACTAGGAAAAAAGGTCTATGGATATACTTAAAAAACTCAAGAAATGAAAACCCCATGGATCACAACAGTCATGCAAGGCATCATGCGGATGGTGCAGGACCAGGTAGGGTTTTGTTTTGCTGTGTATTTGGTAGCCGTAAGTCAGAAGCCGCTAGAAGGCAGTTAACAAAATACAACAATGAATCAGTGAACGTGTTTGTAGCTGGTTAACTGGAAGAACTGGACTTGATGAGTTTTTTTGTTTTGTTTTTGTTTTTGTTTCA